>JAHTLZ010000019.1:8860218-8914809 GCA_023846285.1 Phrynocephalus versicolor | reverse complement strand
AAAGAAAGAAAGAAAGAAAGAAAGAAAGAAAGAAAGAAAGAAAGAAAAAGAAAGAAAGAAAACGAATGTTGTGCATTTGTGTGCTTTTTCTAACCACATGCATTTGGAGAGTTCGGTGGTTTAGGTATGTGGCTGTGGAGCTAGAGGTTGGGAGTTCAATTCCCGGGGTGGGGTGGGGGGCTCCTTGACAGCAGCTGGGCTTGATGATCTATGGAGTCCCTTCCAGCTCTGCAGGTTGATGTTGATGATGATGATGATGATGATGATGAGGAGGAGGAGGAGGAGGAGGAGGACATTTACATTGTAGTTAATTCTAAAAAGGGGGGGCAGTTTTCTCTTGCTGCACTTATCTTGCAGACCACAAATAGGATGCATTTTTCAATGCTCTGTACGCTCCTTTCCCATCCATGCTTGTAGCTTAGCAGCGGGGCAAAATTCTATAGGGAAACACATGAGAAAGCAGAAAGCAGAATGTGCGGGCTGAATCATGGCACCACTCAGCTACAGTCAGGCAGACAGCTGGAACCCACACCTGTCACACTTCCCTCCCTGCTTTTCCTTCTGCAGAAGTGAGCTGATCTAATGTTTCCTCTCCTCTCCAAAAGGGCGGGGGGTGGGGGTGGGGGATGGGGAGTCTCACTAGACACCGTCTGGCGCAGTCTCACTAGGCAGCTGGTTTGGTTTCCCTCCTGTAAGCCCGGAGCAATCTGGGAGAGGCTCCAGTTGCATCCTGACAATGGGAGAAGCCAGCCACTTCGACTTTGTGGAGGTGTTGAGTCTATTCTGTGCTTGGTTCTGGACTTCAAAGGAGGTACCTGATGTGGTGAGCCTACGTGGGGGGGGTGGGGTTTACAGTTCAGGACCTTGGATACTGCCTGTAAAGTTTGGCCAAAAACCCAGAGCAGACTTGCCACTTCTACCGAAACATAGTCCTCCACTTCCACTGCTGCTAGTGGTCACATTTTCTGAACACACCCAGAACCTAAAGTAAAATAAAAGAGGCAGGGGGTTTCCATGGTTCTAGTCCTGGAGGAGAATTTAATTTCTGTCCATTCTTGTTAAAGAATAGATTGATATATTTGGAAACATCTTCCTTTTCTTCCGTTTTATTTCCAAGATGTTTTTATTTATTTTAAACAGAGTGTTTATGGGGGGAAAATTCAGCTGAGAGATTCCTTTGCCCGCACATATGTACTCAGAGCTTTGAAAGATAAATTCTTACAACCCTGGGCGTGAATTTCTGCATCTACAACAGCATCACCGCTGAACTCAGTTACTACTCCCTCCCCCTTTCTTCTGAGGAGCTTCTCGTTTTTAATAGATTTACAGCTGACAAATACAAGATAAACCTCCAGGCTGCCAGTAGCAGCGGCCTATTGGACAGCTGCAGACGGGAGAGAAGTCTCTTGCAGAACTGGTTTTAAAGGATTTATCCTAATGCACCGCTTCATATTTGGAATGGAAAGTGCCTGAAGTTTAAACAATTCCAATGGGGGAGAAAGTGAAACAGGTTAGTTTCTTCCCAGTTCTAGTTAATTTCACAAAGCCATAGATGCCTTTGGCTAGATTTTGACCATAGAAATAATTGTTCTTGGCTTTTTGTCCATTTATGCGGCGGAATAAGATGGTAGAAGTAGCAATACAGGGCAGTCAGACAGCAGACAGGGCTGCTTACAGAGTGAGGGCACTCTTTTAAAAATTTCCTCCCCACCGAGACTCCCTGCAGGTAGAAATGTAGCAGATGAGAGAGAATGGCAAAGTTCAGAGCCCAGCCTCCTTCGTGTTATGCTGGCTTTTCTACTTGCAGGTTTTGGCTTTGTTTTCTTCCAGGGAAGCAGAACATGTCAGACTCTTTCTCCAGCATGTTGAAGAGTGATAGAGACCATCCTGCAGGTTTGTGGGAGATACATGTGACTGGCAGGGGGAAAAGAAAAACCAGCAGCAAACGAATCCCCCCCTTTCTGTTCAGTGGGCTTTATCCACAGAATACCACCCTTCCCCTGTCTCTCTTCAGGTTGGGAAAGAAACTCCAATGCCAAGTCACTAGACTTCTACTGTCTTATATAACTGGGGGGGCAATTTATTTATTTATTTATTTATTTATTTATTTATTTATTTATTTATTTATTTAAGGAGCCCTATGGCGCAGTGGTTAAATGCCTGTACTGCAGCTAAAACTGTGCTCACGACTTGGGGTTCAATCCCAGGTAGCAGGCTCATGGTTGACTCAGCCTTCCATCCTTCAGAGGTTGGTAAAATGTTTCCCCAGCTTGCTGGGGGGGGGAGCAATGTGTAGCCTGCATACTGTAATTAAAAAGTGTAAACCGCCCAGAGACTACTTGAAGTGGTATGGGGTGGTATATAAGCAGAACACTTTGCTTTGCTTTTATTTATTTATTTATTTATTTATTTATTTATTTATTTATTTTCAAAATTTATATACCCCCATTGAAAGCTTTTCTCGGCCTTTATGAGTAATCGGCACTCCAAACCTCCCTTGACAAAGAAGGAGGGAGAATTCATGAACTGCGCTGATTCCTTTGGTTAGGCATTCATGCCTCCAGTTTCAACCGTCCCTAAGGTGCCGCACTATGTTAGGCTAGATGTGGATTTTCAAATGCCTTTTGGAGGAATTTGCAAAAAAAACTCCCGTGCACCTCAATGTGACACAAGCCTTTTTCTCCCACCCACCCTCTCGCCTCTCTGTCAAAACACAGGAGACTCTGCCTCCTTCAGAACTGAAGTGTCATCTGCCAGCAATGGAGTGCTATTTAGAAGCTTTCGCACCACTGCACAGATGGTCTCCCCACCCACCTACCCAACCTGCACCCAGCCTCCAGAGAATTCACACCACACTGCCAAGTGAAATGTAAAGCTTGCCATTTGGGAAAACCCTGTGGGCCAAACCGGAAAGGACTCCAGCTGGCTCCATGGATCTCGGATTGATCTGGAATGCGGAGACACTCCTAAAACCAGCCACCTCAAAATATCCAAATATTTGAGATAAAGGGTGAGCAGGAATCATCTTGTGTAGACTGCAGAGCTCTCAAGCTTGTTACCTCCTCAATGGGGAAATCATACCTTTGAGGTGTATAGTTTTTCTCTAAAGCATACTGTGGAGTTTGAAGGGTCAGTGTAGAGTCCACAACAGAACGTATTGTCCTCCTTCATACACTTGTGTGCTACTTACATACTGCTCTATAGCACTGAAGGCTGCACATCCATCCCCCCAGCTGGGTCCTCAATTTACTCACCTTGGAAGGCTGGAAGGCTGAGTGAACGTTGCATCATCTATGTGGGATTGAACCCAGGTTGTGAGCAGAGGTTTGACTGCAGTACTACAACTTAACCATGACACCATGAGGTTCTTCACAAGAAATCTCCTCTTCCCCCTCCTATTCTCACCACATCGGTCCCCAAACCTACCCTGTGAGGTAGGCCAGTTTGAGAAAGAGTGAGAGGCCACAGTCAGTCATGGAATTTATATGGCATAGTGGGACTTGAATTGGGACCCTCCTCCCCGCCTGCAAGTCCCAAACTCTCAGTATGGTTGCTCCGTATTTTATATCTCCAACCTTATTCTTCGACACAGTGTGGACATGGAAATGACAGGCAGTGTCAAAACACTGTATCAGTATCAGTGAATCCCCTAAGCTTTGCAAATCAACAGCTAGAAGTTTTGCATGCACAAGTAAAATGGTGTAAGACAGGCATGTCCAAACTTTGGCCCTCCAGATGTTTTGGACCATAACTCCCAGAATTCCAAGCCTGTATTTCCAGTGCCAAACGACAGTGGGAGTTGTGGTTCAAAACATCTGGAGGGCCGAAGTTTGGACAAGCCTGGTGTACTATGAGTACACAAGTGAACACAAATCAAGAAAGAGTTCATAGCCACCAACCCCTAGGCATGTAAAGAGGAACACAGCTGGTGGCAGTGGCAATTTGCCACCAAACATAACACATTTTCAATTCTGTGACCATCAATCGCCCGAAAGGATTCTGAGGAATAAATCAGCATGGGGGTTAATCGATGCACCGTAAAATGCACTGGAGCACTGGGTCAGTGCTGCCAGAGGTTAGGTAAGGGCACCTGACACAAAGCCAGTGTTTGTTCTGGGACTCATGCGCTGACCTGATCCTTAGTATGTGTCCTGACACCTCCTAACGTCTTAAGGGAGCTGCACCCTTTAAGCCTCACTGTTCCTCTACTTGGCAGTAACCATATGGAAAGAATAATATTGATCCACTGTGTGGTTCAGTGGGAAGGTTTATCAAGATCAACAGCAAGGAAAATGTACTTTGAATGCGTCAAAATAATGTATAAATCCTGATGCTTCTTAAAATCACCAGGTCTGTTCTCTCCCTTGCCAAAATCAGTCTGTGTCATCCTTCGTGCAATGGTCAAATGAAATATCTCAGGAAAACAGGCCTTCCTTCTGGTCAACTGGTATTCAGACTTGCAATATTGCACTATGCTTTAAAAAAACCCAGTCAGCACACACGGAGTCTCTCTCTCAACTTAAGAAGTGGAGGATTTTAAGCAATTCACTTGTATTGCAGTAACGGAAAGGAAACACACGACAAAATTTCCGGTGTTTCTGTTCGTTTCGTTTCATTTTGGAGACAAAATTCGTTTGTCGTTTCGTTGCGTAACAAAACAAAAAATGAAAACGGAAACGAAAAATTGTTCGTTTCGTGCCCATCTCTACTGGCCCATATCCACATGTGGGGTTCTTACACACAGTCCCTACTGCGGCTTCTGAGAAGTCACCCAGAACAGCTCATAGACTGCCAAATGCAATTCACCAATGCTGAGGAGTAAAACCTCCCACCACCACCACCACCACCATCACCAGAAGTGCAGGAAAGGGGAAATGGAATTCTTTACTTGGTACCGCAAATGCCGGTGTGTCGATAGATCAGAAGGCAAGGGGCATCGTATTCATGAGGGCACAGAAGGAACACCCCCCCCCCACACACACGCACACACACACCAAAGAATGTGAGGACCGCAAACAGTATACCTCCCAGAGTGACCTCGCTGCCAGATGGGTGGTATAAAAATCCAATAAATAAATAAAATAAAATAAACATTTTGGGCACCTCTGGACAAAGATGCCACCTGGTCTGCTGATCTTTTCACTCCACTAAACTGCTTCTGATACATGCAGAAGTAGATCTTATTCATATCTTAGTTTTCTAGCTCGCTTTCTTAATAAGGTTTCTACTTGCAGGTTGGATTTTTCTGCCTCTGGCTATACAGTAAATTGCACTGTGTTCCCATCCTTGATTGAAACATGCCTTGCAATATATATAGGGAGAGAGAGAGAGCAAGGCCACACACACACACACACACACACAGAGAGAGAGAGAGAGAGAGAGAGAGAGAGAAATATCTGCCAACTTTGCTGCTCTGTGGCACATATTTGACTCAAAGGTGGTGGTTTTGAGAGAGGAGGATTAGACCTCCCTTCTCCTCACTTGGAGACCCAATGATGACATCAATTACAGCTCCAAGTGAAACAGACAGCCGTTTCCAAAGCCAGACCCTCTATTAGGGAGCTCTCAAGAGAGGCAAACGGTGGTAACCACCGGGCTGTCAGTAAAGGGAAAGAAAACATGAAGGGACCTTTAGAATAAATTCTGTGCAAATGGGGCTTAGAATTGGGAGCAATGCTTTGGGTGCCAAGGCACCATTTCTGATTGAGCCAAATGGGCGGAGAAAGAGAGAGAGAGAGAGAGAGAGAGAGAAGGGGAAACAAGAGAGGAGGTAAACACAGAATCTGCCACCCTTGATCGCCGTCAACGTAAACATCATTTGCTTTCTTGAGACGACGAACTGAATGTTTGCCCTCCCTCCATTCCCTATGAGTAAAGGGAAGAGCAGGCGGCACTGAAAGCATGAAGAGAGAAGAGGCCGAGGGATCGCTTGGTGGTTAAGGTCTCTGCTTGGGAGCCAGAAGTAGGGAGTATGGCCCCCACCCTGCCACTGCAGCCACCCCCAATTCCCACCTTGACAAGGGTTGCCCTTGATGACCTTCAAGCGGTACAGTTCTAAGAAAGAAACAGGAGCAGCCCTAAGGTTGGAGCCAACAGGGCATTCTCTACCTTCCCAACCAAGGTGTATGCCCTCTCCGACCAATGAGGGCACATAAGGCAAGGGCTACTTAAACTTTGGAAGGGAGAAGATTAAAAGCAAACTCAAAGGAGCTGGGCTTGTCACTGGAAATCCCCACCTACCACCCCACCAGTGGCCCATGGGCATCAGCCGCCACTGGAAAGGAGCCCCGAGGCCTTTTAGGTGTCAGTGTAGGTGTGTGTCAGACATGAACGATGGAAAAAACTGAGCATGTTTAGCCTAGAGGAAAGGGTGACAGGATAGCACTTTTCAAATATTGGAAGGGCTGGCCTAAAGAGGAGGATCTGTTCTCAATTATAAGAACATAAGAGCATGAGAAGAGCCATGCTGGATCAGGCCAAAGGCCCATCTAGTCCAGCTTCCTGGATCTCACAGTGGCCCCACTAAATGCCTCTGGGAGCGCATGAGACTAGATGTCTGTCTCCTGATGCCACTCCCCTGCATCTGGCCCTTCAAGTACCCCGGTTTTAAGCCTGGAGATGACACATCTCCATCATGGTTTGTCACCTGGGATGGACTTTTCCTCTAGGAATCTGTCCCATCCCCTTTTCAAGGCATCCAGGCCAGATGCCATCACCACATCCTGTGGCAGGGACTAACAACGCGCTGGGTGAAAAAAATATTTTCTTTTGTCTGTTCTCACTCTCCCAGCCCTCAGTTTGAGTGGATGTCCCCTAGTTCTGGTATTTTGTGAGAAGGAGAAGAACATCCATCTATCCACTTGACTCATGCCCTGCATTATTTTGTATGTCTCAATCATATCCCCCCCATCAGGCGCCTTTTTACCAAAGAGCCCCGATCATTGCAGAGTGCAGGAAGCACACGAATGGGCTCAGGTTAAGAGAATCTAGCTTTCATCTGAATATCAGGAAAAAACTTCTTAACTGCTAGAGTAGTACAAGAACGGAACCAGTTACCCCAAGAGGTGGCAAGTCCTCCAGCACTGGAGCCATTCAAGATAAATTTGGACAACCACCTGGTAGATAACCTTTGATTTGTATTCCTGCATGAAGGAAGGGGTTGGGTTTGATGGCCTTATAGGCTAAAACATTTGGGGCTCTTTAGTCTGGAAAAAGGCACCTGAGGGGGGGATATGATTGAGACGTACGAAATAATGCAGGGCATGAGTAAAGTGGATAGAGGGAAGCTCTTCTCCCTCTCACAAAATACCAGAACTAGGGGACATCCACTCAAATTGAGGGCTGGGAGAGTAAGAACACACAAGAGAATTTTTTTTTTTTACCCAGCGTGTTGTTAGTCTGTGGAACTCCCTGCCACAGAATGCAGGGGAGTGGTGTCAGGAGATAGAGATCTAGTCTCCTGCGCTCCCAGACGCATCCGGTGGGGCCACTGTGAGATACAGGAAGCTGGACTAGATGAGCCTTTGGCCTGATCCAGCATGGCTCTTCTTATGTTCTTATGTTCTTAGGGCTGAAAAAGATCCAAAAATTGCTCAACAAAACTAAGAAGGGGAGTGTGAGGGAGCCTGGTGTGTACCTTGAGCTACAGAACACGAAACACCTACGAGGTGACACAGAACATAAAAGGAGGCAGCCCCACTTTTTGAAAGACGTGTGTAGCCATTTTCAAAAACTGCAAACCAGGTTGTGACTCTGGTGATCCAATGGCCGAGGGTCACCTTGGGAAAATCTCTCTCTCTCTCTCTCTCTCTCTCTCTCTCTCTCTCTCAGCTCAACCTATGTAGCTAAGAAAGTTGTTGTCAGCAAAATCAACATTTGGGACAAGAGGAAACCCGGAATACTCTGAACCAGTGCGTCCAGTAGCTATAGCAGCTGGGCAGTTCTGGGACCTGTAATCCAGAAACAGAAATGCGCCCCCCCCCCAATTCCTGTCCTTGCTGCTAGATAAATGATAGTCCCTTTAAAGCAAAGCAGATTTTTAAAAGACATGCATAGGGCAATGTTGTATGCACTTCTCTCTCTCTCTCTCAATCTCTCTCTCATTCTCTCACTCTCTCAAAAAAACAAAAGTGGCAGGGGGGAAACACACTGGGAAAAGCTGTTTGCTGATTGGCTTGGTAATAAAAAAAAAGCTTCTCGAATTAGCTGTGCGGCAGTAAATTTCCAAGGTAATATAAAACCCCATTTACAAAAGTGTTTTCCTCTGGTTGGAAACTAGCAGGATACCTCGGGCATCAGAGGATGAAATTAATGGCAGCCACCCAAGGCAATGACAAGGCAAGCCTCTCTCAGCCCCCCTCCCCCCGTGCGGGCTATGTCTTATTTCAGACTGGAGGCAGAGAGAGAGAGAGAGAGAGAGAGAGAGAGATGGACACAGGAAGAGGGAAAGAGTGAGGTTAGGAACAGAGAAGGCTGCCTTACGGTACCTTGGTCCCAAACATTGCCTCCTCCATAGAAGCCAATGCTGCACAGACTTTCAGCTAGAGGTTCAGCTATGAGACACAGCTCTACTACAGAGTCGCAATCCTTAACCCTGTCCCTCATTTACCTAGGGTAGTGATGGCGAACCTTGTAGAGACCAAGTGCAAAAACTGCAATTCAAAACCCACTAACTTTTTTTTTGAAAAGTGCCAATACAGCCATTTAACCTGAATACTGAATACAGGTGGCTGTGAAGGAGTGATGCCGGGTGCCCACAGAAAGGGCTCCGAGTGCCGCCTTTGGCACCCGTGCCATAGATTCGCCAACACTGGTTTAAGCAATGGATGATTCCTGGATCTATCTCAAGATCCCAGGGATTGAACCTGGCATTTTCCACATGCCAAGCAGGTGTCCTATTCCCCTGCCATCACTGACCTGGGGTGTGAAAATGCACAAGGACAAGAGCAGAATCGCAGCTCCAAGGCCCAAGGAAGTTGCTCATTTCTGTTATAATTAAAAAGTAGTAGTAGTAGTAGTAGTAGTAGTAGTTTAATTTAAAGGATCCCTTGGTTTTCCCATTCCCCAGAGTGGGCATGGGGTAGCAGAGAGTGTTTGACAGCAACTTTGGCAAATCCAGTCCCTCTGAGCTATGGCAAGCATGGGGTGGCTTGGAGACAGTTTCTCCCTTGATTGACTACCTCACAGGGCTGTTGTTGGGAGGAGGAAGGAGGGAGGAAGAGGGCCTTGTGCCCTGCTTCAGGCTCAAGGAAGGGAAGGGAAGTTATCGATTTACTAAATGAACAGATCCAGAAAAAAATGACTAATATTCCAATCTATTGGCCTGGGGGTACAAAACACTCTCCATTCCCATACGTGTTGTGTCTACACCCACATAAAGGCACAAGAGGTCAACGTGAGCACCTGGACCATGTGATCTTTCTCCTTCACAGTTTGCAGCGGCTGTAGTCCCCGAGTGACAGTTGTCACTAGTTAGGGAGCTCAGTGGGTTAGATAACTGGCCGCAGAGCCAGGGGTTGGAATGTCTTTTTCTGCAAGATGAGCCAGACTGTGTCGCCTTGGGCCAGCTGCACAGTCCCAGGGCACCTCTAGAAGAAGGGAAGGAGAAAGTATATCTTGTGGGAACACATGAAAAGCCTTCTCAGCAGCTGCAGCCAGACTCTGGAACGCCCTCCCACCAGAGTGTCAGGAAAAGAGGAAGACCATAAATGAGAGCGATTCACTCAATAAATGAATCCACAGATTTGAGTTTGCAAGTTGATACAATTTTATGGTGATCGCTAGTACATTGAGAGTGACTTGCCATCACATAATAACAATACTGTCGTGGTTATTCCCAATGAACAAACGGGCCTTTCTCTTTGTATTGTTCCATGTGGCCAGCCTGGAAGACACATAATTATAGCGACCTCTTCTAAAAGTAGGGAAGAAGGGGCTGCGCCTGCCATCTGACAAAATGATGAGTCCATTTCCAATAAATGACTAGACTAGACAATGGACCAAGGTGACCCAGAAACTTTTGTCAGGTGCAATTGATTTGGGTTTAAATCAGCCACTAGGAAGGAAGGAAGGAAGGAAGGACAGACACACTCACTGACAGACAGACTGATGTATAGGATGTCTTGAATGAGCTAATTATTCATTATTCCCAACTCTGTATTGACCTGATACTCAAGGCCTGGGATGGAAGTGCAATGTGAGAATGAGATCATGTTTTTTTTTCTGCCGCATTGGTTACAAGAGATGCAGGCATTTGTTACCTCTGAAGAGGTTCTTGCAATTTGGAGCCACACTCATTTGCTTAGACTTTCCCACCCTCTTCAGACCTTCCAGGACAGGACAGCCCATCCCCTGAACCAGCCACCCCATGCGCCAGATGTCTTACAAAATGAACAATGCCTGAGCTAGGGTTAGATTCTCAGTCTACACCAACTGCCCCACTCAAAAGATAAAAGTCCTACAGGGTATGATCTGGTTTGAGTAGAGGGGGGCTGTGCTTCATCCCTAAATTTCAGGTTGAGATGAGAAGCTTCCCCCTACACCAGCAAAAGGCCACCTCTGTGATTAATGCAAGCTTGGAAAAATTGCAAGCAGCTTTAAACAAAAGAACACTAAAGCTTCCAGACTTCAGTGCCATCAAGGTAGGACCAGGTTTTCTTGTGCTCTATATTATTCTTTTTTCTAGGACATTATTAGGACATTAGGTTATTCTGCCTCAGATTTTCCATGCTTTTTCAAAAGGGCAAATTTTAATGATCACTGGCCACTTAAAAACGAGATGAGATGAGAACATAAACCTGTTCAAGATGCATCTCAATGTGTAAGTCCCTGATGGTAAATCGGGAGGCTGACATTTATACCCACCTCCCATAAAGAAACAGAACAGAAAGAGGAAAGAAAACAAAGTTAAAGCAAGGAGAACAGTATTTTCTTAGGAGTTGTCATATGTTTGATCTAGAGGTAAGCCACCGCACAAACTGGATGTAATTAATTTCATTAAAATGATAATGAAATTATCTTCTGTGCTGTTGTGATATTAAAGGCCTTATATTTCCTATGAGATTTCTACCAATGTGAGGAAAACATTTTTAAAACTATTCTCAAGCTCCTTGTTTTGCTGCAGAACAAGGAAGAAAGTCATTCAAAACAGTCTTAGAGCCACCCTCTGGGTTCTGGCCATCATATAGGTCATTGGTTTCCAACTTTTGGACTGCAAGACTTCATACTGTAGTTACTAGCTTTAATTCATTTTCCCACTCTTTTTGATGCCTCTTGCCGATGATTTGTACTTATTATTGTTTTGTTTTCTCCTCTTCTTTTTTCCTTTTTATTTTTTTTCTCTCTCCCCCCCTTGAGTTTTGCTGATGTCACTTGGTGTTTTACTGGTTTTTGACCTTTATTGTTAACTGTCCGTAGTTCCCTGGGAAGATAGGTGGTATATAAATAAATAAATAAATAAATAAATAAATAAATAAATAAATAAATAAATAAATAAAAATATAACTCTCTTTGTCTCCAGTGGTCACTGTGATCAGTACACCTGGAAGGTAACATGGTTGGGAAAATCTGGTTCAAACAGTAGGGGTGGTCATGACCCCTTATATTCTAGCTGAGATGACGCATATCTATGCAACAGAGGCTTGCGTTTTATGAAGATGACACCCTGGCAACTGTGTGTCCATGAGGGTAGCATGAGAACATCCAAATCTATTGTTTCAGCATGCTTTATTCGGATTGTTAATGGATTTCATTTGCTTCTCATGAGAGCTTCTTGTTTCAGTATAAGTCACAGGGATCTTGATGACCCTTACCATTCTTCAAAACAGAGTAATAGAAATAAGTTCCAAAATGCAAAGCACACCCAACTGTTTTATAGTGGTGGTTCCTAACCTGGGGTCCCCAGATATTCTTGGACTACAACTCCCAGAAAACCTCACCACTCGCTGTGCTAGCTTGGGAGTCTGGGAGTTATTAGCCAAGAATATCTTGAGGATTCAAGGTGATGAACCACAGACTATTTTCTGTGCAGAATGAAACAAGGAAGTATCTATATGTGTTTTAAACTGTTCTGGTCTTGGGTTGTGTATGCCTTCCTTTGTGCCGTCAAAATAGGAAGTCCAGATTTGCATTTGGGAAGAAAATGATATACTGGTACATCCCAGATATGTTATATGTTATTTATACAATTTCTACTCCACTTACTACATTAACCAAGATTTGTAGTTTGACGGTCTTATCCCTTGAGTCCCCAACTTAAATTGCACAACACACAAGGATAGAATGTTAGGGAGGGAAGAGGAAAAACAGTGCTTAGAGACCAGTTCTTACAACAAGCAAATGAGACGAAAACCTATAGCTACCCATCTGTATCTGGACTGTAGAGTAGCAGTTGAGCCTATCTATCCTTCCTAGAAGACATACATCCACAGAGAGTGATAATGTCTGCAAGAAAGTTGGCCTGACTGAGCAATAACAGCAACATCGATATGTAACATTTGATGTTGAGTTGGGGTGGAGGTGAGGAGCAAAAGTCCTGGAAGTGTCATTCAAGAGACAGCTTACTGACAGTTTCAGACCAAAGAATGAGAAGGCAACACCCATACACCCAGTCATTGATGTGAACAGGACCCAGGGTGGTTTCCCTCTAAAAAGTGAATTAATTTCCCTTTCAGATAATGTGATCAGAACACAGTAGGGCTGCTGTATCCTAACTTGAGTGGATCCATGGCGTGATCATGGGCCATGAAGTGGCGACAACACTGAGTTGTGCCTGCCTCTCCCAGCTGATGACCATAGGTGGAAGCTCGGTAGCGGCAGTGCCGCCAGTGCAAACACCTTCCCTAAGAGGGACAACCAAAGCCTGTACAAGTGACATTTCTTCTCCAAGGGAGCGGCAGTGGAAGGCTGGGGGTGGGGGTGGGGGAGAGAGTGAACATAACTGGCTGATGGATTTTGCCTGGGCTGAGACGAGGCAGCCCGCAGCTTTCATCTGCTGTGAGCAGGTCTTGCAGCCTAGATAACAAACGGTGGCTGAAATTCATTGCTCATCGATCTTTATGTCAGAAATAACCCTTCTCCCCAAGTCAGCAATACAGTGAAAAGCCGCAAAAGTGGCTTTGGGCATGAAGAGGAATTGAGATTATTTTTTTTAAAAAAATGTACTTAGCCTTTTGGCTCAAAAGATTGTTTGTGGGGTGGGATTCTTTTCTTCACTCCACCCCCTGGATCCTCGTTGTGTCCAGCACTTCTTAAAGGCTACAGAGCACAGGTCAGTAACCCTGGTGCACTTCTAGGATGCCCACTCGCTCTGACGCACCTCGTCACTGTCAACGAGTGACAAAGAAGGACAGGCTCCCTCCTCTCTCCCTCTCTCCATCACCGCACATGCTTTGAGTTTAAAGGGCGACCCTATAATAATCCATTTCGGGGTCTGCAGAACCCCAGCAGACTTCCTCTTGGAGACCCCTTTTTTATTGCAAGGTGGGCGGCTCTTTCTGCCCCCCCCCACCAAGTGGAAGACAGAAGGCAATCGGAAATGAATTTTTGCAAACATGATGCGCGAAGACAATGCACATTAAAATGTGTGTGTGTGTGTGTGTGTGTGTGTGTGTGTGAGTGAGTGAGTGAGTGAGAGAGAGAGAGAGAGAGATTGGTCGACATGAAACCCCCAACCCATCCCCCAACCTCTACTTGCAAAGCCAGCCCGAACCCAACCTGGAATACTGTTACCACTAACAACGCGATTTATTGTTTGTTCCTAGGCAGATCTTCAGCAAAGGGTTTTCCGGGTGGACACTTTTCTCCGTGACAGCCTAGCTGATTGCAAGAAAAGTTTAGTTCTTGAGGAGTTCCTCTTTCCCTCTCACCTAGTTCTCCTGCAGCGGCACGTCCAAAGACACCCCCTCCCCTTGCCTGTCACCCCTACTAGGTGCAAGACTCCCCCTTGGCGCGCGCCCCGGGCGAGTGTCTTACCTGGCCCGTGGCTTGCGGGAAGTGATGCTGGCCACGATGACGCTGCCAGGCCTCGGGGTGGCCACAGCTTTGAAGGTCCCTTGCCAGAACTTCTCAAACAGCTGCTTCTCGCCCCCTTGCACGCTGGCCATAGCAACTAGTCACCTGCGGCTGGAGCTCTCCGAGGTGCTGAAAAGGAGCAGGCGGCGGCGAAGGGCGCGCGCTGTCCACGGGCGTCCGGCGTTTAAATCTCCATGGAGCCCGGCGCGTTCTCCCCGGGAGGAGCCCTAAGGCAGGACACGGGTCCTGGGGGGGGGGGGGAGTCGTGGGAATATACGTGTCTGTTAGGGGCTACGGCTCCTGGCCAAAGAACTCTCCGGGCAAAATATGGAAAAGGGCGAGATCTGTCCACGGGTGGGAGTCCGTCCCGCCTGCCTGTCGATCCGGTGACACGATCCGGTTTGGCCGAGGCGGGCTCCGTTTTGTCTCTTTCGCAACGTGACGTGGAATCGGGGGCTGGTCAATTTCAGGAGCTCTCTCTCTCTCTCTCTCTCTCTCTCTCTCTCTCTCTCTGAATCTCTCTTTCTCTTCCCCTACCCTCATTCCTCTCTCCGCCGCCCCCTCTTCTTCCCCGTCTTTCTCCTCCGCCTGCCTCCGAAATGTACACAAAAGAGTGCGGCTCCGGCTTGAATCCGCTTCACAAAGAGCAGGCTGGTCCCCTGGGGTGGGGTGGGGTGGGGGTGGGGGGTGGAGATTGTTAGCCAGGCGTGTGCCTGCCAATGGCCTGGGAGGGGAAGGGGGTTGAGGCGGGGGAAGGGGAGGGGGCGAGCCGAGCCGAGGCGAGGCGCTGACTCAGAAGGGATTTAATTGAGACCGGGAGGAACCGAGCGCGCACGCAACGCTGCCGGCTGCCGGCCTGAACAACCCCTTTAGCTGGGACCGCGGGAGGCAAGGGATGGAGGGAGGGAGGGAGGGAGGGAGGGAAGGAGGGGGAATTATCCTAATTAAACAGCTCGCCCCTCCCCGCTTCGGTGGCGGACAGAAAACAAGGCCCGGGTTTCCCTAAGACGCGTCCTTTCCTAAGGGCTTCCAGCCTGAGGCAGCAAACGGCGCGGAACCAAGAATGCTGTGGCAGCCTGAAGTCGATCCCGTTTGCTGTGGTGGTGATGGTGTGTGTGTGTTGCGTCGTTACAGTCGTGACCGACTCTTCGTGCCAGACTTTAATTATCTCCTTTATCCGTTTTACTTCTCTGGCGTTTTTCTCTTCATTACCGGATCCAGGATTAGTTCCCAAATGATTCAAGGTCAAAACAGTATGGCAGATGCCCTTTGACGTCTCTCCCCTCTGGACCACAAACCATTTCGCTGTTGTTGTTGTTGTTTTGTTTGTTTGTTTTGTGCCCTCCGTCTGTTTTGCACCCTTCAAATATGTTCCCAAAGCCAGGTGGCCCTCAGATGCCCAAGGCCTTTTTTTTTTATCTGTTTGGAGCAAGGCAGCAAACATCACCTCCCCAGCAGGCTCAAAGAAACCAAGGGGCACATAGTCTAAAGTCAGGCAGATGATGATGGCAAGAAAGCAGAGCACTCCAGCTGCCCCTCTTGGCATCCTTAATGGCTAGAAAAAACATCCGAGGAACAAAATAGCTAAGCAACAAGGCACAGTCTTTTTATGATAGATTTAAAAAGTGGCTAAGGTAGCTGCTTCACTTTGCCCAATGGAAGAGCTGGCCCAGTTGCTGAATAGAATAGGCACAATAGAAGCAGACATTTGTTTGTTAATTACACATTTATACTCCTGATTAGTGTAGAGCGGTACTTTGGGCAGTTAACAAACAAATGAAGGAAACACAAATTATGCAGCAATAAAAATAAATCATTAAAATATAGAAAAACAAGAGCAAAACAAATCAATAAAAAAGCATAATTAAAATGATACCATCATAATAAGCTGTCATACAAGCCAGTGGCCTTAAATTGTTTGGGAGGCTGGGCAGGCAGTAGGGCAGCCTACAGGGAAGACCAGAAGGTGTTCCCTTCGACTCTTTGGTGGGATAAGAAAATACTATAATGCAGCAGCCGTAGTAGGTGGTGTTCCTGGCTTGTGTTTTGCTTGCTGCTCTGAGATCTGCTCCAGAACTGAATTTTACTGGATGTAGCCAAGGTACCGAAGAGTATCCTCAAAATGGGTCCATAAAGTGCCTTTAAAGTTCAGATTAAAACAGGGAGTGGATTCGCCCACACACACCCTGTGACATCAGTGTCGCCCGCCTGCACCCCCTGGGAAGACAGGTCCAGGTGTTGATGTGAGAGCTGGCACCCAATTGAAATGAAATCCCAGTAGATTCGATGCATACATTTTAAATCAAACCACTGATTAAACCTGCATAAATTTGCATACAGAAAAAAATAAGGAAGGAAGCATGCCAGGTTCATTTTGGGTAACATCAGGGGAGGGTGATGCCTCCAGGAGGCTAGTGTCTCCTTCCACCCATGACTCACTGCAAGTTCTGTGTGAAATTTAAATAACTCAGGTGGGAAGTGTATAATTACCACTTACTTTTATGTAAGAACTGCTTACTCTCTGGTAAGAAGGTGTATACACAGTCTAAAGTTTATAGTTCCCCTTAAACTGGAAATCTTTGGATATTTAAGTCCTGCTTCTAAATACATTTATCTGTTGCCTAATAATCTCTTCACCTTCATTCAGGTGGGAGATCATTTATTCTTGTTTGGGTTTTTTTTTGTTGGTAAGCAAAAGGCACTTGACACATGCTCAGAGGCAGTTATAATCATTTTCACCATAGCAGTTGCTGTGACATACTAGTCAGAAGTGGCTAGGCCTCCTAGAAGAGGACTATGTGCCAATCTGGACACCACACTTTAAGAAGGATGCTTAGAAACTGGAGAAAGTTCAGAGGAGAGCAACAAGGATGATCAGGGGACTGGAAACCAAGCCCTGTGAGGAAAGATGGAAAGAACTGGTCACATTTAGAAGTTGGAAGGGGCTTACAAGGTCATTGATTACAATCCCTTGCTCAATGCAGGAATCCCAGATCAAAGTATTTATGACAGGTGGTTGTCTAAATCTTTCATGAATGCTCTGTGTTGCAGCATATGCCACCTCTCAAGGTAACAGGTTCCATTGCTGTACAGCTCTAACAGTCGGGAAGTTTATCCTGATAGTCAACCAAAAACTGGTTTTCTGTTACAACAGCCCATTGTCGCATGTCATAGGAACAGAACATAAGAACATAAGAACATAAGAAGAGCCTTGCTAGATCAGGTCAAAAGCCCCTCTAGTCCAGCTTCCTGGATCTCACAGTGGCACCACCAAATGCTTCTGGGAGCACATGAGACTAGATATCTGTCTCCTGATACCACTCCCCTGCATCTGGCCCTTGAAGTACCCCGATTATAAGCCTGGAGATTATACATCCCCATCCTGGTTTGTAACCTGTGATGGACTTTTCCTCCAGGAATCTGTCCAATCCCCTTTTGAAGGCATCCAGGCTAGATACCATCACCACCTCCTGTGGCAGGGAGATCTACAGACTAACAACACACTGGGTAAAAAATGTATTTTCTTTTGTCTGTTCTCCCTCTCCCAGCCCTCAGTTTGAGTGGATGTCCCCTAGTTCTGGTATTTTGTGAGAGGGAGAAGAGTGTCTCTCTATCCACTTTACTCATGCCCAGCATTATTTTGTATGCCTCAGTCATATCCACTTATGTCCTATATTTGGGAATGATCCATGAAAGATAATCATTCAGAGGAGAGGCCGGATATTTTCCTGATCATCCCAGGACATGTAACAATGGGTTCAAGCAACAGGGAGCCAGATTTAGGCTGAGTATCAGGAAAAACCTCCTAACTGTTAGAGTGGTACAACAGTGGAACTGCTTGGATGGTGGCAAGCGCTCTAATACTGGAGGAGGCATTCAAGAGAAAATTGGACAAGCAGTGGTCAGAGCTGCTTTGACTCAGATTCCTGGATGGAGCAGGTGGTTGGATTCAAGGGCCTTCCCAATGCCATTATTCTAGGATTCTGTGATTCCCACAAAATAGCCGTCAATGGGTTTTTCCTTGTGCAATAAGATAGTATGATGAAATTGTTAGAATGTAGGGCTAGGACACAAGAGGTGTCCACTTCCCATTGGACCATGAGGTCACTAGGTGACTCAATGACTCAAGAAGTAAAGCAAAAGCAAAAGCAAAGTGTTCTGCTTATATAGCCCCATACCACTTTAAGTAGTCTCTGGGCGGTTTACAATTTTAATTACAGTGTGCAGGCTACACATTGCCCCCACTCTCCCAGCAAGCTGGGTACTCATTTTACCGACCTTGGAAGGATGGAAGGCTGAGTGAACCTTGAGCCTGCTACCTGGGATTGAACCCCAGGTCGTGAGCACAGTTTTACCTGCAGTGCAGGCATTTTAACCACTGTGCCACGAGGCTAGGGAGCTGATGGGGAGCCATGCCTGCCACTTTGAGTTAACCATGTGAAAGACAAGATATAAGTGTACTGCATTGCCCACCAAATATCCTGCATCAGGAAAAGCAGATACTTGATAGGCAACATTCTGTTCACCAAGATAGCCGATGTCTGTGACAATACACTGCTCAGGCTGGAAACGTTCCAAGCAGGTTGCATTTAAGTGATTTATAGCCCCCAAAGCTGTGCTCAGAGACAGCTAACAAGAAAACGCAGCAAAGCCACACAAGTCCCAATCTATGCAGCAAACCCAGTGAACCCGTGGGATTTGCAAAAGGGCGAACAAGCCATTTAACCATTAATTCTCTGAGTCTGCTCCAGCGGAGATTAGCAAGCAATTGGATTTAGGCCACAGAAGCTTTAAGATTGGTGGAGGGGGATGCAGGGCAATGGTCTCAAACTACAGGAAAAGAGATTCCGTTTTAACATTAGGAAGAACTTCCTGACAGTTAGAGCTGTCCAGCAATGGAATCTACTACCGCAAAGGTGGATGGTGGAGTCTCCTTCTTTGGAGGTTTTTAAGCAGAGGCTGGATGGCCATCTGTTGGGAGTCCTGTGATGGGGGTTCCTGCATGGCAGGGGGTTGGACTGGATGGCCCTTGAGGTCTCTTCCAACTCTAGGATTCTATGATTCTATGACCATGAAATACTGCAGTCCATTGTAAACTGTCTTCCATTTTTTTTTGGTTTAAAAACAGAAAAAATGTGGAACTGAGGACCTCTTTGAAGCAGAAGAGATGGAGGTAAGTAGTCTTTTGTTTGCAGGTCGGAAGGCTCGGTCACCAAGGTCCATGTGAATAACATATCGGGGACACTAATCGATTCTTCTGGGAAGTATAGTCTGGCTCTCAGGGCTTAGATTTTGGTTTCTTCAATGTGTGATGAGAACGATGGTCATTATTTCTCAGGAGCAACAGACGTGTGTGGTAGAATGTTGTGTTGGTAGAGTAGAGTGTCTAATGTGGAAGACTGTAGGAGAGGGGTGCTTGCCCTCTGAAACCTGTCCAAAGGGATGGGAAACCTCTCAGTCGTAATCTCTTTGTATTTCTCAAGTCCACTGGCATCCTCATTGGAAGATTTCCCCTCCTCCCCCTGGCCTACTTCTTCTTCCATTGGGGTTTCACGTCTCCCTTTGGACATGTGCACTCCTCTTGTGTGCCTTTTCACATACACTTCTAAAGTGTGTGCATCTCCCCATTGGCTGAAGTGCTTGTACACATTCTTCAAAGGCATGTTAAGTTGCATAACATTAATGGTGATAAGGAGGAAACCAAAATTGTTTTTTTTAATTTATACAAAATAAAAAAATACAAATGACAAAAAAACAACAGCAGCACAGCCCTCCAACAACAGGGCCATTCTTCTTATTTTCTTTCCTTATCCTCCTCTTCAGAACAGAACTGATTGTTGTGCGGAAGCTTTACCCTTATCTCTTACAAGCAGATATTCAATAAATCTACCTCAAATATCATAAAAGATGTCTCTTTTTAACTCTCTTTTCTTGATCTTTAAATTACATGTCAATTTATCATTTAGAGCAATATTCCATATCCATATATCATCATACCATTAATCTAAATATCATTCATGTTTGGATTTCCAATTTCTAGCTATTATTAATCTAGCCACTGTCAGTAAATTTGTAAACAACTCTCTAGTTTTAAAATCATAATTCTTTCTAGCTATTATTAATCTAGCCACTGTCAGTAAATTCGTAATCAACTCTCTAGTGTTAAAATCATAATTATTATTAGCTATTATTAATCTAGCCACTGTCAGTAAATTCGTAATCAACTCTCTAGCTTTAAAATCATAATTATTATCAGCAAATATTGCCAACAAAGCAATTTCAGAATTGGCTCTATATTCCTTTCTAATGTATCACTTAATTCTTTAAAAAAAACATTTCCAATTTTTTGCATCATTTTGCATTGTCACCAAAAATGAAAAAAAAAATGTAACAACCTCATCACATTTCCAACAAAGCATTGAGAAATTAAGATTTATTTTGTTCAATTTCACTGGTTTCAAATACCATCTTAGACTTATTTTTTATTTTTCCCCTTTATTCTTAAAGGAAAATTATGGAAATAAAAATGGTTGAACATTATGTGTACCCTGGCTCAGCCAACAATAGAACTGGAGAATCTAGCCAAGAAGAGAGCAGACCAGAGACACAGAAGTGAAAATAGGAATGCCTGTATTCCTGGAGAAGAGCAATATCGCCCATACAACTGAATTTCCAAATGTAAAATCTGGCCAGGAAAGGAAGTTGACAGGATGGAAACTGACTTATTTCAAACATTGTGTAGAAGGAGACGTTTAGGGATACCACAGGCTGTCAGAAAGACATATAATTGGGTTCTAGGTCAAGTCCAGCCTGAACTGCTAGAAGCTACAAGCCTGTCAGACTTGGAATGGATCGTAAACTGACAGGATCTGCTGGAAAAGACAATGCAGACTGAAAACACTGAAGACGGTAGGAAAAGGGATGAATGGAATGGACTCAATAAGGGAACCCATAGCCTTGATTTTGCAAGACCTGACCAGGGCTGCTCAAGACTGAACTTTCTGGAGATGATTAATTCATACTACCTGTGAAAGGGATCTGGGAGTCTGGGTGGACCACAGATTGAACATGAGTCGACAGTGTGATGCAGCAGCCAAGAAAGCCAATGTGATTCTTGCTTGCATCAACAGAAGCAACGTTTCTAGATCAAGGGAAGTGATAGTACCACACTATTCTGCTCTAGTCAGAGCCTACCTGGAGTCCTGTGTCCAGTTCTGTTCACCTCAATTTAAAAAGGATGTTCACAACCTCGATCGGGTCCAGAGGAGGGTGACCAGGATGGTTAAAGTTCTGGAAGAAAGGTCTTATGAGGATCAGCCTAGGGATCTGGGAATGTTTAGCCTCTCTAAAAGAAGGCTGGGGGGGGGGGATACGATAGCTTTGTTTAAATATTTGAAAGGATGTCACATTGAAGAGGGAACAGGTTTGTTTTCCATGGCTTCAGAGACTAGGATTTGTAGCAATGGTTTCAAAACTACAGGAAAAGAGATTCCATTTTAACATTAGGAGAAACTATCCTGACTGTTAGAGCTATCCAACAGTGGAATAAGTTGTCACGGAGGGTGGTGGAGTCTCCTTCTTTGGATGGATGGCCATCTGTCGGGAGTCCTGTGATATGGGTTCCTGCATGGCAGGGGGTTGGACTGGATGGCCCTTGAGGTCTCTTCCAACTCTATGATTCTATGGTTGGAGGAAACTTGATAGCAGACAACAACTTTATGCCTGATGGCTGTTGGGTGTGTTTTGGGCTCTTTGGTCATGTTCTGGAAGTTTTTCTTCCTGATGTTTTGCCAGATTCTGTAGCTGGCATCTTCAGAGCAAAGAGCACAGAGCACAGAGAGAACTCCTTGCTCCCCTAGGTCCTGCCCTTTGAAGATGCCGGTCACAGAGTCCAGCGAAATGTCAGGAAGAAAAACTTCTGTAACATGGCTAAACAGCCCAAAAAAACCCCACAACACCCATCAGATCCTGGCTGTGGACGCCTTTGAGAATACAGTGAAAGCCTTCGAGAATACAACTTTATGCCTGTTTAGAAAAGCATGCTTTTGGAATGCAGACATTGTTATAACATGTTTCTCTAAAATGCATCACAGCCGTACTTTATGGATGTCTAAGGCTGGAGGTAGCCTGTTCTGTGACGGTCTTGACAGGTATATAATTTATTTAGTCAATTTCTATACTGCCCATCTAGCTACAAGGCCATTCTGGGCTGTTCACAACAAAGGAAGCAACAATTAACACTTTAAACATCTGCAATCTCAATAACAATAGAGCATCAAATTAAACATATCAATCAACCAAAGCAAAGGAAAGACAGCATGAAAAACAATGACTAAAGACAAGGGAGAATACATAAATTAAACGCTGACAGCACCTTTGTGTTCTAATGGTGTATTATCTTGGAAAGCCTGTCTAAAGCTAAACAACCTCATTTTCAAAGGGTTGTGAAGAGGCCAGACCGATTTTGGGTCTGAGGTTATTCCAGCGGCAGAGAGGGAAAAGGTCTAGTTTCTGGTCATCTGCTTCTGGTCCTCTCTTGGGGGTCAAAGCTCTCAGCCCCATTAGCTGGGAAGAATCTGTAGGTTGGGTGGATCTCATTGGAAGAAGGTGAGCTGCCAGATATCAAGGCCCCAAACTATTTAGGGCCCTTTAAGTCATCATCTTCACCTTGAATCTAGCACAGAAATGAACAGATAACCAGTGCAAGGAAGCCAGAGTAAGGGAGGCTCCTTCTTCGGTGGAACAAAAATAGAGTTTCCACTTTTGACATTTGTCTGTGAAGATTCTCAGTCATCCAGGTGAGTTTATCTGGAAGTTGAGTCATGGCTACAGGACTTCTTTTTTGAGAGATAGAAACATTTCGCTGCTCATCCAAACAGCTTCATCAGTCTGAATACAGCTAGTGTGAGTCCTCCATCTTATAGTCAGTCAGCTTTGACCTCTTGTCACCCTGGTCTGAATTAGGTTCATAAGATGAACAATGGCCTGAATAGGCTCGTTAGGGAGATAATAGTATCCATAGCCTTAAGGTGAACAATGCCCTAAGGTGCTGAAACCTATCAAGAATGAGTTGTTTAGTTATAGCCTCTGTGGTGAAGGCGTTTTGATTTGTCTGGGTACTTTGGAAAGCACACCCTGATAAGTAGCAGATAGACTATGCCGGAGCCCACCACCACTGTTGAGGGAGGGGGTTTCGATGCTCACATGAATGGCTTCCCTTACTCCTCTCTCAAACCACCTATCTTCTTTGTCTAATATGTGTACATACTCATCTTTGAATAAGTGCCCTTTGTCCTTCAAATGGAGGTATACTGCTGACTTTTGACATTGTCCATAGCGGAGTTAACTCTGAGTGGTGGATTTAGCTGAAGACAGTGGTTGTATCAAAGCCGTGTGGCTTTACTTAATTTGCCTTGTGATGTCCAGTCTTTGGTGGAATGACCTAGAGAATAACCTTGTGAGGTGGTGCAGCAGTTAGAGCTGAAACTCAGAGGACCACAAAACTCACAAAGTAGACCTCAAGACTCTCTCTCTCCTGCCCTGAGATACTTCACAGGGCTGTTTTGAAGATAAATTGGAGAGACAGTTGTATATCTCATTTGAGCTCACAGAAAGAGGGGTGAGCCAGGAAAACATAGGAAGACTGTGTGGTTACCCAACTGTATCTGGAAGTTGAGTCATGGCAACTGAACTTCTGTTCTTGAGAGATTGAAACGTTTCGCTGCTCATCCCAATGTTTCAATCTCTCAAGAAAAGAAGTCCTGTTGCCATGACCCAACTTCCAGATAAACTCACCTGGATGACTGAGAATCTTCACTTACACATCTGTAAAATTTAGGCGATAACTTTATTGAACCACTCAAAAAAACCCAACCTACAAGCTTTTGTGGGTAAACCCCCACTACCTAAGGCTGGGTAACCACCTCTTCATGGATCACACATACGGCAAGGGATTGATGCTTGAAGTCACACCTCTCTACAGCCCTGCCAGAACACACCTCCTATAAACAGATTCAGCACAGACATCCACCATGAATTTTTGGGATTCGAACGTACAGTTTTCCTGCACTGGCTAAGAAGCGGCAGCACAAAGCTGGAGGAAGTACAATTCTACCCACAAAACCATGCAGTGTGATTTTTTTTTTTTAGTACTTCGATAGAGGTATCACCTTACTTCTGCATTAACAAACATTTAGCAATTCAGTTACTTCTCTGAATGCCTCTAGTGATGCCGAACTATTCTCATCATTTGTAATAATGTCCTCTCCTTGCACTTCCGTAGGGCTGGGAAGAATGAGTGAGAGCCAAGAGGCATGCCAAGACTCAAAGGCTGAAGCCAGCTCTTGAGAGAACAAGGTGTGGAGGAGAAGAGATCTCAGATCAGTGGCTAAGAGTGCTCTCTAGCGGATGCTTGGAGCTTTGCCAGAGAGTTACTTGGCTTTTGCATAAATGTAACACTAGAGTAGAGCTGCCTAGATACCCTAAGCACATCTGATCTTGCCTGATTACGGAAGCTAAGCAGGGTCAGCCCTGGTTAGTACTGGATGGGAGACCACCAGGGAATACCAGGTGCTGTAGGCGCCTGGAGTAGGAACTGGCAAGCCACTCCAGTATTCCTGCCAAGAAAACTCCATGTCTTCTCCTCCTAGTTCAGTTCAGTTAAGAGAGCTGAGAGTCCGTTTTTTAGATTGTCAGTTGGTCAGGTGGGAGAGCCTGCCACTGAAAAGAGTCTGGTTTATGAAGGAAATACAATATTATAAGAATTCGTGTTTGCAATACAATAACATCGGCTAAAGTTATCATAATACTGATCATCTAATTGTAAACTAATAAACGTTTCATGTTTTGTTTTAAAACTATATAACCTGGTGTGACTCTTTCTCAAATACATACAAGTGTCCAGTTAATCTGGTGGTGGCAGTGAGTGAAAACCCAGTGTGTGTAAGGGGCACGCCACAGCATCCTCCCTTTCAACCTGTCTTACTGTACTCTTTGCACCTACTCGATTCTGTTCTTTCCCTTCTCTCCCTTTTCCCCTAACTCTAGGGGACTGAGAGGCAGAGGTTGACCAGTGGAAAAACAACTACTGAGCCTTTGTTGTCAAGTGGCAAACGTCCATGGAATCAGCACAGAAGAGCACAATATTGAAGACCACAGAAGCCGCCCTTGCCCTGGAGCAAAGCAGAAGAAAAAGGCAACACAAAGCAGGGTGGTGTAAAAATAATAATAATCCCATTCTTTCCCCTCCGCTTGGAACCGGTTGTCAGGATTCGGAACCAGCATTGCGGGTGCCAGGAAAGCGGAACATAAAACTCAATGCAGATGGGATCTAGAACAATAAAAGCACCTGTGTGGCTCGTAGATCAAGGGTATTTGTACACGACCCCTAAACTCCGCCGCAAATGGCTCCCAGCTCCGGAGCTTAAAATTGTTTCCCCACCAGCTCCGGAGTTTACAGATAATTAAGTGTGACCACGCCCACCTAAGCGCGTCCCAGCGCACTTTTCAGGTACCTGCTCTCCGGAGGTGAACATTCCTGATGCTGATATAACATAGTGACTGCCGGGCTCTCCTTGCTTCTGTTTGTTCTTTTTTTGCCCCCCGCCCCTTTAAGAGATCTGAATGCAGTGCCGGGACAGCAGAACAGAGGTGAGCGGCATTCTTTTCTTCCCTTTTCCCCCCTCCCCTCACACAGCCAGCAGCCAGGAGTGTGGAGGGGATGGGAACGCAGGAACAGCGACAAACCCCTAAGATCTCTGGTCCGAATTTAAGTGGCCAGCGGATCTTAGGGGTCATGTGAAAAGGCTCCAAGTCAAGACAGAACTCTTTCTGGAGGCAAAAAGGATGTGACTGATGTCCTGCTCTGGGCACCTCATGAGAAGGCAGGATTTGCTGGAGAACACCAGGATGCCAGGAAAGAAGGTGGAAGGCAGCTGGGAAAGTGAAAGACCAAATTCTGCTCTGGTCAGACCCTGCCTGGAGTCCTGTGTCCAGTTCTGTGCACCTCAATTTAAAAAGGATGTTGACAGCCTCAGTCAGGTCTAAGGAGGGTGACCAGGATGGTTGAAGGTCTGGAAGAAATGACTCAGTGCAATGGTTTCAAATTACAGGAAGAGATGTTCCATTGGAACATTAGGAAGAACTTCATGACAGTTAGAGCAGTTTGGCAGTGGAAGATGCTGCCCCAAAGGTGGGTGGTGGAGTCTCCTTCCTTGGAGGTTCTTAAGCAGAGGCTGGATGACCATCTGTTGGAAATACTGTGATGGGGGTTCCTGCATGGCAGGGGGTTGGACTGGATGGCCCTCGAGGTCTCTTCCAACTCTATGATTCTATAATTCTGTCCGGAGTCCTGGGATGGGGGTTCCTGCATGGCAGGAGGTTGGACTGGATGGCCCTTGAGGTCTCTTCCGACTCTATCATACTATGAGTTCAAATACAAGATGGACTGACTCTCTAAAGGTAGCCACTGGTTTGCATTGACAAGAGCTGAGCAGAGCAGCAGAGGAAAGGAAATGTTGCCGGTTGCTCCTTCATCACGTTGCCATGGGTTAGAGCCAACTAGAGAACATGACGATTGTGTATGTGTGTGCCCACTTGCGGGCACATCTCCCCGTTTTTCTGTTTCTGGTGCAGTTCCATGACCACTGAGGTCTAGCCACCAGAAGGTTGGTGTGGGCATTAAAGGAACTTGGGAGGTATGTGTCTGGGGTCGTCAGTCTCTTTTTAATGGATCTCCCCATAAGGGGTGATCTCTGGGCATTTGTTGTCCCATTCTACCCTAGAGACACAGTGGGTGGCAGTTTGGAGAAATTCTCTTCCACACAAAAAATCTCAGGTGGACTCCAGTTCCTCTTTATCTCTGCAGGATCCTGAAACTCTCCAGCAATTTAGAAGGAAAGAAAGATAGGGGAGGTTAGACATACAGACATATAGATAGATGGACATATAGTTTCTATCAGAGCGGGTGAGTGAAAAGAGCGAAACTGGTTGCAAGATGGGTTCATTATAGATGAATTAGTTATTGCAACTTTGAAGCAAAGATGGGGCTGGTAGTCATTAGTGACAGTGTTGCTCTGGGGGCTGAGTTAGTAACCTTCAAAGGAGTCCCCACCTGGAGAAAATAATTTCTAATTGACTCTGGAAGTGCTTAGTAGCCCCCCCCCCCCCCGAGCTCCAAACCTCTCATAATTTGGGGGGTTTAAAGGAAAGAGTCCAAAGAAGCTACCCTGCGATTTTTGTGCCTCTAGGACCTAGGGGAGCCATGAATGAATCTTTTTTTTTCATTTCATTTGTTCCAAGAATTCTTTAAACATTCATTACTAATGAAATAAAACAAAAGGAGAAACGATAAAAAAGGAAACACTATATTTTGGTTTCGCGTCCATCTCTAGGAGGCATTCAAGGAAACTGGGGCGACACCCTGACAAATATCCTTTGATTTGTATTCCTGCATGGAGCCGGGGGGTGGATGTGGTGATGGCATCTAGCTTGGATCCCTTCACAAGGGAATTGGAGAGATTCCTGGAGGAAAAGTCCATCACAGGTTACAAACCATGATGGAGCTGTATAATCTCCAGGCTTAAAACCAGGGTACTTCAAGGACCAGATGCAGGGGAGTGGTGTCAGGAGACAGATATCTAGACTTGAGGGCCACTGTGAGATCCAGGAAGCTGGACTAATATGGGCCTTTGGCCTGATCCAACAGGGCTCTTCTTATGTTCTTATGATAACTTTGTAAGCCCCTTCCAACTTTACAGTTCTATGATTCTATGAAAAAGCATGCTTTCCTTATGGTTACCAAAAGGGACCTACATAGAACCACGACACAGCTCTTTATCCATGCTGTGATACAAGGCAGACAGACAGCAGATATGGTGCTCAGCCCTATCTCTGTTTACCCGCTCCTGGCTGGAGGCAGCCAGCATTGTAAAGGGAGGCCCATCCATCATTTGGATTTTGAGGGGCACCTCTGGAAATGGCTCAGGATTTGATTACCGTCTTCAAGTCTAATGGCTGCTGCTAAAAGCTGTTATTTCCTTGCTGTGGATCAATGGCTGCTGAAGAGCTGCCAACTGCGTGTGATGCAGACGACATCAGATTTCACCCCCCCTCGCATTACCCAAGGGGCTTTGCAGCTGCCACTGAAGCCCAGGTGGCTGGAGATTGTTGAAGGTCTTGGGGAGACCTTGGAAAACATTCCCCACCACCACCAGGACCAAGTCTTTCAGAATGCCTCCAGCTGCAAAATTCTGGGAAATGGAGTCCAGAATGGTAAGCTTTCAACACTTCCTGATTTGCTTTGCAAGAAGAAGGAAAAAAAATCAAGGACTGAATTTCAGAACATCTAAGTGAGACTTTGTGTTGCTTTTTCCCTTCCTTGTTTCACTTCCTTTTGTTATTTGGTGATTAAGGATCATGGGGTTTATGTGGATTCACATCCTGTTAACCATCCTGTGCTAAAGCGCTCCAGCGCTAAAGCACTTCAGCATTCTTACCACCATGGCTGTCAGAGGCTTGGTGCTCATGTAGATTTTGCCTCTTTCTAGCACTGTCCAAGAAGCCAGTGTGCCGTGAACATCTTCTACCTGTCTTCTGAGCAGCCTGCAGACTGCCCCTGATAGGAGGAATCTTCAACTTCTGGGGAAGCCAAGACGGTCCGGGAATCTTCTTTTACTGTTATTTGGAACCAAGAATCCACCCTAACAAAAAAAAAAAACCCAGATAAAAGAAACAGGCAAAGTATAGATTTGGAGCTGAATCTTCCCATCTGACTCGGCTTCCTAAGCCCCCACACAGTTTTCCCATCTGTCTTTTCCTCTTTAATTAGACCCATGCGGTGTAGAGCAGGTGAAAGAATAGGCTTGTTATTAAATATGGGCTTGTCACTTGGGAAAGTGAAGGGGAAAAAAAACAAGGATATTTTGTCCATCAAGAACCGAGACTTTGGCCAGATTCTCAGTGATGTAATGGAGCCAAGGCTCTCAAGGCGGAAACACTGAGATTTTTTTGGAGTAGCAGAGACAATGACATCACCGATCACTCATCTCAGCCTTTCCTGTTCCTTCTGAGCTAAGCTGCTGTCTCAGAGTACTGGCCGGCAGGGGACGGGATGGGATAGATGGAGGCCATGGATTCCTCCCTGCCAAACATGATAGCTTGTTGTGAGCTATCCTGGTTGTGAAACAAAGTTTTTTGAACCAATTTAGTGTTGAGTGAGAAATTAAGACCCATTAGTCTTACAAAATTGCATGGGCATTCCTGTGCCCCAATAATTTTTAAAACAAGACGAGGGGCTCTTACAGTATTTATTTATTTATTTATTTTAGAGTATTTTTACCCCACCTTTCTCCTTGGAAAAAGGACCCAAGGCGGCTTACACTAACGAGGGACGATCTACAGTCCAGTACAATTAAGACATGTTCAAGTATTTGAGGACAAGGAATTGAGGGACATTTTACAGCATTAACAGACATTACATTAAAAAACATGGTTATAGGTAGTCCTAAACACAAAGTCTATGTGAACCCATAGATTCATATAAAATACACATGGTAGTCCATCATTCAGAGAAAGCTTGTCCCTGAATGAGGGACAGTCCAGTACAATTAAGACATATTCAAGTTTGAAAACAGGAAATTGAGGGGTATCTTATAGCATTAAAAGGCAACTTTAAAGCTAAAAAAAGAATGCTCACAGTTAAACCAAATAGTAATCATGTACAGCGGACCATCTAAAAGTTATGAGGGATGGAAACTAACATTGAAAACAGTGTCAATGCAGTCATATAAATACAAATTTATAAGTGGTTATAAACGCAAAGTCTGTGTAGTCATATATGGTAGATTCATATAAAAGAAACATAATAGGTAGTCTATCATTCAGGGAAAGCTTGCCTGTTTTCTGGAAATACAGCAGAGATGGGGCAGTCCGGTAGATCAAGGAAACAAACCTTCTTGGCAGTCTAAACCTCAGCAGAATTGACAATACAGTCCTATGAAGGTAGAGGATCTAATTCAACATAAACATTGAACTAAGTCCATTGACTCAGGCACCTGTGGGGGATATGACTGAGACGTACAAAATAATGCAGGGCATGTGTAAAGTGGATAGAGGGACGCCCTTCTCCCTCTTACAAAATACCAGAATTAGGGGACATCCACTCAATTTGAGGGCTGGGAGAGTGAGAACAGACAAAAGAATTTTTTTTACCCAGCGTGTTGTTAGTCTGTGGAACTTCCTGCCACAGGATGTGGTGATGGCATCTGGCCTGGATGCCTTCAAACAGGGACTGGACAGATTTCTGGAGGAAAAGTCCATCACAGGGTACAAACCATGATGGAGATGTGTCATCTCCAGGCTTAAAACCAGGGTATTTCAAAGGCCAGATGCAGGGGAGTGGTATCAGGAGACAGAGATCTAGTCTCATGCACTTCCAGACACATTTGGTGGGGCCACTGTGAGATACAGGAAGCTGGACTAGATGGGCCTTTGGCCTGATCTACCATGGCTCTTCTTATATTATGTTCTTATGTTCTTATGATCCATCCAACCTAATACTGCCAACTTTGACTGGCAGCAGCTGTCCAGGTATTTGGGCGGGATTTTTTCTGAGCACTACCTGGAGGCCACCTCTAGTCCATCCAAGTATTAATCAGATCCAAGCTTGCTAACCTTCAGACCTCAGGTGTGTCTGGGTGGTGTATTAAACTGGTGTAGGAGAAGACCTAAGGACCAGCTAGACATTATTTCAGTTCCTGCCTTCCAGATGCTGGTTTGTCCATTCTTAGGACCACTTCCCTGATGCTAGATTCCTACAGGACAGTTCCCCTGCTTTCTCCAGCAGTGATCTTGCCCTGAAGCCCACCCACTTCCTTTACTGGACAACTTTTGATCAGGTGGGAAACCCAAGACTCACCACTCTGGTCTTTGTGGGTTAGGCTGGCTTCGTTTCTTGAATGGACCATTTTATTTTCTTTGCAGGTTCAAACGCCATCCCAGAAAGACCAGGGCTGCTGTAGCTAATAGACTGCATGGAGAGAACAAAGGCAAAAATCAAGGTTTTGTCTGGATTTGGTTTAACATTTTCTTTATTTCTTTTTGGAGAGAGAGAAAAAATCCCATTTAAGACACATTATTAGACAATGGAAGCCTGCTTTTTGCTCTCTGTGGTTTGTGCGCTCTGGTACCGGAGTGTGTCTGCTCATTGTATTCTGCTTTTTCAAAGCCGGTGAAGCGTGCTGTGTTGTGACCGAGGCTTTTCTTCTATCTGCCTTGCAAATGGAAAACAAACATACTAGAATAGAAAGAGAGAGAGAGAGAGAGAGAGAGAGAGAGAGATGTCTGAACACATCATAACTGGAGAGCCATTGGTGAGAAGCACACTGTAAAAAGATGCGACAGAGATGGATTTTTTTTTGCAGAAACAGCCATCTCTCTTCCTCTGAGTGCATTTTCTTTCAGTGGCTCTTTTCCAGGAAACAACAAGGAAAGGGAAGTGTGCCCGCAAGGCCCGGAAATGCTCCTTATAAGGATTGCAACACCCAGAAATCCACCAGCCCGGTTGCAAGCACCAGCGACTCATCATGACGATTCCAGAATTCCCAAAGCATTTTACTTTTTTAGACTGTAGTGGTCACAGGAGAGGGCTTTTCTGCTGTTGATCCCAGACTGTGGAACTCCCTCCCACTGGAGGCCCGGCTGGCACCATCTTTGCTGTCTTTCCACAAGCAGGCAAAGACCTTTCTCTTTAGGCAAGCTTTCCTTGAACAACTGATTACCAGTTATATGACTTTTAGATGGATTATTATGCATTACTGCTTGGACTGAATTTGTAATACTACCTGTGTGGTTTGGGTTTTTTTTTTTTTTTAGTTTTCCATCTCTCAGAGTGGATTTTTTTCCTTTTTATATGCTCACTTATTGTCCTTAGCTTCAATATTGCCTTTTAATGATGTAACAATCACTGTTCTTAGCTTTGAATATTGCCTTGAATTTTTCCTTGTAACTGTTACATACTCATTGCCTCCAACTCTGTATATTGTCCTTCATTGTTGCAAGCCACCTTGAGTGCTTTACAAGGAGAATGGTGAGGAATGAATGAATGAATGAATGGATGGATGAATAAATGAATAAATAAATAAATAGTTCTAGTTTGATCAGTAGCTGTTTTTTTCCAGGACATTCTTCCCAGCATGCTAACCACTTTTAGAACAAAATGCTGCCCTATACATTTGTATTATGCAACATTCAAATTGATATCAGTACAGTTCACACTTCTCCTCCTCCTCCTCCTCCTCTTCCTTTTATCGTCTTCTTCTTCATGAAATTGGAACTGCAGATCTGGAAAGGGGCTGACTGATCAAGGAGGCACAGCAGAGAATTGAACCCCCAACTGGGCTCTGGTGCCAGAAACCTCAATAACTGAGCTATCTACATCTGGAGTGCAAAAGTTTGGGATATGCCTGCTTTAAAGTTTGTCCAGAAAACTAGGATTGATTTGGTAGCACTCAGAATGGGAATCATTGGGTTCCACTGCATCTGAGCTTTACAATCTCAATGAAATTTCTCAGTGAGCCAGACAGGCTGTATCATTGTGCCAGGTTGCTTCAAGCTCAAATAAAAACTCTTCAGTGGTGAGAGCCACCACCCCACCCCATCCTAGCCTTCGGCTGTGCTGGAAGAATGAGTCGTCGTATGCTCAATGTGACTTTTGTGGGCACAGGCATTTTCACCAAACGGCACGCATCCTTTTTGCACGATCAACCATTAAATAGAGAGGATGCCGTGCCTGGTTTAATGGACAGTTGAAAACGGAATTAAACAGCTGTCGAAAGACATTTTGTGCTTAGTACTATTATAACCACATTATCTTGATATTTTGCAGCAGTGTAGAGCAGGAGAAAGTGAGGGGAGGGGAAGCATTCCCTGGGAGTAAAGCCGAACTAGAGAAATGAGATACATATTTTATAACCTAAATTGGATTTGATCTCAATTGCAAAATCACCAGTGACTCTGCTCTCTTATCTTTCTGCTAAGAAATGTTTAGACAGGGATGCAATGAGAATTAATGGGCTGATGTAAATAAAGTGATATCCTGTTTGCCACAGGTGAACTCATGTGCCAGGCTCCTTGGTGGGTGAAAGGAAGTGTCTGGATGCTCCTTGGAGCCCCTTGGTAGCAGCTCTGGATCTCTGTTTTTAACTGGAATATAATAAATCCCAAACCCAATCCAGATCCATTTGTATAAAGTCCTGGTTAAAGCAGTTCCAGGACAAAACAAAGATAACTTCCGAATCAACTCTGTCCAGGTGACAAACAGTTCAAATGCAGGACCTGAAATCAAAGTAAATGGGGCCTGAATCACTCTAAATGAAATTGGGATACGTGCCCAAGTTCTGAACAGGCTTCCAAATGAGGCCAAATTAGAAGACACCCACAGTCATAGTTTCAGGCTTGATAGGAGAATTGGAGAACATTGAAACATCAGTGCTAGGACCATGGACAGCTCCCTCTTATTTATGAAGCCAGATGCCTTGCAGAAGTGCTGGGTTGGGGATACAGTACTTGACTTGTTCTCGTGCAGTAAATGGTACTTGGAATGTTTTCCGACCTGCATAAGGGGTGGTGAGTCTCTGAGAAACTGTAAAAAAATGGGCATAATTGGAAAAAAATGCAATCTTGATTGCTTGGCTGCATGAATTATTAAAAGTACAGAGGTTGTGTTATGTTTTTATGATCTAGCTGTTCTCTTTTTGCTTGGCATCCTCTCATGAGCACATGTAATTGCTATGACAAAAGGGGGAAAACAACAACTTCTGAGTGAAAACAAGCATTTTAGATGAGTATATAATGTGCAACGTACAAAAGCCACAATAGACGTCCAGGACACCATTTGATATCTTAAGCTAGCGGGAGTGACAATCTCTTGAGGGGACTGGATTACCTTCAGGGATGTCTCAGCAAGACAAAAATATCTGGTCTTAACTTTAATTCAGTTCTTTAAAATACTTCTTTATGAATGTGGGATGTTGTGTTTCTGCATCCATGATTCAATGCTAAGTCTATGGTCGTAAATGCAAAATCACCATCAACTTTGGTATCTAATCTTTCTGCTAAGAAATGTTTAGGCAGGAGAGCAATGAGAAGTAATGGACTGATATAAACCAAGTGCCCCATTTCCATCAGGAGAAAAGGTTGCCAAGCTTGACCTAGCAAAGGGCAACTTGATTGTTGATGACACCAATGCCAGCGGTCAAGATTGTGTTCAGTATACCCTCTTGTGCTCATTAAAGAGATTGTGTTCAGTATACCCTCTTGTGCTCATTAAAGTGCCCATTACCATTCACGAAGAGACACCAGGCAAGGGAAAATCCTGGAACCTGATTCCTTTTTAACCACTTCTCACCCAAACACAAAGCAATTGTCTGGGCTGTTTATTTCAATGTGTTCCCTTGGTATCTTTTGTTTGGATAACATCGGATGATCATCAAGTGCCGTGATGAAACCTCTGCTATGGCTCACAATTGATAGGGTCTTATACACTCAGATGATCAATCACACACATGACTGAAGTGGCCTTTGAACTGATTATAAGAGAGTGTGGAAGGAGGATGATCTGACTTCACATTTCAGATCCTGGATTTTGCTCCATTAGTGCTGATTCAAAGTCCAGTTACAACATTATAATTTAGGTGATGCTGGCCCTCAATATTTAGAACTGCCTTGTAGAATAGTGATTTGGTCTTCCCCACAAGATCCCTGATACAGCTCTCGCGCACCTCTCCAATCTGAGCAACAGCAAGACATCTTCACATTCTTAGCTGAACTGCAAAGCAACAAGAAAGCAACCAAAAGCAGTCACTAGGAATCCTAGGAGAAGCCAGTGTAGTGTATTGACCTGAGTTCAATTCCTTGCTTTGCCGTAGGAACTCATGGGAGGGTGTAGCTGGTAAAAGGGAAAAAGGGAAAGGTTCCCCCCACATGTGTGTGCTAGTCGTGTCTGACTCTAGGGGCGGCGCTCATATCCATTTCTAAGCCAAAGAGCCAGTGTTGTGCAAGTCCGTGGCCATGTGGCTGGCACGGCTGAAGGCATTTCTGTGCATGGAACACTGTTTACCTTCTCGTTTTTTACAGTGGTACCTATTTATCTACTTGTATTTACATGCTTTCAAACTGCTAGGTTGGCATAAAACCACTCCACAAATATCTCACATTATATCTTGGAAATCCCATTCAGGGCGACATATGTTGAAACCAACTGGCACATAACCAATACAATAACAACACTATTTGGACAAAAGGAAAAAGCATGAGTTGAATTAGGGGGCATTTGTGTATTTCTGGGGTTACTACGAGGGAGAACAAAGAGAATAAATCATGCAGGGGGCATAGTAAGATCCCCATGGTTGTTCCATCTGGGAGTCACACGACACCGTCAGAAATCGTGTGTGTGCACACTTTTTACCTTAGAAATGCATCTTCCTAGAAATCATAGTTGCAACCCCTCTTGACCTTGAATTTCCGAAGCCTTCTCATGCATGCCAGGTCCAGTTCAAGTTCTTTTACATCTTTTGTTTGATGAGCTTCTTGTTTTAAGAAAAACAAGCCACATGACAGCATGCTCTTTTAGCTCAGAAATGCATCCTCTTTGCTTTTCCTGCTGGAAAGGCATTTATTAAATCACCAAGGTCCTGGGGCTGGAGCCCCACAAATTTCAGATCCAAGGAACGGGAAGGGTGGAACAAAGAGGAAAGAGAGAAAGCATAGAATCCTAGAGTTGGAAGAGGCCTCAAGGGCCATCCAGCCATGCAGGAACCGCCATCACAGGACTCCCAACAGATGGCCATCCAGCTTTTGCTTAAAAACCTCCAAAGAAGGAGACTCCACCACCCTCCTTTGTGGCAGCACATTCCACTGCCGGACAGCTCTGTCATGAAGGTCTTCCCAATATTGAAATGGAATCTTTTTTCATGTACATTGAAAGGGGTCCCGACCCCCAGGTTGGGAACCACTGCCCTAAAGTCTCTGTTTGTTTGTTTGTTTGTTTGTTTGTTTGTTTGTTTGTTTGTTTGTTTGTTTGTTTGTTTGTTTGTTTGTTTGTTTGTTTGTTTGTTTGTTTAATTTTATACTGCCCATCTTCCGGAGGAACTCCGGGCGGTTAGCATCATGAACAAATACAACACTCTAGCAAAACGGAACAAGGAAATACATAAACAGGTGTTTCCATACCAAAATACAAACCTGATTAATTACACACACACACACACACACACACACACACACACACACACACACACACACACACACCGCAACCATCTTACAAAAAAGCTACTCTGGGTGGTTTACAAACATATACAAAATATAAAAACAGATTAAACAACTTAAAATAGAAAATAAAAACTAATCAAGCAAACCAAATAATCAAATCATAACAATAAAAAGAACAAATACACAAATAAGCACAAATACAATAAATCAAAATGGTTTGACAATTCAAAATTAGAACAAATGGGAAAAAATAACTAATAGATAATTATCATAAGGTATGTCAGAGCACACCTATGGACACATGCTTAACATGCACATCTCTCATGGAGGATACCTGGCACAGGGCCCCCATCATTCCCAACAGCTGTTCAGGGACATGGCATGGCATTTCCAAAGCCCTCTGTCTTGCGCCTCAAGCAGGACATACCTCATGCCGATACCAAGCAGGTACGGCAATCAGAAGCCAGTCTCTTGAAGGTGGCAAGCAATTATGAAATGCCTTACTGCTTCACTGCCCAAGCAGGGAACCCCACCTGAGGTTATCCATGCCCCCATCCACAGAACTCACACTGATGATTAATAGCCCCGTCTGGGGTGTGATGTGCCTCTCTGTCTATGCAATGCTATTTTTAGGAAATACGATTTGAGCGCCGCAGGATCCGAGGGAGTTCCCAAGGTCACACACCAATGGGTAAATTACTATAAATGATGAAAGTCTCATTTTCACCACCAGTTCTTAGTGGCTTGGAGGCTTTGAAACCACTCATCATTTCTCTGCTTTTTGTACTGGGATGGCGTGATTCCTAAGGCTTCAGTGACTAATCTTTTCAGACTTGTCTAAATCTAATATTTGTCTCAACTGGAGTGGCCGCACTGAATGAATGGGACTTTAAAACTCTACATATAAGTAAATCACTTTAATTCAATGGGACTGCCTTCGTTGGGGAACGCCAACTGAATTTAGCCCTGTGGTCATATGACTTGGCCAGAATCACATTGTGTTTTATTTATTTATTTATTGCATAAGACTTTTGCAACTCACTGGTTTAGCTATTTGGCTGTGGAACCAGAGTTTGGGAGTTTGATTCTTCTTCTGGGAGAAGAGCCAGCCTAGGCAGCCGTAGGGAAGCTGCTCAGTCCCAGAATGCTTCTAGAAGAAGGGAAGAATAAGGCTCTGTGTATTTTTGATCTAGAGAACCCTGGAAAGGGTCACCGTAAGTCAGAATTGACTTGGTAGCCTGCAGTTATTATCATTGTGCAAATTAAAGCATCTAATTGATAAATGTGTGGTCAGGACCAGTCTTAGAAGAAGAAGAAGAACTATGCAACTGATAGGGGCCGAAAGTTGACACTGGCATTTGTGATTTTTGAGGATATCTTGATCCTGATGCATAAACAGGAATCATTGTCATGCCAAGATGGATGAGGGTCAGGGATTGTTATGGGATCTGTAGTCAAAAGGTCAACAGAGTGTGGTTGTCACATGGAGGTCACCTGTCCTCAATCTGTAGGGAATCAGGGCATCGCAATGGGACTGTACCTAAGTTATGATTTCCCAGAAGTATAGAAACCCGTTAAATGTTGGGAGCGGAGGGAGAAATGCATTTCTTAAAAATCCTTGCTTCTTATTAAAAAAAAATACAAATACAGTATACACCCTAAACCAAAAGCAAGCAAGCAAACAAAAAAGCCAACTCATGGACTTTATGTTTCTGAAGATTTTCTTGAAAGCTTATTGTCAAGGTTAACATGACCTCTCAGGCAAGGACACCTTTAACGAAGATTGCAGTTGTGAGAGAAGACAGCTCAGACATATCTCCAAGCGTTGTCTTGGCTCCCTTTCCTGCACCCTTTAGTTGGGAAGAAGCCAATTGCAAAACAGCAAAACACTGCGGAATAAATTATGCAAAACAGGTGTGGTGCAATTTGGCTTTATTTTGTTTTTACCATCCTCTCCTAGTATTCTGATCATCAGGTTTAACTCGTCTGATACACTGTAGGTGACCACTCGGTAAAGCGGAATGGTGGCACAGTGTCCTCTCGACACAACCAAAGGGGCACCAGAGGCAAAAAAATTATCCTGTAGGTCAACCCGATGAACAGAATTCTCTTAAAAAGGAAGTAACACAGTTTCCCAGAGCTGCAACTTCTACCTACTTCAATCCAAGACATGGAAATGCTCCCGGTTTCCCCTGAGTTCTTTTGTTCCAATTTGCTAAAAACATAACTGGAGACTCAGGAGGTGATTAAAGCTGTGAAGAAGATTTGTGAGCTACAGTAGGACCCCTATATCCACTGATTCATTAACCACTGATTCTGTTATCCATGGTTGGCAGAGGAAAAAATTAAATAAATAATTCAGCAGCTGCAAAGCAACCTACTGTTGCAAAACACCAGCCGTAAAACAAGCTACTGTCGCAAAATAGCATCTGTAAAACAAGCTACTGTCATAAAACAGAAGTTTCTTGGGGGGATTGGCATTCTCTCTTATACTCAGTTTTCGTTATCCACAAGAAGGCCTGAAACTGATCCCCAGCGTATACTGGGGTCCTACTGTACTTTAATTTTCATTAAAGAAAGGGAGATTTGCCATCAAGAGTAAAATCACAGGAAATTTATTTATTTATTTATTTATTTATTTATTTATTTATTATTTACACTTATATACCGCCCCATTCCCACAACAAACATGGTAATACTACCCTGGCATTAAATGGCCATCACTGCTCCTGGGTGCATCTCTGTTCCTCTTCTTAACACCACAATTTTTTTTAAAACAAACAAACCTTACAATGGGTTGATAGGAGCTATGGGCCAAATATATGTGGTCCCCACTCCCAAAAGTGATGCAAGTCTTTAGTAGTATAAACCTTGTTGCTGCAGTACCACAAATTTCAGATCCAGGGAACAGGAAGCTTTGGGGTATAGGGAATGGGTGGGACGTGCAGAAGAGCAGATTTCCTGCATTGCCCTTTTAAGAGTGAAGCAATAGTGACTGTCCCTGTTGCCCTTTTAAAGCCCTTCACTGATTCCCTTCCTGGTGGCTGCCTTATAAAAGAATGGGAAAATGTTAGAGAGCTTTTCCTCATAATGTAGTCCTGCAGAAGTAGAGTAGAGTGAGGGGATGAGAAGGACATCTACAGAGGTCCTTGCAAAGCTGAAGTCTTTTTTTGGCCTTTAGTGGACTCTTCAATGTGGAGCGTAGCAAAAAACAAACAAAAAAACCCATAATGGCCAGTGCCATATTAATTGGTGGATTCTGGGCCTTTTCATTTGTGCGGACTGGTGGCTCCAGTATCAATAGGAGAAAGAACCTGCTCTAGATTTAATCCATTCTTTACAGGAACTATCCAAGGTGCTGAAGCCCAGAATCTCTTTTCAGGTTTTGACTGAAATCTGCCATGTGCTCATTGCCCCACTACTAATTTCTACTGCTTGTTCCTCAAAACATAATGTTCTCAAGCTCCAGCCTGATTACAAGGAATTTCTGGTAAGCTGCTTTGAGTTCTCTCTTGGGAGAAAAGCAGGAGGTTCTGGGGGAGATGAAGAATTTAGGATTTTTAGTCCAAAAAAGGAATGTTTCCAGACACTGGTGCCCTCAGATGTGGCAGAAGTCTCTGTCCTGTTGCCTGGTTTGACTTCTGACTTCTGCTTCAACTACCCCTGTAGGTGGAATAGAACAGTTTTGGGGTGTGTTTTGTTTTGTTTTGTTTTGTTTTGTTTTGTTTTGTTGTGTTGTGTTTTGTTGTGCTTTGTTGTGTTGTGTTGTGTTTTGCCTGAGGTAGAAAAACATCTTGGGATGTTCTTGGTTCCATTCCGTCAAGGCACATATGAAGGCCATCCCATCCCATTTTTCCATTTTCAGCTTTCATTCCCCCCCAACTGGCCTTCATCAGCATAGCAATCTTGGCAACTGGGTGTAACTTAATTTTGCACATCTGGAAACCTGTGGTTGAACCCTCTGCCCATACTGCCCTCTCATTTCTCAGTAGCTTCCTTTGGGTCTTGTTTCTCTGAGCCTCCACCACACAGGTCTGCAACAGAAAATTGTGATGCTCCTCTGCAACTTGCCAGCCCTGGACACCAGGAGATCCATCTGGCAAGGAAAGAGAGTCGTAGAAACAGCCGGGATGAGTTTTGACAGAGCAGATTGTAAATCACTACCCAAGACCAGATCAGCCTTGATAGAGGCATCGCTGCGGCAGAGGCTTTTAATGCAACAATGTGCATCGCTGTTGAATGAGCAACGTGGGCCCGCCCTGTCCTGTCCTGCCGGCGCTGGGAAAGGCACACAAATGGTCGCAAAGTGCTTGTCAGCTGCCATTGCGAGACCGAGCCGCCGTGCTAATGGGTGCACACAGGCATTACCTGAGCTGCCAGCAATGACTTCGGATGTGACGTTCCAAGCAAAGAGAATCAGGACTTCTTCCAAAATTCCGCTAAAAGCACCGTGTCGGTTTGAAAGGTGTAATTTTGTTTAAAAGGGGGAGGGGCAGAGCTTGAGAAGGTGCCTTTTGGAGTCACTCCGGGAACTATTCCTTCATCCCCAAGCCTCAGGGGTGGTGGTGGTGGTGGGGGTTGCAGAGTTACAGAAAAAACTTCCCCAGGCTCTAATAATTGGACAGGGTGGTCCTCCTTCTATTGTTTTTATTTAACTTGTTTACAGGAGCTAATTTATGGAATAAAGGCAATCAACAGGCTTTGTTTATTATATTTATTATATTTTACACTGGTTAGTTCGTCTTTATGCCATTGGTTTACAATTAAATGCTATAGGCTGTGGACACTTGTGGCCCCGTGGCCAGTAGGGTGGTGACTAGAGATGGGCACGAAACAAACAATTTTTCGTTTCCATTTTCATTTTTTTTTGTTTCGTTACGCAACGAAATGACAAACGAATTTTGTCTCCAAAATGAAACGAAATGAACAGAAACACCGGATATTTTGCTGTGTGTTTCGTTTTTGTTACTGCAATACAGTGAACTGCTTTAAATGCTAAAAAAATCACAAAAAATTGAAATAAATGGTAACAAAATGGTAACGAAACAAACGAAAACAAAAACGATTTTTTTTGCAAAAATTCACGAAAAACGGAAACAAACCGAAATGGACCCTCCAAATGACAAACGACAAGCGAAACATTATTATTTTTTATTTGTGCCCATCTCTAGTGGTGACTCTGGGTCAGGGTTTAGTCCCAACTTCCCATAAAATACCAGAAAAGGTATTAGGCGTGAGTAATTTGTATTCACATCCTTGGGGGTATGAATATGAGTTGTGCTGCCACGGGGGCCACAGAGACCAGATCTTTCCTCCTAGAACCAGCCACTCCACTCACTGCCACGTCAATTGCGGAACGAGACCAGCCAGCAATTCCCTGCCTCCCTATGCAGCTGGCAACTCATTGGCCGAGTGGGGAGACCACCCCATCCTGTCTCAGCAGGTTGTGTATGCAGATTTATGCATACAAGAGACGGGATCTACTGTGGATCCAAGTAATAATGTTTGCTTTAGTTCTTATGATTATGACAAGAACCTCGACTATAAATAAGCCAGGGCAAAGGCCTCATGCCTGTCAGTATGCCTAATACTCACGAGATGCTCCCTTTAATTTTGACAATGTCTCCAGGGGCTGTGCTGCTGGGTTTCATTTCCTTTGCACGAGAGAGGAAGCTTTAGAATATATCTTCGCAAATCTCTCCTTTATTTACAAATATATAAGCAGCGCATAAATGGAAGCCCGTAGGAAGCTTTTCTGTCTCTATAAGATTCTACCAGGAAATAACTCAGGGGCCAGGGGCTGGACATGTCTCAGTTTATTTATATTTCTTTTCCTCCTAGGCACTCCTCCGACTTACTCTCCTCCATCAGCCATATATTTGTTGGTCTCAGACTCAGGATCAGGTTTGAGAGCATGGTGTCATATAGAGTTTCAAAGCCTGCAAATTTGGAATTGAGACAAAAGGGAAAGTTTCTTAATTCCTTGCTTTCTTTTGTTGCTTTGCCATCAAAAACAGCATCCTGTTATTCCTAGGTCAGAAAAAGAGCCTCCTGATTGGGTATTTTGCATTCAGCTAGAAATTAACTTACTTAGGCCTCTGCCCAAGTTTCCGGGCCCTATGCTGGTGCCAACTGGGACCTTTCCTTCTGATCAGGAATCTTGGCCTAGCTCAGCTTCAGAGACTTTTCTCCTAGGCCAGCCACACTCCGGTGTTTGTAAGACATGTGCAAGTGAGGTAGAACTCTTATAATGGAACTTGATGGGAATGCTAGTCCACAAAAAAACCTCATCCCTATAATGTCTATGATGTACATGGGCTGCTTGCCCAGTAAACAGTAAGCTGGCCTTGTAACCGTCATGCAAGCCCTATGCAAGTGTTCAGGCTGAAAGTCCCCAGTCTGAAAAGGTGGTACCAATATCAAGATGCAGGTAACTCCAGGTCCCACCTTACCTGAGAGTCTGGCATGCTTTTGTTTATTCAGCACCAAGGGCTGTGTGGATGCAGGTTGGCGGTTGAGCTCAACAGTCTTCCAGGGATTTCATCACTGGCAGCCCTAGGAACGAAGGATTGTTGGCTGTGGAAATACATAGTAGGCAGAGAGAGAGAGAGAGAGAGAGAGAGAGAGAGGAGACAAAGGGAAAAACCAACAAACAAGACAGTCAGAAACTCTAATCAAATCTAAGCTCTCAAAAAATAGGGCCAACAAGGGGTAGTGGTGGTTGAGGACTAGTTAAGTCCAACTCAGTGGACGCTAGCGAATGCAGACCTGATAACTTCTTATCAATACTAAATTAACTTGCATTCACATCCACGTCCACACCGAAAATGTCTGCTTCCAGTATGAAGACAGACAGGAGCAGAATATGTGGGGACAGTCTGGCCTTGAAGTGGGGTAGCACCCCACTCACCCGAATGGACAAGCTGCCAGTGATGGAGCATCCTTCAGTAACAGCTCTAAATTGGGTGGATGTAGAGCAGTGGTTCTCAACCTGTGGCTCCCCAGATGTTCCTGGACTACAACTCCCAGAAATCTTAGCCAGCTCAGCTAGTCATGAAGACTTCTGGGAGTTGCAGTCCAGGAACATCTGGGGACCCACAGGTTGAGAACCACTGATGTAGAGTATATGCGAAAGCAAAAGGAAGATTGTGTTGGAGAGATGTTGAGTTTGGGTATTCCCCTCCCTTCTTCCTTTTTCTTCATCTTCAGAGAAACTGATGAAACTGTTTGAATGAGCAGCAAAACATTTCTCTCTCTCAAGAATAAGAAGTCCAGTTACCATGACTCAACTTCTAGATAAACTCACCTGGAAGACTGAGAATCTTCACAGACATAGCTTCAGAGAAAAGCGTGAGAGAGATCTGCCCGAACTGACCCCTTGGAAAAGGAGACAAGATCGTTCTGGATTAAACGAAACAAAACCTTTTATGGCACACCTCATGGCACGCTTGCAGAAAAAGAACAAACCTTGAGGTGCACCTCAACTGCTGGTCTCTGGAGAGCTGGAGAGGTGACTAGGAATGGAGCTGCTAGAAGAAGGAGAATCTCAGAGGCTCTTGAGGCATAAGGACAAAGCCCTCCAAGTTGAGGGGAAGATCCAGCGCATTGTGTCCACAGACACCCATTGCTTAAGAACCATGCACTCTATTTTCCCAACAGACCAATCATGCAGAGAGATGGCCAAGCATATGAGAAGCAATGGTCAGCAACAGAAGCAGAAGACTAATTGAGACCAGTGATCTGAACTTTGGGTCCCTAAATGTTCTTGGAATCCTGGCCAAGCTGGGGAAGGATTCTGGGGGGTTTTATAGAATTATAGAATCATAGAGTTGGAAGAGGCCTCAAGGGCCATCTAGTCCAACCCCCTGCCATGCAGGAACCCCCATCACAATATTTCCAACAGATGTCCACCCAGCCTCTGCTTAAAAACCTCCACAGAAGGAGACTCCACCACCCTTTGTGGCAGCATATTCCACTGCCGAACAGCTCTAATTGTCATGAAGTTCTACCTATTGTTCAAATGGAGTCTCTTTTCCTGCAGTTTGAGACCATTGCCCTTGAGTCCTAGTCTCTGAAGCCACGGAAAACAAACCTGTTCCCCCTTCAATATGACATCCTTTCAAATATTTAAACATAGCTATCATATCCCCCCTCAGCCTTCTTTTTGAAAGGCTAAACATTCCCAGTTCCCTAAGCCGTTCCTCATAAGACATTTCTTCCAGACCTTCAACCATCCTGGTCGCCCTCCTCTGCACCCACTTGAGGTTGTCAACAACATCCTTTTTAAATTGAGGTGCACAGAACTGGACACAGTACTCCAGGTGGGGTCTGACCAGAGCAGAATAGAGTGGTACTATCATTTCCCTTGATCAAGAACAGCTGGGTTAGTAGCCAACACTTTAGAAATTAGGTTGTAACACATCAGCAGGTGTCCAGGGATGCCGGCCTCTGAGGCCAGCTCTGATCCTCTTTTCCTGAGGACTTTTTCCTTCTCATTTAAAATGGTTGTGCCAATGAAATCTACAAAACTGTATTGGGTGGGAGAGACTTTGCCCTCCAGAAGCACCAGCGAACATCACCCACAGTCCCCTGCCCACTGTTTACGCTGTTTAGGGCAAATTTGAGCCTAAAAGACCCAGAGGGGATGCTGTTTCCCATGTGCTATTTGCCTTTTGGGTCGATTTTCCAATTTCATTTATTTTCCTTCTCTGACACTGTCTATCCCCATGCGAATTGCAAAACTGGGCAACTGTCGATTTTTGGCACCGTGGGAGTAAGAAGGCACAGCACGGGGAAGACTGCAAGCCTTGCGTTGTCCGTGTTAACAGCAGCAACAAAAGTGACAGCGGCACAATACCGATCGAAAGCTTTTCCCCCCTTAGGAGTTGTGGGTGGGAGGCCTACGCTAACAGCGAGGGCACGATTATGGGACAGGAGCCGTTTGTCCATCTGCATATTTCTCAGGCATGAGGGATGACTCATAAGTTTGAGAGGGAGGGGCATGTCAATATATCAGAGTGTAACCACCTAGGAAGGGAGGGAGGGAGGGAGAAATAATAATGAACAGAGGGAGGGAGGGAGGCCGGCAGGCAGGCAGGCAGGCAGGAATAATAATGAACAGAGAAATGAATTAATGAATTAATGAAGGCAGAAAGAAAGAAAGGAAGGAAGGAAGGAAGGAACAAAGATGATGATGATGATGATGATGATGATGATGATGATGATGATGATGATGATGATGAGCAGAGAAAGAAAGAAAAAGGAAGGAAGGAAGGGATGATGATGATGATGATGATGAGCAGAGAAAGAAAGAAAAAAAGAAGGAAAGAATAATAATAATAATAATGTGCAGACAAAGGAAGGAAGGAAGGAAGGAAGGAAAGAAAACCATTTATGGGCATTCCCCACCCAACCACTGAGAAAGAATACATAGTATTGAGGCAAAACTGCATTCATCCATCAGAGGAAGATGTTGACCTTACGGAGAATAAGAATGTTTTGTACGCCACAGAGAATCTTTCATAGCTAATCAACTTGCTCCACCAGAGCACACAGTGAGAGTGATTGCCTCAAACCAATTCATGATATTTTAAAATATTAACATGCTCTAAACCCACCAGTATGTTTTCCTTAAAACAATATGTGCTGCTTGCTTTAATCTGCCAGTGGGCAGACGGTAGGTTGGGAGTCACTGGTGGATATATGGATGATTTACTTTCGATAAGCAGGGGGTTCTGACTTCCAGCATTGTGAGAACAGAAACAAGGCAAAAGTACTCCTTGCGTTTAGATGCATTGCCAGGAAAGAGAATAAAACAGGAGTGTCCCCCCACCCCCCATCAAAGGATTTTAGAGATTCATTCCAGTACTTTTCTCAAGTTTAGCCTTGAGAAAAGAAGAGCGAGGGGAGATATTGTGATAATTTTCAAATATCTGTTCTCAGCCATCACAGAGTGCATGAGATGTAATGAGATGTAGCTACAGGAAGCCAGATTTAGCCTGAATGTCAGGAAAACTTCTTAACTGTTAGAGCATCTGGACGTTGAGTCATGGCTACTGGACTTCTTTTTTCTTGAGAGACAGAAACATTTTGCTGCCCATCCAAAGAGCTTCATCAGTCTGAGTGAGGAAAGCTAGTGCGAGTCCTCCATCTTATCGTCTGCTTTGACCTCTTGTCACTGAAATAGGCTCGTTAGGTAGACAATAGTATCCATAGCCTTAAGGTGAACAATGGCCTAAGGTGCTGAAACTTATCAAGAATGGGTCGTTAGCTATGGCCTTGGTAGTGAATGCTTTTTGATTTGTCTGGGTGCTTTGGAAAGCACACCCTGATAAGTAGCAGATAGACTATGCCTGAGGCCGCCACCTCTATTGAGGGAGGGGGTTTTAATGCTCACATGAATGGCTTCCCTGACTCCTCTCTCAAACCACCTACCTTCTCTCTGTAATATGTGTACATCCTCAGCTCACTTGGATCATTGAAAATCTCCACAGACATACAACTGTTAGAGCAGCATGACAATGGAGAAAGACTAGAAAGCCATCTTTCAGATATACTTTGACTTGGGTTCCTGCATTCAGTTGGACTTGATGGCTTTGATGACTCCCTTCCAACTCATTTATTCTGTGAGTCTATGATATTAATTATTAACTTCTCAGCTGATCATATGTGGCCCTTTTAGGGATCCAGGATTCATTTAAATTAGAAGCCGTTGTGTTCCCAGATGTTGCTTTGGATTTAGTCGATTCCTGAATCCAGAATTGAGTCAGCCAGCATCAGGACTCACCCAGAGCTATAAAAAAATCCAAATCTAAATGTTTCTGAGGATTTCCTGGTGACTTGGATTTAGACGGGCATAGAGGAACACAGGGCATGCCCCTTTACTACTGGTAGCAAGCCTTTGGCCCTCCAGATGTTTTGGACCCCCAATCCCAACAGCCCTTTGTCATTGGCAATCTAGGCTCGGAATTCTGGGAGCTATGGTCCAAAACATCTGGAGTGCCCAAGGATCACAAACCACTGCCCTATACTGATGCTTGTGACCCAAAACTCTCCATTTAAGGAAAACACCCTTGTAGGGAGAAAGGGGAACATCAGTTACTAATCAAATCCGGACATTTGGAAGTGGTAGATGGCATTCTCTGCTTGAGAGTGCTAATGGGCTTGCTTGAACCGCAGCCAAGAATTACCAAACTGCAAAGCCCAGGAAACACAACATGGCCGTGGCCTCAAACAGGGACAGCTGGGTGGTAGCCCATGCATCTGCTTTCCTCCTCACTGTGGTGAGACATATTGTATCAGCAGGGATGAAGAAGGTGAGAACAGGTCAGAAGGCATGCGACATTGTTAGCTTTTTTTCTCATGCCTCTCTAGTCCGTAGGTCCTCCTATAAACATAGAGCGGAAGTATGCCTAAGATGGCAGCCAACACTCATTGCTCTCAATCTGTCGACTCCCTTGCCTTGCCAAGGACATGCCTTGGAAGGGAAGGGAATTACATCGGCTTCTCTGTGGGACATGGGGAGATGTTGATGAGATCTGGCATTGCCTTGGTGCTGGCATTCTCTGCCTCAAAAGGACACTGAGCTCTCTCTCTATATATCTATATATTGCTCTTTTACCAGTGGCGATGCCTTCTGTCAGCTGATTACTCAACACAGAAGACTTAATTAAGGTTGGCAATTAAAGCTACTCAATAATGAGATCTGTCAGTGGGAGAAAAATGCCTTTGTCACCTTGAGTGCTTTGAGGTAATGGAAATGATTGTTTGCTTGTTCACTTCTATCTATCTATCTATCTATCTATCTATCTATCTATCTATCTATCTATCTATCTATCTATCTATCTATCTATCTATCTATCTATCTACACACACACAACCAAGGAGTTTGGGTCTGGTGTAACTCCGGTCATGTCCATCTCCACCCCTTCTTTGCTCCTTATTGGGATCTTCCACTGGCAGGTCTCAACTAGGGAGGATCCAGTCCTGCCGACAGGATTGGAGATGGGCTCCAACACTCCTTCCGAACCCTACAACCCCCCCCCCCATGGGGAGTCTGGGATTTGATTAGTGACGTTCCACTTTTCTTTTAAAATTTTTAATGTTTTCAGACTGTAGACATGACTCAGCAGGTCCTTATCCTACAGATAAGAGGATCTCACTGTGCTGTATTTTTGTGTAACAGTGGTTCTCAACCTGTGGGTCCCCAGATGTTCCTGGACTGCAAATCCCAGAAGTCTTCATCACTAGCTGAGCTGGCCAGGATTTCTAGGAGTTGCAGTCTAGGAACATCTGGAGACCCACAGGTTGAGAACCACTGTTCTATAGCATTCTTAATCTCTCCTTTCTCCTCCCCCACTAGGTATATGAGTCAGCAAAACTCTTCTGTGCATATGAAACCCCAACTTTCTGCAGAACTCCATTACAGCAGTTTTACATTTGCTACAGCTGGTGTATCTTTGACTTTGTGTTGTCTATTAACATGCAATAAATATTGCTGAATGAGCTGGTGGTTTTGACTCACAAGTTTTGTTCTTTTCTTTTTTTCTTTTTTCTTTTTGGTTGCGGCACATTTTTGGAAAAGATACCTGTTTTATTCTAGTTCCCTGGCATTCTTTTCAGCGACGGTTGTCATCTTGCTGTCATGAGCTGCTTTGAGGCAGCTGGCCCCCAATAACTCAGCTTTAAAATATTCTAAATAACTGAAGGAATGGATGTTTATTTATTTATTTTTTGAAGAATCTTTAAAATGGAGAGAGAGAGAAAATAGCCATGCAACAAAGTCAATTTTTTTTCTTTTAAACTCATACCCATCAAAAGTAGTGGGAAGGAAAGCAATGTGCCAACGAAGATGGAAAGTAAGCTGACAGCAGCAAGACATGGAATATTTTTTTTTTGCAGGTCTAGTGGATGTTCCAGGATGCTGATGAAGGATTAGTCCATCCTTGTGTGAGTCTCTCGTCCCCATTTTTAGTGAATGGCCTCAAGGACAAGCAACTAGGAGAGAGAGAGAGAGAGAGAGAGAGAGAGAGAGAGAGAGAGAGAGAGAAGATGCTGAGTCTTCCTAGATAGGCTGTTGATCAATAAGTGACAAGCAATGCATTTGGAAGTGTAGCCTTCCATGGAGATTGTTGGTCTCTACACATACATCACCGGGGAAAAGTGGCCCTATCCATCAAAATACTGTGAGCAATACAGCAGGACTTGCTTTAATCAGGCTTCCGAAAACTGTTGGCTGCAAAGTCGGCAGCTCGGCGGTTCGAATCCCGGGTGCCATGCAGCGGAGCGAGCTCCCACTGATAACCCCAGCCCCTGCCAACCTAGCAGTTCAAAAGCATGTCAATAAAAGCAGATAAATAGGTACCATCATAAAAAGAGGGGAAGGTAAAACAGTGTTTCCTTGCAGCCATGCTGGCCACGTGGCCATGGACTTGCGCAACAGTGGCTCTCTTTTTTTAAATACAGAAACATTGAATACGGAGATGATCACCGCCCCTAGAGATGGACACAACAAGTATGCATGTGTAAAGGAACCTTTACCTTTATCTCTCTTTTTGGGGGAAAGGAGGTGGAAGGAAGAGGAAGGAGGGAAGGTTTGAGGTGCCTTTAACCTTGGCTAAAGTAACTATCCACAAAAGGAATGCTGGAAGGAGACTCTTGGTGCAGTGGTTACACTGCAGTATGGCAGTCACAACTCTGCTCATGACCTGAGTTCAACTCTAGGCTCAGGTAGCCAACACAAAAAGTTGACTCAGCCTTCCATCCTTCCAAGGTCAGTAAATTGAGTCTTCAGCTTGCGGAGGGGTGGAAATGGGTGACTTGTATAATTAAATTGTAAAACTGCCAAAGGAGTGTTTTTTTTGTGTTTTCGTGCTGTTGCCTCAAGGTCAGTAGATAACACTCTCTGCCTGCTTCACTTAATTCCCTTAAATGATGCTATGGATTTTCTGAGCTAAGAGTAGGTCTTTGTTAGGAAAGTCTTTTCTGAGACAAGTGAACCTTTCCAATTTTTCTTACAAGAACCAGTCTTGTATAACCTAAGCTACTAGATCAAAGGCAACATCTGAGCAGATGGCCTTTGCAATCACTACATCAGGCACATCTGTTTAACCAGTGGAACCTGGTCAGTTAGGAAAAGCATGACGCTGCCCCACTCTGCCTTGTGAGTAAAAAGGGGATAGAGGTAACGCCATCAAAGGATCAAGTGTGATAGCGTGGGAGCCTTTAACTGCTTGCATTCTTTATTTTCAGCTTTAATGTTGCCTTTTATTGCTTTACGATGCCCCTCAATTCCCTGTTTTCAAACTTGACTATGTCTTAAATGTACTGGACTGTATGTATATTGTCCCTCATTACTGTAAGCCGCCTTGGGTCCTTTTCCAAGGAGAAAGGCAGGGTAATAATAGTCATAAATAAAATATATAAATAAATACATATTGAACCACTGTAACTGACTATGCTTCATTTCAGTTTGATATTGGCTCATATCCTACTGATCTAGCATAAGGTTACGCCTGCAGAAGTTCACAGGGATTTAATATTCAGGGATTTTGCAAGGCTTTGTGTCTGAAAACTGAGTCCAAGTCTTTGGAACCAAGTCTGAGTACCCCCAAGGAAAAAAGGGGAAGGATGGGTGGGTTCTGAGCTGCAAGTTGAGAGCAAGGCATTGAAAATGACAACAACAACAACAAGAAGAGAAGCAGCAGTAGTAGTAACAACAACAACAACAACAACAACAACAACAGCAACAACAGCAACAACAACAATAGCAACAGCAACAGAGCTGAGTCCGAGCTGAGTTGCCTGTACAACTTAAGTCTGCCTTGACAAGTGACTCCCCAGACCATCCCTGAGGTCAAAATTGCATGCCTGATTCTGCAAGTTGAGTTGAAATGTGTGCAAAGAAAGGAAGACCAGATTATTAAAGGATCTGGAAACTTTGCCCTTGAGGAAAGGTTGAGGATGGGTGGCAGGTTTCAGTGGAGAAGAGAAGACCAAGAGTTTATATGATAGCCATCTGAAGCACGGTCATGCAGAAGGCAGCACACGCCTGGTTTTTGTTTATTTTTGCAGTTCTGGAGATTAGAATGGAAATCAAGACAAAATAATTTGATTCTGTCCAAATACTGGGGGGGGGGGGAGAAATGTCCCAATAGTTAAGACCACTGTCTGGCAGAAGAACAGAAAGCTTTGCTTGAAGGCTTCCAAACAAAGGTTTGGAAACAGAAGACAGCATAGCACAGAATCAAGTGTAGATTCAGTGGAGTTGGAAAAGAGACCAGATGCAGGGGAGTGGTATCAGGAGACAGAGATCTAGTCTCATGCGCTCCCAGACGCGCCTGGTGGGGCCACTGGGAGATACAGGAAGCTGGACTAGATGGGCCCTTTGGCCTGATCCAGCAGGACTCTTCTTATGTTCTTATGTTCTTATGGCCATCAACTTGCACAACACTGGCTCTTTGGCTTGGAAACTGAGATGAGCACCACCCCTAGAGTCAGACATGACTAGCATGCATGTGTGGGGGGAACCTTTACATTTACTTATACCTTTAAGGGTGAACAGCAATGTGGTGTAGCTCTGTTTTCTATGTGGAAAGAAAGAACACAAGAACAGCTGTCAGGAAACAGAAGGAAAAAAAGGCAAGATACACTTGTTTGTCTGTTGAAACCCCCTTGGCCAGTTGCCTCTTCCCTCCCTCCCCCCCTCCCTCCCCACAACCTTTAGCACCCCTGAGTTGCAACAGCAGGGAGAAAGCTCCTGGCTGCAGATAAATGCTGTCACTTGAGGGCAAATGAGTTGGTAACTAGTTTTGGGGAAAGAAACTCAAGGGTAATCTGCCTCCGCCTTCCTCTGGTCTTGCAGACTCTAAACCTGGCCATGGAAGCCCAGGCCACAGGGGTGGCAGGGAAATGTAGATCAAAATGTAATTTTCCTTTACAAGCTTCGGGAGAGCACAAGGTCTGGTACGTAAACTGCCCTAAGGGCCTCAAGCAATAACTTGAAAGTGTTCCATATACACTGTATATATATATACTGTATATCTAAAGTCGTGCTTATTAAAGGTCAAATGCAGCTGCAGGGCTTGAGAACCGATAGAGGGATTGGAAGAACAAAATCCAGGGTGGAGTTGTTCCTCCCCCTACCCGCAGGAGTTGCAAAATTGAGCAAGTAAATATCGAGCCTGTCACCGGCTTGAGCTTTCGCTGTGCAGTTTTTGGGAACATCAAAAGGATTGCACTGGTCTGCCAGGAGAGGATTAAATCCACACGGGAGATCTCTTCCCAAAAGTTGGGATCAGGGCTCAGCAGAGGCAGGGCTTCCATTGTTTGCAGTGAAGAATTTATCAATGTTCCTTTCCGCTCCTTGGCTATCATTCTCAGAATCCACCAGCCAGGATTGCCAACAGCTGGGGGATTCTGATCGCTGTAGTCCAAAAACAGCAACATTCTCTAAATGGATCCAGTGCAGCTCTGGATATCGGGCGTTTTGGTCTCATAGCATTTCTCTCCCTCCTGTCTGCATTCTTGTCTCGTCATAGATGGTGCGCCTTCAATTTTCTTTCTTGCAAGATAGTCTGTGCATATTTTTCCACGTTTTCAACATGGGGGGTTTTTGGAACACACTTTTCATACATCCTGTTTTAGATCTGTTTTCTCTCCCCCCCCCATTGGTCAAAGTGTTTTAATGTTTTTTTTCAATAGTAAGCAAGCATTTTTAGAACTGTGCATTTTCCCATGTACAAAAGAGTTTGCGCATATTTTATTTCTCTGAAATGCCGAGTGAGTTTCAAAGATACTGCATTTTGGAGGCGCAATATGCTTTGTCTAGCATGAAGGTAGAAAGCTGAATTTTTAATCAAGAACTCTGAATACCACAATAGTAGTTTCTAACCCTACCTCCACTAAAAGATTTTCTTTCATGCAACTGAAAGCTCTTGCTTTCAGTAAAACTGTCTTTTGTCCCAAAATGTTCCATTGAAAATAGAGGGTTTTTTGTTTGTTTGTTTATCATTCATTCATTCAGTCATTCATTCACACAAGCATCCATGATAAAACAACCATGACACAAAAGTAGAGATGGGCACGACTAAAAAAAAATGGTGTTTCGTTTGTCGTTTGGTCGTTTACGGGTCCGTTTCGGTTCGTTTCCGTTTTCGTGAGTTTTTTGCAAAAATTTTGTTTTTGTTTTCGTTTCGTAACGAAACAAAAAAACGAAAACGAAAATGAAAAATTGCTGTTTTCGTTACCATTTAGCACAATTCAATGTATTTGCCGTAACGAAAACGAAGTGGTCGACAACATTTTTCGTGTTTTGGGTCATTTCGTTTCATTTTGGAGTCAAAATTCGTTTTTCGTTTCGTTATGTAACGAAACGAAAAAATGAAAATGAAAACGAACACAAAAGCCATAAAAACCACCACAAGAAAATAGTTGTTTCCCAACCTTTAAAAAGCTCAACAGATTTGCCCAGAACTAACATGTCCCCACTTTAGAAATGTGGCGTGAAGTCTTGCCAATGTAGCATGTATAAGAGATTTCCCTCTGATTTGCTCCTTCATTGTGCCTGCTAATGCTTCTGCCTCCCAGTTTCTAGTAGGACTTAATATCGAGCAATACATTTCATGGGCGTATTTCTAAGGGGCAGTGTTACGACAGGCATGTAGTGCATTTAGAGAAAATGGAAATAAAATAATCATTAATCAGTAGCTTCTCTTCATTCGTCCTCATGATCCAAACTTGGCGACTGGAGCAACAGCCTGACTGTTGAAATTACCTCTGCTTCTGCCCAGGGTTGAGCCTGACAGGTGCCTCTGGCTCTTCCAACCAGCCTCAGCAGCACCACTGTAAAAATGGAAAGTGGCTCCTTCAGGTAAGAGAATGAACCCCCTTCTCCTGAAGCATGCAGGTAAGATGAGGTGGGGAAGGAAGGGGGAAGAGCCACCTCTTTGTTTTTGTTGAATGGATTCTTTTTCTTGCCGGGTGGGATGCCTCTTTCTTGCCCCTCCCTTCGCTCGCAATACACTCATACCCAACTGGCTGCAACCAGGCTCGGTTGCTGGGCAACCATATGTCAAGCCTCTCGTGGAGCGTCGCCAAAGACTTGAGAGTCTGTGAAGGACTCGGCCTATTCCCGCCCAACAAAAGGAAAAGAGGAGCTTCTCCATCAGAGGGCTTGGCAATATGTTATGATGCTCCGGGGTTTTGCATAGGGTTTAATACACTTGAGATCAGTTTCAAAATATCCACCTACACAAGCTACAGCGAAGAGTCTCTCTCTCTCTCTCTCTCTCTCTCTCTCTCTCTCTCTCTCTCTCT
>JAHTLZ010000019.1:8828391-8852174 GCA_023846285.1 Phrynocephalus versicolor | reverse complement strand
TTTGTTTGTTTGTTTGTTTGTTTGTTTGTTTGTTTGTTTGTTTGTTTAATGCATCTATATACTTCTGATTTAGTGCAAAGCACAACTCGCAGTGGTTTACATCAGCACACTCTAACAGTGACCCAACCAGCCAACATGAAAGGTCTCAAATAAAAGCAAGGAATGTAATATGTTCCTTTGAATGCACAGCTCTTCCACTGATAGAGAAACAGAGAGGAGTTTGCTCTAGTGAACCGCAGACCCTAACTATTTGTTTGACAATTCCATTCTTTACAAAACTCGTGTGTTTCTGCCCCATTTATCTCTGAACAAGCGGCTCTCAAAGGGCAGCTGCCTTCCTTACTCTCGCGCAAGAATTAGGTACAAGTTGCCGAAAGTAGAGGTGACAGCCTTGGCAGAATCGTAGGCCTCTATTACTTTGTCCTATTACTTAGAACAATGAGACAGAAGACACTCTGCTTGAGATGCTCTTGAAACCATCCCTCCATTTGCGGAGGGAGAGGACATTTGATGTAAAAGGAGAAACAAGGTGTGAAAGACCTTTTTTCTTGTGGTTTGCATCTGTCTTCGAAATGGTGTGTAACGCAATTTCTCCACACTCTGCAAACCATGCCCCCCCGCCTCTCCTGAAATGTCAAACACACACACCCTCCCTGTTTATCTTGGAAGTGCTTTACACACAATCACACTCTTCGCTAGTTTAGCAACAAAGGAGAGGCTCTAATGGTCAAGTCTACCCAAGTGCATTCTGGGAGAAAACACTCAGAACAGAGAAGGGGGGAGATGAAAACAGTAAGATTTTCAGCAGAAGGAGGGGGTGGAAATTGGTTATTTATCAATTGTTTTGTGGAAGCCATGAGAACAACCAGATTCCACAGCTAAACACCAAGGCAATTACCAAACACAAACAGATACGGAAATGAGCCTTTTTGCTGTGTTAAAAATAGCTGTCTTCTTAAAAATGAGACTGTCTCATGGTCTTTTCCTCAAAAAAGATGGGAAAGGGGGGGATGGATGGAAGTTTGGTTGCAGTGACCTCTGTGTGTGTGCGTGTGTGCGTGTGTGTCTGTGTGTGTCTGTGTGTCTGTGTGTCTGTGTGTGTGCATGTTGTGTCGTTACAGCTGTTGTTGTCGACGACCAGCTCTTCATGACCCGATGTCCATGAAGTTTCCTTGGCAGGAATACTGGAGTGGTTTGCCAGTTCCTACTGCAGGCGCCTATAGTACCTGGTATTTCCTGGTGGTCTCCCATCCAAATACTAATCAGGGCTGGCCTTGCTTAGCTTCCAAAATCAGGTGAGATCAGATGTGCTTAGTAGCTAATGGATATTCTCCCACTAGATTAGTCCCACCAACCAATGAAATTTACATAGACATTGACTGGTTGGTCACCAATAGAGATGGGCACGACTTAGCGGTATTTTCGTTTTCGTTTTCGTTTTTCGTTTTCGTTACGGAAACGAAACGAAAACGAAAATCGGCACCAACCTGGACCGAAAACGGAAACGAAACGACTAATTTCGAGCCAATTTTCGTTTTTCGTTACTGGAAAAGCACTCAATTGAGCTAAATGGGGAGAAACGAAAAATTTTTCGTTTTCGTTTTCGTTTTTTCGTTTTCGTTACGTAACGAAACGAAAACGAAAAATTTTGAAATTAGCCCACGAAAACGGAAACGAAACGACTCAGACCCTAGCCGAAAACGAAAACGAAAACGAAACTTTTTTTCTGAGTCGTGCCCATCTCTAGTCACCAACCATACCTATGGGTCTGCTCACAAGTTGAAACTGTCAAGAGAAGACCAGCCAGCTTGTTTTTGATCTGCATTTACCAGAACTTGTACATTTATTCGCATTTGGAATGGACCGAATTTGAGAACTTTAAAAACACACAGGATCAATTCTATTAATTTTATTGTATTCATTATATTTATACGCCACCCATCTACTCTGCACTGAACAAGAGAAAATTGAAATGGGTGGTTTGATCTCTCTGGTCTCAAGACATTCAGTGTTTTACTCAGAGAACCCCAGTTTTGCAAGGATATTCTACCATTTTAAGGGGCTGGGTGAGAGTCACCCTCTGTTCTCCGCAAGGGACTTGGCTTTCTTAAGTCCTGCATTTCACAGAGGTTCAACCCATAAAGAAACAGCTGGATCTGGGGATGTTGGCATCAGCAACAAAGAGGGGAGATTTCATTTTTGAAGACTTTGCCAAAAGGGAGGCTTTTATAAAAAAAAGTCGGTGAAAAGAACCAGATAGAATGTAAAGAAAGTCTGATATGGGAGAAAGTGAAGATGCAAACATAGACGGAAGGTGCAAAGCTTACAATCTTAGTCCTACAAGCCTAGAAAGAAAACCCATCAGATTTCTCTGGAATATTGAGAGAACTGAAGTATTTTGGAGCTGGAAATATCATGGAGTCCACTCTACTGTCAAGGCAGGACAACCCCCCCCCCAGCTTCCAGCTTCCCCAAAAAGTGGCCACCCAAATTTGCTCAAATTCTCAGGCATCAAAAGTGGTGGAAGGAGAGATCACCACAATCCATTTCACCATGGAATAGCTTTTACTAATGTTTAGGAACAGGGATGTGCACTACCTTCCATCCAACATCATCCCTCCCCAAATAAAATATATAGATTGATATCTGGACTGCCTGGTACTCTTTTGGAGGCACTCTGACCTGATCCTGGTCCAGGTCCAGGTTGATATTTATAGGTTTACAGATCTTTAGGAAAAGCCCATTCCTGCAGATGGAGAAATGGAAAGGGTAAGGCCAGGCTGTAGCAAATGATGCAACTGCACCAGGTTTTAGACTCTGAGGATCTTATGACAGGTAAGGACGACAAAGGGGCTTCTGGAGAAGCCAGTGGAAATTTATAGAGTTTAATTCTCCTTTTCTATCCCCCTTCCCCCCTTCCTCTGCCAGAAAAACTCTGATCTCATGACAAGGCAGAACAGCTTCCTAAGGCAGTCACAGGGAAGGGAGTGAGTGAAAGACTTTAAAAGGGCAATGGGCACAACCCTTAATCTTTCTTAAAAGGGCAATGCAGAGAGCCTGCCCTTCATCTGAACCTGTTAGAATTTCATTTCACATCCTCTGCCTTTCTTACCTCTTTCTTCTCTCATACATCCATACAGAAAGTAGGTTTACTCAGGGATGGGGAGAAAAGTTGAAGAAGAGCTGCAGAAGATACACTCCAGTCCTAAATTTCAACTTCCGAGCCTTCCTCTTCTTCCTTTTTCCTGGATTTGGCAAGATCATTCCTTATTGCAGTGTTTGTTGCCCCTGCAGGCTGCAACTCAGTGACTGCTAGGGCACAGGATGTTAGAAAACAGCATGAAAGTTCTTTCTTATAGAAAATACAGGAAAGGTATTGACGTGGTGATGATTTTCATCAAAGGCAGAGGAGAATTCATTCATAAGATAAAGAGCATAGTCCTCTTCTTTGTTGATTCCAACTCTGTGTCTTACTTAACTCTTCTGTCCTTTTCTTGCATTCATCACCATGACTTTTGAAGTGTTCTTAATCCACCTGGATGACCAATAAAACACAAGGAATCTACGGCGGAGGAGATGCCCCACACCACAATGTCGCTGGAAATGTGCTACACTTGCTGATGTAGTTGGTACCCACAACACTGTCCAAAGAAAGAACATGCATTCACATTTTAAAACAATAGGCACACATGGAACGTTGCGCTGGGCGAATGGGCGAGTGGATGAATGTCGACAATATTGTTTCCTTTTTGCACTAGAATTATGTCATTCCTCCAATCCTGTTCATGTTTATAATGCAAGGATAGGCAATCTTAAGCAGTTCAGGGATAGCAACCAAGGGCCTTTTCACAGGACCCCTAAGATCCGCTGGCCACTTAAATTCGGACCAGAGACCTTGGGGGTTCGTTGCTCTTCCTGCGTCCCCACCCCTCCGCACTTCCTTGCTCCTGTCTGCATGAGGGGAGGGAGAAAAAAAGAGAGGAAAAAATGCAGGCTCACCTCTGAAGCTCTCCGGAAAGCCCCGTCATTGTCCTGATTCCTTCTCTTAAAGGGGCGGCAGGCAAAAAAATCAAACAGAAGCGAGGAGAGCCAGTCACTCACCAGATTACATCCGGATCTGGGGATTTTCACCCTCCCAGAGCAGGTACATGAAAAGTGTGCTGGGATGCGCTTAGGTGGGCTTGGTCACACTTAATTTCCTGCAAACTCCGGAGCTGGTGGGGAAACAATTGTAAGCTCTGGAGCTGGCAGCCATTTGCGGCGGAGTTTAGGGGTCGTGTACAAATACCCCAAGTTCCTGTTTTTTGCTGTTGTTTTCTTTTTTTCCATTTTTTTCAAAAATTAATTTATTTATATACAGTAGAATCAGACAGAACAAAACGAACATTCCAATGACCAGAGTCATAAGACAAAAGGAAAAAAGGAAAAAAAAACTTAGAAGGTCTAAAGCTGTCCCAGAGTCAAAAGACATTTCATTCCACCATCACCTCTTCAGGTCTTTTCTCTTGTATGCTCTCATTCGATAGAGGTCTGGGGAGATGCTTTTTAAAATTTCTCCGTCCAGGCATCAAGTCAATAGTTTTGCCTGCTGGGCAAAGCAAAGGATACCAAGAACAAAAAGGAAGAAGGGAACCATTTATCCTTGGGGAGAAACCTAGTCACCTCCTGGCAAAGACATGTTTCCAGACCAAGATCAGGGGTGGTAAGAAAGTAGACTCATGAAAGTGCCTGGGAGAGTGTTATGTGGACCCACATTGTCTGACAAGGTCTGAAGCTTAGTCGAGGTCTCTCTGGTCTCTAGAGGAACAGTTTGGGCTGCAGGTGGCCCAGTCCAAAGCTCACGCCCCTCAGCAAGTCGGCAGACTTGTTCCAGCAACAGTGCTGCTTTCTCTGAATTTGAAACTCGATATGGACTTGAGTAAGCCTCTGCTTAAAAACCTCCACAGAAGGAGACTCCACCACCCTTTGTGGCAGCATATTCCACTGCCAAACAGCTCTAACTGTCATGAAGTTCTTCCTAATGTTCAAATGGAATCTCTTTTCCTGTAGTTTGAAACCATTGCCCCGAGTCCTAGTCTCTAAAGCCATGGAAAACAAACCTGTTCCCTCTTCAATATGACATCCTATCAAATATTTAAACATAGCTATCATATCCACCCTCAGCCTTCTTTTTGAAAGGCTAAACAATCCCAGTTCCCTAAGCTGTTCCTCGTAAGACATTTCCTCCAGACCCTCAACCATCCTGGTCGCCCTCCTCTGTACCCGCTCGAGGTTGTCAACATCCTTTTTAAATTGAGGCACACAGAACTGGACACAGTACTCCAGGTGGTAAATGCTTAAGAGTGGGGCATTGACAACTTAAAAGGGTGAAATACTTGACCATACAAGATTTGACTTTTGAGCTAAGGGGCAGTTAACCAATTTGCAATTAATCCCCTTCAAGACACCCTCTTTCACAGTGACTTCCCTCCCCCACAGAATGGTGGGATGAGATTTTTTTTCAACCATCATACTTTTCTTTCTCTCTGCAGTTTATCATGCTGTACTCGCCAGACATCTCAAGGTTTTTCTGTAATTATCTATGAAGTACTGCTAAAAGGGAGAAAGATTTAAAGCCACAGATGAAGCGGTAGAGAAAGCAGCAGAAACAGCTGAGGCTTTTCAAACACCCAGGTCTTTTTTCTTTTGTCCATGGTTCTTTGTGATGAAGTTCAAACAGGGCATTTAACACCTTCAAAAGATGCCCAGGCCCACCTCTGAATTCTCCTATCAGTGGGCTGCCAGAGTTCTTTTCTCTCCAGGTTTTTAAGACCTCTTGTGATCTGCTGATGAACAAAGACAATGCACTGAGCCACAGGCGCAGAAGGTGGTGGCTCAAATCAAGGTGGAAGAAACCGAAAAGAAAAAGAAAAGAAAAAAATTGATTAATGAAGCAAAGGAGGAAATTGTATATCTGAAACTATAAATGTAACTGTCAAATTTACTTCCCCGAGATTCTCAGTCAAGAGACTGGAAAGAGTGGAAAACGGGAATCTAGGTCGTATGTGTCTTATCCACCACCCACTTATTCAGCACTGGTTAGGCCTCATCTAAAGTCCTATGTCAGGTTCTGGCCAGCAGATTTTAAGAAGGATGCCGACAAAGTGAAGCAAGTTCAGAGGAGGCCAACAAGGATGATTAAGGGACTGGGAACCCCACCCTATACCAGTGGTGGCAAACCTTCAGCACTCCAGATGTTTTAGACCACAACTCCCAGAATTCCAAGCTTGTATTGCCCATGACCAAGGACTGTGGGAGCTGTGGTCCAAAACATCTGGAGTGCCAAAGGTTCGCCACCACTGCCCTATACGGACAGACTTGGACATGCTGAGCCTGGAGAAAAGAAGGCTGAGGGGAGATTGGACAGCACCTTTCAGATATCCAAAACACATAGGATCTGTTCTCAATCATTCCAAAGTGCAGGCCAATAATAAAGGACTTAAGTTACAGGAAGCCAAGTTTCAAGCAACTTTCAGGAGAAATGTCCTAAGAAGTGGTAGAGCAGTAGGATAATGGAACCCACTCTGTGGAGGTGGTGAGTGTTCCTACACTGGAGGCACTGAAGACAAAGTTAGCCATCTGTCAGATATATTTCAATAGGGATTCCTGGATTGAGCAGGGAGTTGGTTTTGATGAGCTCATGGGCCGCTTTGAACCTCCATCATTCCATTATTCTAGGATTCTGTGAATCAAGGGATGAGCGTTGAAGACAATTGGTCTGAACTAGATATGGGCACGAACTGAAGAAAAAATAGTGATTCATTTTTGTTCGGTTTGTTTTAGGGTTAGGTTCATTTTGTTTCGTTTTAATGATTTTTTTTTTGAAAAATTCATTTCGTTGTTTCATTGATTCGTTATTCGTTTTTTACTTTTTATATGATTTTCTTTATTTTAGGCCGCCAACCCAGCCACCATGTTTCTTTGAGGTTTTTTTTTTTTGTTTTATTTATTTTTATTTTTATTTAATTTTAATTTTATTTATTTATTACTGCCGACCATGTGGCCTGCATGCTGGATCAGTTTTCTTTGGTTGTTGTTGTTTGTTTTTGTTTTTTAATGTTTTTATTAAGCGCCGACCCTGCGGCCCCTGGGGCTGGGTTGGCACTGGTTTTATTTTTTATATATTTTTCTTTATTTTAGGGTGCCAACCCATCCACCCCTGCTCCAGGTCGGTGCTCCTTTTTTTAATTATTTTTTAATTTTTTTAAAAAAAATGTTTTTTTTAACTGCCGACCACATGGCCCATGCTACAGCTGTAGGATAGCCAGGCGGCTTTTTTTTCCCCTGGTCACCCCTCCCTGCAGCCAGGAAGACCGAAGGATCAGCACCAGGTAGGAGACATCTCTGGCACCACCATTAACAAACCGAACCGAGCCAATATTTTTCAGTTAGTTTCGTTCCGTTCTAAATCCACTCTGGGGTTCATTATTCATTTTGTTACATAATGAAATGAATAATGGATAATTAAATGAATTAAAAGTTCATTTCGTGCCCCACTCTAGTCTGAACCAGTAGGTTCCATCATAGGGCAGGGCCGGAATAGGAAACATGTAAAGCCATTTTATAGTAACTTGGAACATGTGTTGACTCGATCCATGAGAAACAAGAAGAAACGTTCCTTCTACATTACAACAGTTTTACCAATCCTGCAGACAAACCTCATTCCTAGCCTTGCTATCCACAGGTCTCACTACCCCAGATGCTGTTTGCACATCTAGAAATGGTGCATCCTTAAGAGGTGACTTCTACAAAGAGTTTTACAGAATTTGGCCAACTCCCTTGCCACTGGTTTTCTTTTGGTCTGCTGGGAGATACCATAGCTTTTTGTATACCCCCTGCCTCAGGCAGGTGGAATGGAAAGAGTTGTGTGTCTGGTGGAATGACACAATTAAGAAGGTGAGCTGCACATTTGCCTTAGTGTGCGATATGACCCTGAGATCATTTGAAATGGGGACCTCCGAAATGGAGCCTTGAATTGTTCTGAAGAGGTGCTGCCACTCAGTTATAAATGCTTTTCATCTTTAGGCTTATCTTGTTTTTACTCATTTACTGTTTACAACACTACTTACCTCTCATGATAAACATGCACTTCAGTGATTAAACAAATAGATTAAGAATAAGATGGACAAGGATAAGAGTGAAAGGGATTTTGCTTTGAGGCGCCCTTTTAAACGGTGGAATGCAGATTATTGGTACAGTTAATTGTTCAAACTGCCAAGGCAAAGAAAAGTGTAGAAGATAAACAGATGCTGATCATGATTCAATACTCATTAAGGCAGAGAAAGGATTAATTTCCTATGCTTGATTAACTCCTGCCAGCCAATGTTTTGCAAGGCAGATGATCAGAAGAGAATTAATTATTCCATAAATAGCACCTCTGATGTCTTGCCAGTTGACGCCCCTCTTGGGAACATGAGTTTATGACTTGGCTCGTCCCCTTCGTTGTTTGCTAATTTGGGACAATAGCTGCTTTAGTTCATGAGGGGCTTTCAGGCAGATGGATGGGTGGATGGGTTTTCATCCCTGATGTACTGGACAATACTGCTTATTTGTCAGTATTTGAAGATCTGCCTTATTTCTCCTATCAGTGCTTTGGATTTGATTTTCCTTTTCCTGGGAAGGTTTCCAAGAAAGCAAGAGAAGAGTCTAGGGAGTCACGTTGAGCTGAGCCAGAGGAGATGTTGCATCATCAGTGCGGTGAAGGTTTAGAGCAGTGGTTCTCAACCTGTGGATCCTCAGATGTTCCTGGACTGCAACTCCCAGACGCCCCTTCTAGTACAGCGAGTGGTGGAGGCTTCTGGGAGTTGCAGTCCAGGAACATCTGGGGATCCACAGGTTGAGAACCACTGGTTTAGAGCCAACCTTACAGGCACTTGAGGAACAGAGATGGGGGAGAATTTATTCAGCTCGCATTACAGCACAATCCTAATATATATTTCCTAATTGAATATGTCTGTGAAGATTCTTAGTCATCCAGGTTAGGTTTATCCAGAAGTTGAGTCATGGCAACTGGACCTCTTGTGAGAACAAAATGTGAAACAAGTAGCTTTGCCAGTCCGAGGGAAGCTACTTGGATGCGTAACCTGACAAAACTACTTGGATAAGTAGCAAAACATTTCGATCTCACAAGAAAAGAAGTCCAGTTGCTATAACTCAGCTTCTGGATAAACCTAATCTAATACCATGGTGCCTTGTATAAAGGAATTAATTCATTCCAAATGAAATTCTATTAAGCAAAATTTCCTTTATACAAATTTCCCATAGGAATACATTGAAAACGGAGTAATCCCTAATCGTGACCATTTTTATGTTGTACAGATTCACCCCATAAGCGATTCTGTTAAGCAAATTTCCCCTATCTCTGGAATTTTTATGTTGTACAGATTATATGTTATACAAACAGTTTGCTATACGAGGATCCACTCTATTTACATTTCAAAAAGTCACAAAAACCCATTCCTATTTTCAATGACTCATAAAATACAGAAAAACTGACTCCTCCGGTGGACCCAAGATGGTGGAAGAGTTGGCTTGGTACACTTAGAGGAGGCTTGGCCTTAGAGTGGGATGAAGTTGGATGCCCCCCCCCTGAAGCCCAAAAGAGTAATGCCACTTGGTTACAGATAGTAAAAAAGAGCGCCCAGTTCCCGGCCATTCTCCTCATCAGTGGAGCCTTCCTCAGGAATAAGTGGTTTCCTTGAGAATCAAGACACACAGAGAAAGTGATGTAGAGGTTGGTGTTGGGGGTCAGTCTCAGCAGCTGTCAAGAAGCAGTTGATTCTTAAAGGCTCAATGCTGGGCACCAATTCATCAAACTAGGCAAGGCCTGGAGACCATACTGCTGGTTCCCTGTTGCCATCTTGTGAACGACCCACACTGTTCGTTGGCGTGTTTTATGTTTCTCCCATCCTGGATTCTTGTCATTTCCCATTAGCTAAAAAATCTGTTGGATGTTGGAAGGGAGCTTCTGTTGTCAAGTCCACCTCATCAGATTTAAGGAGACTTAAGATGGCACATGCTAACTACATGGCATCAAAATATGGTTAGCTGTAGGCTGCACTGGCAAGAAATGGTAGGACCTGCAGTCCAAGAACATCTGAAGAGCCACATTGGTCGTTCACCCATATATTTTTTTACCCAGTGTGTTGTTAGTCTTTGGAACTCCCTGCCACAGGATGTGGTGATAGCATCTGGCTTCAAAGGGGACAGATTCCTGGAGGAAAAGTCCATCATAGGTTACAAACCATGATGGAGAGGTGTCATCTCCAGGCTTAAAACCAGGGAACTTCAAAGACCAGAAGCAGGGGAGTGGTATCAGGAGACAGAGATCTAGTCTCATGCACTCCCAGAGGCATTCGGTGGGGCCACTGTGAGATCCAGGAAGCTGGACTCGATGGGCCTTTGGCCTGATCCAGCATGGCTCAAGGCTAGATGATGCCATCGCCGCATCTTGTGGCAGGGAGTTCCACAGATTAACAACACGCTGGGTAAAATAATATTTTCTTTTGCCCTATCCAGCTCCATCCTTCTAGGATTCTATGGTTCTATGCCAAAGAAGACATAACTGTTGGCCAGGATGCTTTCCATTCCCCACTCCCGCCCCCGCTGTTCATGGATACATTCAGATTGTCTGGTTGGCTCACGTTCTGAGTGCCGCGCCTACCTGCCCAAAAGAGCAAGAGAGACTTTATCACCTTCTTCCCGTTTGGTCCAAGTGCCCGGGCAGCTCCTGACCTCTTGACCTTTCCTGCCACAGTCAGAGAGCAAGATGCAGGGAGAAATGGCTTTTCTTCTTCTTCTGCGTACTCTCTCTGACTGGACTAAAAGATGCTTGGAGCTAGATGAGTGAGTCCAGTGTCTGCACTGGGGGGGACCATCTTCACTGCATTTGCCTCTCCAAGCAAATCTCGGCTTGAGAAAACATGGACATGTCAAAATCGCCCTAGCTTCTATTTCCAGAGCATGATGCTGGTGAGCTGAGCTCCTGACAGGCTTCTCCACGACTCCCTGGCTTCTCTCGTTGTGTCTCCACCAATTACCATCGCAAGAGCCCACACTGGGGATTCTGCATGAACTCCCCTTCCCCCCCACATGCATTCACAGCCTGCCTGACACTTGGTTGACCGACTTCACAGTGCCGTGCCTGCCAAAGCCACGGAAGGACGTGATTGTTTCTGATGGAGAGGTAGTGGGATCACAGGAGGCGAGGAACAAAGAAGCTAACCTCAGCAGGGCTTTCTGGCCTAACCCCAGTCTTGCTCATTTGCACAGGATCAAACTGTGAAGTACAGGACTCAGTCCCTTGCCCCACCCTCCAGGGCAGCTGCGTCTGTCCACAGCCACAAAATGGCTTCACCACACTTTCAAGAGCAGGTCATTTGTAAACTTTAGGGGACTGAATGCTCAATTCAAGGACAAGCCGTGACTTCAACACTTTTCACTAGACAATGGATCCGGCTTTGCCCAGTTTAAATTTTATGAGTAATGCTGCTATTCCAGCGGCCCTGCCCCCCCCCCACAGGGGCATATCCAGGAGGGGCAGAAAGGTACATCTGCCCCGGGTGCAGAAATATGGAAGCACCTGAGCAGTGAGTAGCAAAGCAAGTAGGCAGGCAGGCAGGCGTGCGAGCGTGGTGGCTCCGGCATCTTCATCACCACCGCGGGAGTGGTAAAGCGCCCATGGGCCCCACACCTGCAAACTGGTCTGCCTCTAATTCCAACTCTCCTAATTCTGAACTCTCAGGGATTGTGGATTGAGTTTATCAGCCTTGTAGCCCAAAACATGCGGAGTGTGCCAGGTCATTGCTGTCTGTGCCACCTTATTCCATGCCCACAACATTGCTCTTATGACTTCCTGCTTCCCTGAACATTTCCTGATGTCTTGTCCTAGCTGTACACTTGGATTATTTTGATCTTCATTGCCAAAATAGCATACATTTATATATATACTTGAGTGAAAAACTGACAGCGTCTCATGGCATTGCCGCAGCTGGTCTTTTTTTATCCAAAGGTGCTGTGAGATGATATCAGTGTCTCACTCAAGCTGTGGTGTATCCCATTTTGGAAAAGAACATGCAGCAGCCGATTGCAGGATGGGGTGAAACATCTTGGTTGCATCAACTGAAGCTTTGTGTCTAGATCAAGGGATGTGATAGTACCACTCTATACTGCTCTGGTCAGACCCCACCTGGAGTCCTGTGTCCAGTTCTGTGCACCTCAATTTAAAAAGGATGTTGACAACCTCGAGCGGGTGCAGAGGACTTTCGACCAGGATGCTTAAAGGTTTGGAAGAAATGTCTTACGAGGAGCGATTTAGGAATCTGGGAATGTTTAGCCTTACAAAAAGAAGGTTGAGAGGGGATATGATAGCCATGTTTAAATATTTGAAAGGATGTCGTATTGAAGAAGAGCTGCCTAGATGCCCTGAGCATATTTGATCTCGCCTGATCTCAGAAGCTAAGCAGGGTCAAGCCTGGCAAGTACTTGGATGGGTGACCACCAGGGAATACCAGGTGCTGTAGGCGCCTGGAGTAGGAACTAGCAAGACACTCCAGTACTCCTGCCAAGAAAAACTCCATGGACATGGGGTCATGAAGCATCGGTCAACAACAACAACAACATATTGAAGAGGGGACTGGTTTGTTTTCCATTACTTCAGGAAAGCAATAGCAATGGTTTCAAACTACAGGAAAAGAGATTCAATTTAAACATTAGGAAGAACTTCATAATGGTTAGAGCAGTCCGGCAGTGGAATCTGCTGCCAAAGAAGGTGGAGTTTCCTTCTCTGGAGGCTTTTTAACCAGAGGCTGGATGGCCATCTGTTGGGAGTCCTGTGATGGGGGTTCCTGCATGGCAGGGGGTTAGACTGGATGGCCGCCGAGGTCTCTTCCGAACCCTAGGATTCTATGATTCTATGATCTCTTCTATGCCTCCTTCAAACAGGCCGAGAGGAGGCACTGAACGAGGGCCAACCTGATTGCCTTCCGGCCTCAACCACTCATCAGCTGTTGGAGTGGAGCAGAATCTGCTGACATTTACAGCAGAACAAACTGAACACCCTCAGAAGCACAAGCGGAAGAGACAAGGAGGCCGTTCCTTGGCAGTGGAGGGGGGGAGGGGGCATCAGGAATGAGATGGCACTTTGGGCCCCTTGTGCACCAAACTCTGGTGCATAGAAACACACTCTTTGGTGCTTAAAATGGGGAACCCATTGCAAATACAAAAAGTAAATGCACAAGTAGAAATGGCCAATAGCGATGTGGATGGATAAACATTTGCTCTTGCTTTGTTTCAAGTTGCAGTATTTTTCCATGTACTGAAACGGCTAGACTAAAAATCAAGGTCCGTCTTATACATGGAAGTAAGCCACAGAGAGAATAATGCAGTTGCAAACATGTAATTCTGGGTTGAAGAGTTGGAAAGTGGGGGTCATCTTATAGATGGGGGCATCTTATAAATGGAAAAATACAGTATTTGGGGAGAGCTGAGTCTTTTGTTTTGTGGCTTTTATGTTTTTGTGTTTTTTTTAATGTCCAATAGTTTGACAAGAAAGCGACCAGCTCTTCTGGCTTATTCTGTTTTGTTGCCCCCCCCCCAATATGTGTTCTATATGATATTTGTCCAAATACCTTAAAGAACCCCCTAAAATTATCCCACCCAAAAGCAAAGGTAAGCAACTGAGAATTGATCTAGAGCAGTGGTTCTCAATCTGTGGGTCCCCAGATATTCCTGGACTGCAACTCCCAGAAGTCTGGAGGCATTCAAGAGAAATTTGAACAGCTACCTGGCAGACCTGTTTTGATCTGGATTCCTGCTTTGAGCAGAGGAGTAGGACTTGATGGCCTTACGGGTCAACCTTGACCCTAACTGTTACTTTTACCCTAACCCTAACCCTAACCCTAACCCTAACCCTAACTCTTTCCAGCTCAATTAGTCTATTAGTCAATTAGTCTATGAAAAGAAAAAAGTGTGCACCACAATCTTGGGTTGGCTTGAATCAAAACTTTTTAAAAATGCGATTCCTGTTGGAGTCAAATCAGGTCATGCTTTTCAAGCCTTGTCTCCTCACCACTAAACCCCCCCCCCAAATAACCTCTTCTTATGGATATATTCTGTACCGGTTGAATTCCTCCAATTCCAATTTTGAAAACACACATCCTTGGGTAAGGCAGAACACCCCTCTCCCTCTCACATCAACCCTAACCCTAACCCTACTTCCAGCTCAGGGTGCGAGCTTACCCAAAGACACCTTCCCTCCTCCATCCCCATGTAGGCTCTCTGCCAACTCGATATTGAATCTGAAAGATAAACTTGCCTGAAGCTTCCTTTTTAAAAAAAAAAAACCACCCCCCCCCCCGCAAAAAACCACGAAGGAGCAGGGAGGTTGTTATGAAGCTTCCATGTTAATTGAGGCATTTCCTTTAAACCAGCCAAGGGCCTGGGGGGTTTGCGTGCATTATGATTAGCGCTTGTTATCTGCTCTGCTTAGCCCGTGTGTTCTCCTTGTTCTTCTATTAGTACGGGTCGTGTCCTCCGCCATTGAGGGAATGTGAACCCCGAGGCCAGGCACCAGGGCTGAGTTTGCTTCTTTCAAAGAAAAGATGCATTGCATCGTCTCTGGTTCTGGTTCTCAGGTCCAAAACAGTCTCCCTTTTCTTTTTTTTTCTGGGGCTTCGCTGAGAACAGTTATGCAGGCGCTCGTGATCTCGAGGATAGATTATTGCAATGCTCTCTATGTGCGGCGTCCCTTGACCCTTATTCATGGATGCTCATTGGGATGTTGAACTGGGAAAAACCACTCCTTCGATATTTATTTATTTATATATTTACAGTGGTACCTCTGATAATGAACTTAATTCGTTCTCAGAGGCAATTTGTTATCTGAAAAATTTGTTATCTGAAATGTGGTTTCCCATTGAAATGAATGGGAAACTGATTAATCCATTCCGGAGAGGCAGAAAAAGGCTAAAAAGCTTGAGGGGGGTGGGGTTTCCAGACCTTTTTATAAAATGCACTTTAAAGGCTTGCAGTGCTAGAACACCCTCTAGCACATTCCCCCTGCAGTGCAATGCAAACATGGAGAAGAGAAACAAGCAAGACTACCCCAGCCTCTTCCCACCCAAAGTGCAATGGGGAAAAATGCAAACAAGCAAACATAAGCAGGAAGAAAAAAACAGCCCATTTTTGCCTGCAGAGCAATGAAAAAAGACAGCAAACATGGAGAAATGAAACCAGCAAGACTACCCCAGCCTCTTCCAGCCAAAAATGCAAAGAAAAGCAGTGAAAAGATTATAAAAGCTAGCTCCCTATCTTACCAAGTTCAAAAGGTCCATATCTCTTAGCAAAACATGTCCAGAATGGCTCCAAAAATCCATGAGAAAACAAACGCTCTAACTCCTCCCACCCTTCCACAAATTATGATGCTGCAATGCATGCAGGGTACACATTTTTAGCAAGGCATTATAAGACATTTGTTATCCGAGGCAGCCCATAGGGAACATTCGCTATCTGAGGCAGCTCTATACCTGGAATTTTCCATTTGTTATCTAAAAAATTTCTTATCCGAGACATTCTTTATCTGAGGTATTACTGTATTTGATTTATATGCTGCACCATCTGACCAAAGGTCACTCTGGCTGGCTTACAGAGTGCAAACATAAACAATACAACAGTTACACAATATAAAAATACAATATATCTCTTTCGTTGATAACCCTATCAGGGTCACTGTGAGTCAGTTCCAACTTGATAGCAGGTAAGGTATTTTTTTCTCCAGCCATACTCCAAATCATCTTGAATGTCTATCCCTATCTTCCTGTCACATTCCTACAGGGTTTGAACTCAGACAAACCTAGCCAAATACCAAATATTCCCAAGACACAACAACACATATCCTGGCTGCCATTTCCCTCTGCTTCATAGCTTGAACTAATCATGGGAGCACATGGCGATTGAAATGGCATGATGGTGTTCCGTAACCAATCAGCGTCTTTCCTGCCACCCAGAAATCCACACCTCAGGCACGACACTGGGTCGGCTCTCGTCTTAATGTCGGATATGTGAAAGACATCTGGGAAGATGGTTCAGTTTTGGGGGGGAAAAGCTATTTGCAGACAAAATGAGAAGGGTAATATTTAAATGAAGAATCGTGTTACAATATTGGAGGTTTCTGGAGACATGGTCTCCTGTAACTCATACCCAGTGTATGGCAGCAGTGAAGAAGGACAATTCCATGGTAGGGATTATCAAAAAGGGGATTGAAAATGAAACAGCCAACATTATAATGCTATTGTACAAAACGATAGTAAGGCCGCACCTGGAGTATTGTGTACAATTCTGGTCAGCACATCTCAAAAATGACATAGTGTAACTGGAAAAGGTGCAAAAGAGAGCGACTAAAATGATTCCTGGGCTGGAGGACCTCCCTTATGAGGAAAGGCTAAATCATTTGGGGCTCTTTAGGCTGAAAAAAGGCACCTGAGGGGCTATATGATTGAGATGTACAAATAATGCAGGGCATGAGTAAAGTGGATAGAGGGACGCTCTTCTCCCTCTCACAAAATGCCAGAACTAGGGGGACATCCACTCAAATTGAGGGCTGGGAGAGTAAGAACAGACAAAAGAAAATATTTTTTTACCCAGCACGTTGTTAGTCTGTGGAACTCCCTGCCACAGGATGTGGGGATGGCATCTGGCCTGGATGCCTTCAAAAGGGGATTGGACAGATTCCTGGAGGAAAAGTCCATCACAGGTTACAAACCACGGTGGAGATGTGTCATATCCAGGCTTAAAACCAGGGTACTTCAAGGGCCAGATGCAGGGGAGTAGTATCCGGAGACAGACATCTAGTCTCATGCTCCCAGAGGCGTTTGGTGGGGCCACTGTGAGATACAGGAAGCCGGACTAGATGGGCCTTTGGCCTGATCCAGCATGGCCCTTCTTATGTTCCTATGTTCTTATGTTGTGATCTCTTCCCTCACCCCACCGCAGCTTTCCCCCATTTTCAGTGGTATCTCTTCTACACACCCTAGCAAAAAAGCGGAGGAGAAGCAGGGGACAGACTCAAGCTGTGCTGAGACACACGCTCATCGAATAAGGACCTCAGATTTGTTGTCAATATGTGCCTTGAACATTTGAGATTTCATCTCTCCGGTTGGAGAAATAGGTTCATTTCATCTCATCTGTGTTCTCTCGGATCAAGTGCAGAAGGAAGCTGATGGCCGGCTCAGCTTCTCTGACAGATAATCACTGGCAATTTCTCTTGTCGTCAACTCCTCCGCCAGATAAAAGCACAAAGTGGGGTGGGGTGGGTGGGTTCCATCAACCTGTTGAATATCTAAGGCTGCTCTGTTTTCTGAGATCCAATTCTTCAGAAAGCCTCCAGGTTATTAATGTGAGATCTTGTGCTTCTGCATCCATAGTTCAAATGCCAGGGGGACTACATTGCCAGCAAGAAAAAAATAATGACGCCGAACTTGACCTAGCAGAGGGCAGCCTGAATGTTGCTGACACCCATGTCAGCAATCAAAATGGTCTACTAGATATTCTCTTATGCTCACTATTGTTTACATAGAGGCACCAAGCAAGGGAAACATCCCCAAACCTTACCCCACTGTTAATCACTTAACCACTTTTCACTGAAACAGAAAGCAATAAGTCAGGAGGACTGTTTTTCAATGAGCTTCTGCATTAGTTGTTCTATATTCATAGAATAATATAATCATAGAACCATAAAGTCAGAAGAGACTTCAAGGGCCACCCAGTCTTTCTTCTGTGTCATAGCCAATCTTCTGCCATTGGACTTCTTTTTCTTGAGAGAGAGAAACGTTTCACTGCTCATCCAAACAGCTTCCTCAGTCTGAATGTACTCGGCTGTAGACTATTTATTCACATTTATGTAAACCGCCCAGAGTCCCTTCTGGGAAATCGGTGTGATATAAAAATGCATTAAATAAATAAATAAATAAATAAATAAATAAATAAATAAATAAATAAATAAATAAATAAATAGTAATCTTTCAGGCACTAACATGGGTATCAGTGAGAGGGAAGTTGACAGATGAAGGTGAGTGCCCATTGCCACTAACTGGACTGTAATAGTAAACCTCTTTCTACCCTTGTTCAGGGTGGTTTTGTTTGCTCCTGTTGGTTTTGGTAACTGTGTCTTCGGGCGCTTTTACACGACCCCTAAGATCCGCTGGCAACTTAAATTCAGACCAGAGATCTTGGGGGTTTGCTCCTCTTGCTGTGTTCCCACCCCTCCACACGCCATTGCTCCTGTCTGCGTTGAGGGAAGGGAGAAAAAAGGGGAGAAAAGAATGCAGGCTCACCTCCACTCTGCTGTAGGGAGCAGCCCCGGAAGCATTCCAGTCTCTTAAAGGGGCAGGAGGCAAAAAAACCAAACAGAAGGTGAGGACAGCCCAGCACTCACTGCTTTACAATCCGCATCAGAATTTTTTTTACCTCTGGAGACAAGGTACTTTTAAAATGTGCTGGGACACGCTTAGGTGGATGTGGTCGTACTTAATTTTTTAAAAAGTGAGCAGGTGGGGGGGAAACAATTTTAAGCTCAGCATCTGGGAGCCCTATGCCTCGGATTTTAGGGGTTGTGTAAAAGCGCCCTTCTTCTTTCCTGACTTCTAAGAGGTCTTGTAAGAGGCTGTTGTGTGCACAATACCAAATGCATAATTTAAGGGTGTTTTTTCTCATTATTATTCGGTTAATTGGTTTTAATGTTTTGGAAAAAAATTACAAATGAATTCCAACATCTGGTGGTAATGATCCATTAACTCACCCACATAATACAATGAGGAGGAAAGGGGGGGATTAAAAGCCTATAAGCTAATATGAGAAGTTTCCAAATTTAGCAAAGAGATCAGGAACTTCTTCTGAGTGTAGAAGAAAGATCGAAGAGGGGCTCAAGAGAGACATGAAGCAGAAGCACCAAAGCCAAAGGTGATACATCACACAGAGCCACTGGTTCAAAGAGAGAGAGAGAGAGAGAAGAAAAATGTTGAACAGGGCAGCACTTGGTTTGTGAGGCTCCTTCATGAAGCTCCTTCCTACCTTGGTGGTTCATGGTTGTCAGGTCCTTGATCCTTCTTTTGGGTTCAGGGCTACCAAAAAATACCCACTCCCTGCAAATAAGAGAACCAGGCCCTGCATTCATTCTTAATGATGAATATATTTTTAAAAAATTACCAAGGAAAAACAAATGACAAACAAACAAGCAAGAAAAAGATCTTATCTAAAAAGCTGACTGCTATATTTTAATATAAGCTTCTGTGGACCTTCTGTGACCACTAGGGATGGGCATTTCGTTTCAGAACCAGTAGGTTATGAAACGAACCACGCAAGCCTAGGTGGTCCTCGGAACCGGCTGATACATGCAGATCCAATTGCTTTACCTTTCTCTGTCATCTGCAGGGTTAAAATCCAACTTTGGAAGCATGCTGCTACATATTCTGCGCTTGATCTGTGATCCTGGCCAATCAGGAGCTGACCAGGGACAGGCATCATCCCGCCTCCCTCTCTGATTGGCCAGCAGCACGAAGCAGGAAAGATGACGTCGCAGTGTGCTTCCTCATTTCAGCTCAGCTCCATGCCGGCAGAGAGAAAGGTAAAGCAATTGGATCTGTGTGTATCAGCCAGTTCCGAGCGCAACCTGGGCTCACGTGGTTCGTTTAATAACCTACTGGTTCCGAAACAAAATCCCCATCCCTAGTGACCACTTCTTCAGAAATAAGTTTGTGTGGGATGGTTGAGTCAATATTCCCCCTCCCTTTTTTGGGCGGCCTAGTAGACCCAGTTCCTCCTGTCTCATAGACCATGAAATTATTGCCAAATAAATAAATAGTTAAATAAATAAATAAATAAATAAATAAATAAATAAATAAATAAAAGATTGACCCAAGTGGTTCAATGAACCAATACAGACCCGTTCCAGTTATGACAATCAGGTCAACACTTTAGGAACAGTCCTGGATTCAGTTAGTACACTCTTCTAGGGACCACAAGTCCTCCTTTACAAAGAAGTACCTTTTGTTTAGAGGACCGTCTTCTGTTGGCAGGTTGTCCCACCTGAGTCTAAAGAGAAGGAACTATAAGAAGGCAGACCAGCAGAAGACTCGGAATCTCTGATCTGCCTGGAACTCTGGTGAGCATATTCATCAGATAGATAAATCACCTGGTGACAGCTTTTGCCATTTATGTGAGACATATGGTGCCTTTGATTTATTTGTACAATAATCTAGCTTTCTATTCTGTATATATGCTATTCTTCTGCACCATTGAGTCCCATCTATGGACTCTAGAGATGGGCAGGAGCCTTGGTTTGTAGGTTCATGGCAGTTCATCGGTGTGGCACCCCAGGTGCTACATGTTCCCTTCTCCTGCTTCTCTGGCTGGATCCCCCACTCACCATCCAAAGGGCACTGCTCTCCTTCTCCTTGACCAGTCTCTGGTTGGAGCATGGGCGTCACTCTTTAAGCCCATTATTATATGCCCTGCATTCTGGAATGACTGAGAACAGAGCCTTCCCTTCCTCTGTGTGACTGTTTTTCTAAGTATTTGGACAGTGCTATCATATCTCCCCTCACCTGTCTTTTCTCTAGTCTAAACATGCCCAGTTCCTTCAGTCTGTCCTGATAAAGCTTGGTGTCCAGTCCCCTGATCATCTTCGTTGCCTTCCTCTGAACTTGCTCCAGTTTGTTGGCATCCTTCTTAAAATGAGGTGCCCAGAACTGGACACAGGACTCAAGATTAGGCCTGACCAGCAGTGGTGTAGCCGGAGGGGGGCAAGGGGGGGGACATTTGTCCCCGGGTGCAGCCTCTGGGGGTGCCAAATTAGGCACCAAATGACTCCCTGCCCAGGAGTGCAGGGAAGCGTGTTGCAAGCGACCTGCCAGGGCCGGCGTGGAGAGCTCCCTGGCCACTGCTGTCACCTTCTCCGTGGCAGCTTAGCCCCTCCCTGTCAGTTGGGGGCACATGTGAAAACTGATGTTGTCCCCGAGTGATGAAAACCCCAGCTTCTGCTGACCAGTGCCAAACAGAGAAGGACTAGTACCTCATGAGACCTGGAAACTATGCCTCTGTTAATACAGACCCAAATAGCATTGGTGTTTTTTGAAGCTACATCACATTGCTGGCTCATATTCTGCTTATGATCCACAACAATTCCAAGATCCTTCTCGCTCACATTATTTCTGAGCCAAGGGTCCTCCATCTTCTATACAGGCCACATGCAACTCACCTCTCTTTTGGTGATGCTTTCACTGGCTGGCATGACTCAAAAAAATGGTGTTTTGTTTGTCGTTTGTCATTTAGGGGGTCCGTTTTGATTCGTTTTCGTTTTTCGTGAATTTTTGAAAAAAATTCATTTTCGTTTCATTACGTAACGAAACGAAAAAATGAAAACAAAAATGAAAAATTGCTCATTTCGTTAGCATTCATTACAGTTCAATGTATTTGCTGCAACGAAAACAAAACGCACGACAAAATTTCTAGTGTTCCGTTTCGCTTTGTTTCATTTTGGAGACAAAATTCGTTTTTCGTTTCATTATGTAACGAAAGAAAAAAATGAAAACGAAAACGAAAAATTGCTCGTTTCGTGCCCATCTCTACTGGCTACTTTTGATCTGCCATTCCTCTCTTGCATGCTCAGGTTTAGAATAGAAAAGAGCAGCCATGTTCAGGAAGCCCCATTCATTGGGAGGGGGCCCAGTTGGGCTGGGGGACTTCTCACGCCAAAGTTGACCTTGCATGAAAGATGTCTTCAGGATTCAGATCATCCAAGGCCTTTTTACTCCAAGCAGAGAGAGGAATGCCACAACGTTGGCCACAAGCGCCCACGGGTTTCTTAATGCTTTGCCTGCTAACAGTTGACGTGACTCACTCCCCTCCATTGTCGGTGCTGTCCAAGAGGGAAGAAGGTTGACGAGAGCTCTCTCGTGTCCTTGGTTTGAATCAATCACATGGAAGGAAAATTGCAGGCACAAAACAGGCTATTGTGCTTGAAAGCCGGGAAATAGTTGGTGAATGTGAACGCAAAAGGAGAGAGAAGCTTTTCTAATAATAGGAGAATCTGTGTGCAAAAGCTGCCAGGGTACAGAGGCAAGTTGAATGCATTTGGACAAAAGGAGGATGAATGGATAAGGTGTTTGTCACTCTTTTCTTGGCTCTCTCTAGGTTGTCTATCAATGGGGACAGTAACCAAGCAACCTGGAGAGGTACGGAGAATGGAAGGCCAAGAGAAGAAGAGGAAATTGTGCATACTGTGTATCCAGAGCTTGGAGAGAACTAATTACAAATGGCTAGTTATCGGCAATTAGTTCCTTTTCCCCAGCAACTACCGTGTTTCCCCAAAAATAAGACAGTGTCTTATATTAATTTTTGCTCCCAAAGATGCACTCGGTCTTATTTTCAGGTGATGTCTTATTTTTCTTTGAAGAAGAATACGGTACACATTTATTGTTATCTTATTATCGGGGAGGCCTTATTTTCAGGGGGGGTGCCTTATATTTCAGTGAGAGGCAAAACTGTAAGTAGGTCTTATTTTCGGGGGATGTCTTATTTTCGGGGAAACAGGGTAGGGGAAAGCAAAGTTCCATAGGGTTGGGTCAGGAAAAAATATGGGAGAGATGTATGTTTTCTACACAGGCCCGTGGCATGTAGTAGCCTGTGGCATTTTATAAAGTAACTAGAAAGTAACTGTTTTAGTTACTTTGGAGAAACAGGACTAAGCTAATGCTCCACAGGTGTTAAGGTTTAGCCCAACAGCCACGATCTTTGCTGAGTACAAGATAGGGTCTAAAAAGCAATGACGCAGGAGATCTAGAATTTATTATGTCTTTTTTACAGCTTCTTTTGTTCCCAGCAAAGCTAGAGAGCACGGAGCATGAAATATATCACCCGAAGCGCTGCTTTTGAGCATCTGAAACATCTTCCCTATCATAAGGCATCATGCACGCGACATGGCTTTTGCATCAAGCCTCACTGAGCCCTGCCACCTTTTTGCAACTCTGGGGGTGGGGGAGAGAGAGAGAGAGAGAGAGAGAGAGAGAGACCATCTTCTTGAATGCTTGCGTGAAGCATTTTGGGTCTGTCTGAGTTTCCCAAACTGAAGGCATCCCTCAAACAAACAAACAAACAAACAAACAAACAAACAAACAAACAAACACAAACAAACAAACAAACAAACAAACAAACAAACAAATAAATAAAAGGATTGTTCAAAGCTGTAAGTAGATAAATGCCTAAGGTACATCCCAGCTAGATTACGATAATATGTCCAGCACATGGGGCTGCCTGTGGAATGTTTTCAAAAACATCAGTGGGTCCAAACACTGCAGCCAGATTGCTGACTAGGGCTGGTCAAAGATATCAACCCCCCTGATCCCATTCCGGGCATAATGCAAGGTGCTGCCTCTGACCTCTAAAGCCCTAAATAGCTTTGGGTCCAATCTCTCTCAAGGATTGTACAGTTATCTTCTTTTGGGAGACTGCCCTGATCATTAGCAGGTTTCTTTCTTTATGTCCACCACCTTCACAAGTGTATTTGGTGCTCCCTGACTTTAGAGCTCCCTCCCACTGGAGGCCTGGCTGGCCCCATCTTTGCTGTCCTTCCACAAGCAGCCAAAAACCTTCCCCTTCAGGCAGGCTTTTCCTGGGGGAGAACGGGAGGATATGAATAAATAAATAAATAAATAAATAAATAAATAAATAAATAAATAAATAAATAAATAAAT
>JAHTLZ010000019.1:8792165-8819115 GCA_023846285.1 Phrynocephalus versicolor | reverse complement strand
AAGAAGAAGAAGAAGAAGAAGAAGAAGAAGAAGAAGAAGAAGAAGAATTGCCAGCGTGTGAATATGAGATAGTGACATTTTGAAACATGGGATATCCCAATTTTGAACTTAACTAGGGGACACATGAAAGGGGCTATCCCCAAGGGGTTGGTGCCAGGAACAGAGCCTTTCTCCCGACTACTTATCTGGGAGGAGGGTGATGTGACATCTGTATTTCTAATCAACAAATAAATGGCCCTGCATCTGTGCATACCAGCACTCTGAAGCATGTGGAATTGGTTATTAGGAACATGTTGAACCCTGACACCTCAGATGGCGGGATTAGGGTGAACACACCAGAACTGGAAAAAGTCAAATTTCTGGGTAACATCCTTCAAGATCACCCTCCCCCTACCAGTTTGGACACTTGCAATGCAGCTGGTGACATCTTGGAAAGTGTTGTTGACAAAAATCGCTTTTGTGAATTCTGACTGCAGGGGTAAAGTGAATTTGTTTCCTTTTGTTACATCGCTTTTGGGATGTAACACAGTCATGTCCTCATTACCCCTTGAAGTTGCTATTAAAAAGATAAAGTCGTCCGTCCCCCGTCCCCCCCACTGCACATGCGTGCTAGTCATGTCCGACTCTAGTGGCGGTGGTCATCTCCATTTTCAAGCCAAACAGCTAGTGTTGTGCAAGTCTATGGCCATGTGGTCAGCATGGCTGAACACATTTCTGCATACAGAACACTATTTACCTTCCCACTTTTTATGGTGGTACCTATTTATCTAATTGCATTTACATGCTTTCAAACTGCTAGATTGGCAGAGCTGCAGTTAACAGTGGGAGGTGCTAACTTTGCAGCTGACAGTTTCAGTACTTTAGCCTGCTGAGCCACCACACACACCTAAATTCCTGGTAACCAATGGCTTCAAAGTGCATCAAGTCCAAAATCTGAGTCTTTGGTATCAAGTACGGAATCCGTATTAAAAGCAAACTCTTTTACTCAAAAGGGTGCGTGGGTTCTGAATCATGAATGGAGTCTGAGTCAATGAAAAAAAATTGATTTAAATCCAAATCAAGTCACGGGTGCAACTTAAGTCTGACTTGAAAGCAAGTCCTGTGATTCGAGTCCCCATGCTGTTGTGTAGGAGTACAAAACCAGGGTTTTGTGAGGCAAAGTGGTAAATATCTGGAGCAAGCCCTTGGCAAAGGTTGGGGGAGATGTAAGGCATCTTTCAGTGTTACAGTGTTCAGTAGGAATCCTGCATGGTGAGATGGTATATGCTCTGTTGTGTAGGGATTATAAAATGTGCAGTTTGTGGAGCAGAGCAGTAAAAATGACAAAAAAAAAAACCTATGACACGGGTTTGGGGGAGAGAGGGGATGTTGGGGTTTCCTACTCAACTCTGGGCATTTATACACGACCCCTAAGCTCCGGGGCAAAGGGCTGCAAGCTCCGGACCTTAACAATGTTTCCCCACCAGGTCCGGAGTTTGCAGACAATTAAGTGCGACCCCGCCCACCTAAGCGCGACCCAGCTGCACTTTTCTTGTACCTGCTCTTTGATGGTGAAAAATATTTAATGCGGATGTGCTGGGCTCTCCTCGCTTCTTTTTGTTTTTGTTCTTTGCCTCCCGCCCCTTTAAGAGCAACCAGGAAGTCACCGGCGGCTCGCCCGGCAGCTCCCACTGGCGCCAGGGAGGTAAGGTTTTCTTCTTTTGTCCTTTTTTTTCCTCCCTCCCTCACGTAGCCAGCAGCCAGCATGGAGACACACAAAGAGCGACAAACCCCTAAGATCGCTGGTCCGAATTTAAGGGACCAGCGGATCTTAGGGGTCGTGTAAAAGCGCCCTCTGCTGGCCAGATTCCTGTAGTTAAGTTAGTTCAGTCAGGTGCTAGTTTTGGTTTACAAAACCCTCCATAGCATGGGGCCTGAGTAGCTGGCAGAGCGGATCTCCCAAAGGTCAGTGTTGATCCGGCCCACCAGAGCATTCTTGGCGTCTTCGCTCCGTGTGACCACCCTGCGGGAGGCCCGTAAGGTTTCTGCTCGTAATCGGGACTTCTCGGTGGCTGGCCCCACGGTGTGGAATAAACTTCCATGTAAAATCCACCAAATTGAGTTCCTCCTAGCCTTTAAAAAAGCATTAAATACCTGGTTTTTTTAAGGAGGCGTACGGCGATTGGTAATTTGATGTGTTGTGTTTTCCCTGTTTATAGCCCCCCCTTTTTAGGGGTGCTTTCTTTTTTTTATTTTTGCCTCTTGCCGGATTCGTTCATGTATTATGTTTATTTGCTTGTTTTACTTGTATATTCTACAGTTTACTTAATTTGCATTGTTGTTTGCTTCTTATTTGCATCTATGTAAACCGCCCAGACTCCCTTCTGGGAAATCGGTGCAGTATAAAAATGCAATAAATAAATAAATAAATAAATAAATAAATAAATATTTTTTTAAAAAAAAACTGGTTATGATGCCTGCAATGATTCTGGCAACAGTGGCTTTAAAAGGTAGCTTTTCCCAGCTCTGTTCAGCATGGTTGAATTCTGACCTTGCAGCATGGACTCATGCTCTGGGTTGGGATTTCCTGATGGATGAAACATCTCAGCCCCTTGGTTGGGGTAAACGTGTCCTTGGGAACAAGTCCTCCGTTTAATCACCCCCTGTACACGGTTCCCTGGCCTTCCTCTTCCCAATATTTAACAATCTTGGACACGCTGCATTTATTTAAGTGTTCTGTTAAGTACGCTCAGTTGGGTTGAAATATGGCATCACTCCCGCTGTGACCAGCCACAAATCCCTACGTTTCACGTCAACAGAATAGGAAGTGTTGCTTTGCCTTCTTGCCTGGACTTGGTTGGGCGCCACAGATCATTGGCCAAAAATCAAATATCTGGACACACTCAAAAGGGACAGCAAGGTCCAAGGAGATATATTACATATAAAGCCTCGCAGAGGGCTTTGCTGATTTGAATTAGTTTTGTAGCACTTGGCAAATCTAAGAGATGTCAGTCCACCCACTTTACTTCCTGGGGGTCAGAAAAGATGCAAAATCTGGCTTTTGACCTCCAAAGCCAGTTCTCTGAGAATCTCATTCATTCAAGTTAAAAAAAAAAACCCCAAATGATTACAGTTTCCCAACGGTGTGGTTCTCTCCTTGGCTTACTTTCATGTACAAGACGATCCTCGATTTTTAGACAAAAATATAGTGTTACACATGGAAAAATACTGTACATTGCTCTCTGGATTTCCCTAGTGGCCAGTTCTGTGAAATACACCCTAGAACAGTGATGGCAACCCTTTTAGAGATGGAGTGCCCAAACTGCAATTCAAAACCCTCTAATTTTTCATAAAGTGCCAATACAGCAATACAGGTGGCTGTGAAGGGGTGATGTCGGGTGCCCACAGAAAGGGCTCCAAGTGCCACCTCTGGCACCCATGCCATAGGTTCGCCAACACTGCACTAGAAATACGTATAAACAGGTATTTCTGGAGTTTCAGAATTTTTGGCCAGTGGATAAGTGAATCATGAATACTGATCCCACTGGTAGGGGGTTGCTTTTGATGCCCTTTCTTTCACACTTCTTCCATCAAATGTTCATCCAATACCACTGCAAGAGCCACCAGTGGTGTCTCCATCCTGGAGACTTCCCCTTTTTTTGCTCAATTCCCACCATTTCTTTGGATTCATTTAGCTGCTGCGTGGCCTGCCTGTTGCTGCTGGCTCGGCTCAAAGAAGAGTGGTCATGGTGGTGAGAGACAGCTCTTCAACTCTAGTAGATTTGCTTGGAGGGGCTTTATTTGTAGTTTTTGTCTTGCTTTTCTTGCTTGCTTTTCTTGATTTTAAGAAGAGTTCTCTCTCTCTCTCTCTCTCTCTCTCTCTGATTTATTTTGCTATTTCCCTCCTATATTGTTGGTTGCTTTCCCTGTCTGATTGATTATTTTTACCCTGCTCCCCTGTACAATGCTCCCAGTGATACTAAAGCATCACAAGCAGTTATAAAAGCCTAATTGTTGTTCCCTGCTGAGTCCCAAGTGAAGTCAGTTCTTTTAGTGAAAACTAATTTCTGCATTTGGTATTTAACTGTCCCGTTCCTCTGTTTGTTTGTCAGATACAGCCTCAGGGACGGAAATCTTGCAGGAAAGGGGCGAACTATTTATTCATTTCTGATCTGCTTGTTTCCTTCATGGTAGCTGTGAGGAAAAATGATGTCTAAAGGTGAAGTCAGTTTCCACTTGAAAAGGTTGCCTCTGAACAGTAGTGGTTCTCAAAGGATGAAAGAGGACTCTGTTAAGCATGTGCACCATCTTTGTGCAGATTTGCAAAACCAGTCAAGAGTCAGGGACATCTGTGCATTTCTGGGGTGTTTACAGAGCCTCTGTTCACCTTTAGGATGGAGAAGTGCTGCAATGGATCCGTTGTATCCCTTTCGGCATTGATAGGGTTAAAATAAGATCAGGGAACTTAACTGAGGAAAGGGGAAATCAAAGGTAATATAAAGATTCCCCCTGGAAGCTTCAACTAGAGATGGGCACAAAATGAAAAATGACATGCTGTTTTGTCATTTCATAACGTTTTGTAATGTTACAGAACGAAATGACAGCCGGCGTGTCGTCACAAACCGAAATGAAATGATGTTTTCCGCCAGATCTTGCTTCAGGCAAGGGGCTGCAGAGAGATCTGGTGGCTGTTTCCCGGCTCTCTTGCCACCGCCAGCCAGCTGATTTTGACCACACAAGAGAGAACCGCGTGCTGCTTCCTCCATTCTCTTTTGTGACCCTCATTTCCCAGCTGTTTTTTGGGGATTAGTGGGGATGTGGGGAGAGGGGTCAGGCCTTCCCCCTCTCCCCACAGCCCCAAAAATCCAGCTGGGAGGTGGGGGTTGCAAGAGAGAATGGAGGAAGCAGGCAGTGGGAAATTCAAGCGAAGCGCTGCTTGCTCCATTCTGCCTTGCCACCCCGCCTCCCAGCTGTTGTTTTGACCTTGTGGACAGCCTGGCCTGTCAAAAAAACACCTGGGTGGTGGCAGCTTCCAAATTGTTTCATTTCTCATTTCGTTTCTTTGCAAAAGTTCTATTAAATAGTCATCTATGGAATGCCCTCCCAAGTGAGATCCGCCTGGCGCCAACACTGATGACATTTCGGCGCCAGGTAAAAACCTTCCTGTTCCAGAATTTTTTTAATTGATATAATTTATATTGTGGGTCTTCTGATGGCAATTTTAGTGTGATGTTTTTAGTATAAGGTTTTATTGTTGTTTTAATTATTTATTGTTGTTTGATGTTTTTTAACTGTTTTAATCCCTTGATTGTAAGCCGCCCAGAGACCTTTGGGTAGTGGGCGGCATATAAGTTGTAAAAATAAATAAATAAAATAAATAAAATCTATTAAGAAAATAAAATGGAATTAGTAATGAAACAAAACAAAACACTATGTTGTCATGCTGTGCCCATCTCTAGCTTCCACCAGTTGAGCTCAAACTGCTCTGTGACTTGCCAAGCAAGGAAAACAGAAGTGGCAGTAGCCAAAAGAGAAATGTGGTTTCAAAGCATTAGTACATTTGAAACTATTGGAGTTGCAAATACACTTTTTGGGGAAATAACAAATCTGAAAATCTCACAATTAACATGTCCTATGTCCTTGCTTGTTGAGGGATTCTGTGTGTGGCAGTATCATAAAGCGACTTTGGAAACTGTGAAAATATCAGCAAATACTTGGGGGAAGTTGAATATTCTTCCAGCCAGTGTTTTTTTTCCCCCCTTCTCAAAAGAATTTTGTTCATTTAAAAAATAATAACCATACTTTGGGCCTAAAAAAATCAAAACGGGGTGGTGATGATTTGAGTTCTCCATGCTTGCAAACTGTAGGAATGAGGTCATTGTCAAAATGGCTCTTCCTTGTGTCTCCACCATGTTAACAACATGCACAGGTAATGAATTCCAGGCCAATCAAGGAAGAGAGAAACAGGGAATGGAGAGCAAGTGAGCACATCCTTAGCTTTGTTCTTAGCCAAAACACCCATTGCTCTGCTCGGAAAGGGGCTCCTGAGACACATTTTCTCCTAAATTTATGCTCCCCCCCTCCCCACAGCAGGGAATCACCAGCAAGCGCACGAGACGGTGAATTAAGGCAAGACGCAGGCATTTAAATCACTGTCTCACCTCCTTACGACGCTGCTGGGAACAATGTTCCGTTTTGCATTTTGTAATTAAAGGCGAGAGGCAGACGGTGGCTGCCATAAGCAAAAGTGATGAGTCTATTAAAATAATACTTAGCCCTCTCCCATTGTGTTGCGAGTCCAAGAGCTCTTTGTCACTTTCGAGAGGTGATCAACAGTGTCACACCTGATACGGAGCAGGCAACTGCTATTTACCAGAGAGAGAGAGAGAGAGAGAGAGAGAGAGAGCAGGGCAGAGGGGGAATGTACAGCAGCGAGGAACCATGTTTTCTCACCAACTGTTACAAGAGGAGAAGTATCACAAGAAACGGCCCCTGTCATCAATGCACAGCCGCCATCTTGCTGGACCTGCCTGAAAGCCAACAATTGTGGGAGGAATGCCACAGGGCACGGCCGACGCCACTGTGGCTGCTTGCTGGCCATTTCTTACCTGCATGGCTGCCACACAGCACAAAAGTAGCAGAAGCGCTCTGTAACTTTTCTTTTCTGATTTGAGGGAAGTATGGGGGATGAGACAGAACCTCGAGGGACCTCAAAAAAACAGTAGGCAAGAGGTGGAACTGAAAACTCCTAGGGCAGTGTTGGTGAACTTTTGGCACTCCAGATGTTTTGGACCACAACTTCAGACCACATCAGCAATGTGATGATTTTTTTTAAAAAAAAAAATCTGCAAATTTGCATGCTTCACCAAGTTTTTACTAAGATCTCCACTGCCCCAACAGGGTTTCTTACCTTCCTGTGTAAACATGACCCTGTCAGTGCTCTCTCCTTTGGGAATGGTCAGATCCTCTGCAGGTTTAGCGGCCTTTTTGTTGAGTCCTGTACAGGAAACATCCCATTCTACACAGGAATGGTGACAAGGCTGGTGCTCCTTCAGCCTGTTTCAAGTGAATCTTACACAGGCAACATGCTATGTGTAAGTATGGTGGCATTCTTTTGGAGCGTTGATATTTCTTTGAGAAGAAGGTTTCCTGAAAATTGTGGGAAACACCCATGAGATTTCAAAGGAAGGAAGGAAGGGAAGGGAAGGGAAGGGAGTGTGAGAGCAAAAGAAATGGAGGGAGGGAGGGAGGGAGGTGAGGGAGAGGGAGAGCAAAAGAAAGAGAAGGAAGGAAGGAAGGAAGGAAGGAACATGAAAGGTACCAGTCATACAGAAAAGAGGATCTGTTTTCATTCACCCCATAGTACAGGACAAGCAAAAATGGTCTCAAGCTACAGGGAGCCAGATTTAGTCTGAATATCAGGAAAATAACTGTTAGAGCAGTACAACAATGGAACCCATGATCTGTCAGGAGATTGTGAGCACTCCAATGGTAGAGGTAGCCAAGAGAATATTTGACATTGGACAACCATCTGTCAGGTCTGCTTTTACTTGGATTCTTGCATTGAGCAGGGGGTTTGACCTGATGGCCATATAGTCCTTTTCCAATTCAGTTATTCCACAATTTAGTTTAGAGATGGCCGTGCCTTAAGTCATGAGAGAAAGAGAAAGAGGGAGAGAGGGAGAGAGAGAGAGAGATTCCTTCTTCCTGAAGGCTTCTTGAATGGCTTCCAGGAGTCCTTGTTGTAGAAATCAACTTTTATTATGAAAATGTTGAGATTTCTGGGGATACAAATCTGTATAGTTTTAATTGGTTGCCAGCCCCCTTGGATGCCCTATGGAGAGAAAGCCAGGCTATAAGCAACACAAATAACTAAATAAAATTAATTAGGAGAGCTGCCCGAAATTAAATCTGTTTCTCCCCAGTCACAACCTCCTGGAATTTTCCAAAGGCAAATAAACAAATAAGTGTAGTGAAAAGCTTAGTCTGATATTTACTTATGTACAAAATCTAACATCCAATTTCGCATTCAAAGATTTCCTTAGAGCTAAAATTAATTTCTATCTAATCTCTTCAGGAAGCGGGCAGTGTAATAAGAGTGCAGATAAACAGGAGGAGGCTGGGTTTCTGCAGTTTTGCCAGAGATATAAATGTATTCTCGATAGGAATCCTCTGAAATGCTCTTGGTTCAGTCAGTAAGTAGCAACTAATAACAAACTTCCTGAGAGCCAGTCTGTGTGGATTGTAAGAGGCAGGAGGACTACGAGACCCATAGTGCCTTGCAGTTCCCATGGAATTAGACCTATCCAGTCACCTCCTAGAACCACAGAATCTTAGAGTTGGAAGAGAGCTCAAAGGGCCATCCAGTCCAACCCCCTGCCATGCAGGAACCCCCATCACAATATTTCCGACAGATGGCCATCCAGCCTCTGCTTAAAAACCTCCAAAGAGGCATGCAGCTTGGGGGTGCTAACATGATTCCCCTACTACTTCTTGTCTTGGCTGTAAATTTACTGGAAATGGTGTTAAAAGATCATTAGAGTTCCCCATGAAAACTACTTGTCCATAATTTATTTATTTTCCCAACATTTGCCCAAGGATTTTTTTTTTTTTGCCTGATGATGGCAGACTAGCGCTCCTGAACATCACAGCCTGAAACCAGTCACCAAATAGGCACCTTTATGTATTCTTATTATGTGTGCCTGTCAGGACAGTGAGAATGACCTTCTCTGAACACCTACTCTCCCCACCCCAGGGGTTGCATATGAGGAGATGTGGCCCTTCATATACTATTCTTCTCAGTCACACTTAGTCTTTTCCTTGCACTTAGATGCCATAGAATCATAGAGTGGAAGAGACCTCAAAGGGCCATCCAGTCCAACTCCCTGCCATGCAGGAACCCCCATCACAATACTCCCAACAGATGGCCATCCAGCCTCTGCTTAAAAACCTCCCAAGAAGGAGACTCCACCACCCTCCTTTGTGGCAGCAGATTCCACTGCTGAACAGCTCTAAACGTCATGAAGTTCTTCCTGATGTTCAAATGGAATCTCTTTTCATGTAGTTTGAAACCATTGCCCCGAGTCCTAGTCTCTGAAGCCATGGAAAACAAACCTGTCTCCTCTTCAATATGACATCCTTTCAGATATTTAAACATAGCTAGCATATCCCCCCCCCCCAGCCTTCTTTTTGAAAGGCTAAACATTCCCAGCTCCCTCCGTCTTCAGGTCCCAAATTAGCCATAGCCATTATTTCACAGCTGCAACATCAAAAGACAACATTTTGATGTCTTTTGGCATTGTTTATGCTTTGAGTATGCTTTGAGTATGAGGGTGGTAAGACTCTGAAACTGTTGACTGCAAAGTCGGCAGCTCAGCGGTTTGAATCCCGGGTGCCCCACAACGGAGTGAACTCCCGCTGATAAATTCAGCTCCTGCCAACCTAGCAATTTGAAAGCATATAAATGCAAATAGATAAAGAGGTACCGCCATAAAAAGTGGGAAGTTAAAAGAGTGTTTCCTTGCAGCCATGCTGGCAACGTGGCCATAGACTTGAACAACACTAGCTCTTCAGCTTGAATACGGAGATGAGCATCGCCCCTAGAGTCAGACATGACTAGCACGCAAGTGCGGGGGTGGGGAACCTTTATATGGTCTGAGTATCACATTCACTTCATCATCTGGAGCATTTCTATATTCACTCCTCTTAGCCATAAGTACTGTCTTTTAATGATCTAAGCCACCTTGGGTCTTTTTTAAGGAGAACGATGAGATAACAATATTACCCCCAGAAAACTCTTTGTGATCCCCAAGGCCAGATGTGGAAACTGAGGAATTACAGGCACTTGAAAGATTCTGAGAGTTTGTTTTTGGCTGAACCCCCCAGAAATTTGTCATGGGACAGATTTATGCAGACTTGTGGGCCCCGAAGTCCATGGCATTCCAAACATCCCACCCCTACAGCCTCATGCTGCAACCTCAGGTGCCAGAGTTGTGCGATCTCTCAGCCACCACCTCCCACCCAGGCCATGCATCCCCACCGGTATAATGGCTTTGCTTAATCAACCTCTCTGTATGTTTGGGATGCTGTTGGCCGTTGAGCAGCTTCATTCATCTCTCCTGGTCATCTGGAGGTCACTTAACCCTAGAAACATTGCATAGGGGAACATTTGATGGCCACTTTCATTGAGATGACATTCAAGAAGCACCTTTCAAAACAGCGACTAGTGTGCCAAACACACACACACAAAACACCAGTCTAAATTTGGAAACCAAAGCTACTGCTTGCCTAATGAATTTTGCCTGATTATCATGTCTGTTTCTCAAGTCTCTTAATTCCCAGCGGAGTCACCTTGAGTTTCCAAAAGCCAGCTCACCCCAAATGGGAGACAAGCGGAGCATGGAAGATAACACTGATTGCAGCATCTGATTAGCAATTAACGACAGAGTTTTCTCAGATGGGAAAAGGCAAAATGACAGGCAGAAAAGAAGGTGGGTGGCAGCTTGCAGGGACTTGGCGGGGAGGGGGGAAGGATCGTAGGAGGGGCCCCCAGTGGAATCCTGCCAGATTTTTCAGTGTATAAATGTTATTGCAGGCACGGATCAGAAGCCTGATAACTGGCAAATCCCCCAGTGGTGGGAACTGTTCACTCCCCAGGAAGAAAAGAAAAGACAGAGCCCCCCAAATGTCTATGATCCTTTAAAAAGAGATGTGAGCATAGGAGAGAATGGCCCTATGAATACCTTATGCCTATAATGAGAAAAAAGAGGAAGTTAGTGAAATGGAGAGATCTATCTATCCCATCGGTCAGAGGGGGTGGTGTATTTTTGTGGCCGTTACTCTCTCTACCACTTTTATTTAGTTCTTTCTTCTTTCAAAAGTGAAGAATAGAGATGGGCACGAATCAAAAAAATGGTGTTTCGTTTGTCGTTTAGGGGGTCCGTTTCGGTTCATTTCCGTTTTTCGCGAATTTTTCCCAAATAATCGTTTTCATTTTCGTTCGTTTCGTTACCGTTTCGTTACCATTTATTTCAATTTTTTGTGATTTTTGTGATTTTTTAAAGCAATTCAACTGTATTGCCGTAACGAAAACGAAACACACGACAAAATTTCCGGTATTTCTGTTCGTTTCGTTTCATTTTGGAGACAAAATTCATTTGTCGTTTCGTTGTGTAACGAAATGAAAAAACAAAAACGGAAATGAAAAATTGTTCATTTCGTGCCCATCTCTAGTGAAGAAGCTAGTTGCAGGGGTGCAGTTCTACTCTAAAACAAGGTGTACCACACAATTTGTTTTAGCAAATGAACAAAGAACGGCAACAATGGCTGCAAAACCCACCTCACACTCGCTCAAAAGCATTGACGTTTCCTCCTGTTCCAGAGTGGGGGTGGACTCATCCAGTGCCTCCTGGCTTTGCGTCCCCAGATGTTCCTGGACTACAACTCCCAGAAGTATTGGCCAACACCGGTCATGGTAAAGGCTTGTGCAGTTTTTAGTCTAGGAACATCCAGGGAGTCAAGTTCTGGCTGCAGTCAAAGGATCTTGGTAGAGCTGCAGACGAATGCAGGGGACCAGAATAATGACCCTATGGTCGTAGCAAAAGAAATACACTCCAGAAGACACCAATTTGTATTGCTGTTCATCTTAGCAGAAACGCAGGTGGAAACTGGAATCAAAGACTGGCTCCTTTCTCCCATGCTAACCCTAAGATGGCATTCATAAAGTCTGGAAGACTAGGTAGAAACACACACACACACACAACACAAAATTGAACCTGGGGACCTTTTATATAAAATTAAAGTTGCCCTGTGATCTCTAAGCAGCCAAGGAAATCAATGTTAGATGAGTTGGAGGGTGGCTCTGTTTTCTCCCCTCCCCCCTTTCATACCTGCCTTCAATGATAATTATCTCCTTCTCTAGACTAACTCAATAGACCATGCTCTAAGGTGTTCATGAGTTGTGTTTTTAATACAGAGCCAGAAGATTTGTCCAATAAATTCTTGAGCACAGAATTATGCACCGGCTATTATAAGCTGTTAATAAATCTATTATGGGTATATTAAGAATCACCTTTTCCTTAACATTTCCTATAATAACGATGCGAACATTACAAAAGGCAGGTGCAAGTGTTACAAGAACTATAGCTAGTGTCGGGGAGAGGGGGAAACGGATTCAATATGGGCCACTTTCAATATATATATCAAAACCCTGTATGCCCTGCAACTAGAGATGGTCTCGAGCCAGCAAAATGGTGGTTCTCCTTGTTTACTGGAAGTCTACAAACCATACATGTACAAATGTAAAAGAACAACAAATTGGTTCTCAGTTCATTCAGATTTTTTTTTTTAGTCTGGTGGCTGTCTGAAAAAAAAAGGCTGCCTCCCTGCCCCTACAGCACCCCCCTCCACCCCATTCCCACTGCCCCCCCCATTGTCTCCTTACCTTGGATGCCACCACAGCCCTCTTGAGAGACAGTGGATTTCCCTTCTTTCCTTCAAAATATGAATTATAGAATCATAGAATCCTAGACTCGGAAGAGACCTCAAGGGCCATCAAGTCCAAACCCCCTGCCATGCAGGAACCCCATCACAGGACTCCCAACAGATAGCCATCCAGCCTTTGCTTAAAAACCTCCATAGAAGGAGACTCCACCACCCTCTGTGGCAGCATATTCCAATGCTGAACAGCTCTAACTGCCATGAAGTTCTTCCTAATGTTCCAATGGAATCTCTTTTTCTATAGTTTGAGACCATTGCCCCGAGTCCTAGTCTCTGAAGCCATGGAAAACAAACCTGTTCCCTCTCTGATATGACAACCTTTCAAATATTTAAACATAGCTATCATATCCCCTCTCAGCCTTCTTTTTGAAAGGCTAAACATTCCCACTTCCCTAAGCTATTCCTCGTAAGACATTTCTTCCAGAACTTCAACCATCCTGGTCGCCCTCCTCTGGACCCGCTTGAGGGTGTCAACATCCTTTTTAAATTGAGGCGCACAGAACTGGACACAGTACTCCAGGTGGGGTCTGACCAGACCAGAATAGAGTACTAGCCAAGCCCGACCCTGCTTAGCTTTCAGGATCAGGCGGGATTAGATGTGCTGAAGGCACAAATGCTATCTTGTCATTTTAATGTGTCCTCCACCAGCATGGCACCTTGGGCACATGCCCCCCTGACTTTGCACTACAAGAGCTGAGCATGACTGCTGATGATAAGACATTTTGGGTGTTACTTATCCCTAAATCCAAGGTGACCTGAAGGCAGCGATGAGTTATTTCACAGGCCTCCCATAGATGCTGCCCTAGTGGCACCTTCTCCTCCCCTCAGGTGCTGTTGACATCAGTAATACGGTGACAGCTAGAAGACACAAAATGCCACTTTCAGTTTGCCCAAAGTGCGTTCTTTTGTTAAAACAAGGCAGTCTGTGGGAATTGTGCTTTTGGAAGCTCCCAGGAAGCAGTGTTCCCCTTTAAAGCAAGACACAACTTCCTACAACACTTGGTCTATTATGAAAAATTGTTGTGCGGTCTGCCCTTGATTCCAAAGGACACGGTGAAGCAACATCACAAGATGTTCCTCCTGAGGCCCCTCTGGGGATGCATGTTAAATTAGTGCTAATGTTTGGTTTATCATGGTTAATTTGTAGATTACAACCAACTTGGCATGCAAGGTAGTCGTGTTCTTGACATATTAATCCGGTTAGTGTGAAGGAAGCTGCAGACAAAACAGACTTCTCTCCCTCCCTCCCTGCACTCCTAGTCTTCCCTGTTATCTGTTTTTATAACTAAAAATGAAGAAAATATGGGAGAGATGACATATTTCTACAGTATTGCCTGTCATATCTGAAAATAAATTGTTCTGGCCCCAGTATCCTCACTCAGAACCTGATTAGCACACAAGCTAAATAAACAAAACCTTAGGGCTTCATATTTTAAAGGGTATCTAAAGCTAAATAATTCACCTCATGAGGACTAGTGACTTTAGTGTCAGGTCAAGTTCAGGAGAGCTGAGTTCAAATCCCCGCTTGGCTGTGGAAACTCCCTGGGGATTGGCAACGGTAAACCAATCCCCAGGGAGCTGGTTATTGTTCGATTACAACATCTTACATTAGAGATGGGCATGAAATAAAAATATACTGTTGCATTTCATTTCAGTTTTCCTTTCATTTCATTATTAATGAATTTTTAAAATAATTTTTGTTATGCTATAAAATGGCTCCCCTGGGTCCTAGAAGCACTAAATTTTGTGGGTAGATTTGTCGTACTCTTTCCTTTAAGCCCTCCAAATTTGGAGAGGTTTGGGGTTCAGGGGGCTGAGTTATTAAACTCCAAAGTGGGTCCCCCATGGAAAAAGAAGAAGAGGACAAATGTGGTGTTTTAAACTCAAGCCTCATTCCCCTCTGTGCTGTGGAATAAGAAGGAGGGTGTTGAGGAGAGGTCTGAAGTGATTTTGTTCTGTTCCATTTTCGCTTGCCTTTCCCTAAAAGAAGGAAGCCCAGGCTCAACTACATACATTTTCTCTTGCTCTTTCAGAGAGTGAAACTGGGGTTTTTTATTGCTTTATTGCTTAGCAACCCTTCCAAGCGAGACAGCACATGCCTCATTTGGTGTTCTGCTATGGAACTAGGTGACATTGTTTTTAGGACCCTGGCAGTTGAAAAAACAGCTTTCAGGAGCCTTAAATGGCAAACAGATCTCCTGACGCAGGCCACTACCATAAAAGTGGGGGTGCTTCCAGACAAGACTTCAACTTCACAATTTTCCTCACCTCAGAGACTGGAACATAAGGTGTGCGTGTGAGGGGGAGGCCTAGAAAACAGCCCTTGAAATCTTTCTGTGTTTTCCAATCACTCACCACCTCCTGTCTTTCACTCACATTTCATTAGGTCTGTAAAGGTAAGAATCATGATGACGGAAGAATGTCAGGCAAGTGCCAAAGAGGGTACATAGCTGCACAATCTACTCAGGGCAACTCGGAGCAGAATTCACGTCTAATGCCTTTCTCTGTCATGCCTGTTTGATGTGAGCCTTGATTGAAGACTGCTGCTATCCATCTGTGTCTGGGGCCGCCCTACCGTTAGGCAGAGCAAACCAGCTGTCTCCAGTGGCAGAAGTCATGAGACAGCAAATTGCCCATTACCTCATGATTACATTTCTTATACCAGAGATGGAGAGCGCTAGACCAGCAAGAGTCCGAGGCAGACGGAAGCTTGTCAAATAGCGCAATTGCACAAAGTGGAGAAAATGAATAACGAATCGTAAAACAAACCAACGAAACAAATATTCCCCCAAAATTTGTTAAAAACAAAATGAAACAAAAAAATGAAACAAAACGAAATGAATCGCCATTTTTTCGGTTCGTGCCCATGTCTACTTGAGAGATTTTTTTTACCTCCTAGGGCAGTTGTGGCGAACCTTCGGCACTCCAGATGTTTTGGAGCACAACTCCTAGAATTCTGAGCCTAGACTGCCAATGACAAAGGACTGTGGGAATTATGGTGCAAAACATCTGGAGTGCCGAAGGTTCGCCACCACTGTCCTAGGGCAAAACAGCTTTCCTGACTTCAGGTACTAAACATGGTGTGTGTGGGGGGGAGGGGCAGGCCCCTTTCCTAATCTGCATCGGGCAGCAAAAATATTGTGGCTGGCTGTTCATCCCACCCATTTCTACTCATACACCACTTAATAACTGGGATTCTCTTGTACACACCTTGGTTCTGAATATGATGCAGAGTCTAGAAACCCTTTCCCCCTTTTTGGACTACAACTCCCAAAATCCCCATTAGCATGGTAGGCTTGCATGAGAATTCTGGGAGAAGTCGGCCAAAGTAAGTAACTTGTCAAGATCTGATCCGACAAGTTGGACACTGAGGCAAAGCTACCCAAATCAAAATACTGTCCCCAAAATGTCCATCTGATTCATGGTTTTGTTCAGATTGCATCGGATCTGACATACGAATGAACCTGAAATGTATTTTTCTTTCATTCTTCTGAAAGCCAGAGATGCAGAAGGATGGAGGAAACCGAAAACAAGAAATAAATAGAAGGAAGAACACAATATTTTTTTCTCAGGCATTGAAGATCCCTATCAGAGCCTATGGCATGCAATTGATTCGACTTCTTGTTTATTGACTAAGGAGGGGATATATTATTTAAATCTCAGATTTGTACTCAGGATGCTAAAGCGCTGGATCTGCGGCTTGGCGCAGAAGCTAGGGGGAAGGAGGGGAATCCAGTTTTCTTTTTAATTATACAGAAGGAGAAGTTTACGGCTTGCAATCTTTTTCCAATACAATGTGACGGCAGGTTGCATGCTAGCCCACTGCTTCCTAGGCTTTTGCAGGGATGTCTCTGGATACAAGCAGTATTTGCTGAGCTTACGTCAGACGTGGTAAACTCCTGCAGCTATAGGGAGGCAGGCAAAGAAAATAAACAGGGCTCTGCAACCCAATGTTGCTCTGTACAGGAGTTCTAAAATCAAGGCTTAGAGGCTTGGGGGGCTATCCCAAAGCCCCACCAGTTTAACCCCTCACTCAGGGCAAGAATCTGCAATGCCAGAATCTAGAGGAGACTGCTGTCCATTCCCTCCTCCTGCACCTTCAGCGCAACACAAGAGTGTAATGGAAGCTGATCATCATGAGATCTGTTACTGCAATCCCCCAACCCCGGCCCAATAGTTGCAAACGTAAGAGCCTCTGACTACAGAGATGAACTCTGCATAAGAAATACTGTAGTGGTAATAATCATAATCAGAGCTAAGATTCACATGCATGTCAAAACAAAGATGGGTTCAGATTATAAATTGTTCAGGGAGATTTTTTAAAAGGCCAGGAGGCTGGGGGTGGGGGGGGGGGAAGCAGGTGATCTCAGGGAAATCAGGCTTGCGTTATCTGCTCAGCAGAGAAAAATAACTGAAAGGAATAGCTCTGGACCAGGTGCTTTGTCTGTGTCTGCACAAACACCCAGTTTTAAGGGCAAAGGATGTGAGACTATTTTGGTCTCCAGGCCCATAAGTAGAGATGGACATGAACCGAATTACGAATCAGAGAAAAACAAAACACCACGAACCGGGCTGGTTTGCGGTTCGGTTTGTAGTTCGGTTCGAGACACCGATTTTGCCCATACCAAATGAGTTTTGGGACTTATTTTTGTCTTGACTGTTCATTTTGAGCAAAGCAGATGCCCTGCCCCTTCCTGCCACACTGATGTCAATAGTGGAGTCCTTTAAGTTTTTAGGTACTATTATATCTGAATATTTAAAATGGTCATCTAATATTAAAAGTATTATAAAGAAAGCACAACAAAGAATGTTTTTTCTGCATCAACGTAGGAAGTTCAGAATGCCAAAAGAACTGTTGATTCAATTCTATAGAGGTGTTATTGAATCTATCATCTGTTCCTTTATAACTGTCTGGTTTCGTTCTGCGACTAAGCAGGACAGATATAGACTTCAATGGATAATTGGAACTGCAGAAAAATTATTGCTACTAATTTGCCATCTATTGTGGAATTGTATACCACACGAGCTAAAAAGAGAGCTATGAAGATATATACAGATTCCGCACATCCTGGACATAATCTGTTTAAATTGTTACCCTCAGGGTGACGTTTTAGGGCATTACATACTAGGACAACTAGATATAAAGATAGTTTCTTTCCAAGTGCTATCAAACTGTTGAATAATTAAGTTTTACTTCTTTTCTTCCTTTTTAAAATAATAGGTTATATTGTGTTGTTGGACTGTGTTTTATTGTTGAATATATGATTCTTATATTTCCTTCTTATATATGGAGAGCATTTTTTACCAAAACAAATTCTGGGTGTGTCCAACCACACTTGGCCAATAAAAGGATTCTGATTCTGATGCTCTCCCTACCTGGTCCTGCCACCACCTCCTCTTCATTCTCTGATGCCATCATCTTTAGAGGTAGTGGCCTGGCTTCCCTGCCAGGAGGAGTTCGGACAGCCGTCTCCACACAAGCGCACACGGATGGGGTGGGGGCATTCAGTTCCCCTCCTCCAAGCACAAACGGATGGTGGTGGTGGTGAACCACGAGCCAGCTTATTTTTCTGGGATCCATGGGTAGTTTGTGGTTCATGGGTAGCCACAAACCACCCCAATTTGTCATTTTCCCAGTTCATGCCCATCTCTGCCCATAAGCTCAGGAATTGCCCAAAACGTAGTGGTGGGGCCACTGTGAGATACAGGAAGCTGGACTAGATGGGCCTTTGGCCTGATCCAGCATGGCTCTTCTTATGTAGCACCTCCAGATGTAGAGCTAAATATCCCAGTGTTTGTAACCAAGCTGTGATGCTTGCTGGGACATCCAGAAGCCAGCAACAGCTGGAAGTCCACGCTTTCCCCTCCCCCAAATGACTTTTTGAAAAGCCCCACTCTTTTTTAAGGGTATAAGAATCCTAGAACTTCAGCATCAGCCCTCCTACCTCTGTTTGGGGTTCTGTTTTTTTGGGGGGGGGTGCAGCGAGGATGTGTTTCTGATGTGACAAGCAGCTGCTTCCTGGAACTTTGCATCACACCACTGATCCTTTTGCCACTGTTTTACTGCGCCGCTCCTGTTTTTAATTTAAGGCAGCGGGGAGTCTGGGAAGCAGCTTTCAGTGTTGGGTTTCATCTCTGGAAAAAAAAAGGGGGGGTTAAAAATAAAGCAGAAGAGACCCGAACAATTTGAAAGGAAGCTGTTCCAGCTGGTGCTTTGTAATGGGGGAAGGCCGCAATTACTGAAACACCGATTTCAGCAAGGAAGCCTCGTTTGGCACCTTATAAGAATAAGAAAGAAAGAAAAAAGCTTAGCTTTTGATCACACTGGAAAAGGCTGCTTTTCTAGGAGTGAACTGTCTTAGAAAAAGCCTTCCCTTTATTTATTTAGTGCCTTGAACTAACAGGGAAGTATATATAGTGTTAGTGCAAGGCACTATTTGTGGAGGGTTGCAACGTGATACCCTAAAAACAGTGAAAGGCAAAAATGGAGTGCATGAACAGATGAAATAAACCTTAAGCCCAGCCTAAAACGTCAGTTAAACAATCCCACAGCCTGGCCCTGCTGGATCAAAAAGGGTCTAGCTGGGGCACAGGCCAGCATCAGGCTGGTTCATGATTTCACATGTCCCATGGCCAGCAGGAAAAGGTTATTACACCAGACGGTGCCTAAAGTCCTCTGAAATGCACCCTGCTTCCCTGTCTGACTGCACTCTGTGTTTGATGCATCACAAATTCCCTAGGGCTGCCATATCTTTCCATTGGTTCCATTGACAGGCTAAGCATCCAGGTATCACCAATCTTTCTGTTCAGGGTCTTGTTCAAATATGCAGACATCTCATGGCAACCATGGAGGACTTCCCCTTAATTATCATTCTCCGTTGCACTAACTCAAGCAAGAGCTCGGTCTGTGTGGGTCCTGCTGCAATAGATGGACGGGGCCTCCCACCTGGATGTTTCTGCCACACACACCCTTAGGCTTCCCTGTTTTCTCTGACTTAAATTATGATCTCGTGATACCTGGGAAAGAAATGGGCTTTCCGCAGCATCAGTAAATATTAGGAACTGCATTTGTCACAATGAAAAGTTTCTGAAGGTGGTTTAGACTTCAGTGGGCAATTAAGAGCCATTCAGCTTACAAAAATACCCACTCAAACACCTCCTTTTAGTTACCAAAACTCTCCTCTGAGGGCTTACCCACTGTCCCTTTAAGAAACTCACCAGCAACTTGTACTGTTTAAGACAGAGGTCCAAACATTTCTAAATCTCCATCTCTTAGCAAGCCGAGGGGCTAATTCCGGATGTATGGTATTTTACAGCCTTATAGGATTCCATTAAAAAACCAGTCGATTGTCTGCATAGCCTTCCTCCAATCCTTGCACAGATGACAAGGATGTAAGACCAAATGTCCCCCGCTTTGCTCAGGTCTTTCCACACATCTTTCCAGCCACAGATGGGTGGCCCTGAACCCTTGTCCTCTTTCTGGTGCTTTTTCGGTTGGCCTGATCACGGTTTCGCCCCTTGTGTGTTTATAAACAAAGCTGAAGCTTCAAGCAGCAGGATTTCACTCATCTAGCAACGCGTATTGCAGATGAATCTACCAGAACCGCACAGTGTTCAAGAACTTGAGGTCTCCTGTTCAGTCTCCCCAATGAAATCCACTGTGGCATTCCCCCCACCCCCAACACACACACACCTCTCCTTCCAGTCCCCAACACACAGCGCTGTAAAATGTTACACTTTTTCGCCAGTGATGGAGTTTGATGTGTCAGTTGCTCCACTAAGCAGAACTAATCTGGACAGATTAGGTGCCATTTTCATAAGTCACGCTGAGCTGCATTCTGTGGGCCAATTAAGCCCAGGCTAATCTCCAGAGACAGGATCATTCAGGGGTGGGTGGAGGCTGCTGGGAGAGGATGATGGGCCTGAAAGCCTGGATGGTCGGAGCACAATATGAGGGTTGCATAAAAACCCGCAGAGCTCGATGTGATTTTGCATTTCCTTGGCTATTAGTGGGTCCCCCGAAGATCTTGCAGTAAGTGTTTTGGTGGTTGTGGATGGCTGTGAATCTCCGTCTCTGTCTCTTCACTCCCAAACCTTTTCTCTTGTTAATATGAACAGCCCCTCACCCAATCTTCTTTTGGCCTTCCTTGCTAGGGTTTTTAAAAACGTCCGTCCGTCCGTTCGTTCATTTGTTTGTTTGTTTGTTTGTTCGTTCGTTCATTCGTTCATTCATTCATTCATTCATTCATTCATTCATTCATTCATACAACTTATATGCCACCAACTACCCAAAGGTCTCTGGGCGGCTTACAGTTAAAATAAACAATTAAAACATTAAAATGAACAGTTAAAAACAATAGAAGCATTTAAATACAATACACTAAAATTACCTTCAGGACCCACGATCTATGTTATATCGATTCAAAAAACTTCTGGAACAGGAAGTTTTCAATGATCCTTTTATTGTGCATGAGTGTTTTGGGTAGAAATGGGAACAAATTAATCCATGCCACTTGGTATGAAGCCCTCTGCGCAGCACCACGGGTGCCCCATGTCCCCCTGCCCCACAGTCACTGGCCCATTCACCTTTCACGGTGTGTGGAGGAGCTCAGACTTCCCTTCCCCACCTCCTCTGGCAACTGACCACTGAGATGAGGAGGTAGCACAGTGATTCTCCCTGTGAAGTTGTTTGGCTGCTGGAGGAGACGTGGAAGGTTAGCTCAAGCACATGGCTGGACTACAGTGCTGATAGAGAAGGAGGACCCTAGCAGTGCGCAATGAAATGTGAGTGGGAGAGCTGTCTGGAGAGTGGAAGTGAGGATAACAGCACCTGTGATGTTACAGAGGACTTTTGTATCAAGCAGCTCAGACTAAATTGTGCCCATTATTTATTTATTTATTTATTTATTTATTTATTTATTTTCTGCATTTATTGACCGCCCTTCTTCCCTAAAAGGCAACTCCGGGCAGTTCACAATAGAACAAGAGATAAAATAACAGAGAGTAGCAAGATGCCAAAACTTCAAAACTGGCCAGCAAGAGGGCAACAAAATAAACAGAACCCCAGCCACAACAAAGAAAAACAGCAACTGTACGTGTTAATGGCCATCAAAGGCCTCTTTAAAGAGCCAGGTTTTAAGGGCTCATCTTCTAAAGGCTGGCAGGTCTTCTCTTTTATCACCACCTTTGCCAAACCAAGCCTGCAGCCTGGGATGACCAAGGATCTCAACAGCACCTTCTAATCATCAGGTGAAATCCTGTTGCACAACTACGTGTGTGCCAAGCAAAGTTGTTGAAGCCACGGGGCTGTGTGTGTGTGTGGTGTGGTGTCAGCAGGGCATGAGTAACATCCATGTCGCACTTCCTCAGGAGTGTCCCACAACAGAGCAGAGGCGTAGTCAGGATTTGGAGCGCCTTGGAACAAAGTTCATTTTTGCACCCTTCCTGCCCCCCACACATTGCACACCCCCCAGCAACGGAGGGGCGAACCCTGTTGGCATGGGGTGGGTGCATGCATGCACGTGCACGTGGGTCAGCGGGCATCTGCATGTGTTTGTGTGCACGTGTGCCTTACACATCTCCCACCAAGGAGAGGAAGAGGAGGAGGAGGAGGGCGCTGCGGCCACCGCACTCCTGCCTGCCTGCCTGCTTCGCCGCTTGCCTGGCATGCGCTGGACGAGGTGGCAGAGGGGGTGCCATCCCCAAGCCTTAGGGGAAAGGAGGACTGCTGGGTGGCAGGAGGGTGCACAGCTTCCTCCTCCTGTTCCCCCTCCAGGCGCCCCCAGACTGCTGTGCCTGGGGCAGATGTACCCTTCTGCACCCCTAGATACGCTCCTGCAACAGGGTTGACATGAACCACACGATAGATTGCGCAATCAAACTCCACTGTGCTGAGTGCCTCAGTACAATACACGGCACACTCACTGCAGGTGTAACGGTGTGAACACCAACACGAACAGGATTTCAAGCACAGGTTCTGAAGAACGTTACTGACATTGGGTGACAGAGTTGTGTCTTTTATCGTGTGTGCCTTCTTCATTTCCCGTGTAACATCAGGATCCAGGCTGAGGAGGAGGAGGAGCAGACGCCTGATGGTAATTAATTTTCCCAGAGAGGCACCATGGTTAGGGAGACTATTGGACCCCGAATGCCTTGCAGCTCCCACAGAGCACCAACTCCTCCACCTTCACGAAGATTCATCATGTCTTTATGGAACTTTTATGCGTGAGCTGCAAGTGATTCAAAACATTTGAGAAGACTGATTATTTATTTATTTATTTATTAAAACAAATTTTGGCTAAAGTCACAGGAATCCTAGCTGGGGACTTTCCTTCACACTTCTGTGGTCTACCGTGTGAAAAACATAGAATCATAGAATCATAGAGTTGGAAGAGACCTCAAGGGCCACCCAGTCCAACCCCCTGCCTTAGAGGAACCCCCCCAATCACTGTATCCCTGACACATGGTCATCCAGCCTCTACTTAAAAACCTCCAAAGAAGAAGATTCCACCACCCTCCATGGCAGCACATTCCACTGCTGAACAGCTCTAACCATCATGAAATTCTTCCTAATTTTCAAATGTAACCTGTTTTCCTATAGTTAGAAACCATTGCCCTGATTCCTAGTCTCTGAGGCCCTGGAAAACAAACCTGTTCCCTCTTCAATATGACATCCTTTCAAATATTTAAACATAGCTATCATATCCCCTCTCAGTCTTCTTTTTCTAAGGCTAAACATTCCCAGTTCCCTAAGCTGTTCATTATAAGACATTTCCTCCAGACCTTCAACCATCCTGGTCACCCTCCTCTGCACCCGCTCGAGGTTGTCAACATCCTTTTTAAATTGAGCGCACAGAACTGGACACAGGACTCCAGGTGGGGTCTGACCAGAGCAGAATAGAGTGGTACTATCACTTCCCTTGATCTAGACACAATGGTTCTGTTGATGCAACCAAAAATTGCATTGGCTTTCCTGGCTGCCGCATCACACTGCTGACTCGTGTTCATTTTGTGGTCCACCCAGACTCCCAGATCCCTTTCACAGGTACTATGAAAGGGATCTATGCAATTCATTCTTTTTACCTAAATGCATCACATGAAAGTCCCGTGATGGTTGCCAGATTTCAGGTATCACAAATACTCGTAAAACCGAAAACCCATTACAGCCCACTTAATTTCCCAATGCAACACAATGAGGGGGGGCGCGAAGATTGGGATTTTCTGAGCTTTCCACTCAGAATCGGGGCCGAATTAGATCAGGTTGGGTGTCAATCAGTCTGAACCGGAATCTGTTCCCAAAGGAGACCCTGAGCAGGAGGAAGGGTCTGCTGAAGCGTTTCAGTTTGAACTCTTGTGATGGTGGAAGGATGACATACCTTCCCAGATCCCTTAAATTGCCTCTGCTCTCAGCCCACACAGAATCCTCTTCACGCTGTAGCTTGCTTTCAGGGGAAGAAAGTAGAACATTCAAGGGAACCCCTAAAGTGAGGCAACCTAATCTTCACAGCACCGCCTGTTTGTCATTCATCTATTCCGGATCTCATCTCTTGCGGGCAACCTCCCTCCTATCTCTGCAATCCGTTAACCATCAAAACAAATAAATAGATAACACGCAGCAGGCAAGCTGCACCAGGGACATTGATTTCATATAATGCCCCATTTATTTTCAATTATCATGGCATTTCCCCCTTCCCCCCTCCTTCTCTCCCCCGCCCCTCTTTTCCCCAAGCTGCTACCTCCAACACACTTGGTGGCTCAGCAGCGCCAGAAAGTTTGCAGAGTTGCAGAGCTGTCTCCGCAAAAAGCAGCGCGTCGAAAGGCAAAGGCGGAGGAGGTGGCATATGAGATTTTAGCACTGAGAATATTAAAATGTCACCGAGGGAAAACAACAGGGCTGCGGTGAGCCGTCGTGACGCGCTTATTGCTGAAGCCCTGCAACCTCTTCAGTTCTCCTGGCATTCCATTGGTATTTGTGGTGTGTATGTGTGTGTGTGGGGGGGGGTGATTGATAAAAATCAGCAACATACATCTGATCCTAAGCGTCAAGACTCAACCCACCCCATTGTCTGGAGATCAGACCAGCCCTGACAGGTGATACAGGATCGTGCTGGGTGGAGGTGCAAGGTGCATTGAAGATAGAAGGGGCTCTGGTCTCTCTCTAGTAGTAGGACCTCAGGTTAAAATGCTAGGAAGGCAGAGGGGTGCAGTGGTTACAGAAGGCAGGGACTTCGTGTGCTAAAAGCCCAATCCATTATTTCCTATGGCTCTTACTCCACGGAGGCTGAAAAGATGGGGTCAACAGAGACTGTTGGGGGAGTGAGGGACAAAAAAGACTAAGGAATAGATTGCCTATCAAGGGTCTCTTGAGGTTGGGGCTGGGGGAGCGCTGTGCCATTTGGTGTGCCCATCCTGCCTGAACAGCAAACAACCCCTTGTAGCCAGATCAACTGGTAATTAAACACATCCCCTGATGTGGAGGGTAAGGGGAAGTGAAATTATATATGTACAGTATATTTTACATCATTCCTCTCTCCCCCTGTCAGTGCTTTTCCATCCCCCCCACCTCTTGTTTCCCTTCCCTCATTATCCCTCCATTTTTAACTCTCTTGCTTTGGAATCTGCAGCCATGAGGCCAGAGGCCAGTATCTCCTGGCTAAATTATGAGCAGGCCAAAAAGAATGCATGCCCTTTCACTGGGCCAGAAAGGTGCACAGCAGCTCTTAAAGGGGAAGAGTGGCTCTATCTAAGTCGAAACATATGCAGACAATGTATACCCCTCAATCTAAACTGTGCTATCAATAATCTATATATCATATAGACTAGGACTCGGGGCAATGGTTTCAAACTACAGGAAAAGAGATTCCATTTGAACATTAGGAAGAACTTCATGACAGTTAGAGCTGTTCGGCAGTGGAATATGCTGCCACAAAGGGTGGTGGAGTCTCCTTCTTTGGAGGTTTTTAAGCAGAGGCTGGGTGGCCATTTGTCGGGAGTCCTGTGATGGGGGTTCCTGCATGGCAGAGGGTTGGACTAGATGGCCCTTGAGGTCTCTTCCAGCTCTATGATTCTATGCCAGTGGGGATGCCCTCTAAGGTGGAAAGAATGAAGGAGAATCAGAAGGGGTACAGAGAGAGGGTAGGTGGGGAATAAAGGATGACCACAGAGGTTGGCAAATGGAAAAGGAAAGTTTGTGAGGAAGAGAGACTGAGAACAGAGGCAATGAGGGCACACACAGAAAAGAGTGAAATGGATTTCAGAGCAAAGGAGCCAGAGGGAATGAATAGAGAGGGCTGAAGATGACACAGTCAACCACCCAAGGGAGAGAAGGGGTGTCAGACAGAGAGAAAAGGGCAGGAAATGGTTCTTAGAATGATGGAGTGGTCTTTGTTTCTACTACGCATATAGAGGCTGGCTGTGCTCCCTGTTGAAATCTTACTTCAGTGATAGATATAGATGCAAATTATGTTCTGGTCTGTCCTCGCACGCTTCTGACAAGAAAAATCAAAACATTTTTTTTCCTGCCTGCTGCACAGCGAACTCTGACAGCTCTCTTAGGTTTTGCGCCGTGGTGCAATTGACCTTTGCACACTTCTGTGAATGTGTGAAATTGAAAACTACTAAAAACCGTTGCCGTGTTGCAAGGACTATAACCAGTTAAAGCGTGAATTGGTCTGTGCTGTTCTCTCTCTTTTTAAAAATAAAAATAAAAATAAAAATCCATCAGCCTTTGGTGATTTCTGCGTGTCTTCATGTTTTGCATCACAGAGGAAAAGATGCTGGTGACATTCTCAGTAGAGATGGGCACGAATCAAACAAATGGCATTTTGTTTGTCGTTTGTCATTTGGAGGGTCCGTTTCGGTTCGTTTCCATTTTTCACGAATTTTTGCAAAAAAATCATTTTCGTTTTTGTTCGTTTCGTTACCATTTCATTACCATTTATTTCAATTTTTGTGATTTTTAAAGGATTTTGAGCAATTCACTTGTATTGCAGTAACGGAAACAAAATGCACGACAAAATTTCCGGTGTTTCTGTTCGTTTTGTTTCATTTTAGGGACAAAATTCGTTTGTCATTTCGTTGCGTAACAAAATGAAAAAACAAAAACGGAAACGAAAAATTGTTCGTTTCGTGCCCATCTCTAATTCTCAGCATTTCAGGCAGGGTATGGAGCAGGGGGGAGAGGCACTTGGTGCTTAGCTTCCATCCAGATAGTGAGGCTTTTTGTTTGTTTCTGTTTTTATCTGGAAGAGTCTTCCCACACCAATGGAAGCTGATGAGTCTGATGTTATGGGAGCAGTGGATCCACACTGGGTTTTTGATTTCAGAGGTGGGAAGGAATGATTGGTTCATGCTAGACAGAGATGGGCACGAAGCACTGCCTGACCAGGAAGGAATTTGGGTCTGCCCTTCCCCGCCTCCTCAGGCAACTGGCCAATCCAAAGAGAAGGCTGGATGGGGAGAACCCGCAAGCAGC
>JAHTLZ010000019.1:8764085-8777460 GCA_023846285.1 Phrynocephalus versicolor | reverse complement strand
TCTTCTTCTTCTTCTTCTTCTTCTTCTTCTTCTTCTTCTTCTTCTTCCTGTGGGAGGGGGATTGCTGCTAGCATGACGTAAAACATTCTGCAAAAATAGTTGTCGGAAAACACAGCTGGGATGGCATCATTCCCCCACCCCGCCGCACCCCTAGCTCATCTTCCCAAGTTTAGAAATCCTTGTTTGGTTTGTTTGCGAGCTAGTCACTTCCTTTGACAGTCCATCTTCCCCTGGTGAGTTCATGGTAGGTAGGTGCAGCCAAGACAGAGTGATTGACACACGCTTGTTCCACGCCCAGTCCCAGCCCAACACATTTTACAAGCAAGAAGGTACTTGAAATTGGTGTGGATGAATATGAGCCAACATTGCAGTGTGGCCGCAAAAAAGGCAACTGTGATTTTAGGATGCATTAACAGAGGTTTAGTCTCCAAAGCCTGCAAGGTTATAGTCACCCTCTATGTCACCTCTGGTGAGGTCAAGCCAGCGAGTCCTTGTGTGGCCCCTTCATCTTTGGCCACTGACCAATACCACCACCATCCTTTCTAATAAGTTGCACAGCATGACCAAAGTACAACAGTACATCCCTACACAGAGAAGCCATTGAAATCCACAAACATAAGTGCACAGTTCCAACAAAAAAAGTAGAAAGTCGAAAAATCAACAAGGCCTGGCTTCCAGTAATGAAAAGTAGACCTGCAAACGATCAAAGTTCAATGATTCCCAGCCATCCACAAGCACCAGTGATCAGTTCAGACAACCAAAAACCTAATGACATCCATCAACTAAAGAGAAAGATTGCTGACACCCCTGACTGCAGTGAAACTTCTTAAATCCCTCCATCACAATACAGTGACTAACACCTATTCTCCTGCATAGAACAAGTTTCCTCTTTCCACAACTTTAAAACCACACAGTCTTACTCACTCTATACCTCAGAGCACAGAGAGACCTCCTAGTTTCCTGAGCTCCATGCCTTCCCAGCCACAGAGTCTGGTGAAACATCAGGAAGAAAAACTTCCAGAACACGGCCAAACAGCCTGAAAAATGCACAAAAGCTATCAGATCCTGGCCATGAAAGCCTTTGAGAATGCATACAACAGTTTTGTTCAGTGATCTTGGCTTCCAGAGATAGGTTTGGTTGTCCTCACTGCCCCTGAGATGTGTAGTAGCACCAGCTCATCCAGTTTGCTTTGATCGTGAAGGATTATCTCCAAATTTGGAATATATCTGGATGTGATGTGGTTGCACCATAACTCCCATCCTGGTCAGCAAAACCAATCTTCTTCCTAACAACCTGAATTTGGCTTCCAGGACTGACCGCTTGGCCTTCCCTACTTACACATCTGTAAGAACTAGCCCCAACTGGATGAGGAAGGTTGATGTTTCTTCCAAGAATCATGTGTACTGTACAATTTTCTGAGTTGTTCAACCATTCTGTGCAGTGTCTCAGTTGCTTGCTACGTTGCAGAACAAAGTTTGTTCTTAGGGTTTGTTCCTAGGGCACTTACAGTACAAACTGGACATTTCCTCTTTACATTTAAACCCTCATGGCCTAAATCTTACTGCTCTCCCGGTGCTCCATGAGTTGAATGGCACAAATGACAGTGGCAACCTGACACTAGCTCATCAGTCACTTCTTGTATTCCTGCTTGGAGGCCAAGTAACATGAGTGATGCACGCCAAGGAAGGCAAGCAACGGCTCTTTAGCGAGCAACAATTCTGTGCCATGATGTACACCATTGCCACTTATGGTGGCCTCAATAGCTAGTAGGATATTGGCCACTGGAGTTCAAGTGGGCCTATGAGAACGAGATGTCTGTATCACTGGAGCCGTCCATCGAAGGTCACATCTCTGTGGAAGAAGCACATGGTGGCCCCAGTGGCATTGCTGGTCGGAGTTGAAGGCCAGGAAAAGGAGCACCTGGCCTGGGTGATAGGAGGAAGGATTAAAAAAAACAGGGGCAAGAGGAGAAGGCTCTGGTGGTATGGAAAGAGTGCTACCTAGGCTAAAGGCAAGAGAGGACTGTGACGGAACCGCTGGGGTGAAACCCATGAATATGCTAGTGGAAGGCCAATCCCAGAAGGTGGGTGGGGTTAGGTCCTATAAAAGGAGTGACAGTTAAACCATAAAAGGGAGAAAGACATCAATCGAGAGAGCAAGTAACATCTATAGAGTAGTTGGCATCAGGGCAAAGTGTTTGTAAGATAGAGAGAGTCCGGTCAGGGACTTGGTTAAGGGAGCTAGGGACTGCTTGTATATAAGTGTTAAGAATAAGTTTAGATACACAATGTGAGATAAGTCATTTAATTATGTATTTCAGTTACTTCAACAAACTTCAAGCGTGATTTGGCAACGTTAACATCGGTGCCAGTCCCACTTCCTATGAATAGGAATATAAGTTTGTGAGTGATGGCAGGAAGCAACATAAAGGTGTTTTGACAAAGTTCAAGTGCGGGCCGGTTTGTCAAAGACACGGACCCGTCACAAGGACAAGGAGAAGACAGAGGCTTGGGAGGAGGTTTGGCGTGTTCTGTGCATCTGCAGAGGCTTGCCAAATACCATGCGAGAGCCGTGGACTGGAGAGGGGTGAGCTCGGCCAAGGGCTGTGCAAACAAGGGACCCCATGGAACACTGTGACCAGAGGCCTCAAAGACTTGGGGAGGCTTGTTTGCCTGGAGCCCCTCTCCCTCTGCATCGACACAGGAGACAACAACCCCAGAGGCTGTGCCTCCATGATGACCCACTTCCATCAGGGTCTACTGGCCACCACTGAAGTGTGCTGTTTGACTCGGTCTAGTGAAGGGGACCCAGCCTCTGCGAAGGATGACGGGCACATGGGGAAAGACTGAAGGAACCCATGGCCCCTGGTGTGCATCCCCAAGGGGACAGGCTGTAATAGCTACAGATGCACGGGGATTTTACTTTATTGCATTGCATTGCTTTGGGGTCAGGACAACTTGGCGCTCCCAGAATGTTGACTTAACAGCAATTGTAGAAACCTCCCAAAAACTGTTAAAGAGCACCCCTGTTCTGTGTGTCCATGGAATCCATAACAGACGGGCCTTTCTAAGCCTTCTCCTCTCAGAAGGGGGTACCTGGGCACAAAAATAGGCGCCAGTGCTACATGGGCATGGGCAAAAGAAAGGGTGGAACTACAAACATAAGAACAGTGGCAAAGGGCAGACCTACATTTTAGGGGCCCTGGATCTTAATGGGTCATGTGAGCCCCCTTTGCAACCAGCAGCGAGGTCTGGGTAATCACTGTTAACTTCCTCAGGGGGGTTATTCCATGGCAGAACCCCACAATGTTTTTATGGGCTAAAGACACTTCTGGGAGCCCTCTGGGATTAGGGGGCCTGAAGTTTAAGCATCATTCATTTCATAGTGGATCAACCAAGGCTTGCACGACAGCTGCTGGTGGTCCCATCTGCTCTTTCCCTTTCAATGGCTTTATGCCCTTGGAAGGACAGAATGGAGGAAGGGGTGGGTTGCCTCTCCTCCACCAATGAGCAAGAACAGATTAAAAGCAAGCAACCCCTTAGCTCCTGTTGAGTTCTTCGGCTTTCTTTCTTTCTTTCTTTTTTAAGTGTTCCTTTCAAGCTGTCAGTTCTCTCGACTGCTTTTGTATTCTAGCTTCAAAAAGCCTCTGAACTCCACTGTGTGTGTGTGTGCGCGTGTGTGTGTGAAACGACACCCCAACGACGGCCAACCTTGTTCCTTCTGGCTACATGATTCCTGTTCCCTGCCTGTGAGAGCTTTCATCTTTTGAAACTATTTCTGTCCAAAGAATGAGACGACCAGACGGAAATTGCACCAACTCATTCTGCTGACACAGAAATCAAGCCGCTGCTTAGATGTGCCTTTCGGAAATTCCCTAATCAGACTTCAGGTTGCTTTTTTTCTCTCTCCCCACCCCCAAGAATCTTTTTTTAAAAGATTACCAAGGTTTTCATATTACAGGTGGAAAGGGAGGGGTAATAAGGGTGGGTAAGGGATCAGTTAAAGGTCACATAGAGGAAAGAAGCATCACAGTCATAATCCTTTCTTACATCTTTCAAATACACTGGTACCTCAACTAATGAATTTAATCCATCCTGAATGCATGCTCTTAAGTCGAACTACTCTTAAGTCGGGGGGTACCTATCTAAAAAAATGAAAAAATAAGTTAAAAAATGAAAAAATATAAAAAATATTTGTAAGTTGAGCAGATCATATCTAAAATTTGTAAGGTGGCAGTTAAAATGCCAACAGTTGTCTGCTCTTAAGTCAAATTGCTCTTAAGTTGAGCTGCTCTTAAGTCGGGGTACCACTGTAGTTCTATATGCTACCATCTTATTTTCTGTATGCTTTGTTTCCATATTTCCATTGTACAGTGGTACCTCTTAAGATGAATTTTATTCATTCTATGGATCAATTCGTCCTACGAAAAATTCATCCTACAAAACACGGATTAATGAGGATTCCATAAGGAATGCATTGAATTCGTCTTGCAAAGCATCCCATAGGAAAAATCGTCTTACGAGGTTACCCTGTTTTGCCTTCCCGCTTTTTACGGTGGTACCTATTTATCTACTTGCATTGACAAGCTTTCGAACTGCTAGGTTGGCAAGAGCTGGGATTAGCAGCAGGAGCTCATTCCACTGCGTGGCACCCGGGATTCGAACTGCGGAGTGACAACTTTGCAGCCAACAGCTTTCGGAAGCCTTAGTCCACTGAGCCACCACGCCCCATGGGCTGTGTAAATATCTTACATCCTATGTAAACCGAGTCAGAGTCACTATAAGTTGGAAGCAACTCAAGAGTGCTCAGTATCCCCCAAGCCAAGGAATTAAACACTCTGTGAATCCAGCTTCTGTCAAAGTGGCTCTCCTGCCAAAATGCTTCTATACAAGCAAGCATACCTGGAAAGTGACTGTCCTTGGCAGTGGTTTGCCTTTGCAGTTTGGTAGCCAGCTCGGTGTCTCATTTTATTACACTGACCTCCCTGCGCTCTCAACTCAAGTACAGTGGACCCTCATATAGCAAACGGTTTGTATAACAGAAAATCTGTACAACATAAAAATTTCTGAAGATAGGAGAAATTTGCTTAACAGAAGTGCCTATGGGGCCAATCTCTACAACATAAAATGGTCTTGATTAGGGATTGTGTGTGTGTTGTGTTGTGTTGTTACAGTCGTGACCAACTCTTCGTGACTCCATGTCCATGGAGTTTTCTTGGCAGCAATACTGCAGTGGTTTGCCAGTTCCTACTCCAGGCGCCTACAGCACTAGGTATTCCCTGATGGTCTCCCATCCAAATACTAACCTGGGCCGATCCTGCTTAGCTTCCAAAATCAGGTGAGATTGGATGTTGTTAGGGCATCTAGGCAGCTTGATGAGGGATTGCTCTGTTTTCAATGCATTCCTATGGGAAATTTGTATAAAGGAAAATTTGCTCAACATTTGGAACTAATTAATTGTTTTATACAAGGTATCACTGCAGTGTGATCTGTGGAGGAAAACAAAACAAAACCAACAAAAAAGCAGCAGCTGCGCCCACGCAGCCACCTCTACCTCCAACAACGCCTCGGCTTCCCTTGCAAGTAATGGCTGCTATCAGTAAAGTGTAAATATCTCATTTGTGCTGTAATTGCCCTGACCAAGAACAAACATTTATTCTGCCACTGAGGAGATAACTGAGACATTACACAGAATGGCAGAAAGGCCGGAAACTCAGAGAACTGTAACTCGGGTAGTTCTTGGGAGAAACATCAAGCTTCCTTCTGGGGAACTTCTTGCAGGGCTGTGCAAAGAATGAGAACACCACTGGCCATCTTGGTTGGGAGACCCCGGCTAACCCCACCCTTTTTCTTATTCAGACACTCAAATTGACTGCAGCATAGGGGCCCATAAACCTGTTAATCTCTAAATTGCCCATCTAAGGACTTGTTGCAATACAAACAGAGATAAATGTAGGGCGATGCATCTAGGTAAATGCAGAGTGGTGCATCTAGGTAAAAAGAATGAATTGCACAGATATAGGATGGGAGACACCTGGCTGAAAAATAGTACTGGTGAAAGGGATCTGGGAGTCTTGGTGGACCACAAACTGAACATGAATCAGCAGTGTGATGCGGCGGCCAGGAAAGCCAATGCGATTCTTGGTTGCATCAACAGAAGCATCGTGTCTAGATCAAGGGAAGTGATAGTACCACTCTATTCTGCTCTGGACAGACCCCACCTGGAGTACTGTGCCCAGTTCTGTGTGCCTCAGTTTAAAAAGGATGTTGACAACCTTGAACGGGTCCAGAGAGGGGCAACCAAGATGATTGAGGGTCTGGAAGAAATGTCTTATGAGGAGCGGCTTAGGGAGCTGGGAATGTTCAGCCTTACAAAAAGAAGGCTGGGATTGGGGTGGGGGGTATAACTATTAGAGATGGGCACGGACTAAAAAAATAGCAAATCATTTCGTTTCATTTCGTTTAAAGCTTCATTTCATTTGTTTTGTTTTTAATGAATTTTTCCCAAAAAAATCATTTTGTTGGTTTGTTATTTTGTTTTTACCTGTTTTGCGCGATTTAATCCATTTGACTGCACGTGGGCATCCCACGCTCCAGACCAAACGGAAAACACTTTTAAAAAGCAATCTGAGAAAACATATAAATTGACATTTTAAGCACTCCTCACCCCCCTGCTAGGTATTATCAGGCAGAAAAAATAATTTTCACTGGGTTTTTAAGTATATTCAGGACATTTTTATACCTTAAAAATGCCATTCTGCACAGATTTGCTGCCATTAACAAAAGTATACGGCAGCCATTTTGTCCCCCTTTAAAAAAAAATATATCTCTTTAAAAACACATTTTTAGATGTTTTAAATCACTGACATCAACCTAATAGCTATAATCAGGCATAAAAAATTACAATATTTTTGAAGGGTTTCTCATCCATTTAAAGCATTTAACAACAGCTCATTTCTTTGCATGCCGCCATTAACGAAATGAAACTAACGAACCAATTTTTCCCAGTTCGTTTTGTTTTGTTTAGATTTTACTCCTAGGTTCATTATTCATTTCATTATGTAACAAAATAACAAAATGAATAAAAAAATCATTTCATACCCATCTCTAATAAGTATGTTTAAATATCTGAAAAGAAATCACATTGAAGAGGGGACTGGTTTGTTTTCAGTGGCTTCAGAGACTAGGATGCGGGGCAATGGTCTCAAACTACAGGAAAAGAGATTCATTTTAAACATTAGGAAGAACTTCATGACAGTTAGAGCTGTTCGGCAGTGGAATACGCTGCCACAAAGGAGGGTGGTGGATTCTCCTTCTTTGGAGGTTTTTAAGCAGAGGCTGGATGGCCATCTGTCGGGAACACTGTGATGGTGGTTCCTGGATGGCAGGGGGTTGGACTGGATGGCCCTTGAGGTCTCTTCCATCTCTATGATTCTATGATTCTAACAATCAGCCTGGACCAGGGGGCATGATCTCTCTCTCTCTCTCTCTCTCTCTCTCTCTCTGTATGTGTGTACCAACCCAACCCATCCATACTGGTCAGCAGTACCTCCTGTTTGACTCCCACCACCCAGTGGTGCACAAGTGCCATTGCAATGTCCACAGCAGTGACAGGGAACATCACAGTGAAGCACACTCTCCTTGTCTCTAAAGAGAAAGGAGACTTTGGCATCGTCTCCACCCTAAAGTTGGAGCAAGGAATTGGATTTCTACATTAAGTACTTCTGATGCCATGCCCAAGATGAGCTGACAAGCAAGAGGCATAATTTGGTACACAGTCTGAGAGCTGTTGAGAAACAATTGTCCAGCACCTTCTTTCACATGCTCCATCCACAAACCCAACAGGTGACCACCGGAAAGAATAATATAATTTGGTTTAAAGATTCCACAGAGTTGGATAGGAACACATCCATAGTAGGAACCATAATTCTTCTATCTAGAACATTAATCGTGTCTCCCTGGATAGCTACAATATTGTATAAATATAGATACCAACACTATTAGTGTATTGGAAGGTAGGGAATCTACCATCAGACCATACGGCATCTATGCTTCTTGCTAAGGAAAGTCACAGCTGGCTACCTAAGGGAACTATTGTCCATTCCCAGTCTACTAAAGGACATCATCCTAACAACTTGGGAGGTAGATGAGCTTTATACCAGTCTCCCACACAAGGGTGGTGTACAAGCCATTGAGGACACCTTTCTGAGTGATGCTGCAACACACTAAACCACTCTTGTCTCTGTGTTCATTTGTTTGTTTTGTCATTCAAATCTGTGATTCCGGACTCACCTAAAACTACTTCATACTTGGTATTACCATGCATCTTCACATCAATAGCATCTCTATGTGCACACAGACTTTAGTGACATGGCTGGGATAGCTAATACCCCAGACGAGCACTAGGTTGAAAAAAACAGAATGAAATTTAACAGGGATAAGTGCAAAGTACTGCACCTAGGAAGAAGAAAACTAATGCCCAGTTACAAGATGGAGGACACTTGACTCAGCATGACTACACATGAGAAGGATCTTGGAATTGTGGTAGATCGTAAGCTGAATATGAGCCAACAGTGTGATCTGGTCACAAAAAAAGGCTAATGCTATTTTAGACTGCATTAAGAGAATTATAATTTTCAAAATCCATGAGGTGCTCATCCCCCTCTTTTCAGCACTGGTTAGGCCTCACCTTGAGTACTGTGTCCAGTTCTGGACACCATACTTCAAGAAAGATGATGACAAACTGGAGCAAGTTCAGAGGAGGGCGACAAGGATGATTTGGGGCTGGAAACGAAGCCCTGTGAGGAAAGACTGAAAGAACTGGGCAGATTTAGCCTGGTGATAAGAAGACTGATGGGGCGATAGGATAGCACTTTTCAAATATTTACAGGGCTGTTGTGTTCTTAGAGTAACCTTTGAACTTTCTGAGTTTTGGAGCATAGGAATAATAGAGAGGAAGCATTCCAAGATTACCTTAGCTCATGCACATCCAAACTTCGGCCCTCCAGATGTTTTGGACCCCAACTCCCACAGTCGTTTGCCATTGGAAACACAGGCCTGGAATTCTGGGAGTTGTGGTCCAAAACATCAGGAGGGCTGAAGTTTGGACACGCCTGCATTAGCTCCAGCCAAGCCCCAGCCAGGCAGAAACTGATCAAGCTCCCAAGCACAGTTAGTTGGAGACAGGTGTAGGAAGTGGGGAGCTTGAGGCTGAAGAATAACAGAAGGGCAGGATTCTGGCCTATCCAATTGGGGGCCAGCAGGCTGTTTAAACCATCCAATGGCCGGCCATGGGAAAATCCTGGGAGTGTATATAAACAGGCCCCTGGGCCATTTTAGCAGTTGTTTGTATCCCTGTGCAACCTCTGTGTGTGTGTGTTGGGCATTGTCTGGTTCTATCGGACCCACTACATTTCAAGGGCTGCCCTATAGAGGAGGGGCAGGGTCTCTTCTCGATCATCCCAGAGTGTAGGACACACAACATTGGACTTAAGTTAAGAGAACCCAGCTTTCAGGTGGATATCAGGAAAACCTTCCTAACTGTTAGAGAAGTACAACAATGGAACCCATGACCTCAAGAGGTGGTGAGTGCTCCAGCACTGGAGGCCTTCAAGAGAAATTTGGACAACCGCCTGGCAGTTCTGGAGACAGGACTCAAGTTGAGGTCTAACCAGTGCTGAAAAGAAGGGGATGAGCACCACATGTGATTCCAAAGTTATATTTCTCTTAATGTAGTCTAAAATAGCATTAGCCTTCTTTTTTTGTGACCAGATCACATTGTTGGCTCGTATTCAGCTTAAGATCTACCACAATTCCAAGATCCTCCTCACATGAGGCTTTGTTGAGTCAAGTGTCCTCCATCTTGTAACTGGGCATTAGTTTTCTTCTTCCTAGGTGCAGTACTTTGCACTCACTTTCTCAGTTCTGGAACCCCAAAACCTCTCCTGTCTCTGAGATCCTCTGATGGCTTCTTTATCATCTGGACGGATGGAAAGAAATCAGTTGGACGTGCCACTAGAACCTCCGTAACATTCCCACTGTCATCAATGGGCATCTAGATAACTCTTCAGCTCAAGAACTTGAAAACACCTGTCAGGAATTCGATGTCTTGACATCTTGATTAAAACCCCAAAAGGTCGAGCGGAGGGAATTTCCCACAGGCTTCTCAAGGCTCATGTCCACCAACACACACACACACACACACACACCACCACCACCACCACCACCACCACTACCAACAACAACAACAACAACAACAACAACATTTCTGTCCATCATGATCTGGGATCTTATGCTACCTCTGCAAGGCTGTCGTAAGGATAAAATGTGTTGGGAGGGAGGTGAGTCCCACCGTCTGCTCTTTGGAGAAATTGGCCAGAAGGTAAAAGCCACCTCATGTAAATGGGATACCGTCAGGACCCAAAGCCATAGTGACAGAGGTGTCTCTGGAGAGGCACTCTCCTGGGCTTATGCTTCAGTAAACCTGTTAAGCCATGCATGTCCAAAATCAGGCCCGGGGCCAAATGCGGCCTTTTTACAAATTTCAAGTGGCCCGCGGCCTCTTCTCCCTACCAGCTCAGCCTGTCATGCATCTCCACCAGCTGGCCCTTCCCCATACCGGATGGAGGCATCAGCTTGCAGTTTTATGTTTTGCCTGCCCTCCCTCTGTCCACCACCACCCAGCCACCTTCCCAGCCTACCCCCACTCCCCCGGCTCTCTTGCGGCAGCATCCTCCCTTCCTCCTTGCATGTTATAGAGACTTGTCTAAAGTCCGGCCCGGGGGCCAAATGTGGCTGAATGGTCGGCCCCCACACATTTTCACCTCTCCCAATCTGGCCCTCCTTGCAAAACGTTTGGACGCCCCTGTGTTAAGCCCTCGCTTGGCCTATAAAACCATTTGCTGTTCTTACTTCAGTGGAGGAGGTGGTTGTGGCTCTGCCTCTCAAATTTGTCCCAGCCCAGTGGCTTGCAGCCAAGACCTGGCACTAAATCCTCTTAACCGCACGCTCGGAGCAGATTGGGCCTGTGAACCATAAGATAAAGGCAGCCACTCTCAGGTGGAAGAAATAGGACAGACACCATCCAGGACTGTTTCCAGAGCAATGGTCTTAGCAAATGTCGCCAGCAAGTGAGAAAGGGCACTCCCGATATCAGCTGTAGCCACTGTTTCCCTGGCATCTTGGTTTCCTTGGTTACCAGGCTGTGCAGAGCTAGTGGATGAATCAATGCAGGGATTCTGAGTGGAAATACCATCCAAATCCAATAGATTGGAAGGTTTATGTGTTCCTGAGCAGCAAGGGACCTTGGGGGAAGGGGCTGCAGGCGGAGCTCACCATCCATGCTGCAGTCTACTGTGTTTGGGGCAAGGGACACCTTTGAGAAGACCAACAAATGGGTAGTGTTTGGAGGTCTTCACCTATCAGGAACACCCTTAGAAACCTCTGAGTTACCAGAGACATGGACTGATCTTGACAACATTTCGATCCAGTTGCTCCAACTGAAGTGATTGTTCAGCAGCCTGATAAAAGTGTTAATAAAAGTATGTTTTCGGAACAGTCGTCTCCTCTCATGATGGGGTCTGGAAGCGGGGAACCCCGGAAAGTGAAGCTAGAACCCGGTCACACCACCTCAGCCAACCAGTGGTCATCTTGTTTTGGGTCTGGGTGGAGCTTCAGCTAGATGAATGGAAAACCACTCATGCTATTAGCTGATAAAAGCAACAGCAGTCAAGTTAACCAGGTAGATTCTGCTCTTGAAAGTCAGAACAGGCAGGAGAGCACACTTATCCGTTGGGGGAAGTTATGGCCATATTTATTAGGAAAAGATAATAAAGTAGCTAGTATTCATTAGAGAAATACACAGAGGTGGGAAAGGTAATCGGAACCCTGGTTCTAGCTAACTAAGGTGGAGATACATCTCTTCACCTAGAAGATCAAAGGCAAGGTATGTCTTCTGTCCAGTGAAGACCAAGAAAGGAAATGGGAGATGGAAGGCCATGACATCAGCAATCTAATTCAGTGGTTCCACCACTTGGTAACCCAAGATATTCTTGGACTAAGACTCCCAGAAGCCTTTTCACCATTAGATGTGCTGCCCAGGATTTCTGGGAGTGGTAGACCAAGAACACCTAGGGACACAAGACTGGGAACCATAGGTCTAGTTTCCATCTTGGTTTCCATCCCTCATTATGGATTTTTCCCCTTTTAACTGTTTGTGTGTTCTTTTTAGATCTAATGTTGCCTTTCAGTGTTGTAAGATGCCTTTTCCAATTCCCTGTTCTTAATCATGAAGTTGTTCTGGGCTGTATTTTGTCCCTCATTATTGTAAGCCACCTTGGGTCCTTTTCTAAGAAGAAAGGCAGGGTAAAAATAGTCAAACGAAAACAAACAAACAAAGGAAGCCGGGATCAGAGCAGGTAAAGGACAGTCCAGAAAATGCAAGGAGATCATTTTCCCCACCACCACCCATCACATGCAAAGATGTGGATCTTTTTCATTGTAAGATGAGTTGTGTCCACTTGTGTCCAGGCACCTCCAACATGTCCAAAGAGGTGTTGGGTGTTTGCCTTATGAATCATAGAATCACAGAACCATAGAGTTGGAAGGGGCCTATAAGGCAATCATGTCCAATCTCCTGCTTCACAAAGGTAGGAACAATTACTCAACCAGGTGTTGTATTAGCATAACACCCCTGTAGCATGTTGGCTCTGGATGCCAAGCAATGGTGCCACATTGGCTGTTCTAACTGGCCAAATTCGGTAACTTTTCTTCAACATGCAGCTGGAAACAAGCAAATCGGCACACATCCTCAGGCATCTGCCGTCTGTTGCATCACCCCAGGCTGCACAGGGTCCTTCTGAGCATGTTAATTTACTTCACCTATGCTGATGAGGTTAAGATGAAATAAACTTCTAATTAGAGATTAACGTGAGCAGACTAACGTCTGATAAACTCTTCTGCACAAAGCAGACTCTTTATTTTTCCTTGGAGGGGAAGAGGTGGTAGTCAAAACAGTTTCAGAGCAGAGCAGAAAATGCATAGAATTCATGCCTTTAGCAAAATCACCTCCATACATCAAAGAATGTGTTATAGCTAACACCAACGCAACCCAGGATAACGTCAGCTGGCATGTAAAATTCAATTTGACAGAACAGTGGCCACGGTGTGGAACAAGAGGCACAGTCATTCTCACCACTTGGTGCTGTCCTCAGCACCACTTACGACGAAGGTGACATTTTAAGTACTGTACTGTGCTCCTTGGAAACACAGGGGTAGAGTGCTTATCTGCATGCCATATTCTGTCCCCTTCCAAACACCTAGGCATGTTGTTGTTGTTGTTGTTGTTGTTGTTGTTGTTGTTGTTGTTGTTGTTGTT
>JAHTLZ010000019.1:8715101-8764075 GCA_023846285.1 Phrynocephalus versicolor | reverse complement strand
TTGTTGTTGTTGTTGTTGTTGTTGTTGTTGTTGTTGTTGTTGTTGTTCAGTCATGTCTGACCCTTTGTGACCCCATGGACCAGCGCTCACCAGGCCTTCCTATCTTCCACTGCCTCCCGGAGTTTGGTCAAATCCATGTTGATTGCATCGATGACACCGTCCAACCATCTCATTCTCTGCTGTCCTCTTTTCCTTTTGCCTTCAATCTTTCCCAACATCAGGGACTTTTCCAAGGAGTCCTCTCTCCTCATGAGCTGGACAACGTACTGGAGCCTCAGCTTCAAAAATCTGTCCTTCCAGTGAACATTCGGAGTTGATTTCTTTCAGGATGGATAGGTTTGATCTCCTTGCAGTCCAGTGGACTCTCAAGACTCTCCTCCAGCACCACAGCTCAAAAGCATTGATTCTGCAGCGATCAGCCTTCTTTATAGTCCAGCTCTCACTTCAATACTTCATCACTGGAAAAACCATTGCTTTGACTATCCGGACCTTAGTCGGCAAAGTGATGTCTCTGCTCTTTAGGATGCTATCTAGGTTTGCCATTGGTTTCCTCCCAAGAAGCAGGTGTCTTTTTATTTCATTGCTGCAGTCTCCATCTACAGTGATCAAGGAGCCCAAGAAAATAAATTCTGTCATTGCTTCCATTTCTTCCCCTTCTATTTGCCAAGAGGTAATGGGACCAGTGGCCATGATCTTAGTTTTTTTGATGTTCAGCTTCAGCCTGTTAAAACCCAGGAAAAGTCTCAGGCTTGTGTTCCCTGAACTTTCCAAAATGAATTCCATCTGGCGTGTGCTTTTATGGGCCACTTTGCTTATTTGGATGAATAAGATTGGCAAATTTTGGGTTGAAAGCATGCAAAACCCAGTAGGCGTAGCTGTCCTCAGGGTAAAGAAAACCCTCCTGGGCGAGTAGGGAAAATCAGGAGGCTGTCAAAGAAAAAGAGGTGGCAATGTTCCTTTCACCCTAACATGATAATAGACACCGGCCTTCCCACTCATACTTGTGAAGTCTTAACCATTCTTCTGTTTTCCCAAGTTATTTCGGTCTCACACATGATTAAATCTACATTTTGGCACAGACGTCTACAAAAAAAATTAGAAAACAAAGAAAATTCTTACCCACCCACAGTCATATTCGGCAATCAGCTTGGGATGCCTTGGCAAGAAACTGGGGGGTGGGCAGGTGAAAGCCTTCCCTATTCTCTTTATACAGCAGGACTGCGGTATCTGTAGGGTCCACGCCCACCCCGCCCACCACGGACACCAAAAAAAAGTGAAAGTGCTGAATACTATACAAGGCATTGTCTCTTGCTCCCTCTCTTGCAGTGGTGGCCAAGCTTTGGCCTTCCAGATGTTTTAGACCACAACTCCCAGAATTCCAAGCCTGTATTTCCAGTGACAAAGAACTGTGGGAGTTGTGGTCCAAAACATCTGGAGGGTCGAAGTTTGGCCACCACTACTTTACCGGCTATTTCTGGTAAACACACCGTGGAAATATGTATACTATGTATTTCTGTTTTTTTTTTTTTAATTTAATATTTTCAGGCAGCAGATAAGTAAACCTACTGATGCTGATCCAGCAGATGGTGGGGCCTGCTGTGCAGGATTTATCAGTGGGAAGACTTTCCCCCCTTACAAATTTCATTGGTTCCTTTCTCCTTTGGATAAAGCCCCTTACATAGAAGAATGAGTGGAAAACAAAATGGGCAGGGGAATATGACTGAGATTCTCATTTCTCTGGGAATTTGGGGAATCCGGCTGGTCTAGGAGTAAACATCAGTGAGTCCTCTTGGGAGGCGTAAATAGACAGTTACTTCACATCCTTCCTCGTTCCAAGTCGACGTTTGTTTCATGATCACGTTGCTCGCGGTCACGTGGTCTTGTCCCAGTACTGTCCCTGTTCCCGTGTAGCCACGGGCGTGATTGATGGTACCATGGTGACTGTTACTGCACGTCCTTGTTTCGTGACAACATCTGAACTTCTAAGCCTTCATTCTCGGGTTGTTGTTTTTTTGGTCTGACCTTCCGTTTTTCTATCTTTCGAATCTCCTCAACTTTGCCTTCAATGCGTTACCGAGCTAAGTTTGAGGCATTTGTCTTTTAATCTCTCTGCACTGCGTTGCTGACTCCATAGGGAATTTACTGGAGAATGGCACTTCACACTCCTGCCACTAGATGGAGAATGGCACGTTGCGTGACAAGCCCTACCTCACGGGCACTTGTCTCGGAAACAGAACTGAGACAAGCAGATTCCTGAGTCCAGGGAGGGGTATGGCTCATCACACTTTAATCTCAGTTCAGGGGGCGTGGTCAGGACGAACTCCCGTCATCACGTAATGGGCGTGCGGTAAGATTTCCTCGTACCGGTCCCAAGCAGGACCGCGAACAGCGATGAGAGGAACATGAAGTAACAGCCATAGAGAACCAGTGAGAATTCACCCCAGATCAGCTCTTCTAGGAGAGAGTCATTTGGAGCAGTTGGATATATTACTACTGCAGTAGAACTTGCATTCATCAAGGAATGGGAGTTTTCTTCTTAACATGTGTGTGGGGGTTAAACATAAAAGGCTCTCCCTTTTGTTTTTTGTGTTCCTTTGTGTTCTTTTCTGAAAAATAGACTCTGAAACATGAATCGTTTGTTTAAATGAAAGAGGAGGACACTGAATTTTCAAGTTTTTTCTCTTCCCTGTTATCCCCAAAATAACTGTTTACAGTTATTCATCTTATTGAAGAGTAGTAACTTTTTAGCTGGGAACTGAAGTCACCCCTTCTGGCAGAAGCTTCTTCTTTGGGTGTCTCTCGGATTTAAATTTTCCATCTCCAGAGCACACTGAGCAAGCCATTTCACTGCAACGTGGGGCTATGTTTATTTATATAACTGAAATCTCAGTGCCAGAAAAGACCTCTTGCCTCTGAGGTGCTACTGGGTACATAAACAACACCGGCCCCCCAAAAACAAATCATTGCTGCTGCCATCAGAGAATACATTGACATTTCCCAATGAGGAGGGATTTGTGCAAAGATTATGCCGATTAAATCATCAAGCGCTCTAATCCTTCCTAACAAGGCTGCAAGAGGGATATGAAAATAGAGATATCAGCCACTAAGCTCCACCAGGGTGAGACTAAAGTCATCTCCCTAAGATACCGGAGGCTGTTGTGATGATCAAGAATAAGCTGCATAGGTTTCTTTCAACGTCCCATAGAAGAAAACAGACACCCCTCCCTTTCTTGAAAAGGAGGAAGCCACATGTGGGCTTTTATTCCCAATGGCTACTAACACCCCCCCTCCCGCTGCCGCTGCATGCACAGAAGCCAGATCTAAGGATTTCTAAGTCAGGGGTACTCTCTCCTGCACTATCCCTTCAAATCAGTTTCCTAAATCCATAAATACCACTTTCCCCTAAACATATACAGTAGACCCTTGTATAACAAACAGTTTGTATAACATAACATTTGTACAACATAAAATATTCTGGAGATAGGGGAAATTTGCTTAACAGAATCGCCTATGGGGCAAATCCGTACAACATAAAATGGGATTACTCCATTTTCAATGCATTCCTATGGGAAATTTGCTTAACATAATTTCATTTGGAACGAATTAATTCCTTTATACAAGGTACCACTGTAATGTGAATCTTCCAATCTAAGTTCAGGCCAGGAAGCCCTGCTGAAGGTGCCATCCCTCAAAGAGGTAAGGGGGAGTGGAAGGAAAGTAAAAACATATTCTTACACAAGGGTAGGAAATGATGTGGCCTTCCAGATGTTAAGAGAGGTCACCTTCCATCAGCCCCAAGTAACATGGCCAATGGTCAGGGGTGATGGGAAATGTAGTCTGACAACACCAGAAAGAACATGTAGTTCTTACTGAGGATTTTAGCCCGCTGGGCCACCTTCACAACCTATTGCACATTTCCCCCCTGAGATCAGAAAGGCTGGTTTTCTTTCTACTGCTGGAACCACCCAACAGCAAGGTCTTCACAGAGGATTGTCATTGGTTCAAACAGAAAGCAAAGCAAAAAGCAAAATGTACTGCTTAGATACCGTCCGGTAGCACTTAAAGCACTCTCTGGGTGATTTACAATTTAATTATGCAATTTACACATTGCCCACCCTACCCTACCCCAACCCCAACCCCAAAGCAAGCTGAGTACTCATTTTACTGATGTCAAAAGGATGGAAGGCTGAGTGAACCTTGAACCTGCTGCCTGTCATCGGACCCTGGGACGTGAGCACAGTTTTTGCTGCAATGCCACCATTTTACCACTGCACCATAAGGCTCCTCCTAAAAAGAGCTGCAGTACTTCTCATTCAAGGGGATGCATTTTCTAATAGAATTACAGCAGGCATTGGTGTGCACTGATTCGCTTGTCTACTGCCTGAAAATACTAAATAAACTCTTAGAAATATATATTAGAGATGGGCACGAAACGAACAATTTTTTGTTTCCATTTTCATTTTTTCATTTCGTTACGTAACGAAACGACAAACAAATTTTGTCTCTAAAATGAAACAAAACGAACAGAAACACCGGAATTTTTGTTGTGCGTTTCGTTTCCGTTACTGCAATATGAGTGAATTGCTTAAAATTCTTTTAAAAATCCACAAAAAATTGAAATAAATGGTAACGAAATGAATGAAAATGAAAACGAATTTTTTGCAAAAATTCACGAAAAACCGGAAACGAACCGAAACGGACACTCCAAACGACAAACGACAAACGAAATGCCATTTTTCTGATTCGTGCCCATCTCTAATATATATTTCTATTGTGTATTGACTAGAATCAGCCACAAGAGGAAGCCACGAACCATGCAATGTATTGCATTTGCTACTTCTGCGGGTTTTGGAACTGGGAATGTTCTTGGAGCCAATGCTTTCATGGATCCTACTGTGTAAATCTAAGTGCAAATGTTAGATGCTCCTTTTGTGTCAGATTTTCTGCCCAGCATCGCTCCCTACTACAAAAAGATGTCCATTGACAGCTCCGTCTACCTCCACCTGCTTGGCTTTATCCTAAGCCCATCTGACAATTATGGGTGAAAACTGATGTCAGATTTTTAAAGAGAGGTCCCCAGCAGCTCCACCACCACCTGCAGCTTCGACAACAGACATTTCCCGTATAGATTTTGACAAGTCAAAATGTTGGCTTGACTGCCAAGGTTACCCTCCTCACCTCCTGTCCCCGAGAGCCTGTCTATTGACAGCCTTCCAAAAGCTCCTACAAAGCAACTTCAATTATATGCAGCACACATCCATTTTTTGTTCACTTTATGAGCAAGGCCAGTTCACTTGAGGAGCAAGAAAAAGTGTTCTGCTTATATACCGCCCCATACCACTTCAAGTAGTCTCTGGGCGGTTTACAGTTTAATTATGCAGGCTACACATTGCCACTCCCCCCCCCCGCAAGCTGGGTTCTCAATTTACTGACCTCAGAAAGATGGGAGGCTGAGAAACCACAGACATGGAGACATGGGGACATTTTTCGCAACAAAATTGTTTTGGTGTGGTTGTGTGAAATTCAGCTGCTGATTGTGATAGCTATCCTGAATGAGTCTAAAATGCATGCAGTTTTATTGAGCCACACATCAAAGCAACCTGTTTTTGCTGTGTTTTATCATCAGCAGGAATGGGTCTTTTGTAAAGGTAATGGGTTTTGATTATCCATTCAAGGCCAAGCTGCCTCAGAATTCTTGAAGGCTCTCGCAGATGGGAACTGACAGCTGTCGTGAGCTTTTTGGTCTATTTCACCGTGTTCTGGAAGTTTTTCTTCCCGATGTTTTGCCAGATTCTGTGGCCAGCATCTTCAGAGATCAAGGAGCTCAGGGAACTAGGAGAACTCTCTGAGAACTCCTAGCCCTCTGAAGATGCCAGCCATAGAGTTTGGCGAAATGTCAGGAAGACAAACTTCCAGAACACAGCCAAACAGCACAAAAAACCTCACAACAGCTGCCTCAGAATTCTCAACATTACAGAACAGATAGTTCACAACAATATATTGCTGCTGGCGAAAAAGACCAACCCAGGTAATGTGAGATGGCCAAATAAGCCCAGAGAGAACTAGGGTAGCCTGACTGGAACAGCAGACAATGTCATCTTCCTTTTTAAAGAAAAACTTCTATGGATGCAGATGTCATGGGATGATGGAGTCACAGATACTGCCCAATTGTTGTTGTTGTTCAATCATTCAGTTGTATCTGACTCTTTGTGACCCCATGGACCAGAGCTCGCCAGGCCTTCCTGCCCTCCGCTGCCTTCCGGAGTTTGGTTAAATCCATATTTGTTGCATTGCTGACACCGTCCAACCATCTTATTTTCTGCTGTCCCCTTTTCCTTTTGCCTTCCATCTTTCCCAGCATCAGGAACTTTTCCAAGGAGTCCTCTCTTCTCATGAGGTGGCCAAAGGACTGGAGCCTCAGCTTCAAAATCTACCCTTCCAGTGAATATCCGGGGTTGATTTCTTTCAGGATGGATAGGTTTGATCTCCTTGCAGTCCAAGGGACTCTCAAGACTCTCCTCCAGCACCACAGCTCAAAAGCGTCAATTCTGTGGTGATCAGCCTTCTTTATAGTCCAGCTCTCACTTCCATACATCACCACTGGAAAAACCATACCTTTGACTATCTGGACCTTTGTCAACAAAGTGATGTCTCTGCTCTTTAAGATGCTGCCTAGGTTTGCCATCGTTTTCCTCCCAAGAAGCAGGCGTCTTTTAATTTCATTGCTGCAGTCTCCATCTGCAGTGATCAAGGAGGCCAAGAAAATAAACTCTGTCATTGCCTCCATTTCTTCCCCTTCTATTTGGCCAATAGGTATCCTTTAAGGCCAAAGTGCTAAGTGGAAGTAGACCTTGCTGGAAATGCATCTCTCTAAGTTCAGACTGTGAGGATGCAGTGGCCCAAATCCTGTTGCTTGGTGTAGTAAATTACACTACAGAAGGGCCATTGAGTCAATGGGGATTTCTTGTGTCAACCCCTCTGTAAGTTCCGTTGATTCAAATGAGATTACTCAAGTTGTGACTTATTTTAGCATAGTAAGATGAAACTGCAGTAGGTCTATCGAATCCATGGAACTTACAGAGAAGTTGAGTAACTAAATTTCCATTGATTGAGCTGCCATTTTGGACAATGAATCTTTAAAGCCAATACTTGGCTTTCAATATGAGATCATGCAAGGCCAACAGATGAAAGCAGGTGATGGATAGGCATTATTTGAAGGAAAGGAAAAGGGTGCTGGTTTAAAGTGTCCTATTTTACAGGTAGGGATAAAGAAAGATGATGATGGAGTTGCCTTAGGTTCCAGAAGTACTGAGCCAGAGATGAATTATTTTGCAGTGAGCAGGGTGTTGGACCTGATTGCCTTACAGGCCCCTTCCAACTTCATTATTCTGATTTTTTAATTTGTTGTAAGTGAAAGCTTGTGGCTGTGAGATACGTGTGTGTATGTGTTTGTGGATGCATGCTTGCGGTTTTCATCCATACTTTTCACAAAATTTGAATCCTGTTCCTAGATAGGTTCTGTGCTGGCTGAATCTTATTCGTATATAGTTTCAGCACCACGGACAGCTTTTCAATTGTTCATGCTAGGACCTGGATTTCTTGCAAAATCAGTGTCATCTGCACTGTATTCATTCTCATTCTCTCTCTCTCTCTCTCTCTCTCTCTCTCTCTCTCTCTCTCTCTCTGTTACTGCTCTGGATCACACCATAAAATGTCTCATGCTTGCCGCTGGCATTTACAACATTAAGTACCACATGAAAACATTCACTCTTTCTCTACTTAGCTCTGCACCTGCACAGTGTTGCCCACAGAGGACTCAAGAAATCATTACAATGGCTAATTTAATTTCATGCCAATCATCTCTGCCCTCTGGATGACATTGCAGAGAAGGAACAGCCCATTTGCATTCCCTGGGTGGAGGAAGGTGGAGGAAAGGCCAGGGAGTGAGGGACAACTGGATTTCAGCGTGCACTGATGGCTGATGGCTGCCCCAAGCCTCCCCATCTCTTGGAAATGCCAGTTGTTCTTCTCAGAGATAGGCGACAAGACTTGGTTCTCCCTAAGTAAAGAGCTCAAATAATGGCCATTCTCAAACTCTCTGTTCGGGTGGGGTAAAATCCAGCACTTGGAGAAGTTGCTTCTTTGGACACCAGCCTTTCAAAGTCACACACCAGCATCACAGCTAGTTTCGCCAGTGGTGGCTTCCTGGGACTTAAAGACCCATGGAAGGACAGTCAAGATGGGGCCAGCCTAGAAGGAGTTCCAGAGTTTGTCAACACCAACAGAGAAGACCCCCTCTTGTGTCCCCCACAGACTGTGATGGTGTTGAGACTGAAAGAAAGTCCTCCCTAGATTATATTGGGGCTCCTAAGGGGAGACACAGTCTTTGAGAGAGCTCGGCCCCATTTAAAGCTTTATAGATTAGAACCAGGCCTTTAAGATGTGCCCAGAAATGGATCAGCAGCCAGTTCTTGCAGGGGGGGGGGGTCATTTCATTTTAGGATGGTGATGACTATAGGGAGAGGTGCCATTGACTGACATCCACCTATCAAGCTGTAACTCACTTTCCCCCCACTTCCCCCCCTCCTCCACCAGACCCATGGTGTTTGGACCTTTTTCTTCACTGGCTCATGGCAATCCCTGTGGAAATGGTCATTCGACCCCCAAAGGGGTCCCGACCCCCAGGTTGGGAACTACTGCTATAAAGGCTATCCCAGAAGGCTCACTCCTGTCTCCGTTTTGGCAGATCTGGGGGGGGGGGGTCTCCTCCTGTGGAACGCCTCCTGTGGAACTTCTGGCTGCATGCCCTACATGAGTGTGAAGGAGAAGATGGAAGCAACCACAACTGGTAAGAACAACTCTCATATGAGCCCCCGTAGCCAAGTTATAGAGGAAATGAATAGGGTGACTGGATTCAGTGCCTGAATGGAAGCTTGTCTGCCTGCCTCTGTGTCTGTGAATATGTCTGTAGGAATACCCACTCATGTGCCCAGTTGTACCCTCCCCCCAAACTGCTGTATCTCCCACCCCATTAATCCCCAACAGGCATCACATGTTACTATTCCCAGGTTGCAACTACGCAGCTGGGGAAATCACTGTAGTCATTCAGATGGCAATTTGCAAGTGTCAGCAGGGATAGACAGGGAGCTCAGTTTGCACGGAACACCCGAGCAGCAGAAGCATCTTCCTGGAGGTGCTAACAAGGTGCTAATTGGCATTTTCCAACTCTCTCTTTTAAAAATCCATTTCTCCTACAGTATGTCCCCGAGCAAAACTCTGTTCCTCAGCTGAAACATTTCCTTTTTTAAAATGAACCTTCTGGAGATCAAGGATGCTTAATTGAGGGGAAGTGACATTTTCATGAACAACCCTTTGCATTGTATCAAATCATCACACTGGCAAAAAAGATGTTGTCAACTTGGCTGGAATGTTTTAACCACCCCCGCTAACTGAATCCAAAAAAATAAAAATAAAAAATAAATTACAATCCTCTGCTGAGAAAAAACACAAAATGGGCTTCCTCTCATTGAGCTTTATGGTGTGTAGTCAATGGATTCAAATCCAAATTCCTCTGTGTCCAATCCAACTTAAATTTGCTTGCTCAGTTTTAGAGGTGGCAGGTAAAGGCGGGCATGGAATGTACAGAATAGCAACAGTGGGTTTGAAAGCTGTGTGCAGAACTTTGACGAGTTCTTTTTTAAAAATTATTTCTTTATTTCATATCATTGGGGTCCCTACATAGGATGGGGGATGGGTGGGGTGGAAATTCTAAGGATAAAAGCAGGAAAGTTCAAGTAGTATATTTACAATATTTTCTATATATTAATACACAGACTGTATTTTAATATACAGAAATACTTCAGATAAATGTTGGAAATGTAACAACAAAGAAGGGTCTTTTTATCATGTGTGGTGGACTTTTTGATGTAGCAAGGAGATATTGGAAAATGGTATATGACATCTTACAAAAAATGCTGTGCTATACAGTTCCATTTAAACCGGAAATATTTTTATTGAATATCATGACAGAAATTAAGGATGTTAAGATAAAGCATTTGTTACTGTATAGTGCCACAATAGCAAGAATTTTATATGCCAAATATTGGAAAGTTTTAGAAACACCAACCAGACAAGAACTTTTAGAAAAGTTCTTCGAAGCAGCTGAAATGGACATAACATCAGAACTAATAAAGGACATAGAGTTACAGAAGGCCAGAGACTGCTGGAAACCACTATATACCTTTTATGAAAAAGAACTAAATAGCTAAAACCAGAGACTCCAACTTTGACGAGTTTTTTAAGTGCAGCTCCAAGAATGCCCCTAGGTAGCATAGCCACGGGTCGTGAACCGGTAACTAACCACATAGCCCTTGTGTGGTTTGGCATGCAAGGAGGGATACAAGCAGTGGCTCCTCTGAAGCCCTTTGCTGCTGTGACAAACACAACCTGATGCGTGCCAGCCTTTAGGAGAGGATCCTGGCCAGTGTGTTGAGATGCACAACTGGTACAAAACAAAGCAGGTTCTGAGGCGGGCTTGGGGGGAGGGAAATGGTGAACTGTATGACATTATTTTGCCAGATTCCAAGACCCAGAATCCCTGGCAAACAAAACTAGCCATGTTGGTGTGAGATTTGGAAAGACTGGTAACCAAACGTAGCAAACCATGATGGAAATGTAGAATCATAGAGTCATAGAATCATAGAGTTGGAAGAGACCTTGAGGGCCATCCAGTCCAACCCCCTGCCACGCAGGAAGCCCCATCACAATATTTCCAACAGATGGCCATCTAGCCTCTGCTTAAAAACTTCCAAAGAAGGAGACTCCACCACCCTCCTTTGTGGCAGCATCTTCCACTGCCAAACAGCTCTAACCGTCATGAAGTTCTTCCTAATGTTCAAATGGAATCTCTTTTCCTGTAGTTTGAGATCATTGCCCCGCATCCTAGTCTCTGAAGCCATGGAAAACAAACCTGTTCCCTCTTCAATATGACATCCTTTCAAATATTTAAACATAGCTATCATATCCCCCCTCAGCCTTCTTTTTGAAAGGCTAAACATTCCCAGATCCCTAAGCTGTTCCTCATAAGACATTTCCTCCAGACCTTCAACCATCCTGGTAGTCCTCTGTGTAATCTCCAGGCTTAAAACTGGGGTACTTCAAGGACCAGATGCAGGGGAGTGGTATCAGGAGACAGAAATCTAGTCTCGTGCGCTCCCGGACACATTTGGTGGGGCTACAGTGAGATACAGGGAGCTGGACTAGAGGGGCTCTTGGGCTGATCCAGCAGGGCTCTTCTTATGAGTGGTATCAGGAGACACATAACTTGTCCGAGCACCAAATTTGAGAACTGCCACTACTGAATGCATGCAAGGTTTATTCCTCGCTTGTGAGGACTAAGGCAAGCCAGCAGATGCAGGGGAAAGCCAGTAAAAGGGATGTGCTTTGCTTGAGCGGAGCACAGAAGAATCAGGTTGCTTATTATGCAGGAGCTTTTCTGCTCTTTTCTTAATCACATCATATTTTATCCCCCCATTGTTTTAATCTGCTGTAAGGCTATCTCAGAGATCGCTCGATCAAACGTTGGGGTATAAATCTTCAAAATAAACCATAAACCAAGCAGCGCTGGCACCGATCTCTGCCAGCTTTGGCCTTCATGGTGATCGTAATCATTCCATCATCAGATACCTTTTTGGCAGCAGAAATACAAGCAAGCGATGGGGCTGCGGCATTCTGCCAAAACAGGAAGAGGAAGATGCTTCAAGGAGCAGGGATGAGGAATAGGTGGATGTTCAGAGGCTGGGGGACTACGGCTCCCATCAGCCTGCCAAGCAGGGCCAATGGGCCTGATGGGAAGGGAGAGAAATGGGTGGCCTGTCAGATGATGTTGTGTCATCCCTGTCCCCTCTTCCCATGGGCTAATGGGAGCAGAGGGAGATGTGGTCCCGGGACATCTGGAGGGTTCCTGCCCCCCATGCCAGACCCATATTGCCTGCTCTTTCTCTCAGTCCCTAAACAATGATGGTCACGGTGCCCAAGCCCACCACATGTGAAAAGGGTGGCCACAGAAGCAGCACACTCAAATTGAGGGCTGGGAGAGTAAGAACAGACAAAAGAAAATATTTTTTCATCTAGCACGTTGTTAGTCTATGGAACTCCCTGCCACAGGATGTGGTGATGGCATCTGGCCTGGATGCCTTCAAAAGGGGATTGGACAGATTCCTGGAGGAAAAGTCCATCGCAGGTTATAAACCATGATGGAAATGTATCATCTCCAGGCTTAAAACTGGGATACTTCAAGGACCAGATGCAGGGGAGTGGTATCAGGAGACAGGTATCTAGTCTTGTGCGCTCCCAGACGCATCTGGTGGGGCCACAGTGAAATACAGGAAGGTGGACTAGATGGGCCATTGGCCTGATCCAGCAGGGCTCTTCTTATGTTCTTATGTTCTTAAGCACACCTCTGTTTGATGGCTTGGTTGGGGGACTCTCCTCTTCTTGCAAGCATCCTCTGTTTGAACGGCTGCTTCCTCCGACTGCTTTGAAGAACCACAAGGAAGGAGAGCAGAGCGTTGGACGTTACCTAGCTGCAGCAAGCAGTACCCATGCCGCAGACTCCGCTGCAGGGCGCAAGAGACACCCACCTGCACAAGGATGTGCCTAGCATCACGGTTTAATTTGTAAGAGCAGAATGGATCAGAGAGGGAGGTGAAGGAAAGAAGGAAACTCCCCAAGAGGGCAGGGAGCTTCTGGGTGTGAAACTTGCTTGTCACAGCTCTGGCTGGAGGGAAGTTGCAGCTACAGGGAGTGAGGGATGGGAATCTATTTAAAAAATGGACCAGGAGGGTGAAGAGCATATCAAGCACTGGGATGTACTTCCTTGCTTCAACAGGACTTGTCGTAAGTGTGGTTTGCAATATAACAACTACCATGATGGTGGGAAACTAGAAATGGGACCTGGGAGGACAGAAAGAAGCACCCATGCACACGATCTATATAAAAGAAGACCCGTGCATTTCAAAACTCCATCTTTACAAGCGTGAATTTGTTTCTAAAGTTGTATCTGAAGAAGGGGATAGCAATCCAGCAAATGTTCCCATTGAAATCGACCGGCTAGTTCCAAAAGGCAACACATTTCTGTCTTGTTTTTTCCTCTCACTGGGTTTGACATTTTAAGAAACTGACAGTGTGATCCAGTCTCTTGCACGCTGGCTGGAAACTGTGGGAGCCTAACTCCCAACAAAAGGAACTTCTGCCAAGCCCTGATGCTTTTGGTCAATGCCACACCTTCAATAACATTGTCTCTCCCCCACACTTCTCTACATTGAGAGACATTTCAAGGGGAGCTCTCAGCTGGGTTATATCCGAGAAGATTCTCAGTCCTCCAGGTGAGGTTATCCGGAAGCTGAGTCACAACAACTGGACTTCGGTTCTCGTGAGCTCAATACGCTCAGTGGGAGAGTGGTGTTTGCATGCTTTGCTACAAAATGTACACTGGATCCAAGTGTACCTTCTCTCTTACCTCTCCCCTCCTTCTTGGCGTTTTCTCCTGGCAACCCTGAGTGGAGTGTGACATTTGTAGGAAGTGGAGCACCAGCAACAGGAATCCTGAGCCTTCTTGTTACACATGGCTTTGCAGCAGCAATGCCAGGCCTGGTGGGGAGTGAGGAACCACCAGGATTCTGAAGGCAGATCAAGGTCCCAGTGCAGTATAAGCAGTCAGAGTGATGGAGCAACACAGACCATGGAAACTCATTAGGAAGTGCCAATGATAAAACAAATCATTAAATGCTTCATGTATCTTGAAAATGCTATTAGATTATCTATAGGTCTGGTGGGATTCCCAGTATGGTATAAGGCAATGGTGGCAAACCTTCAACACTCCAGATGTTTTGGACCACCACTCCCAGAATTCCAAGCCTGTATTGCCAATGACAAAGGACTGTGCGAGTTTTGGTCCAAAACATCTGGAGTGCCAAAAACAGAGCAACAGATTGAGAACACGGTTCAAACCTCCACTTGAACATGGAAACTTACTGGGGGAGTGGAACTGGGAAAACCACTCCTTACATATCTCACTAACCTTGAAAGCCTTATTAGGGTCCCTATAATCAGTTCTGAGTTGACTGGACAGAATATGTACACATACAGTATGTCAGATGCAACTTGGTGGCACACGACACATCTCTTATTTAGTATGAGAGAGCAAGGACTACCGGATGTTTCAGGGGAGTTGCAGTCCAAGAAAAATTAAATTTCCCACCTCTGACATTCATCTTGACTAATAACCACACATCCTTTGTGCATTTACCCATTTTTCTTTCCACTAATACCTCGTGTTTTAGACCTTCCTCTTTGCCCTCCTCAAATTTGTTTTGCCTTGCCGGTTCTGCATTTTTTTATTCCCTCACTCATCTCCTTGTCTGATGGTGCCTCTAGCCCATTCCAGTGGTGCTATTTGTTCTTTACATCTTTTATTTTTGTCTTTTGCTGAATAATCTGCTCCCTTACGTTATTACTCCAATATTTAGCACCGGTCTTCCCATTGCTTGTGGGGTTTTCCCAAACGTTTCCATTATAGATTTCGTTGAGTCCGGGTCCAAGGTCTCTGCCATCACTCATCTAAGAAAGAGTCCATTAGGCTTAGGAAGTCCAGATCCTAAAATCACCCAATCAGATCACTGAAAGAAAGCCTACTGCCACTTTTATTTTATTTTTGTTCCATTTCAAAGCTAATGACTCTTCAAATGCTTTTGTGTTCACTCACTCCCAGCTTGCCATTAAACTGCTTTTAATGGCGTTGTTAGTCCTTTAGAACACCTTCTTTGTAGCAGAAAGACAGAACAAAGGAAGTAACAGTGAAGTAATACAATAAAATAAAGCAAAATAAATTAAAAGGGATAGGATCTGACCATTGGCTGGATTCATGAGTAGTCAAGGAAATCCTCATAAAGTGAGATCAGATCCAAGGCTCGACTAGTCCATCATTCTGTCCTTCCTGTGGCCAACTTGTTCCCTCTCGCAAGTCTACTCACAATATGGGGTTGCCATTGAACCTTCTGTCTTGTTTTCCCCACTGAGTGATGTATTAGAGGTGACAACAGACTGATTTAGCCAGCTTGACTAGGCGTTACTGATAACCCTGGCCTCCACAAATTGGTCCAGGCGTCTCCTAGATCCATCCAAACTGGCAGCCACCATTCCATCTTGTAGCACTGAATTCCACAGCTTAACTTTGCACTGTGTTAAGAAGCCCATCTGCTTATCTCTCTCATCAGAGAGCTTCAGTGGATTATCCTGGGAGGACAGCTGGTCTGTATCCATTTTCTCCACACCATATGTCTCCATCAAATGGTCTTGTGGCCTGCCTTGGACACTTACTAACAATGGCTTCCTCTTGGTCCTCATCAGCCATGAATCTAGCCAAGGGTAAGGTGCTATCATATTTTTCTCTTATTGTATCCTTCCCTGTATGTTCTACAGCCATTTGCTACTGAGACATTTAAAAATCGGTGGATTTAAAAACTGCATTTTGCTGTGGTGTGCTACCATAACACATGTTGTTATGTGCCAAGTTCTACCTTGGCCCTGTTTTTTTAAGCTCAGTGGTTTAGGTCTTTGGCTGTGATGTTAGATGTTGGGAGTTCAATTCCTTACTGTGTCTCCGAGGAGAAGTACCAGCCTGGGTGGCCTTGGGTAAGCTGTACGGTTCCAGGGTGACCCCAGATTCTCCACCTAGAAAACCCTGATAGGGTCACCACAAGCCAGAATTGACTTGATGGCACATGACTATTAAAAAGGGTTTGAAGAAATATAGTTCCCCCAGCAAGTTTCCAAGGAGAAGCAAGGATGTGAACCCAAGCCACTTGAAATCCTAGTTTGTTGTCTAACACCACACTGGGTCTTAATTGCATTGTATTTTACCATGTATTTCATTTAACCTGCTTTAAATTTCAATTGCATTTGTTTTTCTGGATTTTATTTCTGCCTCCAGTGAAAGAAAAGGTTGCAGGCTAGAAATCTTAATAATTCTGTTGTCATTCTAACCCCATGAACCCTGTAAGACCCTTCAATACCCAGTCAAACATATTACATTACTGACTGTGAATTCCTTTGCATACATCATTTTGGGAACCAAATTGGAACGTGAAGAATGGCCTGGAGAAGCTGGGGGTGGGGTGGGGAGCCCACACAAAATATATACAGACGTCGTCTGGAAGTTGAGTCATGCTACTGGACTTCTTTTTCTTGACAGAAACCTTTCGCTGCTCATCCAAACAGCTCCATCAGTCTGAATACAGCTAGTGTGAGTCCTCCATCTTATAGTCAGCTTTGACCTCTTGTCACCCTGCTCTGAAATAGGCTCATAAGATGAACAATGGCTTGAATTGGCTCATTAGGCAACAGCCTCCATAGCCCTAAGGTGAACAATGGCCTAAGGTGCGGCTGAAACCTATAAAGTATGGGTCGTTAGCTATGGCCTTGGTGGTAAAGCCCCGGACAAATCAAAAAGTCTTCACCACCAAGGCCATAGCTAACAACCCACACTTTATAGGTTTCAGCACCTTAGGCCATTGTTCACCTTAAGGCTATGTACGCTATTGTCTACCTAACAAACCTATTCAGGCCATTGTTCATCTTATGAGCCTATTCAGACCGCGGTAACAAGAGGTCAAAGCTGACTATAAGATGGAGGATTGGCACTAGCAGTATTTAGACTGATGAAGCTGTTTGGATGAGCAGTGAAACGCTTCTATCTCTCAACAAAAAGAAGTCCAGTAGCCATGACTCAACTTCCAGATAAACTCACCTGGATGACTGAGAATCTTCACAGAACAGATATACAGACTTAGTTAACAGAGGAATTATTAGCCACATCATCCAAAGAAGGAAACAGCTCATAGCTGTCTCAACCCCAAGCCTTTCCTAGCAGCTGGGGGAGTCATAATCTTCCAACACCAACTCCAGGAAGCTCAAGTTAACAGAATTGAACTCCACCATTTGGTTATTTTAAGACGACTTTGAAAGGGTCTGTGGGTGACAATTTTCCCGTTGTATTACATTCCACATGCGCACACACAAAACCCCCTTTGCCTGTGATAAATTTAACAGCTGGCTCCTTAAATTGGCCTTTCCCTCTTTGCGGGAGAAGGAAAGTATTGAATAGATTGTGCTGAGGTTGGGAGAGTTCCACATCAATTCTGCAACACTTCAGGTGCTTCCTTGTAATTAGCTACAGAGGGCTATCCATTTAGGATGAGGAAGGTGGTGAGTGGATACCCAGCATATAAAACTGGTGCTTTGAGGATGCATAGCCCAGAATTCTGATTGAGAAACACAGGATATCATTGATTAAAAAGGGGGTAGCCATGGTCTTTAAAACACAGGTCCAAATGTATAAAGCTAGAGCTATTTTCAACTGTTGGAAACACTATTGGCTAAATCTCTCTCTCTCTCTTGTGCTGTTTATGACTGTTGGAACACTGCCTTTCTGTGTTCCTTTTAGATTGCTCATTATATGACCTGGCAGGCTGATGACTTTAAGTCCTCATCTAACAGCCATACGAACGACACAGCTATGATTTCAAATGATTGTTCTGTGTGCACTCCCTTAGATCTTGCTCGGCCACCCCCCTTTGATCAAACCACAAACGGCTTTGCTCCATACCTTTTGCTCAGTTAGACAGCTGCCTTTTAATCTTCATTAAGGCTGCCTCCAATTCTTTTATTATAAAACACAGCAAGGCCTGAACCTGTTTTTATGAAGAAGAGGCCTCAGGTGAGCCAGAAGAAATAACTAAGATAATTTAATTCGTCAGCAATGGGGTCACAGCTGTGCTGCCCTGAGGACTCTGAGTCCCAAAAAGGGAACTTACTCCAACTCTATCTGGGACTGATCTCTGCAGAGTGTGTGTGTGAATGTTTTGGGGCATCAAGTCGAAACCGACTTATAGTGACCTTAGCAGGACTTAACCAGCATATTGTTAGTCTGTGGAACAACCTGCCACAGGATGTGGTGATGGCATCTGGCCTGAATGCCTTCAAAAGGGGATAGGACAGATTCCTGGAGGAAAAGTCCATCACAGGTTACAAACCATGAGAGAGATGTGTCATCTCCAGGCTTAAAACCGGGGTACTTCAAGGGCCAGATGCAGAGGAGTGGTATCATGAGACAGAGATCTAGTCTTGTGCGCTCCCAGAAGCATTTGGCGGGGCCACTGTGAGATACAGGGAGCTGGACTAGATGGGCCTTTGGCCTGATCCAGCATGGCTCTTCCTATGTTCTTATGTACTTCCAAAGTCAGTGAGATATCTAAGGAGGGTTTTTACCAGTTCCAGTTCCATGGCCAAGCGGATACTTGAACTCTGTTCTCCAGAGTCCTAGGCCATCATTCTGTCCACTACGCCACACTGGCAGTCTCTCAGCAGAGCTCAGCAAAGTTTATTTAGGCCTGGATCCAGGAGGACACATTTAGCATGAACAAAAGATCTTCCTCACACTGGATCAAATGCAACCTTTCAACTTTTGGTTAGAAACATGGGCAACCTTGCAGACAAGGGCTACCCTTTGATTGGGTGCCCATGTTCCCCTACTCCAGCGATGCTGTGTTCTCATGCTGAAAGTGCTGGGAAAAACAAGCATCAATTCATGTGGCAAGAGAACTGGGTCTGCTATCCATCCACTGTTTCAGAAGTGAGACCCAGTTTTTGATGGATGGTGGGTGTCTAATGGAGGGACAAACACAACAGTAGTTTGTAGAACCGTCCATTTCAAAGGAAGATCCACATTAAAATCACTGCAAAGTATACTCTGCATTAATGCTTAAAACTTGAATGTCAGCAACAGAAACTAGGTGTCAGGAAAAGGCGAATGCTACCACCTGTATCAATTATGCAAAGCAAATTCATCTGCATAATATATTCATGTTTTGTCAGCCGGAGGGATAGAAAGGGCACTAGATGCCTGCCCGGACTCCTCACTTGCTTTGGCTTCTAAGGTCTCCACAGTCAACGCTGCAGAACAGCTTATTACACCTTTGCAAACAAAAAGAGCTGGAATCATGTGTTTTGGTTTCAAATGAAAGCCGGTGGTTTGCAGGAAGAGGAATTCTGCAGCCAGAACCGAGTGCAATGCTTGCGCAGAACTGCAGCATACTGACCGAGACTCCCCTTGAAAGTGGAAGTGAGCGGCAGCTCTACGGGAGCAGAGGAAGAGCCGGAAGGACACTGTGCCTCAAACTTCCACTCAGGTGTGAAACTGACTGCATGGTTCATGAGACACTTGCCTTCTTTTAGCACAGGGTTCTTGCAGGGATAAAACGCGCAGGGAAGAACCACGCCTGCTACTTGGAGGGGAAGGGAAGAAAAGGAAACCCACCAAACCAAAGTGGAGGTCCAGGTGGCTGGCTTTGGCTCGGGCGGCCAGCTCCGACCTTTACAAGGTGCCACCTCCGATACACTGAACACACCTGTCCTGCTGTTGCCCCCCCCCCCCACATTCCCCTCGACCGGCATGTTGCTCAACACCCTGCCAGCTCTGCAACGCTTTCCGCAGTCCAGATCAGGGGAAAGTACACCATCGGAAGATGCTCACGCTGCCAGTCTGTTGACGCTTTATTGATGGGCATCCTTCCGGCACATCTGAATTGGGCCGCTCCTGGCACAAAAAGCATTTGGCATTTTCTCAGCACCAGTTAACACCCATCAAGGCTTGTGCCAAGGATGACTCGGGCTTTGTTTTGTGTCCTGTCTCAAGGAAAGCAACACTGGGTTTGCTTTGATTCCCGAGGGGACCTAATAGAAATGTGATCCATAGTTACCAGACCTCATTTAAAAAAAAAAAAGAAGTCCCAGGTTTTTCTTTCACAAGTGAATGGTGTGAATCAGAATATTCAAAAACAGCTTACTGCTGTAAAGTTATCCTCTAAAGCAGGCATGTCCAAACTTTGGCCCTCCATATGTTTTGGACCACAACTCCCCGTCTTTTGCCATTGGAAATAAAAGGCTTGGAAATCAGGGAGTTGTGGTCCAAAACATCAGGCGGGCCAAAGTTTGGACATGCCTGCCTAAAGACACAAGGAAGTCCCATGGGGGTTGGGAGGAGTGGGAGAGAAATGGAACATAGCCCAAAATGGCAAGTTATTTTGTTTCTGTCCAGCTGTTTTTCTTCTACTACTTCTTAACCGTTTGGATGATCAACGTTACAAGGCACAACAGCCCTGGACAAAGCTAGTTGTCAAGCAAGTTATGAGGACAATAACGTACGAACCAGCCCTGACAGGATCAGAAGCCTCCAGCTGACTGGAATAGCTGTTCTAATAGTTAGAAGCACCACAGGGGGAAAAAAAATCACATTTCAGCCACCACTCACTCGCCCACTTGTCCTTCAGCAGACTTTGTCTTCTTGAAAGAACCTCCCAAGTAATACAGGAGAACTGCTGGTAGTAGGGGCAATGGACTACAGCTCCCAGCGTGCTCTCCATTGGAACTGCAGCTTAGGATGGACAGGAACTGCAGCCCACAACATCTAGGGGCTGCATCCTTGTCTGTCCCATGGGCTGTAAGCTTGCTTTGTAGCAGGAGTCCAGGCTCTGTCACTGGCAGGCCACTACTTACTCTCTGCCTCACTAAAAGAGGCAAGCAGCAGCCTGGATCTGCAGAAAGTAGTGCCTCCTTCACAAAGTGGCCAAGTTCTGCTTCCCACATGGTGGGGTGCATTCAAAATGCCCGGCCCTGAGAGCTACTTCCTCGAAGCCCTGCACTGCACACACAGTGTCCTGCACTGCAACACAAGAGGCACGTCACTCACAAGGCACACCACCCACAACACATTACCATTCACACACATTTTTAAACTGGCGATTTTTAACGAAGTGAATATAATTCAAGAGTGGGGAAATCTGAGAAATCTGGATGGATTGGATTCCAACTCCCAACTCCCTCCCCCCGGGTGCTTAATTACATCCCACAGAAAAACGCAACCTTGCAGATGCCAGGCTGCCATTCTCACTGCATCTCCAATAGGTGAGAGATCTGCCCTTTGCCCGCCTCTGGATTACAGGAATGCTAATATGAAACAGCCGTAAGCCCAGAAGTTTCCCTGCCAATCGAGCAACTTTCCTTGCATAAAAGGATGGCTGGAGTCAGCTGTTTGACGGGGATAAATATACAATGGATTTCTCAAGCTAAATGTCTCTAAGGGTGCTTTTAAATCCGAGGCAAAGGGCTCCCAGATGCGGAGCTTAAAATTGTTTTCCCACCAGCTCCAGGCTTTTAAAAAAATTAAGTACGACCACGCCCACCTAAGTGCGTCTCAGCGCATTTTCCAAGTACCTGGTCTCCAAAGGTGAAAAATTTCTGATGTGGATTGCAAAGCAGTGATTGCCGGGCTGTCCTGCCTTCTGTTTCTTTGTTTTTTGTCCCCCGCCCCTTTAAGTGACTGGAATGCTTCCGTGGCAGAGCAGAGGTGAGCCTGCATTCTTTTCTCCCTTTTTTTCTCCCTCCCCTCAACGCAGACAGGAGCAATGGCGTGCGGAGGGGTGGGAACACAGCAAGAGGAGCAAACCCCCAAGATCTCTGGTCCGAATTTAAGTTGCCAGCAGATCTTAGGGGTCGTGTAAAAGCGCCTTAAGAGGAGAGTTCTCTGTATAGCTTGGCTTCTACAGAAATTTAATGGGATTTAGCAAGGGGGAAACACAAGTACCAAATATCAACTTGGCTATTCAAAACACAAAATGTAATTGCTGAGGCCTGGCTGCCCTCTGCCTGCAGTGGATGGGAAAGAAAAGAGAACCCAACACACTGCATGCTCGGGAGTGCCGAGTCAAGCGTATGGAAACTAAACTAAAAAGTGTCCACAGCAAAACACTGAGACCAGGTAGACGCAGGGACGAAGCATCAACAGGTATGGCTACAGAGCAGCCTGCGTATAGGCCAGTCGAGGCCTGAAGGACAGGCAGGCAGTGAAGCTGGTGAGACAGTGGGGGAGACAGATTTGCTTCTTAGAACTGTGCAACAGATTGGAGATACAGAGCACATGTAGAAGCAACAGATGAACCCTATGAACAGTATAGCCCTCTGGAGGTTGGCATGACTGCCAAGACCACTCTTTTGGTATCCTAGGTTCCCATCTTGAGGCCTCGTAAGGCATACATCATTTGGCAAGAAGCCTCTTCCAACAAGCCCAGCCACTGGCCAGGTAATGATGAACCACCACAGCTGCAACAGGAAGCAATTCAATGATGCAATAATACAGTACATGGCCGGCGGCCATCCTTGTGCAATTCCGCCCGCAGAACCACCGTAGCTGAACCAGACATTTCTTGGATTCAGCCTGTGTGAGGAATGACATTGAAAGGAAACAGAAAGGTATCTTCCAGCAGGTTCGGCAGGCCGCCCTGCACCAACCCTCCCTTCCTCCACCCCCACGTCATTCATTCCCTGGAGCTTCCAATAACCAAGTGTGATTCCTTCACCATGGATTTTTTTTTATAAACTTCCTAGAAATCTCAGGCTCCTGCAGGAACTCATCCGAACAGCTTCCTTTTAGGCCCCACTTCAGTCAGCAATGTTACAAGCTAGCTTTTGAAAGAGGCATTAAGAGACCGATTTCGCCTCCTACTCAGTTCATTGCCTCTTGGCCATAACCACAGGGTTATTGCGCCACCAAGGCTAAAAATACCATGTGCACCCTTTTTCATGTCCTAAGGATGGAAGCTGTTCTCTTTTCAAAGTCTTTGGGAGGGGAAAAAAAAGAAAGCAAGGAAAATTAGAGCCTGAGGTCAGGCTCCAAGGACCTCTCTTCAGCTCATAAAGAGAGAGGACAACTGGAACAACGTGGGAAGCGGATGGGTGAGCTTCTCGAACGGCCAGGAAGAGAAATGTCTTCTACCAGTAAAACCCGGAGAGAGCAACCGCAAAGTCTCTTGTGAAGAGCCGATTGTCTTTCAAGCCGTCAGAGCAATTGCCAGGGCAGAGAGTCACGCGGCCGACCGTCGGCGGATCACAAACGCCCCTCGCTGGAGCTGGCCAAGGTAGATCCTCATTTTCGTGCTGTCGCTGGTTTTCCTTACCCAGATCTGTTTGGAGCGGCGGCGGCGGCAGAGGTGGCGGCGGCGGCGGTGGGAGAATGGGGAAAAAGACAAGGGGATGAAAGAAAAGAAGTGTTTAACAGTCAGTGTGAAGTTGGAAACAGTCTGTAAGAGCTCCCCCCCTCCTCTTCTGAGCATCTGGAAAAACAGAACTCTTTTGCATTCCATTACAGAGGAAGAAGAATAAAAAAAATTAATATTGCCATATTACATACGCCACGATAAATGGCATCGTTCGGCTGCTGGAATTAACCCCCCCCCCCCCACACACATACTTTATTACTAGAGCTTTTTTCAGACCACAACTCTTGGTGATCATTCAGGCCGGGGAATTTTGGAAACCAGAGTCCCTTAAAAGTAGGTTTTTCAATCAGAGATTACACAGTTCTGACCCAGGGCTGGTTTCAGAAAGCAAGCTGGACAAAAGTATCCCTGATAAGTCTCTTCTGCACAACTGAGCTCTGGATTTGCATGACAGCACTCCAAGAAACTGTGGGCAGTCTCATGCATTTTTTAAATTTAATCAGAGTTCCTCAAAATGTTGTCTATTAAGGCTGTAAGATATCCCTCAATTCCTTTTTCTCAAAAACCTGAACATGTCTTAATTGTACTGGACTGTATATTATCCCTCATTACTGTAAGCCGCCCTGGGTCCTTTTCCAAGGAGAAAGACGGGGTAAAAATACTCTAAAATAAATAAAATAAATAATAAGTGAAGACTCCTTCAAATCCAGCTGACACCAGAGGACGCATCAGTCCCAAGTTCAAGCTCCTGTTTGGCAACAGGATGAGCTGGGACTTAATTTCAATTATGCAGCCACATAACCACATTACAGTTCCTTATTGTTAACGTTAATGAGAGTGAAATTGCTAAATTTGATTTAAGGTTCTCTTCTAATGCATCTCTTGGTACAACACGGCACGTTCATTTGAATAATCACCCACTGAACATAATGGCATCTCTGTGACTAGTCTCATTATTAATTGAAAAAGACACTTTGAAGAGCAGCCATAATTCAGGGTCTGAGCAAGCTGTACAAAATATTTTCATTTCCTGTTGCCCACTTGTTCTGAGCTCTGTGGCTTTCCCATAAACAACTAGCCGGTTCCTTCTTCAGCTCCATCCGAAACGTAAAAACAGGAATTTCTCTGTCACCACTTCTGAACGTTTTCTGTGTTCATTTTTGAGCTAAATGTCCACCTTCCCCAAAATAATTTCCAAGCATCCTTCGGCCCCCATATTTCCCCTTTTCACTGGTCTCCACCTAGGCTCTTCAGAACTAGTCATAGAAGAAGGGGACAAGTGATGCATGCTTCAGTATTAAAGGACCACTGCAGATGGCTTGTTGCACACAAAGGGGCCCCCCCCCCCAAGCCAGGAGTCTGCAGAAGGGTATCTTTTGCTTGTTGTCTGGACGTTGAGTCCCGGCAACTGGACTTCTTTTCCTTGAGAGATAGAAACATTTTGCTGCTCATCCAAACAGCTCCATCAGTCTGAGGAAAGCTAGTTGTGAGTCTTCCATTTTATAGTCCGTGTTGACGTCACCCTGGTCTGAAATAGGCTCATCAGATGAACAATGGCCTGAACAGGCTTCATCTATAGACAACAGTCTCCATAGCCTTAAGGTAAACAATGGCCTAAGAAGATGCGGGAGGGACAGTAAGGGGGTGCTTCAGCTCCTAGCGTGCCATTAGGTACCAAGCAGTAATCCCATTAAAATCGGATTCAGAAGCATTGTCGCCTCCCCTGAAAACCCCAAAAGGAAACCTCACTCCAGCTCTCATATGCGTCTTCAACCTCAACACTCCTTCATCAGACCTCAGCTGGCTGTTGCCATGCAACCAATGAGGAAAGAGCCAACCAAGAACTGCGCTGCATTCTTCCCCAGAACTAGACCAACACCCAGAGCAGGTTCCGATAGTGCCGCCCTCGGCTGAAAGCCTCTGCATCCCAGCATCGCATCAAGTCACACCAGCGCCAGCATGCTCGGCACTGCGCCCAGGGAAGCAACGTGGCACAACTGATTGAGTGGCTGCCCGTTGTGACTAACGGTGTGGCAGACCCGTATGCCAAGTGCTTCGTGAACAGCACTTTCGCTTAGGCGGCAGGACCTTCACCTTGCACACGCAGAGCTGCGCCATCTGGATTTCAGCCGCCGTTTGCAGAGCAATGCAATACCAAATAAGGGCCATTACCTCATTGGCTCCCACGGAGCTGATCACACAGCTGATTTTGGTGTTCTCTTTCGACTCCAGATAAATAGCCTGGCTCTTGTGATACCTGAAAAACAAACAAACAAACAAACAAACAAATCTTCCATAGAGAAGCCAGCTGCTTCAGCCTAATCAGAAACACTCCCTTGCTTCTGAAGAATGAAATCAGATGTTGAAATCTCCCTTATTTTCCCTTTGGAATCATCCATGCATTTCTCACATCTCTGAAGCTTCTCAGTCATCCAGCTGAGGCTGTCCAGTAGTTGAGTCATGGCAACTGGACTTCTTCTCTTGTGAGGGTGAAATGTTTCACTTCTCCGTGACTTGAAGAAGCTACTTGGATGAGAAGTAAAACAAGAAAAGAAGTGCAGCTGCCATGACTCTGCTTCCGGACAGGTTTCTAAAATTCACCCCAGCAAATGTCAGGGAACTTAACAGAAAGGGGGATGCACTCCTGCACTGCCCCCGCTCTTCTGCCCATCGATTCCCCCTGACTTTTTCTTTTTCTTTTTGGTCCTCTGGGGATGATGCAAAAGACCAGCCATGACCCCAAAAGCTTTCAACAGTCAGTGCTCGGAACTGTACCTAGGAAAAGGCAGGATTGAGCTACACTCAGTGTGGTCATGGATGGAACCTGAGACCATTTATATGCAAAACACATGCTTTACAACTGAACATATATTGCAGACTGGGTGCTGCAACCCCCCCCCCCCGGGGCCTGGCAATATTCTGTGCCTTGAAAAGCATGGCCAACCCTTTTGATTGTCTCCTTGCCTCCCTGACCCTGATCAGTCCTAATTATGGTTTAGCATTTCATTTCTCCTCCATACACAAACACAGGCCAGAGCCTCTTACTTAAAACCAAGTTTATTATCCCTCCTGCTTTTTAACGTTTAATTACTACCTGCGTGCTTCTTCCTGCAAAGAATATTGATGAGCCACACTCCCTGTCTGTATAGCTATCAAATGCACAAGGCAGTGGGAGCGGATTAGGCATTAACAGGATAACGGTGAGGATTTCCCATATTAAAACAAAACAAAACAAAATACCACCTTGTGGGAAGAACTATAAGAAAGAGAGGGAACCCAAACTGGGTGATGAAAAGGACAGCACTGCCAAACCTGGCCGTGCTGGGTGGAGATAAGGTGTTGCACTCCAAGACCTTTGGAGGTGCTGAGCTCGGGTCTCGGCATCATGCTTCAAGCCAGGTCAATGGGTTGTCAAGAAACTATCTGAAAAGCTGACATGAACACTCGAAAGTCCTCTGATGAAACTCAAACCTATCTTGCCCATTGAACTGCCTCTGAAAAGAGGAAAGACATGTGGACACACTGAACGACGAGGCATTTGGAGACATAGTCTTGTTGTTGTTGTTGTTGTTCAGTCGTTCAGTCGTGTCCAACTCTTTGTGACCCCCATGGACCAGAGCTCGCCAGGCCTTCCTATCTTCCACTGCCTCCCAGAGTTTGGTCAAATCCATATTGGTTGCATCAATGACACCGTCCAACCATCTCATTCTCTGCTGTCCTCTTTTCCTTTTGCCTTCAATCTTTCCCAACATCAGGGACTTTTCCAAGGAGTCCTCTCTTCTCATGAGGTGGCCAAAGTACTGGAGCCTCAGCTTCAAAATCTGTCCTTCCAGTGAACATTCAGGGTTGATTTCTTTCAGGATGGATAGGTTTGATCTCCTTGCAGTCCAGGGGACTCTCGAGACTCTCCTCCAGCACCACAGCTGGGGTAGGAACTGGCAAGTCTACTCTCAATTTATTTTATTTGGCATGTGCAATAATGATCTATAGATCTCTTCTTTCTACCAGTCTAACCTATCTAGACAGTATGCAAGCCAGTAGCCATCGCCGTTTCTTTCAACAGCACAAATTTTTTATTGCTGGAGTGAGCACCTCATAGTCCTGATATTTTGGGACTCTGATCCTCCCTCATCAGTGGCATTCTGGTTTGGGCTGCTGGAAGATGCAATTAAAAATCCCTCATGGTCCAGTTTACTGCATTGCTCTGTGAAGCACTTTTATTGTCTAATGTACTACTAATTTATTTCATTGGATGATCATTAGATAAGGCCCCATTCTTACGGAATGGGTTCCTGGTAGAAGTATATCAGGCCTCCTCCTTCCCATCTTTTGGGAGGATGCTCAAGTCTGCTTTGTTTTAAGAAGTATTCAATTCTTATCGGGGTAGGAATTACCACCATCATTTGGGTTCTCTTTTATTTATTGTAGGTGTTCATTTACCAGTGTTTAAGGTTGGTTTGCTGCATCATATTTTTCTTCTTTGCTTTCGGAAATTACTTCGAGTGCTTTGCACCAGGTAAGTGGTATAAAAAACACAAACTATTTATTATATGGGGTGGGTGGCATGGTATAAATGCCTCCAGCTGCACAGCAAAAGGTTGGGAGCTTGATTCTCCAGTGTTCCTCCTTTACAAGTGCTGGACTTGATGATTCATAGGGTCCTTTCCAGATAATGATGATGACCGCCCCCCATGGCTCAACTGTTTACTTTTAAAGCCAAGTGTTCTGCTTATAGACCGCCCCATACCACTTCAAGTAGTCTCTGGGCAGTTTACAGGTTAATTACAGTATGCAGGCTACACATTGCCCCCCCACCACCCAGCAAGCTGGGTACTCATTTTACCAACCTTGGAAGGATGGAAGGCTGAGTCAACCTTGAGCCTGCTACCTGGAGATTGAACCCCAGGTCGGGAGCACAGTTTTACCTGCAGTACAGGCATTTAACCACTACGCCACGGGGCTCTTGTTAAACTCTGGACATTAACCCTACCATGAAATCATGATAGACCCTCTGTTAGATTGGGATGGACGACATGTCACGCTGAAGGCATTGCTAGATTTCACTGCTACTCACCCCTTGTGAGACAATAATCTCGAGCCAGCAGGGGGCACTGTTTGATTAATTGTCCAAAACAATAATTTCATGCACCTCTGCCCTCACCACAGGCTGTGCTAATTAGGGCACCTGCACAAAGCCTGGCGTGAGAGCACCAGCGGACCTGCACAAAATTCCTGGCTGACTTTGGGTCAAGAGCATTTTGCTCAGCCTAGCCTACCTCCCAAGGTTGCTGTGAGGATGCATGGGGGAGGTGGCGAAGCCTGCGTGTTGCCTTGAGTGAAATGGAGGGGCGGGCAGGGTGGGGGAGTGATCAGCTCCTTCAATGCACCATATCCATCTCCAATTTGAAAATATCTGCCGTATCCTGTTCTTCCACTGCCCCCAACCATCCCCTAAGTGCAACTAGACATAGTCAAAGCGGCTAGCAAAAAGCAAATCTCCCCCACAAAACACACACACACACACCTGCTAGCAAGGAGAAAGTCCGCCAAGGGGCGTCCACCGCTAGCCTTAATGCTTGTTCTCAGAGGCAATGCTCTTTATGTTTCCCACCAGGCAGAAGGAGAGGAGTGGCGTGGAAGAAAAGCGTTATTCAGCCTAGAGAAAGCAGGTTCCATTTGCGGCACAGGATAGCTTGGATAATTTTAATATGCACTTAAGAATTGTCCTCCCAAGAGCACAGGTTATTTTAAAATATTAACTGTTTTGCCAAGGGCATTATTATGATCGATAAGGAAGCTATTCTTGCAGCAAAGAGGAGGGAAACGGGCACGTGGACTTCGTGGAACAAGAGAGCAGGGAAGCAAAAGAGCCAACACGGATGTTTGAAATTAAATTTACACAGTGTTTAAGCTCAACATCTGGGGGTAGCGGAACAGAAAACAGGCACGGGTAATAACTATTGACTTTCTGCCTTCAGTCACGGACTGCAGAGACATTGGGTTGAAATCTTTCTTCATCTAAGACTAGTCAATCCCCAGCTTTATCCTCTCTTTTCAAGAATACTGGGAAAGACAAAATGGTCTGCCTAAAGACACCCATGAAATCTTTCCTGAAAGGCAAGCCGTAATACCTGAACCATTCCAAACTGAGACCCATGAAATCTTCTCTCTATTGACCAATTAATGATACCTCTGTAAAATGGCCAGTGGCTGTCTGTTCCAGGCAGTTGCATTAGCTCCCAGCCTTGCAAAAATCAGACTAAGACTTCATTTCTTAAGTAACATCATGGCATAAAGTACAGAATGGGTTTGGGAATAGGAGAGGACATTGCAACTTTATTGACTCACAAAGAAAGCAACTTTTCAAGACCTTTCATCTACCAAATATGATGATGAGACATAAACTAGATAAGTTACGTCACTGAAAAATGGACACCTCTGCAGAATCCATGGGTATCCTGCATCCTCCATCTTTCTAATATTTCTCTACTTGAGTTTAGTTCTTCTTTTTTTAAGAAGCCAGAAAAAAGGTAAAGGTAAAGGTTCCCCTCCACGTGTGTGCTAGTCATGTCCAACTCGAGGGGTGGTGCTCATCTCTGCTTTCAAGCCAAAGACCCATCGTTGTGCAAGTCCATGGCCAGGGGGATGGCATGGCTAAACACATTTCTGCACATGGAACATTGTTTACCTTCCTGCTTTTTACGGTGGTACCTATTTATCTACTTGCATTTACATGCTTTCGAACAGCTAGGTTGGCAGGAGCTGGGGTTAACAGCGGGAGCTCACCCCACTGCATGGCACCCGGGATTCGAACCGCCAAGCTGCCAACTTTGAAGCCAACAGTTTCAGCGCTCTAGCCCACTGAGCCACCACACACACCCTGGATCTAAAAGAAGGATCCACATAGTGTATGTCTGCTGGTTTGAACAAATCCACTAGCCAGGATTCAGGCAGAGATGATTCAACAACTACCAATGTCTCGAGCATTGGGACTGTTGATGGATTGTGTTCCAATTTGCCTCTCTACTGTCAAGGGAGGCAAATACGCCATGAAGTATGGAAGGGCCATTTCTCTGGCATGTGGGATAAGGCAAGCCAAAGAGCCGGCTTTTGCTGGGTTTGGATGTGGTGGGGACACAGATGAAACATCCGTGGCTTGCTTTGGCATCCCTGCCAAAGACAGGTGCAGTTGGGCCACCTATATAAGCATTCTGTTTTTCCTCCATAAGACAGGGATCCCATGGAACTCTGACATTTCATGGCTCACTTTTTTCAGGTGTATCAGTCCAAAGGCTGTCTGATGTTAATTATGCATGTTATGCTAGCCACATTGGTGATATGATTAGATCAGATCCTCTTCGCTCATGCCTGCTATGTGCCTTTAACGCAGGAAGGGATCCAATTAGAAAAGGAACACAAAAACAGCAGAAGAGTTGTCAAGGCTTGCCAAACCAATGCACTAGGTGCCCCCACCCCAAATAAAAGGTTCAACAGGCCAGCAAGGAAGCCAGATTGTGCACCAGCACCACTGCCTGTGCTTAATGAAAGCAAGGGTGGAAGTGGTTCACATTTCAGCTCGGCAACACCTACAGATCAGAATAGTTATACCTACAGTAGATGAAATCATGAAATAAACAGAAATGCCCGGCCTACCCCCGCCAAAAGATTCTGCTTCCATCCTTCTCTAATGGAAAAGAACTTCTGATTCCATTCTGCCATCTTGTGGCACGAAGTTTTAACAACTGGAGCATAAAATGATTGCATTTTATAACATCTGGCATAGTCAGTGGATGCATTGGCATTTTCTCATTACAACCTTCTCGAGAAGGCATGCGGAAGTCTATGAACCTGAAAAAAAATGTGAGATACCATTGTGGGAGCTCACTTCCCGAGTGGGGAGTGAGAAATACGACTACGCTTGGAGCTGGCAGCTGGTCTGTTCTTGTATATCCTTCCCATCTGGCCAAGGTCACTCAGGGCGGGGTGGGGTTTGGAGTTTGGGGTGTTACAACACAGTTAGCAGATAATTTAACAGATCAAAATACAGTAATACCTCAGATAACGAATGCCCCTGATAAGGAATTTTTCAGATAACGAATCACAATTTCCAGGTATAGGGCTGCCTTAGATAACAAACTTTCCCTATGGGCTGCCTCGGTTAATGAATTTCCAGCATGCATCTGTAAAAAACAGTTATCCCAGGCTGCATCACATCTATACCGTTAAAGTGCACTTTATAAAGAGTTTTGAGGGGGAAAAGGTGTCTGTGTCTTTTTCCTAGGCTATGGAACGGATTAATCGGTTTCCCATTCATTCCTATGGGAAACCGTGTTTCGGAGAATGATTTTTTTTTTCCGGAGAATGAATTAAATTCATTATCTGAGTTACCACCGTATAAAGATAGTAAGCAAGAAGGACACAGTACAAGCAAAACATAAAAGTACATTTTTCATTTGAAAAACCTGTAAAGGTTTTAAATGGTGGACCCGATCAAGTAGGCAGCTTGAAAGACAGCTAAGGATTAATGACGAGAAAAAGATGAGGCAGCGCTGAGCCTTTTAAAAGCGAAAGAACGGAACGTTTTCCACTGGAGTGGTGAATGAAAGACATCCCAATGCTCAAAATGCACATTTCAATTTAGGTCACCTTACAACCAACTCCTAAGGTTAAGTCCATGCAAAGAGAAAATGGGGTGAAGGACAGGCATCTCCAAGGACAGTGTAACAGACCTGGGGGAAACTGCCCACTGTGGCCCCTTCCTGGAATGCACATGACCATTTGTTGCTAAGTAAAGGGTCCCGCTTGCTACAGACACCTATCCTCTCGATCGCCAGCAAGGAAGCTCACTAGTACAACTAGCAAAATGAGGCGGGGGTGGGGGTCCCTGTTGTTTTCTCATTCCTGGGAATCTGAGGTTGCAAGAGTTTCCTGTTGTCACCTGGATCAAAACCTCCCCCCACAAGCCTTTTGCTTTTTAGGCCAGGAAATAAAAGAATCTAAACCAGGCATGTCCAAACTTCGGCCCTCCAGATCTTTTGGACCACAACCACCACAGTCCTTTGCCATTGGTAATCTAAGCTTAGAATTCTGGGAGTTGTGGTCCAAAACATCTGGAGGGGCGAAGTTTGGACATGCCTGATCTAAATGAATGCCTATGAAAGAAGTAAGACTTGGATGAGTCCAGAGTGATGAGACACCTCCCCCTGGCGGACATTTCAGGTCTCCGCAAGTCATACACAAGTCCAGCACTGGGCCATTCTGCTCCTTTTCCTCACACTTGAATAAGAAGTTTGTTCCTTCCCAGCTCCACAAGGGTGTGAGTGTGTGTTCCCAGCAGGGCTGGCACAGCTGAATGAGTGTGTTTTGTGCATCTTTGTGTGTACATTTCTGTAAACTTCACACATGCATACTTCCACCTGACAAAAGTCTTTGTATGCTTTTCCTAGACCAGTGATGGCAAACCTTTTAGAGACCAAGTGCCCAAACTGCGATTCAAAACCCACTAATTTTTCACAAAGTGCCCGTATAGCCATTTAACCTGAATCCAGGTGGCTGTGAAGGGGCAATGTCGGGTGCCCACTGAAAGGGCTCCGAGGGCCACCTTTGGCACCTGTGCCATAGGTTCGCCAACACTGTCCTAGACAAATGCTTTCATCCTTGGAAGCACAGCAATCCCCCATTTATCATGGGGGTTAGGATTCTGACCCAACCTGTGTGTAATAAAGGAAAATCCATGATATGCGGATCATGGGTCAGGTCAGGACCGGTGTGTGTGTGTCCGTGGACTCCTACACTTACCTTAGGACTGGTGCTGCCCTAAATGGGCCTCCAACGGGCTTCCCAGGCCTCTCAGAGGCCCCAGAAGTGGTTTTGGCCAATCACTTTTTTGGAAGTGACTTCAAGTTTGCTGGAAACCACTTCTGGGGCCTCCGACAGGCCTGGGAAAGCCCGTCGGAGGCCCGCTTGGGGCAGCGCCAGGCCTGGGGTAAGTGCAGGAGGCCCCAATCAGCGTCACACAGCTTGCCCCAGGGGCCCTTGCATTCATATGCTGCGGTCCCGCGGTATACTGGGATCACAGTATATGAACCGTGAAATGGCAGGGGACTATTGCATTTAAATACAGTGGTACCTTGTATAAGGGAATTAATTCGTTCCAAATGAAATTATGATAAGCAAATTTTCCTTTATACAAATTTCCCATAGGAATGCATTAAAAACAGAGTGATCCCATTTTTATGTTGTACAGATTTGCCCCATAGACGATTATGTTAAGCAAATTTTCCCTATCTCTGGAATTTTTATGTTGTACAAATTTTATGTTATACAAGCTGTGTGTTATACAAGGGTCCACTGTACCTACAAATCGATGCCTGTGCCTTTTATGATCCAGGTAACATGCAGAGGCTTGGAACTGTACCACCCCTTGAGCGCTGACGGCTACCAGGTCTGTGCTCCATTCTGAGGGTGGGGGGAGGCTGCGTTTACATAAATCCATTTTGAAAAACTCAGCACTCTACTATCTATTTCACAACGGGCAAGGGCAGGGAAGAGCTGCAGTCAAACAGCACCCAGAGGGGTACCCTTGGCATGCCCTGGTCTGCATGGACTGGCAGTGTCCCTGCAAGGTTTCAGGCACTGGAGAGAATGGTGACCACAGACTTCTACATGCCATGTGGTTGCACTGACACTGAGCTACTACCCTTTAGTCCATGATTGTGTGGGAGCATCCTTATGGGCAAGAAAACGTGTCCTTGCACCCTTCAATTCAATTCCTGGTTCTCTGCATTATAGGTATCTAAACCTATTCAAGTTTCTGAAAAAGAAAATTAGAAAACTAAACAATTTCAGTACTCCTGTCAGTTCAAAATGCCCTTCGTAGAAGAACTCCAAGCCTTACCATCTTTTATCATAGTAAAGTTTGCCGTCTTCTATCCTGGCCTCAAATCGCTGTGCTGGGGATTCGGCAGGTGTAGCTGGAAGATGTTCAGGCGATGAAGGAGATGCTGGAATAGAAGAGTGGCCTTTAGGCTCAGGAACACTCCCAGGCGTGTGCTTAAAGGTGAGTGCTCCAGCACTGGTGGTGCTCAAGAAAAGTTTTGACAACCACCTGGCAGATATCCCTTGATTTGTATTCCTGCATTGAGACTCAGTGGCCTTATAGGCCCCTCCCAACTTCATGATTCTATAAAAACCCAAGCAATGTCAGGCTGGTGGACTGCGGTTTCTTCTCAAGCCAAGGAGGAAGATCAAGCATGAGGTTTTCACACAGAGCACCACTGCTAATGTGGGGCTAAATGGAGACAGACTTCTATCAACAAACCACCAGCCAACGTAGCTCCACATGGACCACCAAGACGCCACAGCTGTATGGTGTTTCTTGTAAATGTCTTTTCCCCACCTTGGTCACCTGAGGTGCCAGGGACTAAAAGCAGGAGTCTGTAACCAAGTGCCCCGCATTATGCTCTTCTCTCTCCACCCCTTCTTCCCCTCCTTTTGGACAACACTATGATACACAGTGATCTGGACCAAGGTCAGCTGGGAAAGCATGGCAGAGATTTGGGTTTGAACAGTAAGGTGTTTTTTTTAAAAGATATCCCCATTCTAAGAATTCTCTGCTTTTCGTTTCTTGCTGAGCAGAAATCCAGATTCCGCCCCATCCCCTGCAAAATAATAATAATAATAATAATAATAAAAGCCCATCACGATTGACTGATCACTCCAATTTAAAGCTGGAGAGGCTGTTGTGTCGGCTGGAACGCCACCAAGTGAGAGAAATGGACCCCAGACCCCGAAACACACCCACCTTTGCAATCATAATGGTTTTACTGAGCTGCGAGAGAGCTCAGTGAGGCGAGCATGTAGCTGCAAATTCAAATACCCCACGGTGTTCTCCAAGAGAAGAGGCAACATGCATCGCTTTACACCAGTGGTTCTCAACCTGTGGGTCCCCAGACGTTCCTGGACTGCAACTGCCAGAAGCCTCCACCGCTTGCTGTACTGGAAGGGGTTTCTGGGAGTTGCAGTCCAGGAACATCTGGGGATCCACAGGTTGAGCACCACTGCTTTAGGCAAACTGCAAGATCTCAAGGTGGCCTCCAGAAGAAAAGAAAGTGAAACTACCCCTGCTATTCCAGTCAGGCTATCTTAGTTCTCTTGGAGATCTCACAGCACAGGACCTGGGAAGAGGTTGGTCTTTTCGCCAGCAACGATATATTGTTGTGAACTATCTATTTCGTAATGTTGAGAATTCTGAGACAGTTTGGCCTTGGACTGATGGTCAAAACCCATTACCTTTACAAAAGACCTACTCTTGCTGATGATAAACCCCATCAAAATGGATTGCTTGGAAGTGGCTCAATAAAACTGCATGCATATTAGACTCATTAGGGACAGCTATCATAATGAGCAGCTGAACATCACACAACCTCACCCAAACAATTTTGCCGTGAAAATGTCCCCATTTCCCATGTTTGTGATTTCTCTTTCTTGCTCGTAAAGTGAGCTGGCCCGGCATATTGAGAAAACCCTTAAAAGGGTTGTCATAGGTCAGAATCAACGTGGTGGCACACAACGGTGATGGTTAATTATTATTTTATTTGCATACAAAGCTGTCCTGTACCTGACTTCACTGTCTAGCCACCAAGGCAATATCTTAGAAGTCTTTCCCCTTGAATCTAGCACTTGGTACCTTTATTAAATGGCAAATATTTAATCTTAACAGGCAAAAGACCTTTCTCTTCAAGCAAGCCTTCCCTGAATGATGGACGACCTACTGCGTCTTTATATGAATCTACCACACATGGCTACACAGACTTTTGTGTTTATAACAACTTATAACTTTGTGTATGTATCTCTTCCTGTGTGATTGCATTGACATTATGTTATCAATTGTTAAGTTTTAATGTTGCCTTCTAATGCTATAAGATACCCCTCAATTCCCTGTTCTCAAACTGATTATGGCTTAATTGTACTGGACTGTATATTGTCCCTCCTTACTGTAAGCCGCCTTAGGTCCTTTTCCAAGGAGAAAGGCGGGGTATAAATACTCAAGATAAAAACTACATCTTATAATAAAAAATGGTGCTAACTGCAACCAGCCACAGTAAAATACACCTTTAAAACAAGATCTTTTCAGTCTTGATAGAAAGATTGAAATGACAACATGCAAAGCAAATTCACCAAACTATAGGCACCTATAAACTGTCGCAGGGGCAAGAAAAAAAAGCAGACAGGTGCTTACCTGGTCTTTTGGGTGATTTCAGCTGCAAAGAGAGAAAGATAAAGTTGTTTTAGTGACCATGGAACATCTGCATGGATAATGTGGAAAGGTCATTTTAAAAAAAGTACAACATTTAGAACCCCAGAGCCAGAGGACTGGAGGAGACGCCATCTAAACGCTCGGCCCATAACCACAGAATACTGCTCAATGAAATAACCAATGAAGTAGGACATTTTCACTGGGCTACAAGGATCTGGACCCATTCTAGTTGATGTGATCAATTAGGCTTTTCAACTAGCTCCATCTATGATGCTCCTCCTGATCAATCAGTACAGCCTTGCCCTGCCCCACATCAGCCACAAGGCTTTAGCAACTTTCCAGAAACGAAGGCGAGCTTTGATCACATCCATTAAAGCCAAGACATCTCTGGTCCACCAACCTCCACAACAGTTTTTTTTTTTTTTTAAGACTCTCAGCCCACCACCTCTTTTTATGTTTTAGGCCTTGAAAGGTTCGATGACAGACACATCCCTTGGGAATCACAGAGATGGAGGAAACCACCTGAGAACGGTGCCGAGCACGGCTCTTCTACATTCTTAATGGAACGTGAAGCGGTGGGTCACAGGAGCCTCGAGCGCTCTCAGGCCGCCCTTTGAAATCTTTATGGCTGGAACAAGTTTAGCAGCTTACCGTATATTTTGGTCCCTGGTATTCAAAGCACCAGGACTCTTGTCTGCTGTGCCCCTCTGTTTGGTACTGGGCCCACATTTGGCTGCCACAAGAACACCCCCAGGCCCCTATGTATGCATGCATGCATGTATGTATGTATGCATGTATGTTTGTGTGTGTATTTATTTATTTATTTATTTATTTATTTATATACTGTGCCATCTACCTACAAGGCTACTCAGTAGAGATGGGCACGACTCAGAAAAATGGTGTTTCATTTGTCGTTTGGTCGTTTAGGGGTCCGTTTCGGTTCGTTTTCGTTTTTGTGAGGTTTTTTTGCAAAAATTTCGTTTTCGTTTCGTTAGGTAACGGACCGAAAAAACGAAAACGAAAACAAAGAATTGCTGTTTCGTTACCATTTAGCACAATTCAATGTATTTGCCGTAACGAAAACGAAGCGGTCGACAAAATTTTTCGTGTTTCGGGTCGTTTCGTTTCCTTTTGGAGTCAAAATTCGTTTTTCGTTTCGTTACGTAGCGAAACGAAAAAACGAAAATGAAAACGAAAAATCGCTTGTTTCGTGCCCATCTCTACTACTCAGTATATCTCATAATACAAACATAAACAGTATACTATAAAAGCTATACTAGAATACAAAGTAAACATAGCAAACTCAACAATAATATAATAGAAACATCTTCAAAGGAAAAGTCGGCAAGACAGAATAGAACGGATTAAAAAGCCAGTGAATCAAGGAATAATTAATGACCAGGGAAAGCAGATCTGTCTAGCCAGGTCTTTTGTTGATTTTTAAAGACTGACACTGTGGGGGCCAATTGAATTTCAGGTGGCAGTTGATCCCCTAAATAAGGGCCCACAGCTAAGAATGCCCAGTTTCTGTGTTGTTACTTTACAGGCCTCTCTCAGAGTTGGGACCCTCAAATGACCTGCCTGTGAGGATTGAGTGACACGGGTGGAATTCTGTGGTAGGAGCTGATCTGGCAAGCACCAAGGTCCCAAACCATTTAGGTCAATGTTAAAAAGTTGAAGTCAACGCGGTAACGGATCGGCAGCCAGTGCAGTGTGGCCAAAGGAGGGGTGATATGTTGGTTTCGGCTCAATCCCATAACCAATCTGGCCACAGAATTCTGGACCAGCTGGAGCATCCGCATTAACTTCCAAGGCAGCCCCACCTAAATTATTAGGAGTGTAGAAAGGAACTGTGAAGGGTTAAGTAGCTGAGGGCTGGACACATGCCATGTAAACACCCCAGGGGCCAATGCAAGAGACCTCTAGCCATCCTCCAAGCCCGGACAGGGTAGGGTAGAAAACCAGATCGACAGAGAAGCATTTTGGATATCGCAAAATGAAGGTGGAGCATGGTAACCCCATTTAAGAGACAGTCTCCTATGCTGAACAACATCTCAACACTTGAACATGTCTTAATTGTATTGGACTGTATATTATCCCTCATTACTGTAGCTGCCTTGGGTCCTTTTCCAAGAAGAAAGGCTGGATAAAAATACTCTAAAATAAATAAATAAATAAATAAATAAATAAATCTACTCTACCCTTTTATATTATTACCATCATATAACATAACAAAATGTAGAGAAAATACAGAAAAATACAACTACTCATCAAGGTTGTATTTTAAGTTGCTTTTTCTGAAGAGCTCTTCAAGAAGACTGAACACTATAATGACAGAGATCAACGAATAGATTAGCACTACTTTGGGATCAAAGAGAACATCAAATCTACCTTGCCTGTGGAAAGTGAGGTGGCCAAACTGCAACCCTCCAGATGCCAGAAGATCACAGCTCTCTCCCTCCCTCAATATTGCATACAACAGTTAGGGCTGATGGGGGCTGCAGTCCAACAATATCTGAAAGGCCCAGAAGTTGCACAACCGGAAGTATCCAGGCTAAGAACCGCTTACCTTATTGAGTGTTCTCAGATCCTCCATGATCTGTTCATCTGTGAGCAGGTAATTGAGCTGCGGTAAAACCCGATTAAGGGCAAGTAACTCAGAAACAAAAAGGGCTCCCACAATTTCTTGACACAAAGTATTACACATGCTACATCTCTCTTTGCAGCTAGCTCTGTGGTCATGACTTAGTAGCTGTTTTTATGTGTAATGGTACGTATGTTTTAATTTTCCACTGCTGTTTTGTGCTACCTTAAACAGTTTGTGGAAAACAAGCTGCCCTGAAAGGTTTAAAAATGCAGTCAGTCAGTCAATCTGCAATCAAAGCTTCAGTTGCAAGGATAGATGTAGTGATGGGCAAACAAGGGCCAAATTGTTAGCACAATTTTAGAAACTTCAGAGCTGGAGAGTGCCTTCAAAACCCCACTGCTCTGAAAGCAGGCAAACAAAAATTGAAGAAGGTTCCTCTCCCAGAACAGGATCAAGTACATATATTGTGTGTGTGTTGTGTCATTACAGTCGTGACCGACTTTTCGTGACCCCATATCCATGGAGTTTTCTTGGCAGGAATGCGAGAGTGGCTTGCCAGTTCCTACTCCAGGCGCCAACAGCACCTGGTGTTCCCTGGTGGTCTCCCATCCAAGTACTAGCCAGGGCCGACCCTGCTTAGCTTCCGAAATCAAGCTAAATCGGATGTGCTTAGGGCATCCAGGCAACTGCTTTTCCAGACTAAAGAGTTCTAAAGTTCTGGCATTTTGTGAGAGGAAGAAGAGCTTCCCTCTATCCACTTTATTCATGCCCTGCATTATTTTGTACGTCTCAATCATATGCCCCCCAGGTGCCTTTTTCCAGACTAAAGAGCCCCAAATGTTTTAGCCTTTCCTCATAAGGGAGGTGCCCCAGCCCAGTAATCATTTTAGTCACTCTCTTCTGCACCTTTTCCAGTTCCACTATGTCTTTTTGGAGATGCGGTGACCAGAATTGTACACAATACTCCAGGTGTGGCCTTACTATCATTTTGCATAATGGCATTATAATGTTGGCTGTTTTATTTTCAATCCCCTTTTTGATAATCCCTAGCATGCAACTGGCCTTCTTCACTGCTGCCACACATTGGGTAGACACCTTCATGGAGCTGTCCACCAGCACTCCAGGATCTCTTTCCTGATCTGTCACGGATAGCTCAGAGCCCATGAGTTGATAGATAAAGTTTTGATTTTTTGCCCCAATATGCATTACTTTACATTTTGCTACATTGAAACACGTTTGCCATTTCGCAGCCCATTTCCTGGGTATTGAACCGTATGCGGGACTTTAAAGCAGTCTTAAACTCCAGCCTGCCTCCTGATACTATCATCTGGTGTATTCTATCTCACCAAAAAGATTCTCAGTGCCTGATAAGACTACATCCTCTATCAAGATTGCATTTTTGGTACAATGCTCTGATAAAGATAGCAAGTTTCTATTGAAAGCTTAGCTTACATTTTTTTGTTTTGTTTTAGTAGTGACCAATAAAGGTATCACCTAGCCTACTTTTGAATTCATTCTCTTGATATCCTGGACTTCAACTCCTAGGATTCCTGAGCAGCAGCAGCTGCTAAGAGTTTAACAGAGCCAGCGTGCTTAGCTAAGAGGGCTGAGCACTTCATTGTACCACCGTTCAATCTAGTGGTGCTGCTTACTAGGACCACCTTTCATTCTCTTAGGCCTTCCCCACTGCCTACTACCTGATTCTTACAATTAGTGATGCTGAGGATGTAACCTGAGCCCTTCTAGAAACACAGCAGGTGCTTGGCTACTGCGCTACAGCACCCAGGTATCCCCCCTCCTCCACGTTACGAGACCCACCTTTCCTTTGCAGCTGCACACTGTAGGAGACGCTCAAAAGCTAGTAGGCCAGCCGTTTTGCCGAGAAACCTGCTCACTGGGACCAATCAGCTCCCAGAACTTGAGTTAGAACAGCTTGTTACTGAAAGGATATCAGGGGCTGGCTTCCTCCTTTTGTCAGGTATGGGGACGGGATCATTGGGACGCCTCCTCAGCTTCCTCGTCATGATGGGCTTCACTTCCATGGAATCTGAAGAACACCAGGTACGAACCCAACAAGACACACACACGATTTTTAGAAGTGACAGAACACAGGCCATCTACCTCTCACAACGGCTCTTCAAGATGTCACCTGTACATTCACACCTACAGGCTCCACACTGTCATAAATCTCTCCTTTAGAATCCTTTTAGAACTTAACATCTACTGTCGCCATCCCACTGGCAGGATACACAGAGCATTTGTGCTGTCTGAGTGATCCATTCCCACTGTTTATTATCTTTTGCCATATTTTCCTCCTCGTGCCTCACCAAGTATTTATTCCTTTACTTTATAGTATCCATTGCTGTGTATATACACCACTGTTTTGCAAACTCTTCTAGTCCTTTGTAGGGTATGGATTTTAAGGCATTCTTCACAAGCTTTGTTTTGAAAGAAGATAATTTATTTTTATAGCCCTTTCTTTCATGCCTGGACACATTAGCACTCTGGCCTGTAAACTGTTTTAAGACATAAATGTAAAATTCATTTTTTTTGGGGGGGGGGAACAGTTCCAGAAACAATGGTTCTATTGAACACAAACTCAATGTAGAGAGCAAGTGCATGATTCAGCCATTAAGGCTTCAAGCTAAAAGGTAAAGGTTTTCCCCGCACATGCGTGCTAGTCATGTCTGACTCTAGGGCTGGTGCTCATCTCTGTATTCGAGCCAAAGAGCCAGTGTTGTACAAGACCTTGTCCACGTGGCCGGCATAGCTGCAAGGAAACACCGTTTTACCTTCCTCCTTTTTACGGCAGTACCTATTTACCTACTTGCATTTAAATGCTTTCCAACTGCTCAGTTGGCAGGAGCTGGGGCTAACAGCGGGAGCTCACTCCGCTGCGTGGCGCCCAGGGTTCGAACTACCAAGCTGCCGACTTTGCAGCCAACATTTTTCAGAGCCTTAGTCCGCTGAGCCACCATGCTGCAAACCAATGTACAAACGGCAGACAACAAGCTCCACTGAAACTGCTTTCATATATTTCTGAGTGAATACGTTTCAGAATACAAGAACCTGCCATTTTCTATAAGGGGTTACTCTTTTGATCTACAGAATATCATCCTGTCTGCTCTCCAATGTTTAAGACAGAAATGAGGTGTTCTCTGCACCTCTTGACTGGCAATGCAGGGACAAAGTACGGGACCCTGAGTTTTACTAACAGTCTCTTTTCCTACAAAATACAGCCTAGTGGTGTTTTACTCACCTCCTGTTAGCTCCATGGTCAGCTTCTCACTCTCAATCATCTTTTTCTTCTCTTCCAATTCAGCAATTAAATTTTCTTTCAGCTCAATTTTTTTATCTTCAAATTCCTTCACTGCTGCTTTCTTCTCCTTGATGTAGTTCCTTTCTACTTGCTCTGTCTGACACAGAACCGCCCCCACAAAACACAGAATTATTTATAGCACAGAACCATATCAGATGTGCATTCTGCCAACCAAGAAAATGTTCCCAAGACTTTATACGGTCAAAAATTACACCATCCGCATGTACTGTAAAATGAGCAACAGACCTGACTGTGTGACTAATTCAGAGTGGAAAATTTATTTTTTGAGTGGTGACTGACAACCAGGTGGTTACAACATTAAAACAGCCCTATGCCTTGCCTCAACAGAAGTGATTAGTGCTGCATTTCAAAATAACTCCTTACTTGACAGTAACAGCCATTCTGCTTGATCAAACTGAGGGGGTCATATAACCATGCACCTTGCTTTTAACAATGGTCAGCAACATGCTTCTGAAAAACCAAGAAATAAGGCTTAAAAGCAACAGCCATCCCACCATCATCTATATTAAGCATTTATCACGGCTAATAGCACAAGCTGAGTGATAGTTATTTTCAGTGAATTAGCTCAGCACAACTTGTTATCAGATACATTCATAGAGAAGCAAGATATCTGGGTATCATTGCTTCCCTCTTTAAACATTAGAAGGACCATCACATTTAACATAAGAACATAAGAAGAGCCATGCTGGATCAGGCCCATCTAGTCCAGCTTCCTGTATCTCACAGTGGCCCCACCAAATGCGTCTGAGAGCGCACAAGACTAGATCTCTGTCTCCTGATCCCACTCCCCTGCATCTGGCCCTTGAAGTACCCCGGTTTTAAGCCTGGAGATGACACATCTCCATCATGGTTTGTAACCTGTGATGGACTTTTCCCTCCAGGAATCTGTTCAATCCCCTTTTGAAGGCATCCAGGCCAGATGCCATCACCACATCCTGTGGCAGCCCATGCGTTCCACAGACTAACAACGCGCTGGGTGAAAAAATATTTTCTTTTGTCTGTTCTTACTCTCCCAGCCCTCAATTTGAGTGTATGTCCCCTAGTTCTGGTATTTTGTGAGAGGGAAAAGAGCTTCCCTCTATCCACTTGACTCATGTCCTGCATTATTTTGTATGTCTCAATCATATCCCCCCTCAGGCGCCTTTTTTCCAGACTAAAGAGCCCCAAATGTTAAGGTGGATCTCTTAATCTCAACTATATATATTTATAATTTCAAAAGACAGTAATGCAAATACTAAATGGTCGACGACCTATGCTAGGAACTGGACAAGGGGAGCGGACTTCGCAGCAGCTTTTAATACCATCATCTGTGGTGTCCTTCTGGCCTTTCTCTCTGGGATGGGATTTGCAGGCACTGCTGTACAGTGGCTCAGGTCCTTCCTAGAGGAGAGAACGCAGGAGGTGCTGCTGGCCTGTGGGATCCCTCAGGGTTCTGTTTTGTCTCCTATGTTAATTAACATCTACATGAAAGCACTAGGAGCGGTGGACCGGAGGTATGGGGTTCAGTGCCATCAGTATGCAGATGACACACAATTCCACCTCTTCCTCTTGCCATCTAAATCTGAGGAAGCTGTTTCAGCTCAAGATCAGTGTCTCGTGTCAGCAATGAACTGGATCATGGCAAATTAACTGAAAGTTAATCCCGACAAAACAGAGATGCTCCTGGTCACTCAAGAGACAGATCAAGGACCAGAGATGCAGCCTGTGCTAGATGGGGTGACACCCTGAAAACCCAGGCTTGTAGACTGGCAGATACTCTTAAGATTTGCCTGAGACTGCATGCCCAGTTTTCGGCTGCTGCCAGAAGTGCATTTGCACTGTTAAGACTAATGTGCCAGCTGTGCCAATTCCTGGAGAGATCTGATTTGGTGATGCTGATCCTAGAGGAGAGGTCTGGTTTTATCCTGGCTGGATCACAGCAATATGCTGCACATCTAAGTTTTAACCTAACAAATGCCCAAACGGCTTGAGCCCAAGCAATCTCAGGGATGGCATGACCCTTTGTGAACCTGTCTGAGTGTTAAGATCATCAAGAGAGAACCTCTTCTTGCTCCCAACACCTTCACAGGTGCATTTGGTGGGGACATGGGAGACGGCCTTTTCTGCTGCTGCTCCCAGACTCGGGAACTCCCTCCCATTAGAGGTTCGACTGGTTCATCTTTACTGTCTTTCAGTAAGCAGGCAAGGACCATTCTCTTCAGGCAACATTTCCTCAAATGGCTGCCAAGTAGTTTTTTTTTTTTTAATGGATTATAGTACCTCACTGCATTGAATGTGCTTTGGCTTATGCTTTTTCGCATTGTTTTCATAGATCCTTTTATTAATGTTCACTCATTGTTACTAATCTTAAATTCTGCCTTTTAATTGTTGTAAACCACCTAGGGTCCTTAAGGGGAAATGGTTGAAAACATTTTAAATAAACAAATAAACCAAATGGAAGAAAATTGCAGATTGCAGTTATCCTCAAATGGCTAAAAATTCATCCACTGCCACTTATCAGCTGTTCCTTGAGAACAAAAACTGTTTTTCACAATATTTTACAGCAAGTATGTGGCATCAATATTTACAAAAAAAAAAAAAAACTACTAAAAAGATTGACTGATTGAACTCCATCTGCATTGCTCCATCTAGGCTATAGAAGCAAAGGGTTGGGATCCAGGCTTCATTAAAATAAGATCTACTAAAATCAACACATCATGTAGGACTGAATCCAAACCAATGAACTGATCACTTCACTAAGATCCCAGAATAAAGCAAAACCAAAAAGGCATGTACTTACTTCCAGCTGGAGAAAAAGTTCTGAAACAGAACAGAAAATAAAAGTACATCATGTTGCAACTCCAGTAAGACCTCAAAGTAAGTAGCCTAAAACAGTAGCACTGGTGATCTCAGGCCTACAGGAGTGTTATGGCTAGAGAATATAAAAACAGCTCAAGTACTGTACAGTGTTCCCCCGCCATTTCGTGGTTCATATACTGCGGTCCCGGTATATTGCGAGACCACAGTATATGAAAGGCAAGGGCCCCTGTGGTAAGCTGCTTGGGCATGTTTGAGGCCTACTGCACTTAACCCAGGCCTTCCCCAAATGGGCCTCGGACGGGCTTCCCAGGCCTGTCAAAGGCCCCAGAAGTGGTTTCCGATAAACCAGAAGCAACTTCGGAAAAACTGATGTGACTTCTGGATTGTAAGAAACCACTTCTGGAGCCTGGGAAGCCTGTTGGAGGTCTGTTCAGGGCAGTGCCATACCCCCCAGTCCTCGTGGATTTTCAATTATCGCGGGGCGGGTTGAGTCCCTAACCCCCAAGATAGGTGGGGGATTACTGTACAGTAGTTCTAAATTGAGTGAGTCACAGGTAGGAGGATTATATAAGAGGTGAGAACCCCCATACACCCTGCAAGTAAATACATCCTGAGTCCTGACACAACCTTGAGTGGACTGCATCCTACTTCATCAGACAAATCTATAGACCTGCTTGCAGTCCACACACAGGTGATGAAAGATACAGTCTATGTACTTTATGATGATGTACAGCATAACAAGTTCGTCTTTAATACACAATAAAACTATACACTGCAATTTATCCCATTACAAGACTAACACAACTGACAAGCTTTGCAATAGAAATATGACACAAATAAACCACATATTGGTGCTAAGAAGGCATCAGGCATGCATGTGCGACACATTTGCCTTGGTATAGATGAAAAAGACTCAGTGATGAGAAATCCAGTTCACTAACCTGCATTACGTATTCTCTCCTTGTACTGCTGATCCAGCTTTTTCATTCTTTTCTGATATTCCTGTAAAGTACCTATTGCAAAATGTGGTACAAATTGAGATACTTCTACTATGCCTTTGAAAAGGGCACATTCCTTCCTCACTATTATTCCTACTGTCGTGCCATCAGTGCAGGAGCTGAACTCCTATTGGTTTTCCACATCAGTGCCTATTACAGACAGCCAACACTCCTGAAACATAGGCAAAAGAATAGCAAAGGCTCTCTTTTGCAAGGGGGGAGAATCCCAACCCGGTTTTGGCAGGACGTTTTCAGCCATTCCAGTCCTCTTACAACCCATAAATGGATAATTTTAGGCTCAAATGGACTGCAAATGAATGCTGCAGAATGGACATTATTTTCAGTGTTCAAGTTTTACACGGAGAATACACAGGTGCAAAGGATCCTTCTGAGAAAGAGGTGAGACTGAGAAAGCAACTGACCGAAGATTACCTAATTCTGCTCTTTCTGTGTTTTCCTCCTATGGCTACAAAAACAAAACTCCCTTGGATGCCAAAGTCTGTAAAGGAAAGGAAATACTGCGACCTACACACAAGCAATGGAATCTCAGCAGAAGTCTTCTCCCGTTGGCCTGGCAAAATTAAGCACCAATCCCTGTTCAATATCTAGTGCATGCATACACACACACACACACACACAAACACACACACACACACATTGCAGTTGATGGGAAAGAGCATTTACTGCCCAAGATCCAGGAAAAACCCCTGCAGGAACAAGGGGTCAATTTTCCTCTTCCAAACCTTGCTGCAGACTGCATAACTGCCTTAAGAGCCATGGCAGAACCTCAAGTGCTGTGAACTTGTTCTTTTAAAAAAAATGTTAAACTAAGTGCATGCAGGGAGGGGGGGTTGTTCCTTAATAATAATAATAAAAAAAATTATTTACGGGCAAAGACCAAAAACAGGTTGTTCTTTTGTTTTGCAGAGGAGCCACGGATTCTAGAAGCTTCCAGCACAATTCTCTCTACTTTACATTCTATTTGGGGCCGGGGGGAGGGGGGTACATCCTAGTACTGTAGTCCCATATGGTTAAGAAAGTCACTGTCATTCATGGCAGACAATACTGTGCAAGATGGATGAATTTCCTGACTTGGCATCACACCCTTTCTAGTGGTGATAATGTGCCAGAAAGCAGAACTTCTGATTACAGAGCAGTCTCATCCGGTGAAGCTCATTTAAGTCTGTAGTAAATATTTCTCTTTAATTAAAAAGTAAAGTTCAAGATATTAAAACCTACCTTCTTGTAACTGCTGTAGCTGCCTCTTAAGTGATGCCAATTTATCTTGATACATCCTGGAACCAGAACAATTCCATTAAGTTATTATATAAGTTGTAGCAGAGAAAATGATTCCAAAAACTTAAGTCGCAGGAGAGCGATACATATAAATAATAATTTTCTTGTCTTTTGCCTCCAGCAGGGTCCTCTCCCTCCCTGCAGAGCAATACTTTCATCTTCAAAAGCATTTCATCAAAGGTACGGATAATTAAATTTAGGTACTGGTGGGCGCAACAACTTCTATGTCTTATTTACACAAAATGTTGTTATGGAGAAATGAAAAATTCGTAATGGCTGCGAAGCGACTGTGAGAACCTTACCAACCAAACTGGTCAACTTCAAAAACCATTGAAAAGCAGGAACACAGAAGCTATTAAAGAGACAAGAATGTGCAGAAAGCACAAAACGCACACAACTGTTTGGAATGTAGTCACGTTTAATACGTTATGACCAGTAAAATATACACTATTTTATGATGTTTCTGTTTACATAAATTCATCACTGCTTTGAGTTCAGACAATGTGGAGAGCTACCATCAGTCTAAAATCAGGTTGGATTTGATTTAAACCAAGTTTTAAATTAAAAACTTAAAATTGTTGATTATCTAAATTTTAAAAACATCAAATTTATGTTTAAATCAATATTTAAAACATTTTGATTTTTTAAAAACCATTTAGTTTTATCCACCCTGTCTAAAACCCAAGATTACAATCCCTACTGAGCCACAGGAGAGGAAAGGGATGGGGAAAAAGTGAACCTAGTGTAGTGCAGACGTGGGATAGAAAAAATAAAGTCAAAAAATAGTCACTGGGTATTTGTAATAAACATCAGGTGATTTGACAAGTGACTCAACATTTATGATTTGGCTGCGGCAATAGGGAGAGGGACTGAAACATGGCCACATAAAGCATAATGGAAGATTTCAGAGTCTGAAGACAACTAACCCAAATGAAAGCAAGCAAGCAGTGGCCATTTCATTGCAGAAGAACAGAAAATAACGGACTAAATAAACAGACACAACAGAGTAACTATATAATGCAAAGGAGACTAAAGTATGCTACATATCAAGCAGCCATTTCAACAATGCCCAGACAAATCAAGAATACTTCACACCTCCACCAGCAAGGGCATGGCTAATGACACATACTTTATGGGTGTTGGGGAGGTTGTAAAGGTAGGGAATTGTCCACCTAATGAGCCTATTGTCCACAACCCCATTCAGGCCACTGTCCTATTTATGAACCTATTTATGATCAGGGTGACAAGAGGTCAAAGTAAACTATAAAATGGAAGACCTGCAACTAGTTTTCCTCAGAGTGACGAAGCTCTTTGGATCATTAGCGAAACATTTCAATCTCTCAAGAAAAGAAGTCCAGTTACCATGATTCAATCTCCAGATAAATTAAAGAAAGCACTCAAATAAAGCAAAGGTTCCATCATTTGGATGGCAACATAAGCACATCCGATCATGTCCGATTTCAGAAGCTAAGCAGGGTCGGCCCTGGTTGGTACTTGGATGGGAGTCACAAAGACTCGGTCCCGAATGAAATGACACAACACACACACACACACACACACACACACACACACACACACACACACA
>JAHTLZ010000019.1:8684373-8707791 GCA_023846285.1 Phrynocephalus versicolor | reverse complement strand
GTTGCGGGAGGCTGAGGGGGGGGGGGGTAGGAAAGGGAAAGGGTGTGTGGGGTTTATTTTTTGGGGGGGGGCAGGAGGGTCGAAGCCAAAATGTGGGGCACGTCGGGTCGGGTCGGGTTTGTTTTCGGTGGGGCTTCTTGGGGTTAAAACAGCAGCAGCAGCAGCAACAACAAAAAGACGGGTTTGAGGAGCCCGGCGTGAGGGGAAAGGGGCTGGAGGCGGAGGGGAAAAGAGAGGTAAGGGGGGTGGGATGTCGAAGGCAAAATGTGGGGCAGGTCGAGTGTGTGTGTGTGTGTGTGTGTGTGTGTGTGTGTGTGTGTGAAAGGGGGGGAAACTAAATATGGGGGAATTCTCCCCACCCCCAGCTGTGGGGAGAGGTCCGGGAAGGACAGTTAGGGGAGAGTTTGTTTATTGACACCCCTCTGTGTGACTTGATGTGTTTACAGAAGTAGAACAGGTGATCCCTTTCGGCTACTAGAAAAATGACCCCCCAAAAATGTGGCTAATATTTTTGAGGGCAAAAACCCTCTTCCTTAGAGCTGTGCCAAAAGATGGGAGTTGCCGGGAGTTGTTTCTTAGAGGTAAAGTCCTTGGCAAGATGGAAAAAATATGCCTGGCAGTTTCTTATGTATTTAGGAGATGTGCAACGGTATTCGAGAGGGAGGGAGAAAACAGATATGGAGAAAAGACCACCCATTTTCCCCATAATATGCCGAAGCCGCCGATGGCAGCCCTTTTGGAGGAAGACTTGACTTATTTATGAGTGTTTACATAAGTTGCTTGCCTCCAAAGGCTTGGCCACAAAACACACGCATGCCTAGCGTGGAGAGGCGAGGTCTGTGCAATTCCTAGGAGTCGCAGGCATGGTAGGATGCACTGCACTGGGAAAGTATGCAGGAAGAAGGTTTGTGTCCATATATGTGGCTGAACAGGAAGGCTTTCCCGAGGATGACTGACGAGGGAGCATCGGATATATCCTAGCCCTGTGTCGCCACTTTAAACGGCCTCTCAGGAGAATTGAATTGGAGCATGGGCATAGGTTGCAAGGTACGAGTCAACGTGAGAGGTACGGCACTAATGGGTAGTGGGGTTGGGAAGGCTGGAGGGGAGGCAAGGGAGGCAGGAGAATCAGTTGCCCAGGTGAGGATGGGACAACCCCACTCCCTTGTGAGGAGAGCAAAGGAAGGAGAGAAGCAACATGGGAGTGGTGGTGGTGTTGTGGGGGGGAGAGAAATGAGACATGAGTTCCTTTTCATTGCTTGTAGCATGGGAGAGAATGTCCCATTAAATCAAACCTGGAGGAAGGGGCTGAAGGGAGATGCCGATCTCTTGGGCTGGAATATGAAAGAAGAAAAGAGATGCAGTAAGCTGCTTCAGGACATCACTTGACTCCAGAACTCCAGAAGGGACAGAGCTAGGTGAGAAGGGCAAAGGGTTGCAAAAGGGAAGTAGAAAAGGGCAAGGAGGGATGTGACGAGAAGAGGAAACAGATGAAGAGAGCAGAAACGTTGCAAAGATAATTGAGATTGGGGAGCCATACACAAGGACTCCCTGCCCTCACTTTGAAGGGAAGACCTTACATTTTGCCAGAAGAAGTGTGATGGAGATGAAAGGGGAAGTAGGTGGGAGAAAAACAACAGGATACCTACCAGCTGGGGGGGGGGGGGGTTCAAATCTGAGTCAGAAAAGAGCAATGGAATACTTTGAGAGGATAGTTAAATGTGAAGGTTCTGTGCTGGGCCAAGCCTGGACATAGGTTGAGGAGAGCTGGTGTGGCAATGCAGGAAGAAGGGTTGGTTTGGTTTTAGAAAAGGTCTAAGTGTACCTTGAGGGAAGGGAGTGTATGTGTATGTACATTTGTATGCATGCATAGCAAATACAATCACTGTTTGTATATATAAGGGAGCTCTTGTAACATCAGCCAGCAGCAGTGGCTGCAAAGCCAGGCACTAAAAGCTTAAACCCTCAGTGTGCCTTCTGGGAGAGAGACTGGATGAGATCATCCAGAGCGTCTGTTGCTAATTGGGTTACATACCCTCGCACTTGTATGGTCCCAGAGCACAACAAAAAGTGGTACTGTTTAGCTAGTTCTGAGTGTTTTGATATACCTAGAAAACTGTAGGGCAACAACTTGACAGCATGTAATTGAAGTGATTGCTGTTATATATAAAGCATTGCACCCTTTCTGCATGGGGGGTTGCTTTGAAGATGTTCAGGATTTTGCACCAGGTCAGAATGCCACTTCGGTTTTGAACTCTGTTTCAGCTACAAGGGAGCTCCTAGCCCTGATTGAGAACATTAGTGCTATTGTTCAAATGTTTCCAAATTCAGTCACATTTTATAGTCCCGATCAAGTCACATTTTCAAGACTGTTTAGGTTCCGTTTGTGGTACCCATGATGAATGTACCTAGTCGGTCAACTATATGTTCTTCCTGGTAGAGGTCTGGTCATCCCCCTCATAGATATCATTTGGGCTGCAACAGAGAACACACTTCTCTCCTAGAGGCTTTTAGAGTGATTGGCAAGTGCTATGATGATTCAGTGGACAATCCCTTATAGTTTTTTTTCTTTGCATTTATATATCTAAGTATTTTAGAATTTCAACCGTTATATTGATGGTCTGTATTATATTTTATTAGTCCTGAGGTTTTTGTAGCTTATAAAAATGAACAAATATGAGGGTTAGATGGCAAGAAAACGTGATCAGCAGTGCCTTGGGGGTGGGGGGGGAAGAAAGGGGTGCAAGGATAGAGAACAAGTTTGCTTGAGTTGCAAGGGGACATGACACAATACATGCAATATTAGATCTTATGAATCAGCGGTGAAGGGTTCTTGGCACAAATGGTTCTATAGTTACCATTGAGACACTCACATTCCATTACTAAGCTTAGAGTGCAACAGTAGGTACCAATATGATTCACTCTTATCATCGTGACACTTGGATATCAGGAAGCAAAGAGGTTGAAGCAGACAGATGCAATACAGTACTTGTGCACGCATGAGGAAGGCAGATACGTTGTGGGTTGTTGGATGACTTTACTCCAAGATGCATGGGAAAGCAAACATGAGTGGACCTGACTGTGTCTATTGAGAGGAGAGAAGAATTGTGTAGGCATTATACTGTTAAGTGCATATTCAGAATTTGCTGTCAATGTTCTCTTCTGGTGTCAGGTAATTTTATGTGGTTCTTACACTGGCAATCTCTGGGCAGCAGCTTTAGACTGCACACAGGTTCAGTTGTAATGTTTAAATAAAATGTGGTGGGGAAAAAATCACTTGGCACCTAAATTTGTAATATGATGAAATGGCAAATTTAATAAAACAGACAGATGACATCTTAGTGTGGATGTGTAATTTGCTTTGTTATTGAGACATAGCTATGGTGTCACCCTAAACCCTCACTGTCATGGTATTCAAACTTCACAATGACAAGGATGAATCATATCTACACCTAGGTTGTTCTCTAAGCTTAGCAATAGAACACTGGTGTTTCAATGATAACTGTAGCATCATTATTCCTTGAAAACTTTCACAGCTGATTCACAGGATCTGAGATTCCATCTATCACATACTGCTCCCCATTACTGCCCAGATAACCCTCATTGTATTGATCATGGGGTGGAGGTAAATTCATTTACTGTATGTTGGAAGTAAACTGTGCAAACTAGTGATTCTAAACCCTTGGCCATCCAGAGGATTTGTGCTTCAGTACCCAGAATTTCTGACTTGGCCCTGCCAACTAAGGATCTTTAGTTTGCAAAACAACTGGAGGGCCAAAGGTTGGAAACTACTGCTAGAGAACTGGAAACAACTCTAGCAAGGAAGTAGGATTTTTAAAATCCCCCATACTGTCCCATTTATTGTACTATAACCTGTTTGATTTGAGGTATCCAATACCCATGCAGTCTCATGTTAGACTGAGGTGTCAAATAATTTTAATTTCAGGACTTGGGTATTTGACATACATTTCTCTGTTGGTTTCATCTGATGTAGAAGATTGTAACGTTGTTACTATTTCTCTTGTTTTTATTAATCAGGAGCCATTTGATACATCTTACTCTTGTGCAGGTGTTCAAATAATTCCATGCTTTTGGCAGCTCATGATTTGCTAGCATTGCTTCCTTTTGGGGGTTGTGTATTAAGAACTCTTGGCTCACATTTTGCTGTTTCTCTCTTACATCTTTCCTGGAATCATTGTAACTTAATTGTGCCAGGGAAGATTCATAGCTGCACATTTCTATTACAACTTGCTTTAGTCTTCATGTACAGGAAATATAGGTTCGTGTAGATTATAGCAGATTTATGTCATTACAGTTTTTGCTGCAGTGTGTGTGCTCAGTCTACTCTCAAAGGGTGTCTCCTTCGGTCTTTGTTGCTAGGCATTATACACTCTAGATATATTCACCCACATTAAATCAAGACATAAACAAATAGCATTCATCCCTAGAATGAACAATTAAAGTGGGTTAAAATCCCCGTATCCCTTAAACGGTCACTCCAACATTCAGTACTGCCAAAAGGTCCTATAACCCCAAGTTATAGTGAAAGTCTTTTTTACAGTTCCCTTGCTTACATATTTATTTATTTGTCTCAGTTGCATCATACCCTAATATAAAAGATGTTCCAGCTTTTATCAGTTTCCAAAGTGGTGGCCATTTTAACAGATAAAAACAAAAAGGAGTCTTGTTGCACTTTGTAGGCTTAAGTACTTATTATAGAATATGTTTTCATTACGCATAACAAAGTATTGTTTTTACTGAACTACAGAGCTCTTTACAATTAAGAGCGCACCAATGAAAACCATGCCGAACAAAGCCTAGTAGGCAACACACTTGTTTAAATGAAAGCTCTTTACTTTCTTAGAAGAATGCTGTCAACAAGGGGGCTCCGCTGAAGGAGGTACAGAGTATGGTGCAGCCATCCAGAAGACCATTGCCTGAGTTCTTATCAGACATACATCAGATGTTTGTGGGTAGAAAGAAGGGCCTCACATGAACAATGTAGCCTCCTGCAGGCTGAAGCTGTTCTAAGCAGTTAAAATGGTTGTGGGAAGTATAGTAACTACAGTTCAGAAGTACTGTAGTCATCTTTTGTGAGTCTGGGGAACTATTTCAACCCTCTTAGATCATTTCAGTGCAGAGGCTACATACTTTCTAAACATATATTGTGAAGCATTCAGTACTGAGGAAAAGTCTCTTTTTTGCTTTTATTTTTTGGGGGGTTGTTGTTTTTTTTGGAAGTTTTACCTAAAACAAGGTATGCACTATGCTTTCTGTGTGCATGATTTTTTTTTTTGCTCCTTTTTTCTTTTTAAAAAATAGGGTTGTTTTTTTAAATTTTCTGTGTGACAGTGGACTCCAGGCTTTTCTGTGTGACAGTGGACTCCAGGCTTTCTCTGTAAAATCAGCATAATGGATGTGTGCACTCTCTATGTTGGCTACCTTTGGAGTAGGTGTTCTAACTGCTTCATTCAGTGCCTCTGGTGAGCCTTCTAGATCCAACATATTGCATTGACTGACATTACAGAGCGGCCTTGAGCGGTAACAACATATAGAGAGTGTTGCAGTAATCTGAGCAAGATTTAACTAGAATATGCACCACTATGATGATCTGACACTTAAGAGCACACTGTTTTGATCTAAAGAACATTTGGTCACCACCAAACCTGGGCACCCAGTTATAGAAAAAAAATCCAGGAGTATTCCCAACAGGTCTGATGTTTTCCAGAGAGAGTACAACTCTATTCAAAGCAGGAAGCCAATTTCCCTTGACCTACTTTTTACTGACCAAAGAGCACTTCTGCCTCCTCTGCAGTAAGTTGCAGTTTGCTCGTTCTCATCCATTACCAGTATCAGGAATGTGTTCAGAATGTCTGTAGTTTCTTTGGCTTGCAGCGGTTATCAGGTTTGGTTATCCTGTATTTCTGATAGTGAACTCCAAAGCCCTTGTTACACTCTGGAAGTTGTTAAAAGGCATAGAAGACAGAACAAAACCTCATGGGACACCATATGCTGATGAAACTGACCTTCCAGTAAAACTTGAACCTGTATCTGGAAGGCATCAGGTGGGAAAAGGTGCCTTTAAGTTATTCATTGAACCCTTACTCTTTACTAGTGTAGTACTGCAGGAGGGTACACAGCACAGTCTTATTTGTGGTACCCATGATCTGAAATGCTCTTCCAAGATATTCTGGGATGCTTCCTCCCATTCTAAGTATTCCGTTGATGACTGAATCCCCTTTCTTTTAAATGTTTTGACCTTAGCTATGCATAAGTATATCAGTTTAGCTACTGTAAGTTTTTGTATTTACACTTGGTAGAAAAACAGGAGCTGTCAGATTCTAGTTATGTGTGAAAGAAATGATAAATTGACACTGCAACCACCAAATCTTATTTGTTTGTTTGTTTGTTTCTTTAAACCTATAGGTCACCCAAAATTTAGTGGACAAGGTACTATTCTGAGTGGCTGCTTACCAAGATGAAAACCATTTGGAAAAAAAAATAGAATCATACATTGATGAAGTTGGAAGGGGCCTATAAGTCCAATCCCCTACTCAATGCAGATCAAGGGCTATCTGCTAGGTGGTTGTCTAAATTTCTTCTGAATGCCTCTAGTGTTGGAGCACTCATTAATTCTCAAGGTCATTGGTTCCATTGCTGTACTGATCTAACAGTTAGGACATTTTTCCTGATATTCAACTGAAATCTGATATCTTGTAATTGGAGCCCATTGTTGCGTCTCCTGCACTCTTGGATGATTGAGAACAGACCCTGCTCATTTCTGTATAACAATCTTTCAATTATTATTATTATTATTATATTATTATTAATAGACTTCCTGATTTTCCAAAAGGAACTCTGGGTGGTACACAACAAAGAATACATAATAAAACAAGTACAATATAAATCCATATAAGTAATCATGTAAAAACCAAATCCAATAAGAAGACAATAAGAATACAAGATAATGGCAGATAAAACAGATAGGCAACAAACAACAGAATCAGCAGACATTCAACCTCCTTAGTTGCCAAAAGAGGCCTTGGCTTTTTTTTTTAGCTGTTCCTAAAAGCCATGAGGGGCTCCTGGCTCCAAAGTCCTAATTTCGCTAGGAAGGTGACTCCACCATGTTGGACCCACCACTGAAAAAGCACGGTTCCAGGTAGAGGCCTTACGAGCCTCCTAGGGAGTGGAGACCCTGAGCAAAAAGGCCTGTGATGTTCTAGTGTGCCGGGCTGAAGTTGACCTTAGGATGATATGCTCCACAAGATTTTCTGGACCTAAGCTATATTTGAAAAGTGCTACCCTACCTCCCCTCAGGCTCAACATGCCCAGTTCTTTCAGTCGTTCCTCCTAGGGCTCAGTTGCCCCCTGATTATCCTTGTCGCCCTCCTCTGAACTTGTTTGTCAGCATCTTTCTTGAAGCGAGGTGTCCAGAACTGGATATACAGTAGTACTCAAGATGAGGTTTAACTAGTGCCAAATAAAGGGGAACTAGTAACCTGTGGGATTTGAAAACTATGATTGACACCACTGCTTCTGCTTTTTGAGTAGTGCTAATTCCATAATTTGTATTTTTTTTTAAGTTGCTGCTCAAGCTTTATACAGGTAAAATAGTTTTACAGTGTTTCATTTGTTTACCAAGTTCAAAATTAGCTTATGAAATGTTATTTCCATCTTTGAAGGGACATTTTCTGCCTTGCTGTGCATTTGGAAGGCTAGAGTGCATGTCTGTGGGGATGGAATGCAAATTAATTATGGACAATAAAGATTGACGCCATATGATATTTCTGCTTGCTTAGTGGTATCATTTGGATTAGCCACAACAGTTATGTCAAGTTAGATATTGTAGAATCATTAGACAGGAACTATCTGATGCTTTCTTTTTGGCCACTGTATGAGAGGCTGTTCATTATGAGTGCAATCTAAGTAAGGATGAGCTTGCACACTTAAAATAAATACTTTTCATACAACCAACATGATTTCTGTTTTGAGATGCACAAAACTTCCAGTTATCACTGTGGCTTAGTAACGTCATTCACATACTACAGCAAACCATTACATGATTTTTTTAAACATTGGACTTGGGTGTTATGAGCAAACTTAGCTTGGCTAATAAACCACAGTTTGCCTATGAACTATAAACCACAATGTAGAACTCAAGGTTTGTTATTTGCTCATGATATCTGTCTTGATTAAACCAGTGATTATCTATATCTTTCATCCTGACTCTATCAAAGCCACTAAATCTCAGGACCAGAAAATTAAATGGCCTCCTTTTTCTGATAAGGACATGTACCAGCAGTGGGACACACTGCTTCTGTGTGCCACTGTTGGTACATGTAACATTCAATGAAAATTATTTTAAATTGTGGTTTATTGTGATATCCAAGCTGATATCTGTGGCTTGCTCTTGACTTACTTTCCTGGTCCGCCTCTCTGAAACAGGAACTGAAAGAAGGCAGGAGAAACCAGGCATTCAAGCTTTGTTTGGTTGGTCTTCAAACAAGCAATTCATGGCTAGATTCATGGGGTTAGATTGCCCCTGAGCTCTGGTGACATTAATAAGCAACCTCTGAAATAGCCGATTATAATGACCCTGCTCAGCTCCAACAAAATCAACTCCAGACATTCTTTTATGGAGTTCTATGGATCTCCTATTTGCTCTTATTTGTATTAAACAAAAATGGTGTGCCTGACTTATGGACTTATTAGGTGCTGATACAGAGGTGATAATAATATGCCATTGAGTTGATTTCAATGTATGATGACCCTCCAAAGGTTTTCCTAAGTATAAAGGACTTCAGAATTGTTATTCTGTCTGTTTGCTTATTTGTGTGTGTGTGTGTTGGCTGGCCCCTGACCTGGGTGGCACAGTGAGAATTTGAACTCACAGCTTCTGTCTCCGCAGACAAGCACTCCAGTTCTATAACTCTGTTAACTCTAATGTCTAGGTAAATGTTTCTAAAACAGCTACTGTGTCTGTGCATGAACTTATATTGCCTTCTGGCAGAAATTGGCTGGGCAGAGGCTTCTTGCTACTCATGGACATTATGACAAGCATATTAAAAGGTAGGGAGTGTGGCCAGTATTGGATCATCCCATGTCTCTCCCATTTGTCAGACCCTAATTTCTCCCAGTTTCACTGAAGTGGACACGGGAGAGGCAAAGGTTCTTTGCCTGTTGCAGAGAACAGCATCTGAGGTGCCTTTCACATCTGACCAAGTGAAGAGGCATGGCCCAGAAGCTTTATAGGAAGAAAAGTGTACTGTCTTACCCAAAGAAGCACCTTTGCTGATTCAGTTAATTCCAGCCAGCTATGTTGAAAGGAAGGAACTGAGTAAATCTGTCAAATCCAAAGCAGTTAAGGCCTGTAAGCATGAGTTCTGATTCCTTGTTTTACTATAGTGAAGAAACCATCTGTAATATACAGGTTTTTTTTTTGTTCCAGGTTTAGAACAATTCAATTTTTACCATGCTATAATAATCTCCTGTGAAGTAAAACTAAAAATCCACCTTTTTTTTCTGAAACAGCACATTTACAAGAGCTTGATTTTTTATTGTAAAAGCTTTTACGACAGATTAAGAGCCCTGTCATTGACTCATTGGATGAGGATTTTTCCATGCTTTACCCAGGGTGTATGAGGAATTCATTACTCCCCTGTAGTGGTAAGAAAATTTCAGATTTAATGTAAGAAACTTACAACAGAGTCATAATGAACTGAACTGCTTTCAGATGATAACCTGCAGTTTTAATAGAATTTACATTTTTACCTGTTCGTTTTAGCAATGTTTGCAAAAGAAATGAGAAACTAATACCTACAAGCTGTGTGTTTCATTCTTTAGGGAAGGTGTCCCCAAGCTTTTTGGATGAATTGGCAGTTCTGGCATTTTATTAAATTGTATCATGGCTGTCATCACAGAATAGAATTCCCCGCATAGGTTAAGAAAATGAACATGGCAGGTTTGTTGAATGATGTACAGTGGTACTCCGACTTACGAGACTAATTTGTTCTGAGCGAATGCTCGTAAGTCGGTTATCTCGTAGGTTGGGGAGCGATTTCCCATAGGAATGCCTTGAAAGTTAATCTGTTCTGGATGAACGGATTTTAATGCATTCCTATGGGAAACCGCTTTAAACAACCCGCGGCTTCCCCCACTACCACCGGGCACGTTGGGGAGAGAAGCGGTGGGTGGTTTAAAAGGTGGTTAAATGCCTGTACTGCAGCTAAAATGGTGCTCACAACCTGTGGTCCCAGATAGCTGGCTCATGGTTGACTCAGTTTTCTATTCTTCCTAGGTCGGTAAAATGAGTACCCAGCTTGCTGGGGGTGGGGGGGTGCAATGTGTAGCCTGCATACTGTAATTAAACTGTAAACCACCCAGAGACTACTTGAAGTGGTCTGGGGCAGCATATAAGCAGAACACTTTGCTCTTGTTTTTGTCTTCAAGGAACAGAATGTATATACATGGTTCTGGCTTCCCGCCTCCCTCCCATTTATCTGCACATACTCCATGACAAGAGTTAGGTTAAAAGTCCAAGGTCACATTTAACTGGAACTTTGAACCTGGCTCTCTCCAGGCCTAGCCTGAAACTTTCACCATCACGCTACACTGATCCTGTAGTGTCAGATTCATCTCTGTGCTTAACGTTAGCGTTTCATGCCTGTTTTGTAGTGTTCTTTGACACTGAAAGGGATGCATACATACTGCCTTCTACCTTGAATTTGTAAATTCAGACTGAATTTTCTTTCTGGCATATGTAATGCTAAAGTTTAATTTGTGAAGTACAACCAATACATTTTTTTTGATGTGTTAAGCCAGAGTCACTGTATTGCAGTCAGAACTGAATCACCCTGAGGAGACATATTCCCTGCAAAGAAATGTAGGGCAGTGAGTGCAATATGGTATTGTAAAAAAAAAAAAAAAAAGGGGGGGGGGGGAGAGAAGCCACACCACAGCAGGAAAATAGTTTTTTAAAAAGTGAGATTAAATAGAAAGCTGTGTTAATTAGTAATTTTAATAGAGAAAGAAGCAATGGTGGTATCAAGCTATATGAGGCAATCTCTTGACACCCCTTAACTTGTACTTGAAGCTTTCTAAAGGATGTACACAGTTCTCATTTGAAGAAGTTGACAATATCAGGCTGGATTGACTCAGATCAAGAATCTGACGGAATATAAAGCAACTTGGTTTTTCCGTGGTTGCCCCAAGATTTGGAATTCGACTGTCTACTGAGGAAGGGGATTTGAGGTGTATGCTCTTTTTATTTATATCTGCACATTTGAATTGCCTTTGATACAATTACTTTTAAATATTAAAATTTATTGAAATATGTTAATACAGCTTTCTTTTCTTTTGATGTGTAGCTTTCTAATTTAATCTTGTGAGCTGGCTTGAACTGCCATGTTTTGGAGAAAACAAATGAATAAATAAATAATCATTGTTATTTGATTAAGGCACTTAGTCAAGCATTGTGGTACAGAAATGGGCCCATGGAAAGATTTACTTAAGGTTGATTTTTTAATGCTGTGTAACTACCACTCAAACCTTCCTGGCATTTCTGTGGGAACAATTTCCAGGAAAAAGAAGACATGTCATCATATGAATAAGTATTGGTGTCCAGCAAGCCCCTTTGTTCTATAAATTACTTCTTTTTAAATCTTTTCTTGGTATGTCCCTAGTACTCTTCACTGAATTTTGTTTTCTCTTGGATTCGCTACCTCAGAATAATGACTGTCATCGGCTAGGCAGATGAGAAAAATTTACATTTGTGACATCTGCAATATTTTCAGATCTAATAGAGATTACAGCAAATTGCTGGGTATAAAAAGTGTGTTATTCTTACAACTTCAAGAGTCAGACACCCAGGGCCACATAGTAACCTGGAAGTAGAACATTTGTTTTGAGTAGCAGCCATTGTTAACCAACGTAATTTCTGTGTTTTAAAAACACCGCTGGTATTTTTTTTCCCAGTTCAAAGGAGCAAACACTTTATGGAGAAAAATAAACAAAGAAAGAAGGAAAATTAAGAAACCAATATAAACTCCAAAGCAAATCAGATGTTTACTTTCAAGAATACCTACTTAACTTTAAAAGTATTGCAGGAGTTTTCTATCTTGGTAAAAGCATACTCTCTGCTGAAGGAAGTGCCTCCCATCCAGATGAGCCATTCTTTTTGCCAGATACACTGTGAATAACCAGAATGTGCTAGCTGAATGATGCAGTGATCCTCAAAAACAAATTTCCCATATGTGAAAGATATACCTTTGTCAGTTTGCAGTATTATCTTATATACAGTATCTTGAAAGCCCTGTTATGGTTGCTTTAAGTCTGTCCTGACTTAACTGCATGAAACCACAACAGCCACTTGGTGATGGCTGTACATTTAATCCATTGATATTAGTTTAAAGATGTAAATTTTCCAGAAATTTTGAAGACATGGGGGGGGGGGGGGAGAAACTTTGGAAAAATGGGAAAATTGCTCAAAAAAACATTTCCCCCCTATTTTCACCCAGAATTTCCAGAAAGTTTGCATCTCTGTTCTAATTTAAGACAATGAATACAATTGAATGAATTGTTTCTTTAAATTTATGGCAGACTTTGATTGTTGCTTATGAACATTAATAATTATCAATAATTATTAATAACCATTAATAATAATGATCAATGCCACATTATCATCCAGGTGGTGCCTGAGATGTAATTCTTTTTCAAGCCATACATCTTTCTGGTGTAAGGCTTTCATTAATACTTTGGTTCTTATTTGCAAATTATAATAATGTTTCTAAAAGAGATATGTTATTCTTTGTGTGAAGTATTCTGGAATAGTATGATTGCCAAAGGCTTTGTTAAAAAAAAGATTTATATCATATTAACTTCCAGATGGTTTTTGTTATTGGTTAAAGGACTGCCATGTTCCTCTGGGAAATGCTTTTGGTCAAATAAACATTTTACTCAGCGTGTTGTTTGTCCGTGGAACTCCTTGCCACAGGATGTGGGGATGGCATCTGGCCTGAATGCCTTCAAAAGGGGATTGGACAGATTCCTGGAGGAAAAGTCCATCCCAGGTTACAAACCATGATGGAGATGTGTCATCTCCAGGCTTAAAACCGGGGTACTTCAAGGGCCAGATGCAGGGGAGTGGTATCAGGAGACAGATAGCTAGTCTCGTGCGCTCTCAGACGCATTTGGTGGGGCCACTGTGAGATGCAGGAAGCTGGACTAGATTGGGCCTTTGGCCTGATCCAGCATGGCTCTTCTTATGTTCTTATCTATCCCCTTTTTTGATATCAGCTCTTTCTAATTCTATGAGATAACAAGTTTTCCATATGATGCACTTATGGTCTCCAGTGACCAGTTCTTACAAAATACACTTCATAAGCAGGTTACTATTAACCACAGGCAGTTACTATACTGTAATTGATAACCCCTGAGGAACCACTTCAGTCATATATTGCCAGCAGTTCCGGCTTTCTTTTGCTTAGCCTTGGGGTATCCTACCCATGAGGTAGTGGTGGCAGTCTTTTGTTGATGGGAGTGCTTTTTTTGCCATGGCAGAGTAAAATCATTGGGACTATTTGAGTTTGAATCAGTGCATTCCCGCCATGGAGTATATTCCAGTATCCTGCTAGCGTTGCTGCCTTGGTTTTGGGCAGCAGACTGTTCTACTATCCATAACCCCATGGTGCAGTGGTGAAATGCCTGTACTACAGCTAAAACTGTGGTCACGACCTGGGGTTCAGTCCCATGTGTCAGGCTCATGGTTGACTCAGCCTTCCGAGGTCGGTAAAATGAGAACCCAGCTTGCTGGGATGGGGGGCGGCGGTATGTGTAGCCTGCACACTGCAATTAAACTGTAAATCGCCCAAAGACTACTTGAAGTGGTATGGGGTGGTATATAAGCATAACACTTTGCTTTGAAACCACCCAGTAGCTGAGGCTTGCCTTTGGATGATGACGATTTATAATTACTTTATATCCTGCCTTTCTACAACAAAGTTGTGCTCATGGCAGTGTAGAATTTTAATAAAATAATAAAAACACGTAAAACCAAATGTAACTATAAAGTCAAGTGAAAACAACTGGACCATAAAGCATTAATATCAACTGAATGTGTTAAAAGTACAGTGCTACCCCGACTTAAGAGCAGAAAACTTGCCATTTTAACTGCTGCCTTACAAATTTTAGATATGGTCTGCTCGACTTACAAATATGTTTTCAATTTTGTTGCTTTTTTAGGGTTATTTTTTCAAGTTTTAGATAGGTACCCCGACTTAAGAGTAGTTTAACTTAAGAGCATGCATTTGGAACGGATTAAATTCATAAGTCGAGGTACCACTGTATTAAAGTCAACTAAGTATGGAGCTAAAGCCAAGTCAGCAGAGCAGGTCAAACGTACCAGTTTTGAGTTTGGTTGACTGAAAGGCAGCCTTTTATCAGTGATAATGCATTGCTTTTGTTTCCTTGTCAAAATTCAAGTGCCTTGTGAGTTAACACTTTTTTTTAACAATATTTGTTGTTCTGCAATGGTCACCCGAAATCTGGATTGAGGCATTGTGTGCTTTAGGATACAGCAGTACTAAGAACAAGAGGCCAGATCTTAGTAATTTCCAGGGTTTCTCATACTTTGGCTTTTTTAGTGAGTCGTTTCATATTATCATCATAGAATGATGAAGTTGGAAGGGGCCTATGAGACCATTGAGCCCATCCCCTTGCTGAATGCAGGAATTCAAGTCAAAACCAAACAGACAGATGATTGTCCAGTTTTCTGTTGAACGTATCCAGCATTGGAGTGCTCAGCACCTCCTGAGAAAATTGGTTCAGTTGTTGTACTGCTGCAACATTTAAGAAGTTTTTCCTGATAGTCAGCTGAAATCTGACTTCCTGTAACTTGCGCCCATTATTCCACGCCCAGCACTCTGGGATGATTGAGAACAGATCTTGCTGTTCCTGCCTATGTCTCCCTTTCAAGTACAGTATTTGAAAAGTGCATGGTATTTTGTTCAAAATGTTATAGGAACCTCATGGCGCAGTGGTTAAATGACTGTATTGTAGGTAAAACTGTGCTCACAATCTGGGGTTCAATCCAAGGTAGCAGGCTTATGGTTGACTCAGCCTTCCATCCTTCCGAGGTCAGTAAAATGAGTACCCAGCTTGTTGGGGGGCAATGTGTACCCTGCATACTGTAATTAAAAACTGTAAACGTCCCAGAGACTACTTGAAGTGGTATGGGGCGGTATATAAGCAGAACACTTTGCTTTGCTTTACCATGAGTATGACCTGTGCCTTTTAGTTATTTCCTAGCTTGTGTGATAAAGAATGGTGTGCTTTCTATGAGGAGCTGTTTGAGGATTTCTGGCAGTGTTTGCATTTTTCTTTGGTCCCAGACATTCCTGAATGATGCCTTTTGCTGCTCGGTGATGAAGTGTTTATGAAAGTCACTATCAGATGTTTTCATCCATACTGGACAGGATGAGGTAACAATATATTTGCTGCCCCATTTGTGCTGGTAGCTCTTTTGATGGACCCATCTACATGTGCCTTGACTTATTTTCAGGGGATACTTACCAACAGCTTGGGAAAAGATGAGCCACAAATGTTCTGAGAGAATACTTCCCCCTGGTTCTGTGCAGCTAACATACTAATGAAGAACTTCTCCACTTTTGAAAGCCTTTCCATTGGATAAGTGGTAATTTTCGGAGGAGAAAAATGTGTGTATATGAAGAAAACAATAAATTATTCTAGCATTTAGGGGAAGAGGAAGCAGTATTAGGATACTAGAATTCCCAGTTTGTGTTAGAGTCCCATTATCCCTTCTAATTGTCTGTGGTGGCATGAAGTGGGGGCAGCTGCATTGTAGCATCATCTAAATCAGCGGTTCTCAACCTGTGGGTCCCCAGATGTTCGTGGACTGCAACTCCCAGAAACCCCTTCCAGCACAGCGAGTGGTGGAGGCTTCTGGGAGTTGCAGTCCAGGAACATCTGGGGACCCACAGGTTGAGAACCACTGATCTAAATGGACACACTCCTGAGTCTGTTCTAGAGGGAGTACTGAATTGTACTGTTTCTTATATTCTCTGCATATGATAGATTTTCCTTTTTTTCTGTTCTTTTCTTACTTGTGTTGTGTTTAGGATATTGTGAACTTCAAGTTATGCTACCTTTTTACTCAGTACAGCATATTAGAAATCAGATGGATTTTATGTAAACATATCTGTGATTCAGTTCATTTTTTCTGTATTTTGAAGTTAGTTTAGATATTTTTGTAACTCAATCTGTGTTTTCAAATGCAATTTTGAGACCCAGGTGGCAGATCAAAGGTGCTGTGATCTCTCCCCCTACCAGACTCCATTTTTCAAGGTTCACATTATTAGTCCTCAGCAATTAACAAAGTAATTGCTATCTGTTTTGCTCCTTGCTAATCTGTGGCTGCAGTCTGGTAGTGAGTGGCAACTAGAGTAGGTCCACAGAATAAACAGAATTTGTGGAGGAGTTCACTCATCAAATCTTTACCAATTCAAGGGCTCTAATGCTAGTGACAAGTCTTGCTACTGGATTTTGGCCTCGTATATTAACACGAACTGGAAGGTTCACATATTAATATGTGAATTAATATCTTGAAATGAACTATGGATTATGTCAAGCAACTTTAGCTGGCCAATTGGGCCTCTAGAAAGAAATGCAGTTGTGAGGAGAGTATCCAGTTATTCTGGGTGAAGTTACAGCAATCATGAGAGGTGTTGGGCAAATGCATCCTTGACAGTGCTGCCAATTCTTTCCTCTACAAGTGTTCATTATCCCAATATCAGTGTTCACGTAGCAAACATGGTTTTGATGGTGCCTATTTTTCAATATAGCGTAAAGTTCTATGCTTAGAATAATGCTAAATCTGGCTCGTTGCCACTGCGAAGTGTATAAATCTTAGTGATCATCTGCAGTTTTCCCTGGGTTGCATGTTGGAGGGCCATATTTGGTTTTATGCTTGTATTCATCCTTGCCGTATGCTTCCTTCTCCAGCTCCACACATTTAGATTTTTCTCACATTGGCCAGCGTTTCAAAAAAAGGAACTTGGGAACATTTCAGCAAGTCCACGCACAAAACTTGGATGTATAATATGTCTGTTGCTTCTGCATCAAAGATCCTAAGACCTGAGGATCAATTCAGAGGGTGCGCTCACCAAAAGTTTTCACTTTGTATTTTGCAAAAGAGATCTGTTTACACAGGACTTGATGGTATGTTTGCCCTAAGTTTGACTTTTAATGTTGCATTGTAGAAAGAAGCATGCTGGGGGGGAAATGAAGTGTTTCTGCCCAGCTACATACAGTGGGAATTGCAGCCGGCTGGTTATTTTTAGCATCTGGAGTTATCTCACTGCAAGCATGAGTCTTTGTGGTTGCAGATGCTTGGAGTGCATGGGGGTGGCTGTTGGTTTTTTCCCCCCTTGCTTGTTCTCTTGTGCTACCCAGATTTTCCAAAGCAGAGAAATCACAACGAGCTGGCATGAGTGAGAACTTCGGCTTATTCTGTATGATGGATACGTGCTGGGCATTTCACATCAGTTTCCATTTTATTTCATTTTATTCCTTGCCCAATGAATTCTGTCTCTAAGACCAGGTAAGTCTTATGCAATGACTAAGATCTTGGTTATGCTGTCTATCCTGCTTGTATATTCACTTGTAGGTAAATAAATATGCTGTGAGTGTAGCTGCTGTTTACTTCCTGAATAGGAAAGACATGGTTTCTCCATTCACCCCATCTGTATTTCTGTTTCCGCTTTAACACATGATCAGCACTTTTACTTGCTTGGTTTTGTGGCATAAGAAGGAAAAAACTGGTGTCATTTTTTCCTGTGCATAGTTTTTCTGTCATGGAATCTAGATTTTAGAGAAGCCAGCTTTTTTCTTTTTCCTTATACAAAGTTAGACAAATTTCTGGCTCCCATGAGTTTTGTAGACCTGTTTTCAAAATACAGTATTCCAGATCTTGAAAGCTATACTTGTCATAATGGAAACTTTGAGCCCTGTGCTACTGTCCTGTCCCCTTTCTCCTCCATATATGATATCCCACTTCAGGTTTATCAGATTCTTACCACTTAGACCAAATTGTCCCAGTTGTCTAAAATCTTATAAACCTTGACACTCATAAATTGTATTGTTAGCTAGTTGGTTTGTTTTTGATTTTCATTTATATGCCATTCTTATCTCCAGAGAGACCTGAATAGCTCATAACATGGATTACCCTGATGTAACCCAATTACACATATTTTATATTATCAGGAACCTATAATCCTGACTGTTTAGTTTAATGCCAATAAAGGTTTGAATTAAATTGATTACCAAGTGTGGATGCTTGAATCATGTTACACTTCTGAAAAGACATGCTATATCATGCTTGTACAAACAGTATAAGAAAGCAGTTGCCTTAATACCCTATGTGTGGGCTTTCTGAATGCATCGTGCTGGCTGATGTTAGCAACAGGATGAGGGACTAAATTAGTCCCTGATGAGTAAACTCTTATGGCTCAGCTATGCAGCATGCCTACAGTTGTCGAACAGTAACATTCCTGTAATGTTCCCATGTTTGACCAAAATCCTGGAGTTTTTTTTTTTAATTGTGGCTTATAGAATTCCTCAGAAAGTAGAGAGGGTTGCCATTCCCTGAAGCTGTAGTACAAAAAAGTAAATTTTCTGAGGTCTGGTTTGAGTTGCATATAAAAAGACTAGGAAGTGTCCGTTGTTTTAAAATCAGTTTTGGTTTTAGTGATGAGTCCAACTAATTATACACCAGTTAGGTTATGACTACTCTACAATTTACTCAGCAGTTTTTGTTGGAGTTGTCATTGGTAAATTCATTTTATGTTCTGTCACCTATGTAATGTGCTGCTAATCACAAGGACGTCTTATCTCATTGGGATGTTTTTTTGTGTATGGTGTCTTCACCTTTTTTGGTTTCTGAAATACGTGATTGGGTGTATCAGACCAAGGGGTTTTAGTGGGTGTGCCCTTTGGGTGACATGGATGATGGTGTGTCTTTTAATTTTTTTACAAGTAATATAGCACTAAATTGGTAACAGTTTGTGAAACTCCAGTGCCTTTCTGATAGAACACTTTAAAAAAACATAGAAAAAATGATTGAAGGAGAGAAAAGAGACACTCAGTTAAGGGTATTTTCCTCCTTTATTGGCATACCGTGCTAAGTTGCAGGTTATGTCAATACAATAGGAACAGTCTTTATCAAATGGGTTCCAATGGTCTCTTCTAACATTTTTTTTTAAATTGTGCTTTTCTAATTTAGTGCTGTGTCCCTTGAACCCATTATTATGTCTGGTACTTCACAGGATATGAAGACTGTACTTCTGCTAACACAGTGTAAAATAGCAAATTTGCCTTATTGTAGCCACATCATGCTGTTTGGTTATATTCAATTTGTGATGTACAACTATTCTAAGATCTTTCTTGATCATAGTACTACTGAGCTAAGTATTCCCCATTTGAGCCAAGTTTTCCACACCTTGTAACAGCATTTGGTGTCTCTTCCCCCCACCCCCGATTTAGAACTTTGCACTTACCTCTCTTAAATTTCATGCTGTTGTTTTCAGCCCAGTGTTCAAGCCTATTCAGAGCTTTTTGAATTTTATTCCTGTCTTCCAAGGTATTTGCTGTGCCACCCAATTCTGTGTCATCTGCAGATCTGACTAGTATTCACTGCATTTCCTCATTCAAGTCATCACTAATAAAAATATTAAAGAGAAATGATGGTACCTGGTGGTACTGCAATTGTTACCCCCTCCCAGTTTGAGAAGGAGACATTGATAGGCACTTGCTGAGTGCTATTCTCTAACCAATTGTGTACCAACCTGAGAGTTATTCTGTCCAGCAAACACCTAGTTAGCCTGCTAATCAGAATATAATGGGGCACTTTGTCAAAAGCTTTGCAGAGTTCAAGGTATATTACATCTACAGCATTCCCACCATCTACCAGAGTGGTTACGGGATTAAAAAGAAAACAAGAGAGAGAGAGAGATCAGATTGCAGAGAGAGAGAGAGAGAGAGAGATCAGTTTACTTTGACAAGATCTGTTCTTGAGAGAGCCATTTTGTTGCTAATTATTGCTGCATTGTTTTCAAGCAGCTTGCAAGGTTGCATTATAATCTGTTGCAAAATTTTCCCTTGGATTGTTTTCGGACTGAATAATCTAGCTTCCAGGTTGCTCCTTTTTGCCCTTCTCCAATCATCTGGCAATTTACCCATCTTCCATGATGTTGTGAAAATAGACATTAATTCTGAGATCTCTACAGCTATTTCCTGTCACTTGCAAATTTGTTTTAAAGAGACAGGGAAGAGAGTAGTGTCAGTGACAGGGAGGGTGGTCTACCTGTGGACCCAAATAAAAATTGTAGCAACTTGAGATGCAGTGGGGACTCTTGTCCCCAAAATTCCCTGGGATAATTAAAGGATAATTAAATATTTCATGTGAAAAACAGCAATTATTTGTTATAAATTGTAAGTGCTGAATTAACCCAAATCAACTCAGTATGGCCTCTCTATCTAGTTGCACCCTGGGCTGATCTATATTCCAAGTAGTAAACTGATATGGAGCTTAAATGAGATTCTTAATTTGATGTTTGGATTTTGAAACACTCTGGAATGTATTGTTTTTAATTCAGATCATTTTATACATGTAATAATTAATAAAGCAAATTGTCCTTTTGGTTGTTGTGAGAACAAAATGATAGATTAGTTAGGGTTTTGGTCTGATCCCGCATAACTGCTCTTACGTTTATAATATTATGGTGATTAATGTTGCAGCAGCTACAGTATCTGAATATCCATGAGTTCAAGCATCTGTTATAGTCCAAGGCTTTGGGCAACCATGGTGTATCTTATAACAGGAGAGAAGAAGGTGCTTGGATTTCTTTTCAGCATATGTCTCTGGCTCTTCCTCATACTATTATCATAATTCCTGGACAGCACAGCTAATGGTGAAGGCTTCTGGCAGATTTAGTAAAAAAAAATATTATGGATGACCCAAGGCTAGAAACTACTTGATTAGGTGCATGACAACTAGGAGAAAAATTAACCAGGGACTAAGTGTGCACATTAGCAAACATACTTTTCTGCAGTGTTGGCCATCCTCTATATTCAGAGTTGGGAATGGTTAGAAATACATACTGTACTAAGTAGCACTCAGAACAGGAAAGCCTACAAGGCAATCTGACTGCATACATTGAAAGAAAATCCAGTTGTGGGTATTCCTTTAGGATTGACATAGATATGGCAAAGATGACAAAGATAATCAAAGATTACAGAAATCAAGATCCTTTATCCAGACAGTTGCAATTTGGTGTATGTTGTATGTAGCTTATAGACTCAATAGGAATTACCTGAAAAATCTACAGACTGTCTTGCAAAATAGAGTTCAAAATTGAAGATAAGCGGGATATAAACATAATAAATAAATAAATAAATAAATAAATAAATAAATAAATAAATAAATAAATAAATAAATAAATAAATATGATAGAGTACATTCACTGTGATTCATTGTTTTACTTGAGCCCTCTGTTCATCCTTGTGGCAAAAATTTGCAAAAGCACATCCAAATTCATATCCACCAATTCCTTAATAGTAGCCTATCCTGAAGCACCTAAGATATCAGTTGCCATAGACTTGTTTTATGTCATGGTGTCTCAATTGCAGTTAATTGCCTTCTTGAGCAGGAAAGCAAATGTTTGAATTATTTTAAGCAGTCTTCATTTAGGATGTGAGGGGAGGAAACACATCATCTGCATACTGTTGGAGTATGAACAACTCCTGGATGAATCTAATCCAGTCTTTAATTAGATGGTAATAGTGCTTGACAAGGTAAGAAAGAAACCAGGAATAGGGGCATTTCAAGCTGGCACTAGCTTAAAAGTAGCGATAGTTTCTATAAATCATCTTATCCCTTCTTAGACTTCTGTATCTTCTCTTAAGGACTGCTGATTTTTACTTCTGTATGACTCCTAATATATATTAGGTGACTTTGAAAATTAATATTTACAAGTGTGCTATTTTGTCTGAGGAATTTAGGGAGCTGTGGTCCAAAAGGAGAGATCTGCAAACATTTGTTAATGCTTGCACTCTTGATCAAGTCAATACAACATTCATATACTGTACATCTGTGTGTGTGTGTGTGTGTGTGTGTGTGTGTGTGATATGCCACCTTTCTACATAAATAAAATCAGAAATCTGTTCACATTTATCAGAGGTATTATTTATAATAATATTTCTCAAAATTACAAACTGAAAACAATTTAAAACCATTTTAAAAATATTTGAAAATCCCTGAGTTTATCTCCTTGGATTGGAGAAAAAGGAGATAAATATTGGGCATCATCAACATACTGATGGCACCAAACCCCAGAAGTCCAACCTCTCCTGGCAGCTTCATGTAGAAATTGAACAGCAGGAGGACCAGACTGGACCCTGTGGGCCACTCAGACCAATAACCAGGGTATCAAATACCACCTTCTGATTTTGATCACCTAGGAAGTATCAGAACCACTGTAAAACAGTACCTTCAAGATCCAGCAGAACCAGTGGAGGCACACTCCCTCTGTCCAGTTTCTGCTATAGGTTATCCACCAAGGCAACCAAAGCCATCTCTAACCTTTAACCAGGCCTTAAGCCAGCCTGAAATGTATCTGAATAATCCACTTTATCCATGAATCTTTAGAAATCAGATCCAGCACATGTTCCAAACCCTTGCCCAAAAATGGAATATTGGATAGCACTGAAATGGAGTATTGATAGCACAGCATCTTTTGGGGATGAGAAGTTCCCAAAATAAGACCTGGACCAGAGAGGAGAACGGTGAAGCTGGGTCTTCACAAAGTCAAATTGAATGCCTGTTGAGCAGATCAGCACTGCACATCAGAAAAGCAAATGGAGTCTGGAAAGTTCAGGAGATTGGGATATTTCTGTGTTGTCCAATATTCTGGACAAGGTTTCAGAGTGCTAATCCATCTGACAAAAGCACAGTCTGGTAGTACCTGGAAGACTAGTTTTATTTGGTGAAATTTAGTTCACTGTTGCCCACTTGCATTTGATGACGTTGGCCGTAGACTGCAAAAGTGCATTGGAAATAAGTCTTACCAGACTTGAAGATGCCACCAGACTGCTTATTGTTAAATCTGATTTCAATTTCTGAATTCACTGATAAAACAGATGCACACGCAAAGAAGGATATAGTGGAGAAATAGGACCAAGAAACTAAGACAGAACTTACAAGGTGAGGAAAGCAGCATAGTAGCAGAAGAAGAAAAGACAGGGGCACAATATGGAAGCTGTGTACATTCTTTAGAGAAAATTAAGGAATACATTGTCCTATTTATTTATTTATTTATTTATTTATTTATTTATTTATTTATTTAT
>JAHTLZ010000019.1:8654087-8684363 GCA_023846285.1 Phrynocephalus versicolor | reverse complement strand
TATTTATTTATTTATTTATTTATTTATTTATTTATTTATTTATTTATTTATTTATATGCCACCTGAAAGAACTCCAGGTGGTTAACAGTAGGGCAAGACAAACCCAATAAAAGAAAACCAGTACAACAGTCAACACGAAGGAGAAAAGAAATAAAAGATAGAAAGCAAATTGACAGGTATTAAGTAGGGATGAAATAAGCAACATAGTTTTAGAGTTACTTGGGTCGAGGCAGGTGTAAAGGTCTTAAATGAACAATAATGGCACAGTTTCACCCTAGAAATGTATGTTAGTGGGATTCACAGTGGTTGCGGATTTAGTTTTGTCCCCTACCTAAGTTATAGGTCATGTAGCCTAAAGTTACCAATTACTCTGTTGACTCTAGTAGTGCTGACATGGTCAAGGGCATTGTGGAATCTAGCATACTACTCAGAGGCAGAATGCTTTATTTGTTCTTTGATGATGGCAGTTTTTCATGAGCAGATGCTTCCCAAGAGCTGACTGCACTGACCTCAGGCCTTTTTCTTTAGCAGCTAGAGTGAATTGTAAAGTTCAGCCATGTGCATGAGTAACTCTCATTAATCTTTTGCTGCATATATTGATGTACTGTCTTTCACTTATCAAGAAGGCATTCTAGCATTGTGATTCATGTTTTTGCTATCCCTGTAAATAGGTAATGTGTGGTAACACTATAATATTTGCTTATTCTTGACCCCCCCCCTTCTTCCCAACATCTTGTGTATAAGCAAACAAGACTTGGAAGACATCCAGTAGCAAACAAACCACTGAGATCTCTAGGCACAACCTCTGCTGCAAACTGCATTTTGTTTCTTCAACAAATTGCATGCCTACTGCCAAAGAAGCATAGAAAATATTTTTATGTGTAGCCAAGTGTCCTTTATAGAGAACTGATAAACTAGCAGTTTGTGATGGAGCGTTTGTGGTTCGTTGTTATTCATGACCCAAAAACTTTCACAAACTTTCCGACAAAGCCAACCATTTCATGGTTCATGCAGTCTGGTACTTCCAGGAGCAGTAGGGCAGCCTCTGCATGCGTTAGAGCTGACTCTCCTTCTTGCCCTTTCCAACTTTGGCATAGATGGGTTTTGGGATGTCCAAGTTACAGCTCCCCATAGTTGATCCTCCCAAGAAAAAAAATAAATGAGTGATTCATGCAAGAGAATTTGAGACAGGGTTCATGCAAGGAAAATTCAAGACAGGGTTGATCATCATGAGGTGGACTAGAGGGGGAACAGAAAGGCAGAAAGATGAACCACAATCTAGGGTGTTGCTTCTATAACCAGATCTTCCCAGCAAGCAGACTTGGAGATCCATGGTTGGCTGCCTGATGTGACAACACAACACAACGTTTTCTCTGGGCCCACCCCAGCATTGCCTAGGGAGTCAATTGAATAGAGCCAGGTTGTCCAAAAACAACATATACGAATCACCAATGCTGATAATGGTTCACCATTTTGTTTCATTCTGGGCAGGTGGATTCGCCCAAAGTGCCCTTAAATGAACCATGAAACAGCCTGATTCGTGGTCTGTGGTCTGTTTTGTGTTCATCTTTTCTCCTTTATATAGATCCAGAACCATCCTTTTATAGAACTACAGTGTCCAGAGTCCCTTGAGAAATAGGGCATTACTGTAAACTGAAGTCTGCTGTGAGAGGATGCTGAGTATTATAGTATTAAAACTGTCAGTTTAATTTGATGGCTTATGTTCTTTTGCACTTACTTGCCTGCGTGCTTGTCTTCTAAAACAATTTAATTCCTCAGAAACCTGATTTATACAATATTATTGTCTGATTCCTTAGGTGGATAGCTAGATAGGTAGGTAGGTAGGTAATGAACAGAGAGTGAGGAGCCTTATTGATGTTATTGGGTGTCATCATTCATCACTCCTTATTACTGATTGTGCTAGTTGGGGATAATGTGAATTGAAATCTCATAATATCTAAAGAGCCACACATTTTCTGTCCCTCTTCCAGAAAGTGCTGTTGGATTTTTATCTTGGTGGCCTCTTAACTACTTTGTGTTTACTGAACCAATAGGTTACTGTGGACATTGAAGTATATACAGTATATAACTGAAGTGATACTTCTAGTATGCTACAAGCCATCATATCAGTTGACCTTTCACTGGTAGAGACATAATGAGATGTTTGTATTGTTCTTACTGTGTTATGATTTACTGTGTTCAGTATTGTAAATCGGCATAAGACTGGAGTAGGAATCCAATAGGAAGTCTAGACTTACCTTCTACACTAGTGGTTCTCAACCTTAGGTCCTCAGATGTTCTTGGACAGCAACTCCTAAAAGCCTTTACCACTAGGTTTGCTGGCCAGTATTTGTGGGAGCTGTAGCTGAAGTACATCTTAGGACCATTGCTCTATGCCAAAACGCTCAGAAGATACAAAAAGAGAAGGTAGGGGAAAGTACTCATAATCAGGGAATGTGGAATTAATAGTGCATGTTAATATTTATGTTTTGTTTAGTGCTGTCACAAAATATTTAGTACAATGTGAAATACCATGGTGGCACGGAAATTAATATTATCCAGTTATGATTTCCTATCAGTTATATGGCCACAGAGAAGCATATTTGTTGTTATGTGTCATTGTGTTGCTTCTTACTTATGGCAACCCTAATAGATTTTTCAAGGTATATGAGATATTTAAGGAGTATTTTTTCTGTTGCTACCTTCCAGTGAGTTCACGTGGCTGAGCAGGCATTGAAACCAAGATCTCCTGAGCCCTAGTCTGTCATTCTGTTCATTGTGCCACATACAGGGTGCCCATAATATAAAATTACCAGATTAAGAAATGGATTTTGCTGTTTGCTTTGACCGACTTTGCTCCTAACATTGGATTCTAAATATATTAAATGCCCACTTTCCCTGTTCCACAATATCAGGACCCTAGCTTTATACCCTTCAAACAATGACTAGTGGTCTTGGAAATTATCTTAGTTATGATGGAGTTGGAATGCGATACTACTAAGGTTGGGTTGGTGGCAAATATTTCTTACACTAGAATTAAAAATAAATAGGGAGATTTGAGTTTATGTGACCTGTGGATGAAGTTTGTAAGTTGTGATAGAATGAAAAAAGACAATATCAAAGGGGTCAGAACATGCCGGGAGAGATGATATGTAAAATAACTGATGTTCCTGTTACACAGCAGGTATAGGTTCTCAGCATTAAGAATTGAGACTTAAATATTTGTAGAATAGAAACCAGAAGTTTGGTGAAGACAGTTTAGTAGTACTGTATCTTATTGAAGAAAATAATTGTCTAGTATACTGTAGTCCCATGTGGTTTAAATGTCTTGTCAGTATTGTGAATGAATGATGTTGACATACATATGTTGGTGTGTATTGCTCAGTGTTCAAATACAAGTCCAGTTAATCCCTTTTTAGAATGTTCAAATGCCAACAGCAGGTAAGCTTTTAAGTCCTGTAGGATTCTTCTTCATGCTGCGCATCGCAGAGCTTTGGGGGATGAGGAGAGAAAGAGAAAAGGTCAGAAGTCCTCTTGATCAGATGTTGAGATGTCAGGTTCTGTAGTTAAAGTTACATCCCAAAACTCCGGCTGCAGTCTTGTACATCAAGTTCCCCTTCCCCCCTTCTTTTCCTGCCAGCTCCATATCAACCCCAAAGGCAATTGAAGAGGATTGTTTTACCTGCATGACCATGGCTTATCTCCTTTGAGGCCTTTCTTAGAAACTCATACTTCTAGAACTTGGAAAAGTTATGATTTGAGGCAACTCTCAGAATCCTTCTGGCAGCCTAGCCAGAGGTTGGAGGAATTGGGGAGAGGAGATGCCCTAAGCACATCTGATCTTGCCTGATTTTGGAAGCTAAGCAGGGTTGGCCCTGGTTAGTACTTGGATAGGCGACCACCAAGGAATACCAGGTGCTCTAGGCACCCGGAGTAGGAACTGGCAAGCCACTTCAGTATTCCTGCCAAGAAAATTCCATGTGCGTGGGGTCACGAAGAGTCAGTCACAACTGTTAACGACAACACACACACACAGGGCTTTAGCACAAGTTCAGTATGGTTTGATTATAACCAGGCCCTGAATGTTGTTTCCCACAGTCTTTTTACTGTGCTTTCTGAGCCTCTTGGACTTCCTAAACCATGTGTTTATAAATGCTCCTCCAATGCATTCCTTTCTTACTTTATCTAATTCTGTTGTTGGTATTAAGTTATCTCCTTGAGTTAATCAGTCCCTTCTGGGTTAGTGTATTGACTGTCTTACATCTATGACATGGCATAGAACTCCTGTAGCATAGCATTCTTTGATAAAAATCAGACTCAGATGCTGTGGTATTCCCATGCACAAACACAGACTGTTCAAGGAAATGACATTTCCAAATGCAAATGACTATTGTTAAATTAATGTATGCCAAATTCTATCTGCAGTTATTGCACTTGCACATATACTATTAAAATTAAGTCTGGTTGTATTGTCACAGTATTATGGTTGTTTGTTTTTATTTGTTGAAAATATTTTTATCCCACCTTTCTCTTTAGAAAGAACACAAGGTGGCTTATGTCACTAAAAGACAGTTCAGTTTCCACATTTAAAGCTAAATAAAGGAGTATGCAAAGAGAAAAAATAATAATTTGTCAATATTCTGAATTGGCTTGCTATCAAGCTACTTCACATTATTCACCAATTTATTATTTATTTATTTATTTTAGAGTATTTTTACCCTGCCTTTCTCCTTAGAAAAAGGACCTAAGGCGGCTTACAGAATGAGGCATAACATATAGTCCAGTATATACTTACAGAATGAAGGATTACATATAGTCCATGTTCAAATATTGAAAAGAAGGAATTGAGGGGCATCTTATAGCATTAATAGACAACATTACATTAAAGCTACAAGAGAATGTGAACAGTTAAAGGGGAATATGGGATACTGACTCTGAACTGATAATACTGTTTAGTAACCACACCCATAAGACTGAGCCAAGTTCCATGTTAAGTTATGAGTGATGGAAACTAACATTGAAAACATAGTGTCAATGTAAACCCATAAGGCTATAAGTAGTTATAAACACAAAGTCTATGTGATCCTGTGCAGTAGATTCATTTAAAAGACATATAATAGTAGACCATCTCTTGCTTTGGATCTGTTCTAGCAATCACACGTGGGCACTGTTCCCAACCAGAGCAATCCTTCCTGCAACAGAAAAGGTGAGGCCCCTTGACTGGGGTGAGAAAGGTGCAGGTAGGAACACTCTGGGCATGGGCTGGCATGCTTTGGTAAAGATGTCATCTAATTGTTATCTTTACGAGCTCACCAGCCTGTCCCTGCATCACTCCAAACAGCAGGTTGGATGCTTGGCTCTCCCAATATTTTTTTTAATGATCAGTAACAATTTGGCTCAAAGGATTTGATGTATCAAAGAGTCAGCCTCTTAGAGAGGTGTCTTTAGCATAAATGTGACTTGTTTCAATGGATAATCTAAACTGTTGTACAGTTTGGCTTTTCTTTTTTGTTTGCTGTTTGCTGGCTTGATTCCTCTGTGTGCCTCATCTTTAAGTCATTAACTGGCAAAAAGGTTAAGAGTGACCAGCAGTGTGCTTACAAAAGAAGGAAGGGACATGTATATGCAGAAACAGTAAACATACCAGGACGAACTTCCAAAAATGATAAAATAATATGGGACACTGTCTCGGAACTGATAATACTGTTTAGTAACCACACCCCTAAGACTGAGCCAAGGAATGCAGGCTCTGGGAGAAGAATGAGCCGACTGTTATAACAACTTAATTTCCAGCGTAGCTTCCTCCTCCCTTGCTTGTACAGATCTCATTTAGCATTCTGATCCAAGTCCAGTGGGGATAGGAGTGAGGTTTAAGAAGCACTGATGCTCTTATCGTCATCCTGGTACACATTTTGCCCATTAGAAACCCAGGGCTGGACTGGCACCTTAGTTGCTTTGGGTTTGTCAAGAAGCAGCAGTGAACTGTCTCAGTTAATTTTCTATGCAAACAACCCCCCCTCCCTTTGCTTGCCTTATATTTTGTGAAGGAATGAGTTATGATAACAATGGTGAGTCATAGGTAAAATAATGACACCACAACCCTCTGAATGAGCTCTTAGGTGTTTGACCAATGTGTGTGGGCATTTAATGTTGATTTGGGAAGGCCAGCATTAAGAGTTGTATGCATGGCTGTCTGCAGGAATATCTAATGTTTTTATTTTTGAGTAAAATATGCTGCCCTAGAAGAGTGCAGTGGTAAGGAAACACTTCTTGACTAGCTTGTGAAGCGTGAAGCATTAGCTTATCACATGGGACTCCTAGTCCTTGTTTGCAGCTGCCAACAAGCATGAATGCAATACAGAATACTTCCTGGTATTTTATACATAATAGTTGCCACAAGATTGCTAAATTGATGATAGTAGATACAGTCCATGCCTCCCCCCCCCCCCCCAATATTTTCTAATCGTCAATAACAATTTGGCTCAAAGGATGTAGTGTAAAGACCACCCTGTACAAGGTTAGATAAAGTTGGCTAATAATTAATAGTAATACAGTATTAATCTATGTTTACTACCAAATTACTATATATTAGTAAAAGAGAGGTAAACTGATGACTGATAGAAAAACTGTGTGGAAAGACTTTAGTATAAAAGTATTATACAGTATGCACCTATGGATCACATTTTGTCCTGAGGCCATATGTGGTAATTCCTTCAGCAGGCATTAATTATATGTTATTGTTTATATAATTTATACATTTATATGGCTCTGTACAGGCTGCAGTAGCACTTTGTTTGATGCACCAAATTCTTTGACCCAGTTCTTGAGGAGTACAGGGTTGGGTTGGGTTGGGTTGACATAATTGTTCTAACTCAGATAGCTTTGCAATGCAAGTAACGAATTAAGCCATGCTCATAGCTCACCCATTAGCCCCCTAAGGAAACCACTTTTACTCTGGGCAGAAATCTGAGCGACCCACACCCATCCCACTGATATAAGTGTGCACAGTACTTGTGAGGACATGTACACTTCCAAATCCTTTTCACCTCCTGCTGCAACCTTTCCGTTCTAACCTCTGCTGTCCAGCCATTTATCTTGTATAAACCTGTGTGGTGGTGAGACACATTAGCTACTTGGTCTTGCAGGCTTAAAATGTACAAATTGGCAAACCACTCCGGAATTCCTGCCAAGAAAACTCCATGGATATGGAGTCATGAAGAGTCACACACACACACATTACAGTTCTTCTCCCTGCAGCTACATCCCTGCCTACGTTTTGTAACCATTTCCCATTTCCATGTAAATAAACTTTTCTTATATTTTTACCTGTTCTGGTTAGTTTAATAAAGATTTCTTCTACTATGAATTGTGGAGTTCTGCTTTATGTGTGCAGAACTCCACATAAAACCAAGCACTCTTGTCCCATTGGGTTCAAATGAGAAGGTTAAACATTTTCTTCCACTGACATCAGCGAACTGTGAAAAAAGTGGTGGTGGATTTGTCGAGAGGGAAGTTAGGACTATATATTTCCTAGTACAGTATCTACATTCTCCTTGTCTTAAAACTGAATATAGTGAGGGGCATATGAGATTTTAAGTGTTTCTGTACAGGTTTAGAAGTATTTTAAGAGTTTATTTATAACGACGTATGTATCCTTATGAAGAATTGGTTAGTACTAGGAAAATGATGAGAAGCTTGTAAAACTTTCCAGACAGATGTGCTGGTTCTCTTGTCTGTAGGGTGTAACATTTTTTCACACTTGACTCATTTCTGATCTTCTCTTTCTGTGTATTAACTCATTTTGACTTTGATTTGCAGTTCATTTGTTTTAACCATCAAATGATTTAACAGCTGTAAAAAATGTTTCTTCTAGAGAACCAGGAACATGTGCATGAGATGTAACTGGCCAAAGGTCTGAGGATCTTGGTGACAGAGGCTGCATTGACAAGAGTTGCCAACATCCTTTTCACATATTAAAGGAATATTTGGAATGTTGGACTAATAAGACATAAGGCATTTCACTGAGGAAGATGATTATGAAAGCAGTGGTGCTTTTTTAACACAATCCATTGTTCACACAGTGGTACCTCGGATAACGACAGTAATTCATTCTCCGAGGTTACTCATTATTCAAATCTCGTCATTATCGGAAACACGGTTTCCCATAGGAATGAATGGGAAACCGATTAATACATTCCGGAGCCTAGGAAAAAGGCACAGACACCTGGTTTTTTGCTCAAAACTCCTTATAAAGTGCACTTTAAAGGTACAGATGCAATGCCACCCGGAATAACTCTTTTTTACTGATGCATGCTGGAAATTCATTTTCCAAGGCAGTCCATAGGAAAAATTCATTATCCAAGGCAGTCCATAGGAAAATTCGTTATCCGAGGCAGACCATAGAGAAAATTCGTTATCTGAGGCAGACCTATACCTAGAAAATGCAATTCGTTATCTGAGTCAGCCCATAGGGAAAATTCGTTATCAGAGGCAGTCCTATACCTGGAAATTTGCAGTCGTTATCCGAAAAATTCCTTATCTGGGGCAGTCGTTATCTGAGGTACCACTGTATTTTGTTTTTATTGGTTGAAAGGGTAGGTGACTAGGGCACTTGAAGTGTGATATGGAACCTCTTAAAATTAAGGTCGTAATTTTTCTTTGATCAGGTATTTAACTTTGGTATCCTCATAACTTATAATGGTAAGTGTTCTGATTTGTTAGGGTATTATAAAACTGTTATTCATTCTTACAGATATCAAGGTGATATGTTGTTTTGTTTTCTCAATCACCTCTGACTTATGATGACCTTATGAACTAGTGACCTCCAAAAAGCTCCTATCATTAATAGGTCTAGTTAGGCCCTGCAAACATACAGTCATGACTCCTTTTACTGAGTCAATCTGTCTTCCTGCTTTATATTATTTTTAGCTGTATTATCTTTTCCAAGAAGTATGGTCTTCTCATGACATGTCAAAAGTAAGACTGCCCTTGTTTAATCAGTTTGCATCTAGAAAGAGCTTGATTTGATCTAGGAATACACATTTGTCTTCCTGAACAACAATGGTATGTCTCCTGGTGACCTTAACACCCAAAACCACACTTTGAATGATATTTTTCCAAACAAATGTAACTTTATCAGTATTGTTGTTATGACCATGGGTAACTCACACATTATTAATAAAATTATTATTTGTATATTATTGTGTATTAATTGTTTCTAAACTGCTTGTTATTTTGATAGTTTTAATATGTTATAGTTTTTAATATACGTTGTCTGCCTCCCAGAGACCATTTGGTAGTGGGATGGCTAAAGAATTCTATTAAATAAATAAATAAATGCAGTAACAAAGCATATAATATTTACAATTGATCAAAAACAGACTGAAATTCAGATAATGGTACTCTGAGTTCCTAATCTAGTTACTACAGTGATTTAGACCTTGGTTTTCATATTATACAAGCCTGTGTCCAGAATTTTGCACACTTGGCTGTAATTTTACCCAAGGAGTCAGAGAGGAGAAAATAAGTTTTCTTATCAAGTTTTACCTGGATAAAGTTTTTAAATTAAAGTTTTTAAATTAAGTTTTATAAAGATTGTGTGAATCTTTATAAAATGTGCTGTGCAACAGGACACGTTCCACAGTTTCTACCATACCATATTGGGAAGAGGCAAAAACACTGTTTGTAAGAGATACATGAGTATTGTTCATTTAAAGAGGCTGCAGGTAGAGTTGAGTCATGGTCTGAGTCATGGTCATGACGGTAGAACACTGAAAGGAACCAGGGAAAAAAGCTCTCCAGTTTCTAAATTATAAAGGTAATCTGTTCGGTTAAAGCTCTTTATATGATTCCCAGACACTAAGTAAAATGGGACTCATGCTGTATTCCAGATGTACTTCTCAAATGTAACAGGGCTGGAGAGAACAACACATAGGACAGCAGATATGCCTCTAATCTTCTTACCTAGCCTGAGCTGTTATCTATGGAAATCAGAGGTGCTAAGTAGAGATGGGGATGAACAAGGAAAATGGTGGTACATGATGATTCGTCGAAGTCCCCAGACCCCTGAAGAATCATGCATTGGTTCATTGGGCCTATTTTGATTGGACAGCCATTGTAAAAAAACAAAACCAACCAACCAGCAATTTTCCATGAACTTAATCTTTTGGTTCATGCTCCTCTCCAGTGCTAAGACAATAGGATTCAGTTTTAACTTCAGCAAATAATTGATTATTCAAAGCCACACAGATGTTTCATTTGAGACCATTCCAGCTTCTATTCTGTGTAGAGCATTAGGGAAATAATATGGTACATCAAAATGGAGATCTCAAGAATATAGGTGCTACTGCCCGCAGAAGACCTTATTGTACACATAGGCATGAACTATTATCTTGGGATAATTTTAGTACGGGTGTTCAATAGGAGTCTCCTTTTGAAAAAGAAAAATCTCAAGATGGCGGTAATCGTTCTGCTGTCTAAATATTAATAGCTCTTGGCCTGTTTGATATTGTGCCCATCTATCTGCTTCTTGTACTTAACAAACGTTTGGGTGAAAACCAGAATTTTGACATTTTGATAGTTTATTGCTAAGTCCTCTGGGTTGGAGAGATAGGCAGGATATGTCTCAATATTATTTGTGGGGAATCGTAAACAGGTGAAGACATTTCCTTGGAATACCCTGAAGCAAATTGTGAGACAGAATGCCGGACTGGATGGGCTATGGCCTGTTCCAGCAAGGCTGTTCTTATGTTCTTAACTCCATCACTGATGCCTGTTTTTGGTCAGTTCCTGAATACTCTGCAGTTCTCTTTCAGCATCAAGAAAATTAATAGTTCTACAACTGAAATAAGTACAGAATATGCAGCATCAATATGCAAACATTTTGCATAGTTTGATTTCTGACTCCAGGGAGAGAGTGTGCAGTGTGGCAAAAAAAGCAAATAACCCAACCTTCTGCTCAGATTTCCCATCTGGCTTGTGTAAATTTACTGGGCATTATACACAGAGGTTCACACATTTTGACAGTCACCCAGAATTTAAGCCAACTGTTTCCTTCTTCAGTTTGAGAGGACTTCAGTATAGTATCTTCTCCCTTCTAGATTTTAGAGCATCAATTTTATTTTATTTATTTCATCTGGCATAACTCAACACAGCATTATTGCTTAAGACTTCACAAACACAATATAAAATAGGTATAAAATGCAAAAACATTTAAAAATAGAGATTTTTTAAAACACACAATACAAATAATGAATTATTAGTGAAATATTAAGTTGTAATATTTTCAGGATATCTCATAAGACAACCCTCAATTTAATTTTAGACAAAAATATAGTCTTATACACAGACAAATACTTTAGTTTTAAAGGCTGATGCCCACAGCGGCCTTCAAGAGTTGGAAAAGACATTTTAGTGTGCAGTTTGAATTTAGCTGGTGGTTTACAGGCTTTCTTACTTTGAGCAGTATGGTAGAATATTTTCTTCACATATATTTTAAATATTTCTATCTACTATTACTGTATTTAACTCAGTAATCTTGGATTCAGTTCATCAGGCCCTGGAGATTTGAACTTGTTCAGGGTGATAATTTATTTATTTATTTATTTATTGTTGCATTTATATCCCGCCCATCTTCCCAAAGGGAACTCTGGGCGGCGAACATGGCTAAACAAGTCAGCAATACAAATAGGAAAACAATACAAAACAATAACAGTAAAATACAAAACCTACACACCAAACATGAGTTAAAATAAACATACTAAAAGCAGAGGCGGAGCGCACCCTTGAGTTCTGGACTCGCCGCTGCTACCAAATTCAGTAAATTATCGATGGCGGATATAAAAAAAAAAAAAAAAGGGATTCCTTGACTATCTGTTTATCAATCTCCAACTTCAATCCTGTGCCCTTCACTTGCTTCTCACACAAGAAGTCATACTTTTAGTTTGTCCTTTAGCAGAAAAACAAACAAACAGATTCACCCAGTACTTGGTAGAAAACTATAATTTACAGATTCTAAAGCAACTTCTGAAGATAGGTAAGAAGTAACAGGCATTTAGTGTGTTGAACTAAAACATGGCTGGGCAATTCAACAGTTAACCATAAATATTATTTTTAGTACTGTATACCAGAAGCAGATGTTTGCACTCTGCAGCTAATAGCCACAGGACCTGAAATGCAACATTCTTTTGTGACTGAAGTCTAGGTTGTTGTTAAATTGACACGGGGTGGAGGTTGGTCAGTTGCAAATAAGATGATTCTTTATTTCAGTTAAGTTTGTTTCCTTTTGTTACAAGGATCCAAAAGACACTTTCTGTACACAGAAAAATGGCTGGTACAGTACCTTCCATTCAAGGAGAACAATAGCATTTATTGGGGTGAGGTGAGGTGGTGAGTCAGGTGTTTATAAAGGAAGCACTTTCTGTCATCTTTGAAAAATATTTTACTCTCAGTATCAAAAATATGGGGAGAAATCTTTACTTCTCTTTTAGGATATGCCCCAAAGCCTACTCCAAAACCTATCTCCCTCTGCTCAATTGCTGCTACGCTTTTGCAATTTCTGATGTTTTCAGTGTCACACTCAGTACAACTTTAATGGAACAGTTTGGTGGGTTGTTGTTTTTAAAGTGAGCAAATATACAGCTAATGTGGGGTTTACACTGAATGAGAACCACAAAGAGAACGGGAGAGAGTGTGATGTGATCAGAATTTGGGCCCTTCATAGTAGTTCTTTTTAGGTGCTTTCATTGCATTGGAGATGCCAGCTGTGGGAACCACTGATTCTGATCAGGACCATGGAAGTGGCAAAAAGTTTTTTTTTAAAAAAACCCATTGCCAGAATCCCAGTCCAGAATTAGGATTACCTCTGCTGGGTGTTTATTAATCAATTCCGAAAAACCAAGTTGGCAATACTAGTGGTGTCTGTTGGATTGCCCATTTCTGTCCTCAATTTTGCTGTTCTTACCAGCGTATAGAGAGGTCTGCCTGAGATAGCTACTTCCCTTTATTTTCTAGTAGAGCTGATTTGTGCAGATCCAGTGGCTCTTCTACCAGGGTGGATTGGATTTAAATCATATTTCAAATTAAAAAGTCAAATTTATAGTGGTTTAATTTTTGATAATTTAAATTGTGATTTAAATTGATTTGTAAAAAAATTACTGATTTTATCCACCTTGTCCTCTACTCAGCCCTTTGCAAATATGGCTGCTCTTGTGGTATTTTTGTAGGGATGGGATTTGAATGTATACCCTAGTGCATATTTATTCCTATGTTACCTGGGATCTTACCATCACATTTGTTCCCTTAACAATTATGTGCTCAGTTAGGGGTGTCATTTTGTGTAATGCTGTTGACTCCTGTTTCTACATAGCTTGTCATAATACATATGAAATACATTCTGAGGTATATTTCAGTGGTGCATTCACATGTTTTACATAGTGTATGCATGACTTGGATTATTGCTCCTTTTTAAGGTGAAAGGTGGGTTAAGAAATGCAACCGTTTTAAAGTTTATAACCCCAAATCCTAATTCCAACCCTGTGGGGAGAGGGAGGAAATGTGCTCATCCACTCAGGAACGTGCCTTAAAAGAAACCTTACTAACAGCTGAGATGCTGGCACAGCCCAGTTTGTCTTAGGCCGTGGTCCCCTGCTTAGCACATGAGGAGAACGTGTACGAAATGTATACATTAGAAAAAAGTATGGAACATATGTATGAATGAATCATCTCTGCGGCAGGACAGCTTGTTACTGTTAGGAGCTGTCAAATCCTGTCTGACTTATTGGGACCTTGTAAACCAGTGATCTTCAATAGATCATTATTCTTTTGTCTACATAAAGTCATTGCTATTTTTTTTTTACCGTGATATGTTATCTGATATCTGTAGCACAAAGGAATGGTCTGTACCACAGTCTACTTCTGGTCATCTCTCTCTCCCCCCACCTCCAGGGAACTATAGAGCTGGTCCATGTTCTGTTTTAAATTATAGAATCTATTTGATTTCTGTATCAGTCATCTGGTGACACCCATGTGTCTGTTTTCTTTCGTGAAAAATGTACTTGGAATAAACAAATTGTTGGCTTCAAAAATTCTGTGAGTCACTCACTTGCTTTGTTTCTGACTCCTAGGCCACATTCTCTGAGGATATTTCTCTTTTCTTGATTTCTAACCAGTGACCTGTGGTTGTTTGGATACTGTTTTTGGCAGATACTTGGATAAAAGCTTTCAGTTTCTTCTTCAGCATCTAAAGCTGAATCATAGACTTGAATTGTGATGGTGTTGACAATCATTGTATGGATTCTGATTACGCTAATTATTGATTGATTGGTTGTGCTATATCTCATTATTAGAGCCACACAGTTTTTTGTTTCCTGTTTCCAAACTGCAGCACTTGTCATTATCTTAAAGAAAATGCTGTATTCCAATTCTAACTTGTCGGAGAGTGGCTCAAATAGATCTCATAAGGTATCTCACGATCTTAATATAGTCACGGGAAACCTGAGTAGACACCTAAAAAGATATTTATTTATTTATTTTAGAGTATTTTTACCCCTCCTTTCTCCTTGGAAAAAGGACCCAAGGCAGTTTACAGAATGTACAGTCTAGTACAATTAAGACGTGTTCAAGTATTGAGAACAGGGAATTGAGGGACCTCTTGCAGCATTAATAGACAACATTACATTAAAGCTACAAGAGAATGTGAACAGTTAAAGGGGAATACGGGCTACTGACTCTGAAATGATAATACTGTTTAGTAACCACACCCCTACGACTGAGCCAAGTTCCATGTAAAGTTATGAGTGATGGAAACTAACATTGAAAACATAGTGTCAATGTAAACCCATAAGGTTATAAAAGTCTGTGTGATCCTGTAGATTCATATAAAAGACACATAGTAGGTAGACCATCATTCAGGGAAAGCTTGCCTGAAGAGAAAGGTTTTTGCCTGTTTCCGGAAAGACAACAGAGAAGAGGCAGTCCTGGCCTCTAGTGGGAGGGAGTTCCAGAGTCTGGGCACAGCAGTTGTGAAGACGCCTTCATGGGTTCCCACAAGACGTATCTGTGAGGGAGGCGGGAGGGAGAGGAAGGCCTCTCCTGATGACCTTAGCACCCGAACCGGTTCATACTGTGAGATTCGATCGTTGAGGTACCTAGAACCCAGGCTGTACAGTGCTTTGTAGGTCAAGGTCAGCACCTTGAATTGTGCCCGATAGCTGATTGGCAGACAGTGGAGCTGCTTTTCCTAGCAATGCACATGTATCATGTTGTTCATTTTGTCTTAATCCTACTGCTTATCCCCATGACAGCCTGATCTGCATGCTCTAGCTAGCTCGCATTTTCCCAGCGAGTACGAAGGAGTGTGCTGAAGGAGACACATTTAATTTTCTTGGTTCCTCCCTGGTTGCGTGGTACAACAGCTTACTGTGTGGGCACATCCCTGGCCATCCTGTCAGGTGTTTGTTTGTTTGTTTCTTTAGTTTCCAAACATTTATTTTACAACAGACACCTAAGAGCAGCCTTCATTGGTAAGAGGAAAGTTGTGCATGGCAACGGATGCCCAGTCCAGTAAATTACACATGGCAGCTCACCTCCAAGCAACCTGTGTCTCTGGCAGTGAATGTTTGTAAATAATGAGACCTCTAAATATTAGCTCTGCTGCATTAAAAACACGGGGTGCTAAGTACAGTAGTATCAATAAATGCTGGTGGAAAATGATTATACTTAATGTTAGAATGTTCAGAGTATTTTGACCCTGTTACCTCAATAATCTTGCAACAACTCTAAGGTAGGCATGATTTGTAGATAATAAAATGGGGCTAAAAGAATAAGTTGAGTGAGAACATCCCTGCTTTGTGGCCTTAGCTACAGTGCTAAACTAGTTTTTCAGTAGAGCAAAATTGTTAATGGAAGAGGTCCTTCATATGTTAATAGCTGAGTCAGTATTCTGTGTCTAGTCATAACACACAATATAAGGCAGGTAGGAGGAGCCTCTACCCATGAACTGAGCAGGGTTGTGGAGGTACCTGTCAGGCACTCTTATGTCCTTGCTTCCCTTAATTCTTATTAGAGAAAGCAATTTTCTTCCGTGCTCCAATGAGGGTTTTAGCTGCCATTGGAGATCTTTATAGCTCCATTTCTGCATGGATGTTATTGGAGTAGATCGTTGTTTGGGTCAGAAGGGCTACCCTCCCCATCCAAACATTGCATTTTCCTGGGGGAGATCTCAGTTTTGCTGCACTGTTTAAGATTTTGAAAAGAGCAGCTTCAGAGAGAGAGATAGATAGATGATAGATAGATAGATAGATATTTTATTGTCATTGTACATAGGACAACGAAATTGAATACTATCCATGGTGAAATTAAAAAGATAAAACATTTAAAAGGTGAAGAAAATTAAAAGCACTTATACATAATCATTACAACCATCACAACTCCCCAAGGTCACACTATTTGGTCACAGCATTTAAGAGGGTTATGGCTCTTGGATATAAACTGTTTTTTAATCTGCTTGTTCTTGCTTGTGTTACTCTGTATCTCTTGCCTGAAGGCAGTAGTACAAACAGACTATGTCCAGGATGAGATGAATCCCGTAAGATGTTACAGTATTTTTCTTTTAAAGGCAACGGGAACTGTATAGTTCTTCCAGAGATGGGAGAGGTTGACCGATGATCTTCAAGGTTTTGTGATGGCTTAGTAGTCTCATTGGGAGAGGGGCTATGTGAATCTTCATTAGTCAATTGACAGTTGCAAGTTAGCTGTGAAATGGCCTTACACACTGCTGGCCTGTGCCCTCTCCCAACCCCCTGTGCTTCCCAGAACCTCACTGGTCTTCTGTTTGAAAAACTTTCCCCTTCCCTGCAGGAATCTGTGAAAGGCGGACCTCCCTTTCACCATCTCTGCTCAGTTGGCTCCTTCTCCCCATTGCCTGTGTATGCAGTGACCTAGAAAGGCATGCAGTTCATTTGTTACAGGACGTGGGGCAAGCGTGTGTGGTTCAGATTGGCACTGTAATATGAAGTAGTTAATGCAGATATAGTCTCTTGCACATACAGTCTCCTGGCGTTCTCCTTTAATTACTTTGGAAGTGGGGAACTATGGATGGCATTGTTGAACTGCAGGTCTCATCATCCCTAATCACCATCAGCAATTATGATGGATCATGGAGACTGCAGTCCAGTAACATTCAGCCACTGTTGTTGCCTAACCAGGTCTATGCCTTTATAATGTTTGCATCTTTCATTATGCTCTAACTTTAATAAAACTGTTTGGTTGAATTGTATTTCTTCTATAGTGGAGCTGAGAGAGAATAACATCTGAAGCCATCTTTGTACATGTTTGCCTATTAAATATTTCTCTGTCTTCTTCTGGAAAAAAATGGTTAACAGGAGTGTTATAATGTTACAAATTGTAGCAAAAATGCTCTGCTTTGGTAACAAGACAATAGAGCTATCTGTTGGTAAAAAGGTGAGATGTTTGTCACCTTCATCTTATGGTATACTTTGAAAGAATTGAGGTTTCCCACCACTTTTTTCCTGCTTTCAGGTGCTTCTTTGTCAGGGGGAAGGGGCATCAATTTAACTGAGAGGAAGAGGAGGAGGGGGGCAAATACAGGGAAGTGGTTAAGTATAGCTTATTGCTGTTGGTTCATGAACTGCCTGTGATCCAGACAAGAACTAAACATTTGTACAATATAACACATTTTTTCTTCTGTTGTCGCCTACTCCTACATTTCCACAGGAGACAGAGAGTGCATAGTGACTGGGGACTCAACAGAAAAGATAAGCCAGTGTTTCTCCTGAAATGATTCTAAGCTGCCAAGTATGGTTCATGCTATAGCCACCCAGGTATGTATAAATGCCATTCCTTTATCCTGCCTCTTACTGCAGTACAGCCACTCAATTTTAAAATAAACTTTGCGTAATCTATAACTCTTCAACATTATGGGTCTTAGTTCTCCCATCTCTACTCCACAGTTTGCTATGAATGAAAGTTAAGATCCAGTGCACTTCAAAATAATTAGAATGTGACCCAAAATCTTAAATGTTATAAGCTTTTCAATTGTCATCTAGACACCTGGGCTCAAAGCCTTTTGTAAGAAAAAAATTATTTGCCCCAACAAATACTACCCCAGCATTCCTTTTATATAGCCCTTGTTCAACTCTGGTATTGAGAAATATCAGAATTTAAAGCAAACTGCTAGATTTTACCTGAGAAAACCAAATATTCTATAGTATTAATTTATTGTAACACTTGCTCTACTTTGGGGTTACCAAATTATATTGTTAGTTCCTCAGACCTTCGCTATAGAACAATCAAGAAAAATAATCACTGTCCATGTGGGGGTATAGCTGAGTTAACATCCTAAATCTGTTTTTTTAAACATATAATTAATGTAGGGTAGACAGACAGTAAGTGTAGGAATGATCTGAGGAGAAAAGGGTTATTTGCAGAATATAGTTGTGATAATAGAGAAACCTTTCAGTATTGTAGCATGTAGCCATGTTAATCAGTTGTGCCAAATTAAATAAGAAATGGCAATGTAGGACCTAGAAGAAAACCACCACCCCCAGCCACCACACGCTTGTGTATGTGGGGTAAAAATACTTTAAAATAACTAAAAATTAAATAAATAAGCAGGCAGAACTGAACAATCTCTTATCCCTATAACCAGCTCCAGTCATGAGTCTAGCTGCAGCATCCTTGTTCTGCTGAAGTTTCTAAAGGCAGCTCTGCATAATACTTGTTACAGTAATCCAAACAGGCTGTAACTAAGGCATGTGTCACTTGGACCAGAACAGATCTCTTAAAACAGGGTGTCGCTGATTCACCAATTTCAGTAGCGCAAATACACCCTTGGCCATTCTCTAAGACCTGGGCATCCAGGCTCACAGATGAATCCAGGAATACAGCCATGCGGCAAATGTAAATTTTCAGGAGGAGTGCAATTCCGTCCAGGTTGGATCCCTGGTTTTCCCTGAATAAGCAACAGTCGTAGCAGAAACAATGTTAGTGAGTTAATATCATTTGTTAATTAGTTAATAATTTGTTGCCCATAGGTAACATCCCTTTTTCTTCCACTGCTCCACTCATGGTTGACTGCTGAAGTTGAAGAGTGCAATCAGATTTTGCATTAGGTCTTTGGTTTGGCAATTGTGCTCGTGATTATGGTGAAGGGCCAAGATGCTGCCATTTGGCGAGTCGGACAGGGAAAGAAATAAAAAACAAACAAACAGACAAAGTAACCCCTGCATGTGAGGAGAACATGTGATATAGCACTAAAATGCTCTCAGATAGAAAGCGGCGATGAAACTGCCAAGAGAGATGCGCCTTTCCGCTGCTTTTTAAAGAATACACATTGGACCTTGTGACAACACCCTGGAAACAGGAGTAATGCATTTGCAGATCATCGGCCAATCCCAGCAGGAGGTTGGGAAATGGTATGATATAAAAAGGTGGAGCCTAGTCAGTTGAGACAGTTCAGTTGAGTTGAGGGTTTTGAGAGTGAGTGCTGGGAGAGAGCACAGCTCTGTTGGAGTTCTGTCAGGCAGTGAGGGCTTTACTGTTTACTAGTTTTTAAAGACAAGGAGGCTTGAAGAGTTGATTAAATCTATTCTATGTTAAAGGCAACACATACCATCCTCAGACATTGTTATATTTATTATTTTCTCAATAAACTTCATTATTGTTTCAATATTACATCTGAGTCTGTCCCAATCCCTAAGGCAACCGTTTTAAAAAGGTGGCAGCATTACCAAGTGAATAAAAGGTGGCAGCATTACCAGTTCCAACACAATTACATGTGTAAAAGGGAGGTGTCACCACAATTTGGGGGCACAGCAGTGGGATGTCAAAATAAACCCGTTGTGCCTTTGAAAACGCAGTCTCTGTGAAAGGGGTGACGTCACAGACCTCTACTACCTTTCTAGCCAACCCTGCTTTCTTATTCAAAATAAATAAATAATTTGGAGAGACCCTGAGTTTTCATTTGTAATAAGCCACCCTCCAGGAAAAAATATATAGATGTTTCAAATGATGTACACAGACTGCACTCAAAACATTTTTGCAGCAGTCAGAAAAGTCGCCCCTTCCAGAAACATTATTCCTTCAAATCTCCATAGAAAAGTCACTAGATGTTTGAAAATGGTTAGAAAAACTTAATGGGTTATTTGACCTCAACTTTCCCTCCCTCCAGGTTCTGATCTGTTAAGCATCGACTCCATTGTCAATGAAGGAAGAGACTGCCTGTGACTCTGAGGGGGGACCAAGATCCTAATATTGTTCAACATGCGGAAAGGGGTGCCAAAAGACCCAGATATAGCTGACCTGTTCTACAAAGATGATCCTCAGGAACTGTTTGTGGGTTTACATGAAATTGGACATGGAAGTTTTGGAGCAGTGTATTTTGTAAGTCGATCTTTCTGTACCAGTTCTCATGAAAGAAAAGTCTGTTTGTAGTAATGAAGTCAAGAAAGTTGTTTGCCAGTTGTTCAGAGCAGGGTGACATGAGGTCATAGTGTACTATAAAATAGAGGACTCACAACTAGCTTTCCTCAGACTGACGAAGCTCTTTGGATGAGCAGTGAAACATTTCAATCTCTCAAGAAAAGGATGCCAGAGTTGTCATGATTCAGCTTCCAGATAAATTCATCTGGATGACTGAAAATCTTCACAGACATATTGTTTCCCATTGTTAAGGCTGTTTGCCCCTCCTCGTAGTTCCTTTCATCACCTCAGTAGGGCCTCTATTACACAGAAAAATATTTATTGTTTTCGCTTCTGATCAGGCATTGAGGCAACAACACAGTGGGTATAAGGAATAGCTCACTGTGTCTAGGATTTTCAACTTGCACAGTGACAGGTTTGATTCAAACAACAAAAGTGGTAGGTGAAGATTTATGCATGCATCTCCTTGTGTCTCAGAGATGTTCCTCAGCTCCTGGTCCATGTTGGGTGTCTTAGGTCAGGAAACATGGTGAGAAGGAAGTGAAATTAACAGTGAAAAAGCAATGGGTGGAACATAATTGATTGTGAGCTGCCCAGAGACCTTTGGGTAGTGGGCGGCATACAAGCTATATAAAATAAATAAAAAAATAAATAATTTGTCTGCCAATTTGCCCCTTTGTACATTTTTTCTTTACTGCATTGGAATTGAGAGGAGTCTAAACAGGGATTCCTAGGCTTGGTTCTTGCATTCTTGTATAGGCAATATTTTCTAAGGTGGGGGCTTTGCCGGCAACCATTGTCTCCTGCCTAAGGCTACCCAGAGAGTTTGTGGCAGAGATGAGACGTAGATCTGGGACCTCCTGTGGTTGCTCATTAAATTAATAAAAATAAACACTGGCACTTTAAAGAGAGCTTCACATCACAGTATAGCTTCCTGTTTTGGATATCGTCAGTTGCAAAAGATGGCTGCTTGTGTGCTAACTAAAGGAGCTGACCCAGTTTTATAAATGAAGTAGAATGAACTTATTAGTTCTTCTGCTTTGCAGAAATGATGTAGTACTCCTTGAAAATGAGGCAGGGGCACTTAAAGCAGCCTGCCGTACAGCATTACTTACAGTCTGTCTGATGAGCCTGTTATTTAACTGTAAAATGTCTCAGGCTGTGGATTAGTCCTTTAAAGGAAGCAAGAGCCCTGCTGCTTTAATCATTTAAAGCTCCACCAAACGGAGCTGCCGCAGAAGCGCGTTCTGCAGGGAAGAGTTCTCTTTCCAGAGTTCTTGGTGGAGATCACGGCAAAGCAGTTGCCATACCTTGGCCAGCTTCTGGAGTTGGGCGTAGCTTATTTCGATTGGATTGGGTGGGAAAAAATCACCAGATATTACTGGCATCAAGGAAAGAGGGTTGGGAGGTTTTCATATAAAGCTTCCTTTTTATTAATAGAATGATACAGAGCCAGTGACTCACTTGAATATATAAATAGCACTTTTGAGGCATACAAGCTCCTAAACTCCTAAGGTTCTTTTTATTTAAATATCAGGTTGAAACCTTGGGACAGGTGAAAGGAGGAATTCTATTGGGACATATTAAATTTTAAAAGTCCTAACATCTTGTATATAATTTGTCTTGCATGGTTTTTTCAGTTAATTAGGGTGCTGGAAGTATAAAAAACCAAGGGAACATACTACCACTGTTGGTGGGGCTGTAAAAAAGCAAGACAGTTCTGGATAAAAGTACATGGATGGATAGAACAAATAATGAAACAGAAAATCCCCTTGTCTCCAGAGTTGTGTATTTTAGGGATTCTACCACCAATTAGGAATATTGATGATCATTATCTTATAATTCACATCTTCACTGCTGCAAGATTAGCTTGGGCTCAATGTTGGAAAGCAACTTGTAGCCCAGGAGACGAAATAGTGATTAATAAAATTCTCAAATGTGCAGATTTGGACATCTTAACATATAGATTAAGAAACAAAGAAGAAAGCAAATTTGCCTTGGTTTGGAATACATTTTATACTTGGATTTAAAGCAAAAAAGAGGTATAAAATGTTTTATATTTGATAATCGAATTTGACAATCGAATTGTATTAGTACCTTAAAGTTAGTAATGTATAATACACTGAGACTCTATATCTCAGTTCCTTCGAAACATTATTAGCCAAGTCAGATTTTATTCTGTTTTTGTTGCAAAATTATTGAATAAAGATTATTTTAAAAAAAATGACACAGAGCCAGTGACTCACTTGAATATATAAACAGCACTTTTGAGGCATACAGGCTCCTAAACTCCTAAGGTTCTTTTTATTTAAATATCAGGTTGAAACCTTGGGACAGGTGAAAGGAGGAATTCTATTGGGACTCATTAAATTTTAAAAGTCCTACAATCTTGTATATAATTTGTTTTGCATGGTTTTTTTCAGTTAATTAATTTTCTTAAATTTGGATTGTGTACTGTAATGTATGTTAATTTTTTTTTAAAAAGACTAAAACATTTGGAAAGAAATTGTAATAAACCTTATTAAGCAGTGGAAGCACATATGTGAGTATGCAATGATTAACACTCCACCATCTGTAAGGTACTCTTGCTTGAGCAGGAGCCAAACTCCTTATTCCACTACAGTGGTAGCTTGGTTTAAAAGGATATCACAAATGAGCAAAATTTGTAACAAAATTTTGCTTCAGTTTGCAAGCAGTGTTCTGGCTTACCTCTTCCTCTCCCTTCTCCTCCTCCTCCTCTTCCTCCTCCTCCTCCTCCTCCTCCTCCTCACTGTGGCCGCGGCCATCTTGGGATGGCACCCGGGCATTGCCTGGCATTTCCCCAAGATGTCAGTGGAAACAAATGAGTAGGAAGAGGTGAGCCGGGAGGTTGGGAGGAGAGGGATCCTGGCCACTGAAGCCCTTGGCAGATGCCCCTGGCCTGCACAGCTGACAGTCCTTATTCATCACAGCCTGGCGCTGCCCGGAGGTGGTGTCCAGCCTTCGTTGCCAGCCTGGAGCTGCCCGGTGCTGGCCTCCAGTCTGTAGTGGCCACATCCCCGGCCTCCAGCCTTGGGCACCTTTCTCCCCAAAAGACCCAAGGGAGATCCAGAGCAGCCCGTGGCCACTTCAGGCCCTATTCAAAGGTCCAGCTGTGCCCAGAGGTGGCTTTCATCCCTTGCCACGGGTACTAGCTACTGGGACCTGGCCACTGTGGCTGCCAGCTCCCGTATATCAAAGCAAATTTCCCAATAGGAAATAATGGAAACTGCACTGGAAAAGTTCTGATTGCAGGAAATATGAAAAAACACACATATAGAGAGATGCTGTTTTCTTAGCCAGCTGAGAATGCACACATAGACAAAAGGACTGATGTGTTTATCTCAGAAGACTTCCTTTTACAGTGGTACCTTATATAAAGGAATTAATTTGTTCCAAATGAAATTCTGTTAAGCAAATTTTCTTTTGTGCACATTTCCCATAGCAATGCATTGAAAATGGATTAATCCCTAACTGCGACCATTTTTCTGTTGTACGGATTTGCCCCGTAGGCAATTCTTAAGCGATTTCCCCCATCTCTGGAAATGTTTTCCTTTAAGTGGATTTTGTTAAACAAACTGCTTGTTATACGAGGGTCACTGTATTCTATAATCTGTTGTTAACAAGTACACATTGGAGCTTTGGTGAAAACATTGGTTCTAATATAAAGGAAGTGCCCATTAGCCTTTTGGCCCTGCCTCAATGCGAATGGTCAGGGGAAATAGAAGGTCACTTCCTTTCAGATATGCCACAGTGGCAAGCCAGGAGTGTATGCACTGTACTGAAGGTTCCTCGAAAAACATACTCTGAAGAAAGGTTCCCACAGGGGCCCAAAAGAATCATTTGAGTTTCCATTGTTTCCTATGGGAAAATTTGCTTTGATATTTGAGTATTTTGGTTTACGAGCATGCTTTTGGAATGGATTGGTCCTGGTCCATTCCAAGACCGCCTCCAGGCACAGATCGAGGGAGTGTACTGCCTCCACTGCAGAAGAAGAAAAGGAGAGAGAGAGCTGCGTATCATCAGCGTACTGATGACAGCAAACTCCAAATCTCCTGATGACCTCCGCCAGCGGCCTCATGTAAACATTGAACAGCATGGGGGAGATTGCCGACCACTGGGGCACCCCACAAGGGTGTCATCTAGGCCGCTCTGGACAGTTTACAATAACAATAAGGCAGACTCTTATTTTGGGAAACCACTGTGGGCAAGGGCTGCTGCCTAATTAATGTCCATCTTAAGCATTCTCTGTTGACATTTCATTGTCCAATGTGGATAGTGTATACCGGACTGCCCAGGCCTCTGGTGTAATTCAGTGCATTACAGCCAAAAATGCTCTCAGACCACATATATCAGCTGAGTACCTCTCCCTACCTTTTATGACAAGCTCTGATACCAGCTACTTTCATGCTCAATTTTGCTCTGAGATGGTTCTGTAGCAGTTATCAACGCTCCAAATGATGCAGGACTATATGTCACATTATTATGAGTCAGAAGAAACCGTGGTCTAAGGTTTTGGGGGCTGTAGTTCAGCTGCAGCTCTGGAGCCACTGTTGCTAATGCTGCATGGGTGAAGGCAGTAGTTTGTTTCAAGGTTAACACTTGCCTCCTGGACCAAATACTACAGGCTTTGGCAGGTGGTGGTGCTTTTTGCATTAAGCTTCTCAGTGCATAAGAGTTTTAGGAATGTAGACACAGGAACCATAGTGTTTAACAGACATTTAATTTGCAGCATCTGGGCTGTTTGAGTGGTTGGTCGTATGGCGATGTCTTCCTGGTATGACACCTAATACAGAGATACACCTAATACATGAAGAAGCATGTCTCCAGAAGTACCAGTTTGCTTAGCTGCAGGGGCAAAGTTTGAAAAATAGCTAAATTTTACTTCTCTCTTTGCATGCACCCTCCTGTCCAACCTCCAGGCCACCAATGCTCGCACTAATGAGGTTGTGGCAATCAAGAAGATGTCCTACAGTGGCAAGCAAACAAACGAGGTAAGAAGGACAAAAATTTGCAAATATGTCATGCAGTCTTAACATTGCAGTGATCTGAAATGTTCAGTTATGCTCCAAATGCATTCACAGAAAAGCCTTTTTAAACATAGCAACTGAATGGACATTTGAATCATAGAATCATAGAGTTGGAAGAGACCTCAAGGGCCATCTAGTCCAACCCCCTGCCATGCAGGAACCCCATCACATTATTTCCGACAGATGGCCATCCAGCCTCTGCTTGAGAATTTCCAAAGAAGGAGACTCCACCACCTTTTGTGGCAGCATATTCCATTGCCAAACAGCATTAACTGCCATGAAGTTCTTCCTGATGTTCAAATGGAATCTCTTTTCCTGTAGTTTGAAACCATTGCCCCAAGTCCTAGTCTCTGAAGCCATAGAAAACAAACCTGTTCCCTCTTCAATATGACATCCTTTCAAATATTTAAACATAGCTATCATATCCCTCCTCAGCCTTCTTTTAGAGAGGCTAAACTTTCCAAGTTCCCTAAGCCATTCCTCATATGACATTTCTTCCAGACCTTCAACCATCCTGGTCGCCCTCCTCTGCACCCGCTCGAGGTTGTCAACATCCTTTTTAAAGTTGCTTGGCAGTGAAGTGATTCGAAAGACAGTGAATGAATTACAACCTGAAATCTGAGTGTTTTTTAGATACTGTGAAATAACTAAGCAACTACTCCTAAGCAGAATATTTTATTTATTATTATTTAGTTATTTAAAATATTTCTATCCCACCTTTCTCCCCAAAAGGACCCAAAGGAGATCCAAAAATACCTCTTGGGACTTGAATTTGAAGGCTTGTATTAATAGGTGACGTCCATATCTCCCAACAGTGTAGCTCCTTCTCTCCTCATCCTGGATGGTTCTTTTTCCCTACCACAACCACCACCACCACCACCACCACCACATGCATGCAAGCTCATCACTACAGTTATAATGTTTATATCCTGCCATACCTGCAGGGCAATGTACAAATTCCTAGCCATCTTCATAACAGAACTGTGAATGCTTCAGTTTGATGGACATCGGCTGGCACCCAGGAAGTTTCGTATTTCAGTGGAACATGGACCTCTCTGCAACCCCGCTCTGCCTTTTTTACTCCTTGTCTACCAAAAATAACAGTCAAGAAATTGTGATACCTTAAAGTTCTGTTTTAGTGTCAGCTTTCATGGGTTGCAGTCTACTTACTCAGCCATGTAATGTGTAGAGGGGTGAGCACCGAATGAAAATGGAAAGAAGACAGTGACAACAACTTCAGTAGTGGAGTTTTAAAATAAAAATGGCGCCAGCCAATAGGCTGATTACACAGACCTCCAACCATCAGCAGTTATATGGTTGTATTGAAGTAGAATTGTATCAGAAGGCCATCAAAGTTAGTGTGTCTTCACACTTGTTCCAGTGAGCTTCAATTGTGTTATGATTCTGTCAAGTCACTCCTGCTATAAAATCCCACCCAAAACAAAATAAAACATGCACACATGCAACTCATGTAGTCATGTTTAGATTTTGATTGATACTTGGATTTGCAATATTGCATATGTGTGCTTATTGTGCATATGTTGTATTGGCTGCAAAACCAAAGGATTTTCCAGCTATTTTCTATTAACAATCAGCTTTTGTGAAGGTCGCTTTGATCTTTTACATCCTCAGGAGATGTGAACTGAAAATTTTATCTTTAGCTCCTGGTCCAAGAATGCTGTGTGGACATAGTGAGGTTCTGAAAACCCAGTCTATCCAGATATAATATGTCCTAATGAAATTAGAAGAAGTTGGTGCCCCTGATATTGGCCTATTAGAAATTCTATATCTTTATGATATTTCGAACTATACAAGGTGTGATGTTAAACCAAGTTCCTTTGGCTTTTTTTTTTCCAAAACAGAAATGGCAAGATATTATCAAGGAAGTCAGATTTTTACGACAGCTGAAGCACCCAAACACCATAGAATACAAAGGCTGTTACTTGAAGGAGCATACTGCCTGGGTGAGTTTTAAATCTGATTGCTTTTTACAGTTATTTCATTCATTATTTTTATGTTTTTGAAATCCATCTGTTACAGTCATTATGAAATGTTATTGTTTCTTTATCACACTGTTGAATAATAATTGTGTGCCGTTACTTACTGGTAACAAAAGGGCTCACAAAGTACATGGTCCTAGGAGCCCACCCCACCCCAATTATTTCTGCTGTCACAGGCTTCTGAGACCCTCCCAAGGAAAAATACATTTATCTTTAAAAAGCTATCAGAAAGGGCCTACTTCAGATGGATCTCTGTGTCTCTGTGTGTGGGAGGTTCTAGACCAGTAGGTTTTACAACGGAGCACCCCAATATTCTTTCTATCTCCCCCCCCCCATAACTTACAAAATTGCTATTTCCAGGCATGATGTGGCTGAAGCTGGCCTGGAGACCTGACTTCTAAACCTTCTGACATTGCCTACCCCAGTGTACAAAGGCTGTTGCCGAATACAGAATCATAGACTAATGGGCTTGAAAGGAACCAGTAAGGCTGTCAGTTCCAACATCCTGCTCAGTGCAGGAATCCGCCTCAGCGTATATCTGAAATATAGTTGTATAATTTTATCTTCAGTGCCTCCAACTGATGGAGCGCTTGCCACCTCCCAAGGTAACTGATTCCATTATTATGCTGCTATAATAGCAGAGCTTTTTCCTGATATTCAGCCTAAATCTGTCTTCCTGTAACTTGCGCCCATTATTATGTTTCCTGTACCCTGAGATGATGGAGAACAGATCCTGCCTGTCCTCTCTAGGGCTGCCCTTCAAGTATTTGAAAAGTGCTTAGACATCTCCTCACGATCTTCTTTTCTTAAGGCTCACCATGCCCAGTTCTTTCAGTCTTTCCTCTTTTAGGCCTTGGTTTCCAGTCCTTTGGGATATGTTTATGAGGATTTGGGGGCACCGTTGTTCCATCTTTGCTTTTCTGCATTGGCAGAAGGGCAGCAGGTATATCATGCGGACATTGCACCAGCTCTAGATGCTCTCTTCTTTGTCCAGGGCCAGGCAAGAGGGTGTTGGCCTGCTTCTGCACCATTGAATACGCAGGCTAGAGCTGAAATTTGGAAGGTTTTATTTACTTCCATAAGCTGTGTGTACAATTCACAGCATTGCTGTTCATTAAGAACTTGTGTTCTCCTGTGTAAAGTGTAAAATATGCTGCTTCATAGAATAAAGAAAGGGCTTGTCAGGCTATCAAGTCCAACCGTGTGTTCAGTGCAGGAATACAAATCAAGGGATATTTGTGAGGTGGCTGCCCAAATTTCTCTGGAATGTTTCCAGTGTTGGAGTGCTCACTGCATCTTAAAGTTCCATTGCCATACTGCCCTAACAGGAAGTTTTTCCTGATATTCCTCTAACTTTGAGCCCATTGTTTCATGCCCAGCACTGTGGGATGATCAAGAACAGATCCTGTCCCTCGTCTAAAGGACAGCCTTTCAAGCATTTGAAAATTGCTATCCTATCTCCTCTTGGTCTCCTTTCCTTAAACATGCCCAATTCTTTCAGTCTTTCCTCCTAGGGCCTTGGTGGCGAACCTTCAGCACTCCAGGTCTTTTGAACCACAACTCCCAGAATTCTAAGCCTGTATTACCAATGACAAAGGACTGTAGGAGTTGTGGTCCAAAAGATCTGGAGTGCCAAAGGTTTGCCACCACTCTCCTAGGGCTGGATTTCCAGCCCCCTGATCATCCTCGTCACCCTCCTCTAAACCTGTTCCAGTTTGTCAGCATCCTTCTTGATGTGTGGTGTTCAGAACCACATTTCGTTAATTTTCTTATTTGGAGAGCACAGTGATTTGTTTCCCTGTTTCCTTCAAATTAAGGCAGGTCATCACACTGGCATTTGTGTCTTCTGCTTTGAGCTGGAATAAGCAAAATCAAGATAGAAAAGAATGAATGGAATGACCCATTTCTATTGATTCACATGTTCATGTGTCCACGTGGCTGTATCTCGGTGAACAACGGACACGTGGCCATGCACTCTTCTCATGCACCGAGTGGATACATGGTGGGACATGTGGCAAGATGGTTTATCAAATGTGCCTGACCTTACATGTGTGCTGGGCTCAGAAGGATAACTTTGACAAAATTGTGGAATCACATAGACTTCACCTACACAAGGCCTCAGAACTTGGAGAGGATTGCCCAGCATAGCCATAATTAACAAAAATTAGCATGTAAATGTTAAAAGCACCTGTCAGTATTTCTAATGCCATGCAGATGAGAGGAAGCAGGATAAACTATAACTCTGATTTTCTGGGTCATTGAAGCTTGTGGTAGAGTATACTGTATTACAAACTAATGTTTTTTGAGAGTTACCTAAGCTGTCATGGCATCCTCATGGGTCCTGGTGTAAGATTTCTTTCTACAAAAGTACACTTCCCGGCTTCAATAAGAATAACAATGATGCACAATCCATTTCACATGTATTCAGTAGGTGCGCTCTTGATAATACATTGGCCCACTGTCATGCCTGCTCTTCAATAGTTGTTACTTCTCTCACTTGCAGTTAGTGATGGAGTACTGCTTAGGATCTGCTTCAGATTTGTTGGAAGGTAAGCAGTGAAATATCCCTACCCTACTTCTTTCCCAATATGGCTGTGATTTAGGGAAGAGTTGCTTTCCTCCTCAGCATGTCATTGGTTCCATTGGTTAGATTCTGTTACTTGCAAGTGCATTTGGATCTGCCCAGCAATTTCTTGACGGCATTATTATTATTATTATTATTATTATTATTATTATTATTATTATTATTATTATTATTATTATTATTATTATTATTATTATTATTATTA
>JAHTLZ010000019.1:8630320-8654077 GCA_023846285.1 Phrynocephalus versicolor | reverse complement strand
TATTATTATTATTATTATTATTATTATTATTATTATTATTATTATTACACTGCCCAATCTGGCTGTTTACAACATAAAACAAATGAATACAACATTTCCCTAGTGTCTGCAGGTTACTAAATTAAACTAATTAATGTATTTCAACTGAGGACTTAAAGGTTCCCACAGTGCCAGGAGTTGAAACAGTTGAAACAAGTGTGCCAGCCATGCCCATTTCCAGAGAGTTCTGGTCTGGGCCGTGGTGACATATGCCTTAGTTACATCCCAGTTGGATTACTGTACATGGTCCTGCCTATGGAAAGTATCAGGAAACATCAGTGAGTCCAAAACATAGCAGCCTAATTGCTGACTGGAGCTGGTCATAAGGATCACATAACCCCACCAGTTAAAGTACCTCCACTGGCTGTTGATCTGTCCAGGCATATTTTATAATGCTGATTCTAACCTATAAAGCCCAAAGTCAGATGGGTCCAAGCTATCTCAAAGACTGTGTCTGCCATTAAGAGCTTGCTTCGCTCTTAAGATAATGAGGAGAGGCCTTCCTCTTGGTCCTACCACTCCTCCTAGGTACACTCGTACATTTGGTGGGTACACTGGATAGAGCTTTTTCTGTTACTGCTTTCAGATTTTAGAACTCTTGTCCTCATGTTTACAGTCCTTCCACGAGCAGGCAAAGGCCTTTCTCCTCAGGCAAGTTTTCCCTCAGTGACTGGCTGCCTGAGTGGGGTATTTTTACATGGACAGTTATGCCTTGCTGGTTTGAATGTGTTCCTGCTATCCCTTGCCTTTTAACCATTTCTGAGAATGGCATTTGTTTGTTCCTTGTATTTGCATACTTGCTGTTTTAGCTTTAAATATCATGTTTTTATGATGTAATCCACGTTGGGTGCTTTTTAAGGAAAAATGCAAATTAATCTATTTTAAATGAAATAATAGATAATAGCAAAAAAGAAAATCTAGTCTCCATCCTTTTAGGATCTAGATCAGTGGTTCTCAACCTGTGGGTCCCCAGATGTTCCTGGACCGCAACTCCCTGAAACCCCTTCCAGCACAGCGAGTGGTGGAGGCTTCTGGGAGTTGCAGTCCAGGAACATCTCATTACCCACAGGTTGAGAACCACTGATCTAGATTAACATGCCCGTTCCTCCTTGTGGCCCACTGCCAAATTCCATTCCCCCAAGTGCTGCATATCAACAGCTTTTTCTCAAAGCCTGGTGTGTGTGTGTGTGTGTGTGTGTGTGTGAGTCTGTGTGTGTGTGTGTGTGTGTGTGTGTGTGTGAGCCTGTGACTCCTATTGAGTTATATTTCCTGACGCGCTTGTCTTCCTCACCCAGGATCAACATTTCCTATTGTTTTCCTCCTCTGATACGCCCTCCCTGCATAGTTTTAAACTTCCGCAAGAGTTGCAGCCACTCCGTTCATTTGTAGAAGTGGTTGGACACATAGACACCTATGGAAAATAAAAGAGTTTGTCATGCAAGTGCTCCAAGGCTTCTGCTTTCCATTTTGTCTGCATAGATAATGCCAAAATGATTTGCATGAGGCAGTTTACTGCCATTTCTGCCCCAGGATTGTCTGCCACAATGTTACTCCAATTTTTTTTCCTTTGTCTTTTTCCCCACCTAGTTCATAAGAAACCACTTCAGGAAGTGGAGATAGCTGCTATTACCGATGGTGCCTTGCATGGACTGGCTTACCTACATTCTCATTGTAAGATACATAGGTGAGAGCATGATGCTGTTTTCCCCCAGTATACTGCAAATTTTCTTTGTACTGGTTCATCTAACTCAGGGAGAGAACAAGCAGTCTGATATAGCTAGATTTACATGGTCCAGTCTGGATTGAGGTGGGATATGAGCAGCAATAGTAAGATTAGCTGCCTACAACCTCCTGCAAAGGGGATATAGTGTGTCATAATTTAAAGTGCAATGGAATCACACACTTTAAGAGAACTTCACCCAGCAAGTTGATTTGTGGTTCTGAAAATTACAGAAACAAACAAACAAACATACATGATGTTGGTTGCATATCTGAGGTTGAATCCATTTATATGTTGTGTAGCTCAGTTGTGTACAAAAACATAACTTCACAGAAATGTCATTACAGGTTGATAGCTCATACTAATCAATTGTTTGAAGAGGTCCTCCTTCATGCATTTCACCTTTCATAGAACTTCGAAATGCCAGCAACCACTTCAAGCTAAAGATCACTTAAAATGTCCCATCCAGTCATGGGCCAATTTGAACTTGCCTCTTTTCAATGTACGGAGAGTGCTACATTTAATTACATTTAATCATGGCCAGTAGCCATTTTGGCTGAAGAATTTTTCCATACTTTGCTCTGAACCATGTTCTGGTTTTTCATTTCTCACATTCATAGCATGGAGTAACTCAGGTATTCTTGGACTGCAACTCCCAGAAACCTTCATCACTAGCTGGGCTAGCCAGTATTTCTGGGAGTTGCAGTCCAAGGATATCTTGGTTGCTCAAGGTTCGCCACCACTGTCATAGACCATCACCCTGCTCCTTTGTCAGACTAGAACTATGCCAAAGGAGAAAGTGATTCTGTGTTCCATAGAGATGCAGGTTTTGCCTCTTGTTTTATTCAGCAGAACCAGCAAGCCAAACTACCCAAAGAGAATGGCTTGAATAAAGCTGAGGATGATTTGAAGGCCTATGATTGTGCCTTATCATGCGCTGACATAGAGTACTGAGTGATATGCAACAAGAAGGGAGATATCCTATATTGGGAGCCCTGAATTGACACCCACTCTGCCATCGGTTTCACAATTACTGTACCTATGTTTTGCTTAAGATTTCTGGAGGGTAGCATAAAATTGTAGGGTTCAAATATAGGGAGAGCACATACTACAGTATAAAGAAATTATGTTTGTAACCATGATTGTGGTTTTCCTCCTTCTGTTCAAAAGGGATATTAAAGCAGGAAATATTCTCCTAACAGAACCAGGTCAAGTGAAGCTAGCTGATTTCGGGTCTGCATCTATAGCGTCTCCTGCCAATTCCTTCGTGGGGACTCCATACTGGTGAGTGAAGCAGAAGTGAAACGTCATCTTCTGGGATGCTTAAGACTGACTTAAGTTCATTTAGGTCAGTGGTTCTCAACCTGTGGGTCCCCAGATGTTCTTGGACTGCAACTCCAGAAGCCTCTACCACTCACTGTGCTGGAAGGGATTTCTGGGAGTTGCAGTCCAGGAACATATGGGGACCCAGAGGTTGAGAACCAGTGATTTAGATGGTTTTGCTCATTTTGGTGTATTGTTGAGGTGGGTTGGTTCACTCTCCCCCCACCCACTCCCCTGTGACTACATAGCAAGTGGAGCCATTTGCCCCAAGGGTAGCACAACCTGCACCTCTTTGATCCCGTGTCAGATCCTTCTACTTTTTTCGATGCAGGTTGAAACACTCTAGTTGTGTCCATTCCCAGCGTTTGTGGACCCCGGGAATAGACTAAAACCAAGCCTTGCAGCTGGAATTCTGGTATTGTGAAGTGACTTGATGGATAGCAGCTTCAGGATGTTGTGAAACTGAAATGATATATATGTGTGTGTGTGTTTGTTGGCCATTGCTGATGTGCTACAGTAAATTACTTAAATTAACTTTCTTTTTTTTTTTTAAAAAAAAGTTGCTTTTGTGCAAAGAGCTGATCAAAACCATGGCTGTGGGCAATCTCTTGATTCACACAACACACAAGGCAAAAAAAAAAAAACCCCACACAGTTTTAAACATTTATTCTTATTGACTCAGTGCATCAGCAATGCTCTAGCCCGCAGGCATGTCCAAATGTAAGCTCTCCTGATGTTTTGTACTACATCTCCCAGAATTCTAAGCTTAGATTGCCAATGACAAAGGACTGTGAGAGTTGTGGTCCAAAACATCTGGAGGGCTGAAGTTTGGACATGCCTGAAAGCACATAAACATAATAATTTCACTTTCCCTGTTGCTTTGCTGAGAGGCACACACAAAACCACACCAGCCTGCACAAAAAGGGCCAGTGTAGACAAGCCCCTAGTTTCCTTCTGGAACTATGCCGTGCAGAGTTTGCTTCCCAGCATTGAGTGAAGTGTTAAGGACACTAATTAAAAATAGCAGGTCTTTTAATTGCTTAGCATTTGTACATTATGTTCATGTTATTGTCGCTGAAGTTTGTTGGTGTTCCACATCTCATTTCCTCTAATAACATGCTCTTTACACATGCACGCATATTGGGTCTATATGTATAGGGCGCAGTCTCCCAGTATCCTCCCCACTCCGGATGTCCTCAGGATCCATGCTGCTATGGGCCTCCTGTTTGCGTCAGTCATGTCTGAGTCTGCAGTGGATGGCATCCTTTGTCATTCCATATCCTAATGCCGCCCAAAATCTGCTTGTTTAAAAATCACTCTCTGATCGTACCAGACTGGGACTTTTCTGGATAGGAAGGCATTCTCCCTCACATGTTTTCTGTGAGTGATAAATATGACTTCCATATTGGAAATCAACGTGGCGTGAACTGTCTCCCATGATCTTGGTTTGCGACTTGCTTGCAAAACCAGACACTAACCAAAGGAATCCTGGTTGAAAGGGTACATACTTGGATATATATTCCACAAGTTGCTATGGGTTTGCCGACGACAGGAACCTAGGCTGCCTTCCACCCTCTTCAGAAGCTACAGTATCCCCTCCCACTGTGGACTTCCCTGCTGTTTTTGCCTTGTACACGTTTGATATTTGGACTCCCCTTTCCCTACTGTGCCCTAGACCCCCTTGTCTCTTTCATAGTTGCACCCCCAGGCCGAGCCTCTTCAGGAAAACATAGTTGCCGTGTCAATGGGAAAAACTCACCACCACTGGTGAGGTGAAACTGATGCCTTAGGACCCGTTCAGCCCCTGCTGGCTGACTCCAGGGACATCGCCAAAGAGGTGGGTGTGGGTCGCCCATCTGCCAGCATGTTGCACTCACCACAGACCATTAGGTTTCCCCTTTTTTTATTTGCTCTCCTCATACTTCCTCCCCATCGTGTCCGGAAAGCTTTCGTTTGTTTGTCTTTCTTTTCCTTTTCCTTTTCCTTTTTCTTTTCTTTTGCTCAGCAGGAAAGTATTACTTTACAACATGGCTTAGTTCTGCTCCATGCTGACTCTTTTTAAGTTCCGGGGACTGCAGTGACGGTGAAAATAACTGAGAAAAGGTGTGTGTGTGTGCGTGTGTGCGTGCATGTATTGGTATTGGTGGAACACCCTTTCCTCTCCGTGCTTTTGGCTTTTGTGTTGCACAATCAACCTTCTGTGTATCCCCCTGCCTTGTAGGATGGCTCCTGAAGTAATCCTGGCTATGGACGAGGGGCAGTACGATGGAAAAGTAGATATTTGGTCTCTCGGGATCACGTGCATCGAGTTAGGTAAGTAAAGCACCCAGACCTTGAAAACGGCCATCCTACTGCACTGGCAGAGACAACTAAATCCACCTTCTCCAGATACTGACCTCCCTCTAAAACAGTGGGTCTCAACCGTGTGGGTCCCCAGATGTTCCTGGACTGCAACTCCAAGAAATCCTGGCCAGCTGAGCTAGTGATGAAGACTTCTGGGAGTTACAGTCCAAGAACATATGGGGACCCACCGGTTGAGAACCACTGCTACTCTAAAAGCTTATTTTGTCGCATAACGATCACCGTCATTGGCAGTCCACAAATGCTTAATTGCTGTGCGGCAACGTGTGGTACACAAAACCCACATATGGAATGTATCTGGCAATCAATAGAGGCGGTTGTTGGTGGAGGCGGAAGGAGTTATTGAAAGTGAAACGGTTAACAGATTTCTTCTCATTTCAGTTGTGCTGGGTGAGCAGATGAAATTGGTTCAGAGTTTCTAATGGATCTTATCCATAAGCCATAAGAACATGGGAGGGGTGAACTGTAGCATACCAGAGGTTTGTCTGAAGTTTCCAGAACCCTTGGTCCTCCATGCATTGCTAGGCAAAGCAGTCCTTCCCTTTTGAACACGTTGATTGAAATTAAAAGGAGTTACACAACACTTGTCTAGGATTTGCACCTACAGTGGCCAGCCTAAATGTACGTAACATGTAGGCTAAATAGATTCCCCTTTATCATCTTATGCAGTGACTGATCTACAGAGGCATACTACACCCAGGACAATAGGCACATAGCCATGATGAGGTTTAAATATACTGTATATTCATTCATAATATATTTAAAAATGAGACATGATCTTTCTGTTTCAGAAAATCCACAGGGATATTTCTAGAGTCAAAACTAAACAACAAAAAGTGCCAAGCAGAATCAAGAACCTGTTACAGCAATGTAGAAGCAAAACAAAACATGACAAAACAGGCTCAACAGTTGAATACTCCCCTATAATCAAATGATCAAGCCAGCAAATCTGTCTATGTCCAAACTTCGTCCCTCTGGATGTTTTGGACCGTAACTCCCACAGTCCTTTGCCATTGACAATCTAAGCGTACAATTCTGGGAGTTGTGGTCCAAAACATCAGGAGGGCCAACGTTTGGACATGCCTGGTCTAGGTGCCCGACAGTTCTTTCTTGGATTATTAGAATGTATTACAGACAAGTCTGCTCTTGAAAATGGTGCAGAAACCTTATTGGGTTTGGGATAGGCCTTTAAGACTACTAAAACTGTATTAAAAATGTTAATAGCTGTGTTTCAGTGTATTTGCTGTACTCCAGCAAGGTTTTGCACCTAAATCAAAGTACAGTGTTGGTTGTGACCTGCCAAGTCCATTAAAGAATTGCCTCATTCTTTTGTGTTAGTCAGATCCTAAGTTAAAGGTTTAACTTCTTTGGAAACCCTTCTAGAATGAAATGTGGCCAGTTCAAATAACCCCCTCCAAAAAAACAAACAAACAAACAAAAGACCCAAGTCTTTTTAGGAGAGATTCTTACAGAAATATCTACCTGGTATATCTGTGAGTAGCTCTGTGGCGACAGAAACCACTCCATCTTTCTTTCTTTCTTTCTTTCTTTCTTTCTTTCTTTCTTTCTTTCTTTCTTTCTTTCTTTCTTTCTTTCTTTCTTTCTTTCTTTCTTTCTTTCAATTGAAGAAATTTATACAAAACGAACATTTGTTGAAACCAATCTCATATAGCATTGTAATTATTCAAAATCAGAAAAGAGAGGTGAGAAAAATATTAAAACTTCCACCAAACAAAAATATATAAACTATTTTTTTTAAAGATACAACTACAAAACTTTATGTGACTTTGTGCACCCTTCACTCTCAGGACTATTCTTTTAATCCAAATCACCATATTTTATTATTACTTTGTTGATTAGCATCTTTCTTAATGCGACTTTCATTTTTCCAGAAATACATTGAATCCTTCCTGGTAGTATATCCTTCTCCTTTATCAAATACATGTGTCAAAAATAGTCTCTGGGTATCTTTAATATTGTTAGTACAAGATGCCTTTTTGTTCATTTTCAAATCAAGAGGTAATTTATCATTAATAGCCATATTCCATGTTTATTTATATAGTCTTCTATTTTAAGTTCGCTTCTAACTCGCCAGTTCTTTGTCATGATTAATCTAGCTACCATTACCTTAATACTTACTAGGTCTATTTCTACTTTATTTAATTGTTTATTATCAACCATATTCAACAGGGCTGTCTTAGCAGACATATGCACTTCCTTTCTGAATAGTTTCTTTATCTCTTGAAATATTTGCATCTACTCTTTTTTTTCTTTTTTTAACAGGCACCACATGTGTAGATAGGTCCCTTTTTCTTTTTTACATTCCCAGTAAAAAGATGGAATCAATCTATTTAAAAAATAGGTCTCGCAGGCATTAAATACCACTTCCACACTACCTTAAACAATTCTCTTTGACCTTATAGGCATGTTTTTCATAATCCTTTTATTAAACATAGAATTCCATTCTTCCTCTGTTACTAGCACCTCTTGCCACTTTTTCTAGCACCTCTTGCCATTAGTGATGTTGTTTTAATACCTGTCTGAATCAGCATCTTGTATATCACACTAATAGTACCCTTTCTATTCTCATTGGCATCAATATTCTCTCTTTTTTTCAATCCTTCAAATTTAGTAAAAGACCTTCCTAATCCGTTCTTGGCCTTCCACTTTTTTGTCCAATTATCGAATTGTAATATATTTAGTCAGGATAGCTCCTTTCCTCTTAACATTACTTTTGTCTGCTCTGTGTTACGCATCTTCTTTATCCCATCTTTTATTTTTATTATTCCTGTCTCCATCAACCTATTTAAGTTTTTCATGTTATCTGGAAAATCCTTTAGTTCCACCACCTGATTCATTTGGAGAAATCAGTGGGCTTATGATTTTTCTACAGTCCCCCCAAATTCCAAGCATATTAGTTGAAAGGTGAATTTTCATTTCTTTAATGCTAACTTAATGTAACTATTATTATTATTATTATTATTATTATTATTATTATTATTATTAATAATAATAATAATAATAATAATAATAATAATAATAATAATAATAATAATAATAATAATAATAATAATAATAATTTAATAAAATATCTGGAATATGCGTCAATTGATTTGCTACATAATATATTTTAATATTAGGTAATCTTGAACCTCCTCCTTTTTGAGATTTATAACAATATTTTTCATTTATTCTTTGTTTCTTATTTCCATTGCAAAAATAAATAAAAAATCTCAGTTTTTGTAAATCTGTCAATGCTTGCCATAGCTCTTGACTCGTAGCAGAAACATATAACAATTCATTGGCTCCTTGCTGGAACTGAAGGATACCAAATAAATTACAGAGGTTTGAAAAATTAGTGGTAGTAGGCAATCCAAGATGCTGATCTTGAAATAACAAGAATTAATTTATTAATTCTTTAAATTGCCAACTATTAAACTTTAGACTATTGCTTAGAAGTGCTGAGAATATCTGCAACAAGTCCTTGCAATGAAAATGTTAAAACTCATTCACCATTCTAATAATTAAAACAATGGTTTTTTTTTAAAAAAAATGTTGATATTCATAACACATTAGAACACCATATTAATTTTAAATATTTTCTTCAGATGCTCTCAAATGCACAGAATGAGAAAACATATGCAAATAGGCAACATCTTAGAGATGACTGAATTAAGCTTCTCTTGGTACAGAACTTTTGTTGTCTTTGTTGACATTTCTGTTGCTGCTCACAATCTTCTTTAGGAATACTTTTTACAACCATCATGTCTACTTCTCTTGCCTCCCATAAGCTAAGTATTCTGTGTACCCAGTTGTTGTGCCTATCATCTTGATTCCACTCGAGTTCTAAGCAGCTCATTCCTCAACATATGTACCTCCCTGCAGTTGCTAAGCTTGAGTGCGATTTACACAGAATGCCACTGCTAGAAGCTTGCGTAGTGCAGACCTCGTTCTATGTCAGTTGGGTTGTGTGTTCACCTGGAGCCTTGGTGGTTGTTTAATCTTCCCCGTGGATGGGGATTTGAGTGGTGGGATTCACTGCCATGTCAGACTTAATTTGCCCTGGTGACTTGACTCAGACTCTACTTGATGGGTTTTTTCCCCCCAGTGACTTGGACTCAACTCATGACTCAGAACTCATCCCTTGCTTTTTTTCTGATGGAAAAAGCTTGCTTTTAATAGGAGTCACACTCCTATTAAAGACTTCCTAACATCCCTGATCTTCCCAGAGAAATGTTGAACCTGCTTCCCGATAGTCTGAGTAAACATCTTTCCTTTGCCCTCGGAGGTTTTTAATTTCCCCTTCTACGCATCTGCGGTGATGGTCACGGTCTTCCCAAACAGGTACTAGAAGACTTTGTAAAGAGTCATTGACTCCATTTCTTCTCATTCTGTCCTTTCTCTCTGCTTGCAGCGGAACGGAAGCCTCCCCTGTTCAATATGAATGCTATGAGTGCCTTATATCATATAGCCCAGAATGACTCCCCTACACTACAGTCCAATGAATGGTAAGATCTCTGCCATCCACTTTTCACTTCAGCCTTTGAGCCTTTCTGGGTGCCCCTTCGACGCAGTTTCATCTGGTGTGGAAGATGAGGCCCTTGTCCCCCGCCTGCTGTGCAACCTTCAAATGAAAGCTGGTATGATTCAGTGGATAGGGTGGGTATGAGTATGGGAGAGCAGAATGCCAACCCTCACTCAGTGGCACCGAGACCTGTTTAAAAAATTCCAATCACTTTGGCCCCAGACTGATGTTTCCTGCAGCAAATATGTGGATGGTGAGTTACATATATTCAGATGTAATCCATGTGTACTCAGGTTGACATAACCCTAGGGAATTACCCTTATACCAGGTCTGCCTGCCATCCGACCTAGCCCAAGATTTAATTTTTATTTGATTTAATTATTTTATATTATTTAATTATTTAATTTAATTTAATTATTTAATTTAATTTATAAGAGGTTGCAAAGCTTGGGAAATGTTCTTTTTTGGTTAGTGTCGCAGACTCCCCCATCAAGTTAGCAAAGAAGTTGGGGGACCTAAGTCCCCCCACCCCCCAAAAAAGCAACTTTGGAAGTACTTAATGCAGTAAACCCCCACCTATTGCAGGCGTTAGGGACCCGACCCGCAATAATTGAAAATCCGCAATATGCGGATGCTGGGTCAGGTCGGGACTGGGCAGGCTCTCTGGGGGCTCTTGTACTTACCCCAGGTCTGGCACTGCCCCAAGCGGGCCTGTAAGGGGCTTTCCAGTCCCCTAGAATGCCAAAAGTGCTTTCTAGTGATCTGAAGGTCACTTCTGGTTTACCGGAAGTCACTTCCGGTTTGTGGGGAAGCACTTTTGGGTCCTCCAACGGGGCCTGTCCTCCTTACCTGAGGGGGGGGGGGTTCATATACTGCAGACCCGCGATATATCGGGACCGCAGTATATGATCCGCAAAAGGCCGGGGGACAACTGTAAAAGCAACTTTCCTCAGCTCTGAATCTGTGAATAAATTAATCCTTTATATTTAGGGATGGGGAATCATCGGCCCTCCATATATTTTGGGCTCCACCTCTCAGAATTCGGAGCCTATATTGCCAGTGAGAAAGGACTGTGAGAGTTGTGGTCCAAAACATCTGAAGGGATGAAGGTTCCCCATCCCCCGATATAGGTGATGTACATAGAAAAGCAAATTGATGAACTAGAGAACTAGAAATGGCCAGAATATTATCATGAAAATTGTTATTCCAAAACAGCACAAGGGTAGTTTCAACAAATGTGTTTCTTGTACATGGTGTCTCATGGTAACAGTGAGTTTCACCAGAAGCATTTATTTTCTGCATTCTTCTGTCTGCTCTAAAACTGAAGGGCAGATAAATATTTCCTGCTAGTTGCACCATGCAAGTTTCCTTCGCAAAAATGTAAAAAGTATTTCCTTGGGGAGACTTGGACATTTTAGCTCAAAAATGTTAAGCAGAGGTCAAAGTCTTGGAGAGGCAATGCACATTTTATGCCACAGACATGTGCAGAAGTAATTATATCTCTCCTTAAACTCTAAATAGTTACATTCTAACAGGTCAAACATCTCTACGTATATATCAAGTTGTGGATTAGGTTTCTACATTCTCTTTTTTTCTTGATTGTGTATCCTACCTGAACTACAGTGGTGGTGACTGCTCTATCAAAATGGTTGAAACATGTATTTATTTTTATTTCCATTAAATATTTTTACTAGGCCTTTCTCCTTGGAAAGGACCCAAGGTGGCTTCCAACATCAAAGGATAATATACAGAGTTGGAGACAATAAGTCTACAACAGTTACCAAGAAATAATAAAGATGATATTCAAAGTTAAGAACAATGATTGTGAAGAGGTATCTTACATAACTAAAAAGGCAATGTCAAAAAGTTAAAAGCAATAAGCAAATTGTTTTTAATTTAGAAAAATGTGCTTCATCAGCAAGTCCTCAGAACACAGTATCTTTTCTTGACATCCGTGTAAAAGAGATCAAATTAGGATGAGAGTGATTTATGAAAGAGCAGCCATTAAAACTCAGAAGCTAGCCAGTGCTTTGAACCTGTGTTGCTCACGTATGAACCTGGTGCTCTGACTTCTTCCATCCCATTGATTCTACGAGATGGATCTGGTGACTGGAAGTGACTGCATCTGCTCTTGGTCTGAATGTCTAAATGCAAGCTTGATCCAATTGCTCCTTTTTTGGTGTCTTGAGGATTCTCAGCTGGTACATGCTTTATTTTCTTTGCCATCACAAGTTTCAATGCATTTTCACATGTACTCTGTTCCTATATTCAGGACGAACTCTTTTAGGGGATTTGTTGATTACTGCCTGCAGAAAATACCTCAGGAAAGACCATCAGCAGCAGAATTATTGAGGGTAATTTTTCAAATATTTCTGGGAGGATATGTGTGTATGGGGGAGGGGACATAGTAACATGATCTGAGATCAGGAGAGGCTGCCTAGGGAAGAGCCAAACTTATTTGTTCAACACTTGTTGTTTTTTAAGCAAGAGGAGAGACTCTCCAGCCTGTAAGTCCCAGTCCAACCCGCAGAGATCCCTGTGGTCCCAACGCACCCAAAGTTGCCCATCTCTACTTCAGGAAGTTACCTATTCACATCTTAAGTATACTCCAAAACATGATACTTCAACTTGCATTAACCATGGATCATGCATTGTAATTCAACAACTGCCACCACTTGGGGGATAATCTTTTTATCAGAACAACAGTATTGTAAGCCTGCTAGTACAAGTCAGAGGGACAATTGCTTAGAAATAATGGTGGAAACAAAGAAGGCAGGTAGAGGACGTAACGTGAGATGAGCAGCACAGGGAGAGGTAAAGATGGAGTGGGAGGCCAACAGATTGATATGAGACACCACCTCATCCAGGAAGACATGTTGTAGACATATTGTAGAAGTCTTTCCCCATTCATTAGGATGGATATCTGGAATAAACCTAGCATGATTGTAGCCCCACTGTTAATCAGAGTATCCCCTGTATTCACCCTCATCTTAAGTACCATGTTCAGTTCAGAATGCCACGCTTTAAGAAGGATGCTGACAAACTAAAACATTCAGAAGAAGGCAATTAGGATGATTAGAGAGCTGGAAGTCAAGCCCTACAAGGAAAGACTAAGAGGAATGGGCATATTTATCCTTAAGAAACGAAGGCTGAGGGGAGATAGAATAGCATTTTTGAAGATAGAATAGCACTTCTGAAATACTTGGAAGGTAGTCCTATAGATAAGGGGCAGGATCTGTTCTTGATCATCCCAGAGTGCAGGACAGGTAAGAGTGGGCTCAAAGCTACAGGGATCCAGGTTTTGGTTGAACATCAGGGAAAAACTTCTTAACTGTTAGAGCAGTGTGACAATGGAACCAATTATTTCAGGAGATGGTGGGCGCTCCAGTGCTGGAGGCACTTAAGAGAGAATCAGGCAACCATCTGTTAGCTCTTCTTAGATTTAGATTCCTACATTGAGCAGAGGGTTGGACTCAATGGGCTTATACACCCTTTCCAATACCATAGTTCTTGGATCCAATGTAGTATTAGAGGTTCAAGAAATGGACTGTGGCAGTGTATTGCTGCAAGGGCCTATCATGACAAACAGTCAGCAGCAATTATGGGCAACTTGTGGCCTCGGCATGTTGTTGGACTTCAGCCCCGTTAGCATTCCCAATTAGCTTTTATAGCTAAGCCTGATGAAGGTTGTACTTCAAGCCTCTGAGAGCCACAAGTTTCATCCCTCTGGTTTGTGATTTATAGTGCATGCACACTACTTGGTAGAAGTATTTCTAGATAGTTAGCCTTAACTCATCAACATTAATGTTTTCCCTTCCATTTATTTGTAGATGTGGGTCCAATAAATTCATACATTGTCCTTCAGGAAGTATGGAAATAGGCTGGGTGCGGGGAGGTGTTTTGTGTGTTCTCTGCTTCCTGACCCAAGTGCTTCTGTGTCCCTTCTGAAACCAGCATGAGTTTGTTCGCAGTGAGCGGCCTCCACGGGTTTTAATAGACTTGATTCAGAGAACAAAGGATGCTGTCCGAGAGCTGGATAACCTGCAGTACCGGAAAATGAAGAAAATCCTCTTCCAAGAGGCCCACAATGGCCCTCTGAACGAATCCCAGGAAGAGGAGGAGGTATCTTGTTTATCTTTACCAATGATGAATGCAAAGGAGTCTCTGATTGCATGCCGTCTATGCCCCACCTCTTTTCATAGGCACCAGCCTATGGAATTGTGAGATTTTTGTGGTTTGTGCCTGATAGGTGGCCTGGCCTGTCTTCCAGTTAGTTAATGAAACAAACTGAAACGAAGTCCTTGAAGTCTTCAGAGTTGGCTCTCAGTCATTAGTCATGAAAAAAAATCTAATCAGACTCCAAAGCAATTTGAATTTCAGCAAGGGGTTGCTCATCTTTAGGTACTGTGCCCTAAGAATACACTGTACATGTTCCTGTTATGGGTGAAGGAGCTACCTTCACTGGCTTGTATGGAAAAAGCCGGGCAGGTCAAGAAGAGGTATCTAGGAAGAGGGCCAGTAGGTTGATGACCCTGACTGGTTCTCTTGGGTGAAAGCTGGAGTTGGTGAACAAGCAACTCTTTTCAGTGTTTGGGGAAAATTGGTCAGATTGCAGGCCTGTATGCAAAAGAGAGCACCACCGAATCTATATGGGCAGTGTTTGAAAACTTGCAGGCCATCTCCTGATCTCACAGAAGAGTGGCAAACTGTACCTGGTGGTTTCATGAGTTCCTTCAGCGTTTGGGCACTGACTAAGCATCTGTTCCATTTTATAGATGTAAGGACTTTCTCTGACCAGCCAGATGTGATTGCCAAATGGAAGGAAGGGTTAAATTCTCTGCAGCCAAGAAACCTAGGTGGTGGTGGTGGTTGCCGGTGTCCTCACCTTGTGTGACTGCTTCCCAGTCTTTCAGAATTGGGCCTTTGCTGTTCTAATACAAGCACTGACCCTGAGGCAGAAAGTTTGTGAAATCTAGATAGTAGGATGAGCTAGGAATAACATGATTGATCACTGTAACCCCCATTCGCTTTGCGATTACAAACTCCTATTGATCCCTGGTCCCTACAATGCTGTCTATGGAAATATTTCATGTTGTCACTCACCCATCTGTGCTTGGATATGATTATGACCCAGTGTTTCTTCCATTTCTTTTTTAAAAAATGATATATTTATACAATTTTATGATACTGAACGTCATTGGGCGTGTCCGCAGTGCGACTGCATGTCATATAGACTTGGTTTTCTCCCCTGCCTTGGGTAGGAGCAGGATTATAACAGAGGTAGAAATTTCCTTTCACTGTATTGTGGCCTAATTTACAATCAGTGTTCCTCTTACAGTACAATTTTAGCAAAGAAAAAAGAATACATAAGCACACAGTTACAAATGACATGTTTGTCATAACACATATTTGCCCCTTGCTGAAACTGGAACAAACCAGAGAAAGCTTTTTACACAACAATTCAGCCTCAAAGTGGTTTACAGCACAGTTAAAACAAAGGCATCAGAATCAATGTTGTTCACCAACCGTGGCAGAGAATCCACATGGAGATCCAGAATGGGCCATTGTGGCATGCGACAGATTTTGGAGAAGCATCACAAAAGTCATGCAGCATGTGGAACGATGCGTTTGCAGTCCTATTGCAACGTTTCCTAATGTATGCGTCACGTATGGCTCTAGTATTGTACACATCAGATACGGTCAAGGCTGCATAGCATCAAACATTTTTAACAGTCTCCAAGCAGGAATGTTTAGACAAATATAAGTTTCCATGGCTCTTTCAAAATGCAACCAGGTTTGCTACCCTGTATAGTGCCTCCCTTTCCCTAGCCTAGGCACTTAAGATAAGGTACTGTATTTTTAAAAGTCTTTTAGACAAAAATAACCTTTTTATAAAATTTACTGATGGAGAAAAGAGGCTTCTGCAAAATAAATGTTGATTAAATCATGTGATCCTTCACAGGAAATGGTGCGTAATGTCATTCCATTTTCCTTGAGACGTTTTTAGATGCACTGTTGTGTCCATCATAAGCGTTGACATGTTCAGCCTTAAGAAATATGCACTAAAATATTACCAGTTTCAGCGCTATGATTGGAACTAGCAGTCTTTGAGGAATAGATTCTTTCCTGCTCCAAAAAGGTGGTGTGACTTTTTGCAACTTTGTTCAGTCTTGTTTCGCTTTCCGTGTCTGAATTAACCAGTCATATCACTACACCGTAGTAGGGTTTTTTGTTTTGTTCTGTGGCGTAAAGTCAGAACTGAATTATAGCCACTCTTAAAGGGAGTTTTCAAGGTAGGTCAGCTATTTAAGGGGCAATTTTACCAGCTCCACATCCCTGGAAATTGCACCCAGGTCTCCTGAGTGGTAGTCCATTACTCGATCTACATGCAGGGGGGAAGTGGGGTCTCCATGTGCAAATTTCCAAAAGCTGATTATTGTCTAATTAGTCTTAGAATGCTTTGCCTCGAGTACTAAGGGAGAGAAATGGTGCAGAGGGTAGCGTTTTTATCACATTTTGAGAGAGCTACAGAAACTTGCACTCACATAACTATATCTAACGTGACATAACTGATACACCTAATGATGTTATTGGTTCCAATTAAAATCTGTAATATTTGGCTTCATGACTGTGCCCCTGAATGGGAGTGAAAGTGAAGCTAAGTGGGATAATTTAAACCAGTGGCCAAACTGGTTTGCAAAGACGCCTGTGAAGATTCTCAGTCATCCAGGTGCGTTTACTCTTTCAAAGATGAGGATGTACACATACTAGACAAAGAAGAGAGGTGGTTTGAGAGAGGAGTAAGGGAGGCCATTCATGTGAGCATTGAAAATCCCTCCCTCAACAGAGGTGGTGGCCTCTGGCATAGTCTGTCTGCTACCTATCAGGCTGTACTTTCCACAGTACCCAGGCAAATCAAGGAGCCTTCACCACCAGGTCACAGCTAACGACCCATTCTTGATGGGTTTCAGCACCTTAGGCCATTGTTTACCTTAAGGCCATGGACACTAATGTCTCCCTAACGAGCCTATTAAGGCTTTGTTCATCTTATGAGCCAATCAGACCAGGGGACAAGAGGTCAAGCTGACTATAAGAAGGGTCTCTTGCACTAGCTATACTCAGACCGATGAAGCTGTTTGGATGAACAGCAAAACGTTTCTATCTCTCAAAAAAGAAGTCCAGTAGCCATGACTCAACTCCCAGATGGTTTGCAAAGAGTGTCTGTGATGCTGAAAAGCAGAGCTCGCTATTTGGTATTGCCTTTGGTATGAAAGGTCTGACAGATAAACCTACACACTCATTGACTGTGATAACCAACAATCAGGGCAGCATATTTTGGATAAGAGGGAGCTTTCAGCTTCCAACCTTTTCCTACAGGGGAAAAAAAAATAGGAATCATCAACGGAGAGCAATGGAGAAAGATTCCTGCCAGTATTATCGTCTTTGCTTGCGACCCTGTCTACCAGATCATGAAATCAATAAAAAGTCTCTACTCACCACTGGAGAATTCAAAATGGGAGATGGAAAAAAAAATAGGCACCATTGTACCATGGTCCATGTGAAATCCCGGTGACACTGCCATTTATTTGAAATAATTACTGATGGTGGTTCTTTCTCTTTGCTTTTGTCTTGTCTGATTTTTGTGGTGTGCTTCCTTCAGTGAAGCCCTGTGAGTTAGGTTATGTTTGCACTGCCAGGTCTTACCTTTTATGATACACGTTATTCTATAATTTAAGCAGAGAAGCACGGCTTGATAATGTATTACAATATTATAGAATGCAGTCCCTGCATTTGTATTCATATATATGCATACAAATGAGTATTACAACAGACGGACCAAAGTATTCAGGTATCCCAAATTCTTAGAAATGTTTGTTAAGACCATTGTTTTCCATTTCACTCCAACCCAACCCTTACTCCTCATCTCCCCCTCCACTTTGTTTAGGCTTTTAAAAAGCATATAGATATAATGGCATGCGTGCCCATGCATTTACTAACCTTACCTTTTCCAATTTCCTTTTCAAATGTTAGGCGCATTTGCCAAGTCAAATCTATTTTAAAAGACTCTCCCCCACACACTTTATTTTTTTTGTTCTTGCACACACACATTCAGCCATGCATGTAAATAAATAAAAGGCAAAAATGGCAGGCAAAGTGTGGCCAAGGCTTAACACTTGAGAACTCTCCTTACGCATATGTGCAACCACATGGGAGGATTACTGCGAAGTGGAGTTAGTCAGGATCTCTGTGGTTTTCTTTACTTGGCCTGGCTTTGGAAGGTGAGGTATAATGCTCCTGACATTTCTTGGAACTAAGAAGAATTCCTTTACTGATGCTGCCATATCAAGCCTTGCTTTTTACAGAAGGCAATTTTTTAGGTGTGAAGTGGCATAATTTCAAGATAGCAGAAGAATGAGATCAGCTGTATTAGAATGTTTTGCTGCTTACGTAGCAGGTTGGAAACATATCTGCCTAGAGAGGAAATTGACCAAGGCGAGTTAAAATGTTCCCTTTCTGCAGAGTTACTTTCTCAAGGGGAAGGGTATGCTCCGGAGACTTTGCCACTTGTGGTGTTTTGTTTAACCCTCCTGCCCCTTGTTTTGTAGGAGAGTGAGCATGGGACAATCCTGAGTAGGAAGATGGACAGTCTGGGCAGCAACCATTCTATCCCCAGCATGTCTGTAAGCACAGGCAGTCAGAGCAGCAGTGTCAACAGCATACAGGAGATCCTGGATGAGAGCAGCTCTGAGCTGGTCATGATGCATGATGACGAGAGCACCATTAATTCTGCCTCCTGTGTCGTGCCCAAGAAGGTATGTTTGCTGGTGCTCTGTCCCCAACCTCAGGCAGTCCCTGCTTTATGGCTTTTTCCCCTTCTCCTTCTGGTCTGCGAAGGCATTGTAGGTTGACCTGTGGAGCTACTGGCAAGAAGCCAGCGCTCGGCGACTACAGGCGTTAGCATGGCTCCCAGTTTTCCTAGCTTGCCTCTGTAGGGCAGCTCCCAGCAAAAGCGCCAGGTTCCTCATCTTTTGTAGTGCTGAGAAAGGGAAGCACATGTATGAGAGGAATGAAACTTGAGGATTCAGGCTTTTTTTTTTTTTTAAAGAAGGATGACAGTAAGAGGAAACCTTACTGAGAAGGAAATGAGGTGGTCCTCTAACAGAATCCTGTTCAGTCTTTCCCCCCATTCTCTACCCCGGCACTGCATGCGTACCTTTGTCCATGCCTGTTAACACCACCTTGTCTCTGAACATCTGTCTCCCCCAAGTGGTTGTCATGTCGGTTGAAGCAAGCACATCCACCATGCTAGGACAGTAATTTTAGTAACATGCCACCAAACCACACGAGGATTCTTTGCTTCACAATTTAATGGCAGTCTGGATCCCTTCCTAGAAGGTTTGTTTTTGAGGGCTACTACAAGTACAGTGCTTCTCCTATTGCCACTGGACTCACTTGCCCCATCGGGAAGCCTACATTATGATCTGGTGCAGGGGGCTTTGCTTCCACTGGAAGGATGTTGGAGAGCTTCCGTGACCTTTTTCAACAGGACAAGGGTGCAGTGTGTCTCCACTGCCTCTTCAAATAAGAGTTTCAACGCTGTTTTGGATGATGGGCATACAGATCCTGCATACAGTGGTGCAAAAAGCTTCCTTTTATGCCATCTACTAAATGCCAGGTCGACTACCTTTTTTAAAAATCTGACCTTAAATCCAAGCTGAGGAGATGCAGTAAAAAGGGAAGGCAGCGCATCACACTGTTCATTGTGCAGGAGGAAGACTCAAGGACTAAATGATAAATCAGTGTCTCTCCACCCCCCACCCCCCAAGGAAAAGGTGGAACCTATACTGGGAAAGTGTTGGGTTGTGATTGCCTCTTCTCCATCCTTAAGGAGGTAGAACAGCACAAGAAATAGTGAAAGCGCTAAGCTAGTTAAGGATGCCTTTTCTCTCCTAGTTTTCAATGGGATTAAATGCACACAATACTTCTGTCCCATTGGATGTGTGTCCTTGTACCATTAAGAAGATTCATGTTTATATAGCACTGGCAAAACCTGCCAACTGAGTAGAAAGACTCTATGTGTTTTACATGGTCCAATGAAACACCTTGAAACACTTTGTAAAGGTAAGGGAGAGATGTAGCAAAAGACAGGGATCAGTGATTTGTCACCTGTGTCCTGGTAAAACTTTTGAATTTCAGCGCCCAGACTTTTGGCTATGCCAGATTGGACTTCTAATGAAGTCCAAAAACAAAAACAAATCTATAGGGCAAAAAATGAAAGCATCAGCTCTAAAGGAATCTTCCCTCTTTCTTCATAGTACATTCAGGTAACTGTAAGAGGTCTGCTTCTTCAAAAGAGGGATCATAATTTGCACCAGAAATGTCGATTACTGGATGTGTTCTCATTAGTAAATGGTGTCTATAAGTACAGACTTCCCACACCATGAACATCTAAATATTTCTCAGATGTGAAAATTTTAGAATGATATGAAAGGTATAAAACAATAAATGCATAATATACACCATGTAAAAATTAATATACAATATTTGCAGTATGGGATGGTAGGTTGGACTGCACAGCAATGGGTTTTGCAAGTAGGTAACTTTTCAGACTGCATCTAATGATTGATGGTGGCAAATTCCAGAGGTATTTTTCAGAGATAATTTCATTTTAAGGCAACAGCATTAAATTCTAACTATTTTCAGCAGCTGTGTAGGGTACACAGAGAATGTTTATAATTTCACCTGGAGAACCTCTCGAGATGGCCTCAAGGACTCTGTAGCTCTGTAAAGCAGTTGTTTTCTGGAGTTACTGGTTCCCAGATTTTCTAGAGTCTTAGAAACTAATAAAAGAACCTTAAGTCTTAACCAGAGCCAGAGCGGTTCCATGAATACATGGGTGAGGTAGTACTCTCCAGTAATTGTACTCCAAAGTTCAGAGGAAGCATCTTGTGTCAGCTTCCAGAACAGTCTCCAAGACCCATTCTGCATATCCCCTGCTGCAGTGCTGTGTGCTTGAAGATTCCAGTAACTGGGTTTCTGTAGCCAACAGCATCTAGGAGGGTGGTGGCGTCTCCTCCTTTGGAGAATTTTAAGCAGAGGCTGGATGGCCATCTGTCAGAAATACTGTGATGAGGGTTCCTGCATGGCAGGGGGTTGGACTGGATGGCCCTTGAGGTCTCTTCCAACTCTATGATTCAATGTATAGCCTTAGAAATGATAGGAGAGGTTTGGTCCAGTGACATTAACCAAGCAAGTATAAAGGCCTAATTGGTTGCTACATGTTCTAAATTGTTCTAAATTGAGAGAGCTAAAACCACTTTGATATTTCTCAGATGTTGAAACGAGCTTTCCATCTTGAAAACAGGGAGGAGCTCAAGATGGTTTCTGTAGGACCCAGTCCTGCGTTGCCAGAATTCTGATGTGCTTTTTTCAAGGGGTGGGTAAGCAGCTAGCAGTCGTGGGGTAAGGGAGAGTTCTTAAAACAATGTACGTAGCCAGAAAGCGGAGGGCAGAGGGTCAGCGGATAAAGAGACAGTTATGGCAACAGAGGGAAATTCTTGGTAGAGAGTGTCCAGGATGGAATCATAGAGCCATGGTGAATTGTAGAGGTGGAAAAGGACCACAGGGATCATCAGGTTTAACCCACTAATAAATCAGGAAATCCTCAGCATTCCTGTCATAGTTTCATAAAACATCGCTGAGAGATGGCCATCTAGCCCTTAATTAAAAACCTCCAGTAACGGGAGTCTGCATTTTTCCAGAGCGGTCTACTCCGTTGTAAAAAAAAAAAAAAGCTCTTGCTGTCCAGAAAGTCTTCTAAGTATTTAGAGATGAATTTTCCCTCTTTGTATTTTGAATCTTTGTATTCCGAATTTGTTGCAGAGGACAGTTTTATTCCACCATCCAGGTGATAGTCCTTCATATATTTAAAAATCATTGTTATCTAATGCAATGATCCCTGCGGCCTTGGGGATCACAATTCTAAGTGCTGTACAATCATGGAACCTAGTAAAAACCTGGGGAATAGGTCAGAATACCTGAGAGATTATCCTTACGCAATAGGACAGTGGTTAAGTACTCCGACCTAGACCAAGAAAACTCAGATTTAGTGTTTCCTAGACAAAGTAGTCTCTCTCTCTCTCTCTCTCTCTCTCTCTCTCTCTCTCTCTCTGTGTGTGTGTGTGTGTGTGTGTGTGTGTGTTACAGTCGTGACCACTTCTTCAGATATATAGTAACAGAATGAGGTGTGCAATATAGTATCCAATATTATATTGCACACCTCATTCTGCTGCTATATGTCTGAAGAAGTAGATGTGTAGTCCACGAAATGTTACATTAAAATATGAAAGTTAGTCTTCAGGGTGCCACATGCCTTGTGTCTTTTGTTTTGTTTTTCTTTGATTTTTGCCTGAAATTCTTGATAGTAATATACTGTATCTGAAAAGGATGTATGAGCCTTAGTATACCACAAGCCAGGTATATGTTAACCATGTTCGGGTGGCAAGCACTGTCGGCTGCACCAGAAGAAGCATAGTGTCCTGATAAAGAGAAATAATTGTCTCACTCTTTTTCTGCTTTGGGCACATGTCACCCAGCATTCTGTATCCATTTTGGGGTACCTCAAGTGTATCAAGAAAATGGAACATATGCATGGAAGACCAATTGCAGTGGTAAAAAGATGCAGAAACAAAGACAGAGGGATTATACGATGCGGCATCTTTAAATGTGTGAAAGGCTGTCACATGAAAAATAAAGCAGGCTTTTCTCTTGCTTCAGAGGATAGAATTCAGACCAATGGGTTCAAATTTCATTAATGAGATTTCTACTAAACTTGAGGAAGAACGGCCTAACAGTAAGAAATGTTCAATAGAGAAAAACAGACTACTTGTGAAAAGGGGTGGACTTCCATCAGAGAATTTTAAACCTAAGTGGGATGGCCATTTATTAGGGAATGCTTTCTTGCATTACAGGAGGGTGAACTTGAGTGATCTTTGCTGTCCCTTCCAGGTATCCTGTTCTGTTCTTCTAAGGCTTGGCTACTGAGCAGTCTGCTGAGCTGAAGCTATATTCTTGGTGCAACAAGATCTTCCTTGCAGTGTTTGGGTCTGTGTCTGCCTGTATATCTCTGTGGTCCCTCTTAGGTTCTCTAGAACATCACTCTTTTCTTCTTACCAGAGCATATTCCCTGGAAGATCATTCATGCAGGTAATTGCTAGAGGCATCCTATTCTTGCCCCGCTGTTGTCTTGCTTAACATCCTGTGGACTCTCAGGTGCAGACCATGGAGGACAACTAGTGGGCAGAGATCATTATACAGAGAAGATTCATTTATTTTATTTTATTTATTTATTATTTTATATATTTGTTTATATAACTTGTATGCTGCCCACTACCCAAAGGTCTCTGGGCGGCTCACAATCAAAGTAAACAATTCAGATAATTAAAACATCAAATTGCAATAAAATTAAAACAATAAAATATTTAAATACAATAAATACAATATATTAAAATACAACAGTAAAAGCACCATCATTATTAATATATTTTAGAGTATTTTCTCCCCACCTTTCTCCTTGGAAAAGGACCCAAGGCAGCTTACAGTAATGAGGGATAATATACAGTCCAGTACAATTAAGGCATGTTCAAGTATTTGAGAACAAGGAATTGAGGGACATCTTACAGCAGTGGTTCTCAACCTGTGGGTCCCCAGAAGTTCCTGGACTGCAACTCCCGGAAGCCTCCACCACTCACTGTGCTGGAAGGGATTTCTGGGAGTTGCAGTCCAGGAA
>JAHTLZ010000019.1:8600293-8630310 GCA_023846285.1 Phrynocephalus versicolor | reverse complement strand
GTAGGAAATATAGGGTTACAATTGAAAAAAGCAGAAGGACTGCTAATTCCAAAGTAGAAACCAATAAACTGTGTTAAATTTGCCAAACAATATGTACACTTCTCCTTGCCTTCCCAGCCCTTCTTGTAAGGGAAATAAAGTGATTCACTGTTTCTAGACACACACAGGAGAATATTTCAGTAGTTTAAATAAGCTGCAGGCCACCCTGCACCACCAGAAAAAAGATATCAATTTTTCAAAATCACAGGTAGGCTTTTGGATACCTCTTTTGTTTTTAGTAAGCTGTGTAGCCCCTTAAAGGTCCTGAGGAGAGCCACTGTGCCTGCGGAGGTTCCCTCCGCCCCACTTTAAACATAGACGGGCTCAATCCAGAACTCAGGAAGGCTCTTCGTTGAGCATGTGGTTCCACCAAAAGAGAAGGTGCTTTATTTCATTGAGTAACGGGAGATGCCCAACATTGTCCTTGGTTGCATTTCTAAGTGAAGACCTTGCATTTTGAATCACCTGCCTGGCTAAGTGCTCTGTCTCTTTGACCAGGGCACTGAGTATCTCTGAGTCAAGATGAATGTATTCAAGAGTGGCAGGATCGGTTTATAGGGAGATACACTGTGACCTCCATCCTCTGAATGCTGCTAGTGATCCTGCATACATTGAATTAAATATAGATTCAGGAGAGAGGGGTCTGCTGGGATCACAAGGAACTTTTCTTGAAATTAAACATTTAAATTGAGATACTTGATTAAAAGCTAGCCTTCCTTGAAGTGCATGCAGCCTTCATAGGTATACATACACATTTCAAGTCTTGTTGCTACCTAAAACACTAGGCTCACATTGCTTTCTTCTGTTTTTAACAAACCAATTAACTCGTGTAGGTGCATGTGTATGTGTGCGTGCACGTGCGCGTGTGTGCGCACACACATACACACACACACACACAAACACAGAGAGAGAGAGAGTAGAGGAACATGTGATTCTTTGTCAGCCTTACACACATGGGTTCTTTTTCTATTGCATTTAAAGATTAAAAATGCAGATTTAGCCTGTTCTTTTCATTCAAAGTATGGTTCTGCACCTGTTTTTAATGAAAATTACCAGCTAGATGCATATTATTTCTATAAACACATGATAAGTTGCTGGCAAGAGTTAGTGTCCATCTTTCCAAGGAGAAACAGGGTATTCTTCCTAGAAGTATAGTTAGTGTGGTTTCTTCTGCCTTGAAAAGTACCAGTATGCTAGTATTTGGTACTTTATGGGTCTCTTCCAACCATTTGCTCCAAATGGTATCTTCTGTAAATTTTCTCCAGCTGTAGAACTAGTCTTTGAAAGCTACCCAGGGCCACTACTGTGTGTCAACCCTTAGGTGACCTGCTGTTGAATGCCCCTAGTCAGGAGGTGTCTACAGACTCTGTAGCACTCTCTTCTATTTGTCTGCTACAATTATTGTGGTAACCCAGAATGAGCAGGGGGAAACTCAAAAGTGGTGCAGACAACCCCAGCCACACAATTATTTTCATGCTGTGCCAAATGTTGATTAGGTAACTTTCATGCATGTAGGCATCTTACTTACAAAGTGGAGACCAGTTACACCTCCTTGTACAACCATGTCATCTGGTGTTGTTTTCCTCAAAATTTGTGTTGGATAATATTCCACATTATGATGGGTTCCTGACCTGTGAAGGCTGGAAGCTTTTCTTTGGAAGTTGTTTTTTTTTTAAAGCCTTGGGGAAGGTATAGTTGACTGAATTGGGCTGAACTTAAATGGAAACTGCAGAAAGCATGTTGGGCATAGATCTATTGCTTGAGGTCCAGGTAGGTTTGTGGCAAGAACTGCTTGGTGGGGGACAGGAGGAGGAATTAGGTTAGTGCGAGCTCTAAAGCCGTTTACTAACCCAGTACCGATGTCATGGGTGCCAAAGGTAGCACACAGAGCCCTTTCTGAGGGCACACAACATTGCCCCCCTTAAAGCCATGGCACTTCCCCTTCTGGTTGGAGCATGTTACTGCGCTCCGTGCAGAGAGCTGTGTGGAGGGGAGGCAGCAGTTTGTAGGCTCCTTGGTAGACCCAATTTACTCTCCAACCACACCGCTCTGGGCACCCCAAAATCGAGGGTGGAAGAGAAGGTTTTCGAATTTCCCATGACCACAGCAAAGGTGCACCCTTCGGAAAGTGATGGCCGAAGAGCAGGTTTGAGAATTTCCCACGGCCACAGCTGTGGCCGTGGGAAATTCAAAAGTCTGCTCTTAGATCCTCGCTTTCCCCGAAGGGTAGCACCCGAAGTATTTGAAACCCAGGATACCACTGTATTCAGGTTAAATTGCTGTTTTGGCAGTTTGCAAAAAATAAGTGGGTTTTGAATTGCAGTTTGGGCACTCAGTCTCTAAAAGGTTCACCATCACTGAGCTAACCTATTAATAGAGGCAATAGTACAACTTGTTTCCATTAAGGTAACTGAGTAACAGGAAGGCAGTCTTGTTTCTGGAAGCCCGCCTTAATTTTCCTTTTTTAAGAGAGTTGGATTATTTGACCTGCATATCATGGAGACTCTGGAGAGATGGCTTCTAAACTGAGTACCAACTTACAATTTCATGTAGTTGGAATTGTACAGCATTGACACTATGCATTAGCAAAGATGATTGTCTTCTCAACATTTATATCTTCATAGAGATAATGGACTCTAAACTTATTTGAAAGAAATATCTCTTCTGGTGAGGGGCAGGAACTCAATTGGCCACATGCTTGCTCTTTGCTTAATCCTGGCTCCGTCCTAATGAGAACAAACAATGCCAAGATCAGATATGTGATCAACACAATAATAACAGTCATTGTTCATTAGGAAAACACTCATGATAGTCAGCATATGGTTGGATTCCTTTGCCTGTGAATGCATTCAAAATAGTAATGCTGTGCGGCATTGTCCGACTCCTTACACTTACTTTTTGCACACAAGTACCCTTGTATTCTTTGAATTCTGTTAGAAGCTGATCACTGGTTGTAGTCCTTGTATTGGGGGTGGGTGGGTTTTTTTGGAGGGGTGTTAGTCAACAATTCTCTATTGTGTACATAAAAGTCTATGCTGTTTGTTATGTCAAGTTAGGTATAATTATATAAGCATTTATTTTAAAGTTGAATAAATTAAAAACCACCACAAAGCAGAAGTCAACCCACTGCAAACCTGATCCCATAGATATTAAAACTGAGAATCCCGAACAACCCACTGCAAACCTGATCACATACTGTAGATATTAAAACTGAGAATCCCGAATTACAGCCTTATATAACAGTGTGAAGAAAGCTGAATGGCAAGGTCCCTTTGCAGCGCTAGGAAAAAAAATCTCAGAGGAGTGACAGCAAGCAAACCTCTTGCATCTCATTGGGAAGAGTGGTTTAGAAATGGAATGCAATGATTAAAAACATTGTCCTTGGTAGTTACTACTTCATTTCATTCAGCTGATCCTTGCTGTAGGGTCTTTAAGAAGGATCTTAAGGATCAGTTATGTACATGTGTATGAAGTCACTTTTTTCAGTTAACCTTGTTTCACAATCATTTATGACATTAAAGACTAAACATAGCTGTTGGAATTGGCCTGGAGTTTAACCGTGAGTCAAAGGGGCTGGCAAAACACAGACAAAATGTGGTCTGACCACCCTTTCAAAAACTACCTTTCCTATACCAAACCACCTGAAATTTTCAAAATCCATTTAAATATGAACCCATGTATATTGCACTGGAGCAATCGAAGAAAAGTTTATCAGAGAATGTGTAACTGCAGGCAAAATACCTCTGCCCAAGCAAGGATGCAACTGATGTCTTAGTCAAAGCCGCTAAGAGATTATTCAGGCCACAGACTAAGCCTTTAATGGCAGTGCTGGCTCAAGAACCAACACGGGACTATGAACCTGGAAGTCTTTAAATTGGTTGAACAGCATTCCCAGTGACTGATGAGCGGCCAGCCAATCATATCTCCAGTGTATCTGGAGTGGGTCTACTTCACTGTCTCCTTCTACACTGACTCTGCCGGGGGTTCAAAACAATCTTACTGGCACTTGATGAAAACTGAAAATTGCTATCTGCATAATCCCTGGATGATGCAACATTGTATCCTCATTCTTACACTCCAGTAACTTAAACTCATTCAACAAAATGGCCAAGCAGTAAACCATTATGGATTGCAATATTTTTGAAGCCCAAGCCATGGTCGATACTTCAGTTACCAAGAGTTCTTGAGAATGTGCCACAGGGTGCTGCTGATGGTTCTACTACATCGCTTCTGGGGCCATACCGTATTTTAAAGTGCTGTGTACCACCTGGAAGTTCCGGCGGAAGGATGCTCAGAGGATGCAGTGTCATAGGAGAAAAACTGTTCTGCTCCATTAACACCACAGAGTAGACCCAATAAAGAGCCCTCACTCATATTTTATCATAAAATAATGCATTTTTCTTCCCCTGGGATCCAGCCACTCATTCTGGAGCTTCATGCAGTTTGGAAGAGTTTTCATTCCATTTGCTCTATGATCATAGACTCATTGAATTGTAGAGTTCAAAGGATCTACTGGGGTCATGGTGAGACAACAAACAACACATGCATCTAACTAGTAGCATTGTCTAGTCTAAACTTTACCAGTTTTGCTCCAGATACGACCTTGAAAGCCCTACTGAAATCATGTTGCATGAATCAATTGTTGTCATCATTTTAATTTCAGATGCTGATTTTCCACGCAGCATGCTCAAAGTGGCTTACAATGCAAGACCAACAATGGAAAAACAAACATGCCATTAAATATGTAACTCTAAGATAGTTACATCAGGCATTGCTTCAGTTATACCCCAACACAGACAACTAGCAATCAGTTCCTCTAATGCAGCAAGTTCAAGGAGTGCCACCATTCTGTTCTAGTCTGCAGCATAATAATAATAATACTAAAAATCTCTTCTGTCCTGCACCTGCTCATTCAGGAGCATTTCTTACAGCCCCAACATAGATGAGGTGATGGTGTCTTGTCTTCTATATTCAGGAGGATACTGCTTCCTTACTTTGGGGTGCAGTCTAGTGTATGTTTTATGCACCCGGTTGAACACTCCTTCTTTTGGGGAAGAAGGCAAAGTGTTGGACTGTTTCACTCAGGTCCCTTGCTCCACTTTCCCTGTGCGTTGCACCCACTGCTTTGTTGTACTTGCTCCAAACACAGCCCAGAACCCCGTTGAATTATTTTCAACCTCTTTTATAAACCAATCTCATTCTGGGCTTTAGTGTGCTTGCTTTCTTCCTGTAAATACTGGCTATTTGTACGTGTTATTTCTGAATGACTTCCTTCTCTGTCCATTTCTTATACTTCGGAAGTCTCTGTTTATGCAAAAGTCATCCATATTCCTTAGATACCTCTGCTGTTAGAGTTGTGCATTCAGTATCTCACATTGAGGCATCAAGTCTTCATCACACATTAACTCCTTTCTCTTTTGGGTATATCTGACCCTGAGAGCTCACTCAGTCTACCATTGAAACTTATTGGAGTCCGTCTTCTTAAAATCCACAGTAGATGTCTGACCGTGCTCTGATTTCCCTTGTAAAAGTACTGTGAGGGTATGCAATCCTTTCCTTGCAAAGTTTCTGCTACATCCACCTTGCTTTCCAGTTCTTCTGTGTTGATAAGAATCAAGTCCAAGATTGTTGATGCTCTTGTAACCTCTTCCACTTTCTGGGAAAGGATGCAATAAGTTAGCAGCTTTGGCGTTCATTTTCTGAAAAGCTGTGGCCTGGCTTGAGTGTCTCCTCCCCCCCCCCCCCAAGGCATCTAGGGGACTAAATGCACCTAGGGAACTAGGGGACATACACTCAAATTGAGGGCTGGGAGAGTAAGAACAGGCAAAATATTTTTTTTACCCAGCACATTGTTAGTATGTGGAACTCCCTGCCACAGGATGTGGTGATGGCATCTGGCCTGGATTCCTGGAGGAAAAGTCCATCAAAGTTTACAAACTATGATGGGGATGTGTAACCTCCAGGCTTAAAACCAGAGTACTTTAAGGGCCAGATGCAAGGAAGTGGTATCAGGAGACATATCTAGTTTCGTGCACTCCCAGACGCATCTGGTGCGGCCACTGTGAGATACAGGAAGCTGGACTAGATGGGCCTTTGGCCTGATTCAGCATGGCTCTTCTTATGTTCTTATGATCTTGTGGATGGAAATAGAAAGACCGAGCAGATGGACAAGTCTTAACCTTCATGTGCCACACCCTCTAATGTTCTACGGACCACGTAGGGGGATTTTAAAATACAGCTAATACAGTGGACTGTCATATAACAAGCGGTTTGTTTTAACAGAAAATCCGCTTAAAGGAAAAATTTCCCAGGGATAGAGGGAAATTGCTTAACAGAATCACCTATGGCGTGAATCCGTACAACAGAAAAATAGTCGCGATTAGGGATTAGGATGAGTTGTTCCAAGGTAGAGACTAGCAGGTAATTATGGAACAGGATTCTCTTGTTATTACCTGGTCATTTTCTGGTCATATATGCACAAGTGCTACACATCTGTTACTGTGTTATTAACCTGAAATACTTACAGTGCTTTAAGTTTAGATAATAGAGAGTTTGGTGTGGAAAAACTGATAATTCTTTGGTTAATTTGCAAAAAAACCCTGAAAGTTCCAACTATTTAATAATAGCAACAACAATAACAACATGGTTTTTCACATTTGACCTAAGCAACTGAAATAAAGAAAACTTAAGATAACTAAGAGTGAACCCTACCATGAATGGACTAGAATCTCATTTTGGTTCTGTTTTGAAAAATAAATTCCCAGGCACAGAATATGCTTGGCTTTTGCTTTTTAACTCTTAGTCTACGTCCTTTTGGCTAGTACATAGGTCCAGCAATTTTACTATATGTTAAAGCATATGGGACAAGCCTGAACCCATACTCACTCCTGATGTAGGCCACTGTCTTCCTCCCACTGCTCAGATAGGTAACTGAGGCAAATGGGTTCTAGTCCATGTCCACAAATGGGCTAAAATAAATTAAAAAATCATGTGTTCCTTATCCAAGACCTCAGGATTTTGCACTGGAAGAATGCCAGTTTTCAAGTTACACATGTAGCTCTTTGAAGATGTATGTATGTATGTATGCATGCATGCATTCATGCATGTATGTATGTATGTGCGAGAGAGAGTGTGCACACAACACTTAAATATGTGTTTCTAATGTCACATCCCTGTTTCCTGATGCCTTGGACCGAGAGAGAGAAAGAAAAACTTAGCAAAGATAATTTGTATTAGACAATGGTCTGTCTCTTTAAATGTAAAAAAAAAAAAATCCTTGCCAAGGCTATGGAGAGAAAATGCTAGAACCGTGCACGATCATGACTAGAAAGCAGGATCCCTGAGTGGTCACAGAGTCTTTCCAGCACGAGAGAGAGAGAGAAGCTGGTCTCCTTCAACCTGCACCTATTTAAGCAGCGATGCTTCTTCTCCAGAGCAGATAACAAGTCCAAAGGGAAAAAAAGCCAGGCTGGAAAAGGGGAATGTGGCAGATCCTTGCTTCTATGCTCAAAGGCAGCGGCGGTGGCGGCAGTGGCAGCAGCAGGAGGAGCAGGAGGAGCGGCACTAGCATCTTTGCTAGCCATGGAAACCATGTTTTTAAAGGGATTATTTGGGCGCAGTGTTTCAAGCAAGCCCTTTTGAGGACTCTGACTGCTCTGCGGTGCTTTGTGTTTTTGATTCTCTTTTTTGCACATATGTAATTCTGGAGGTTTAAAAAAAAAATTCTGCCAGGGATTCAGAAGGCATCCCACTAGCGATCAGCTGACATTCCTAACTGAAGGCTGCAATGTGTTGCTTATTCATTTTGTACTGTGAGAGCTGCTGCAGGGACTAGCAGAGAGCCAAACTATGCATTTCAAACAGCAGGGCTTGTGCAAAAAGAGGGGTGAAAGAGAGGCAACCAGCGAAGAAAGAGCACAACCGGACTTTCTCCTTGTTTTTATCCATTTCTGCAGGATCATGTATTCATAAGGGATGAGGTGGGCCACGGGGAGCGCAGGCCTGAGCTGCGGCCTACCCACTCAGTCCAGAATCAGGCCCTCCACTACCGGAACCGAGAACGCTTTGCCACAATCAAATCAGCATCTTTGGTAAGCAGCCACCACACCCCTTGCCCCACCGCCGTCGTTCCCCCCCCCCCTTTTTTTCCCTCCCTTGTTCTGATGTGACTGTGTCAGTCTGGGGAAGGGGTCAAGAATTATTTCCCAATGCCCTCCTTTTTTTTGTTGGCATAGCAACTAGATATTGCAAGATGTTTGGTGTGTGTGTGTGTGTGTGTTGATTATTTTTAAAATGTCTCTTTAATATTGGGATTATTTTCAGCTTCCTCAAAAATTAAACGTGGCTTGTGGAAGATGATTTTTTTTTTTTTGAATTTTAAATGCATGTTTTAATAAATGTGTGTGTGTGTTTGTGTGTGTGTATGAATGTGTGAATGTGTGTGCATGCACACACACACATATGTATCTGTATGTATATATCTATAGAGTGTGGGGGGTGTATGCAGAAAATAACCTGTGATTGGTTTGTTCCAAATTGCATCCATTTTTGTTGAGTATAATTTCTGTCTGTCTGGGTTGGAGGGGGAGGGAGAGAGGGGAGCAGGTTTGGCACTGACTGAGTCGAGGTACTGATGATTATAATTTTAATGAGTGCTGATGGATTTGACCAGTGGAAGGAGCGGTGGTTGCCTCTCATGGTGTATCGCTAGTTGTTTGCATTCATTCATTCTCATCCGTTCATTTACGGGTAACTGCATTGTTCCCATCTGACACTCTAAAGGACTGGGCAACTCCTATAAAAATGACAGAGGGTTCAGAGAGGGGGTTTGTGTGTGTGTGTGCATTTTTGTCTTTTACCCAAGCATGCATGAAAATCAGATGGGGGGGGCACCGTAGTGATGGTGGCGGCGGTTCAGGCAGGATTTGTACTATTGCAAATGTGATTGCTAGAGATGCCTTTGTAGTAGCGAAAGGGGTGTGTGCTGGTAGAGAGTGAGGTCTGTGCCTCCTCCCCCATCCTTTCCTATTCTCGCTGTCTGTCTCTCTCTTTCACACACACACACACACTACACACACACACATGCACATGCACACACAAGCATGCACACACGCACACATACACACACACACACACACACACACACAGAGAGAGAGAGAGAGAGAGAGAGAGAGAGAGAGAGAGATGGAAATTGGCAACAGCATCCCGAGAGCGGATGCACCAGGGGTTGTGGTGCTTCACAAACCCGAAATACTCTCCTACATATAAAATGATAGAAATCTTTGGTATTTCGGCCAAATCAGTATTAGAGGTCACATGGGCAGAGAGATTTACAGGGTGCCTAGAATTTGGCCGTTGCATTTGCTGCCTGCCATTATGACATCATCCTGAGCCGGCCCAGAAATTACAATGGATAACCCTCCCCCTTTTTTTGTCTTCCCTTCTCTCTGAATGATTTCCCCCCCCCCCTTTCCTTTGCCATTTCCCCTGTCTCCCCCACAGTGCATTTTCTCCTCCACCCCACCCCACCTCTGTCTTCAGAGCCACATCAAAAGAGCTTGTTAGCCCCAGACAAAGGTGGAGTGAGAACAAGATCCAATTTGCAAGGGTAGAAGCTATTTTTCCCGCCCGTGGTGCTGAGGTGCTGGAGTTCTAAGCAGAGCTGGTCATGCTCATTGCTGGCATGGATCCCAGGAGAGCTCTGTGTGTGTGTGTGTGTGTGTGTGCATGCGCGTGTCTGCCTGTGTGCATGTGTGGTATTTCCGTGGCATGGGAAGAGCTCCCGCTGGAACCTGCAGATTGACCTGGATGCATGGGCGTGGAAGAGCAGTCTTCAAAGCAGCATGCCTCACGCCTCCTCCCAACCAGAGGCCCCAGTTTTCTCTCTTATGCTAGAGAACCCTCTGTCCTCAGTATACGCTGGTCAGTCCGTCTCTTATCACGATAAAACGGACCCAGCTTGATTTCACTTCCTGCTGTCATCCAGTTCGGTTGTCATACAACTCATGTTTGAAATACCACCCAGCCCTGACTTCAGCTGCTTAAGCGTGAATCCTTTGGGGGGCGGGGACATAGGGTTGAAAGTTTTGATTAACATAACCAACAAATCCATGTTCATCATTTGGTGGACATCAGCACCCACACCTTGATACTGGCACCCCCAGGGGAATGTTATAAATCTCCAGAATCTCAAATGCACCAGTGAATATTGACTGTCACCTGAGTGTGTCTTAGAAGTGTTTGATGTATTTATTACATTTGTTATCAACATCCATGGGCATGAAATGTGAAATTTTGTAGTTTTGTCTGCAACACACCTTTTTACCAACACATCTGGTGAAGAGTCTTACATATCCACCGACCAAAGCTGTGTAAGGTAATAGTATCAAAACCACACTAGCTGCCACTGATATATGGCCTCCCTCAGTGATTTTTCCTGTGTCTCCAATCTGTATCTTTATTTATTTATTTTAGAGTATTTTACCCCGCCTTTCTCCTTGGAAAAGGACCCAAGGCAGCTTACAGTAATGAGGGATAATACACAGTCTAGTACAATTAAGACATGTTCAAATATTTGAGAAAAAGGAATTGAAGGACATCTTACAGCATTAATAGGCAACGTTACATTAAAGCAACACGGTTATAAGTAGTCATAAACACAAAGTCTATGTGAACCCATGGATTCATATAAAATACACATGGTAGTCCATCATTCAGGGAAAGCTTGCCTGAAAAGAAAGGTCTTTGCCTGTTTCCGGAAGGACAACAGAGATGAGGCAGTCCTGGCTTCTAGTGGGAGGGAGTTCCAGAGTCTGGGCACAGCAGTCGAGAAGGCCCTTTCATGGGTTCCCTCAAGTCGTACCTGTGAGGGTGGCAGGATGGAGCAAAGGGCCTCTCCTGAGGACCTTAACACCCGCGTCGGTTCATACTGTGAGATCCGATCTTGCCTTATCACTACATATAATCTTACTACAATGCGTCCTAAGGAGCTGTAACACTTCTTGTTTGTTTGTTTTGGGATCGGAAGCTGGGCCAGTGAAAGGGAAGTTCCACAATTGTTCCCTTAACCCAGTAGTGCTTGATTTCATACATATTAAAGTGATGCCTGCTCTAAAATATTTCAGTGCATCCTCATTACCTAACAGGGAGAAGTCCTATTCAGGATTTCAGCCAGCTGTGCCTTCCTCTGGGAAACCGGAGACCACAGGAGGTTTCAGCAATTCATCTCTGTAGTTTTCTGGGGGTTCTCCTCCCTCAGGTTATTTTTTCTTTTTTTTTGCTCCTGGGTGCCAAAAATGTGAGCATGCTCACATTTCATTGAGCTATGGTTCTCTGGAGGGAAGATGGATTTTTTGGAGGAAAAAAAGTATTGTATTTTTTGCATGTGTTCAGGCTGCCGGTAGCCTCTTCTTCTGTATCTGAGTGTCTCCATTGTCGTTTAATTTCTTTCAGCACTTGCCAACAGAGTTCCCTGTTAAAGGGAGTGATGTGGGGGGGGGGGGCTAGATCACCATTACAAGTTATGGGGTGCAGGCTAGTTTGAACATACATATAATCTGGGCTGGGAGGCTTACGAAGACTTAGACCGGCCTTCTGTCCCCCTGTTCCTGCTGAGAAAATGATGACTCTGATACCATCAACAGTTCCTTCCCAAAGAATCCTGCGCTGTCTTGGTGGACACAGTCCTGCATGCCATCCTTGAGGTTCTGTAGTTCTTTCCTTAAACTTCAGTGGATTCCTTTCCTGTTCCATTGGTCAGACGGAGCCTTTGTGCCCTCTCCTTCCTCAAATCTGTTTTCATTTATATGAAGCCATATCCTGAAGGCTCAGGGTAACCTCTCTTCTTTCTATAATAAGGCATCCTTTTCTTAATGGTATGGGGCGCTATAGAAGCAGACCACTTTACTCCCCCCCGACCCCACCCAATTACCCTTTTCAATCCATTAACAATGTTTCATTTATTTTTTGAGCAAGAACAAAAATTGACACAATTGGAAACAGTGTCATAGATAAGAGGGAAAGGGAATCCCCAGTTATGAGTATCAACTAAGGCAGGCATGTCCAAAGTCAGGCCCGGGGGCCAAATGCGGCCCGTTTTCAAATTTCAAGTGGCCCTCAGCCTCTTTTCTCTGCCGGCTCAGCCTGTCATGCATCCCTGCCAGCTGACCTCTCCCCATACCGGATGGAGGCGTCAGCTTGCAGTTTTACAGTTTGCCTGCCCTCCCTGCCTCTGTCCACCCCACCAGCCACCTGCTCAACCTACCCGCCCCCAGCTCCATTGCTGCAGCATCCTCCCCACCTCCTTGCATGTTATTTGGGGAGTCACCTTTGGGTGACGCTTGTATACCGCCCTGGGTTCCCCACGGGGAAAATTGGGCGGTTAATAAGTGTAATAAATAAATAAATAGTGACTTGTCCAAAGTCTGGCCTAGGAGCCAAATGCTGCTGAATGGTTGGCCCCCACACATTTTCACCTCGACAAATTTGGCCCTCCTTGCAAAAAGTTTGGACACCCCTGAACTGAGGCTATTGTAGAATGCTTGGAAATGAAAGAGAAAAGGAGATTTATAAAATATTGCTACAGTATTTGGACACTTGCCTTCACTGTGTCCATGCAAAGATAGAAACAAGAGGGATTAATGAACAGTAAGACAACAGCCGCCATTTTTAGCCTGGGGTGGTGGAGGCTATCACTTAAGGATCTTGCTTGCCCTGAGATGAAACTCACTGGGTGACCTTGGGCCAGTCACACACTCTTATCCTTACCTACCTGCCTCACTGGTCATTGTGGAGATAAAGTGATGAGAAGAGGCGTGGACATTGCACTGCCTCATTGGAGAAAATGCGAGAGGTGCGCGCAACCAGTGAGTTACAAAATAAGAGAGTGTGGCCAGGCAACGTCTCTACCTCCACCCCACACATTTAGTTCTACACATACTCGGCCACTTTAGTAACGTGGTCGCTGCTGCTCATTCCAGACATTGAGACTCCTTCTGTTGGGAAAGACCTCATTCAGCATCAGGGCTCTTTCACACTGGGAAGTAAGATGCAGCTCTCACAGTGCAACATGCAGGATAAGAAAGCATGCCCATTCCTCTGTGCAAGAAGGAGGAGTATTCATAATGTCAGAGTAGTGGGAGGAGACCAGCATGTCCCAAGTCTCACACCCTGAGGGTGACCTCTCTTTCTGTGGTACTCCATTGAACATCTGCAGGCCCTGCCATAGGTTAGCTGCATAACTTAAGCACTTATGAGCCAGCTGTGCAGCTGCTGTAGTAGCCTCAGAGTGCGCACCTTCACAATGCCTTCCTTCTCAATGCCCTCCTTAGATCCAACAATATTGAACAATTACCGACCAGTATCAAATATCCCATTCTTGGGGAAAGTCCTAGAGCGGGTTGTGACATCGCAGCTCCAGAGGTTTCTGGATGAAATAAACTACCTGGATCCATTTCAATCTGGATTCAGGCCTGGCTATGGGACTCAGACGGTGCTGGTTGCATTGGTAGATGCTTATGCAGGGAAATGGATAGGGGATCTGTAACCCTTTTGGTTTTCCTAGACCTCTCAGCTGCTTTTGACACTATAGACCAGGGCTGTCCAACTTTGAATTGGCCAAGGTCTACTTTTTCCAGTCGAAAGTGCCTGAGGGCTACTACACTAAAACTTCTACTTATGAATTTTATCTGTTCTGACCATATGCTCATTAAGTAGATGAGCCCTTGAACTGCCCCGCTCGGCTGAGACAGTGGGCTGGCAGACCCAAAGCTTTGCTGGGGCAGTGGTGGTCCTTGGGGTGGGGGAGGTAGAGGTAGAGAACTTATCCCCTCACATTTTTAATTGATGGCTGGTGGGCTACTTTTGAACCCTTCACAGGCTACTGGTAGCCCCCGGTCTACCTGTTGGACAGGCCTGCTATATACCATGGCATCCTCCTGACTCCTCTCTCTGAAACGGAAATTGGGGGCACTGCATTAAAGTGGCTCCAGTCCTTCCTGCAGGAAAGATTGCAGAAAGTGGTGTTACGTGATTCATGTTCGACAACCACAGCAGCTGGAAAATAAATAAAATATCTTGAGGGTAGTCTCACGTTCTATGGCAGTCAGGTCCAGTTTCAGGTCTTTCTGATGGACGGAGAAACCTTAATGTCGTTGCATAGGCTAGATAAAGTTTGCCTCTTCTCGCAAGCTCATGAGTCCATGTTTATGTTTGCAGAATGTGCTCTTAATCTGATAGCCTGTATCTTCCTCATGGTCCATTTCTTGGCTCACTAGGTGTTAGATTTGCAAGCATGTGTTTGTCTTCCGCCATGATTTGTTCCTGTGTTCTTTATGGCTAAGTGTAGAAAGAGTTCACGCAAAGTGTTTGCACAGTAGGGGTGCTCTTGGGAATGTGGTTCTCCCAGGTCAGTCTGATACGTCAAACACCACTTAGATTTACCTGATCAATGCCAGAATATTCATCAATTTTGCTTTTGTGAAGGGTTGCTGCAATTCTTTTACATTCATCCAAGCTTTGCAAAACTTGCTGCATTTCTTATAGGTTACTACCCCATGCCCTCCCTCCCCCAAATTGGAACTTGGAGCAGAATTTCATATACTCTCTTTCCAATAAATATCCCACCCTTCTCTCTATACATGTATGTATTTGCAAAGTGCAAATAACAGTCCATACACCTGATTAAGTGGGGATTTGTCTAGGGACATTTAATGCTTGAACTAATGTCCCTCTTTCTCCAGATACTGCCAAAAAAAACCTCTTCATTCATTTAAACTGCTGAATCTCACTTTTGGAGTAGTCGTTGGGATTTTGTTTCCCTACCTACTTCGGTTTTTGTAATTTGCATGGGTAACGTAAGCCCACTCTTGACTGTATGTCTTTGTTCCGTTTCTGTTCTTCTTGGCTTGCTACGTTGCAAGAACATTCTTAAGCATCCCGAAGGTCTTTGATGTCCCATCCTCTCCACAATCCATATCAAACCCACTCCCATTTGTGATTTTTTCCCCCTGTTTTGTCTTTTTCTTTCCATAAGACTTGCTTGAACCATGCCCACCACATGTCATTTCCATATAATTCCTCCCAGTACTAAAGTTGAGGAATGCTGTGGCAATTCATTGGGAGGGAAGACCACTCTCTGTGCACGTAGTGAAGTACCACTTTGTGTGTGTGTGTGTGTGTGTGTGTCCCTCTCTTAAGGGAATGTGTGGTATGAGGTTAAAATTAACTCTCTAATCCATGCTGTATAGCAGGGCTTTGATGCAATATTTCCCCCCCCCTTTTTCCCTTTCTGGAAACTTCCTGTCCTATCCTCCTCGTGATAGGACAATTAAATTGACCTGTTGATTTACAGCCTATATATTTTAGCACCATAGGTAAAAGGATGGGGTGAGCTCTGCCCCGCTTTTCCCAGCACACCTCCCTTTCTGTAGTCCCTAAAAACCACCACCACCCCCTGCCCTTGTTCTGGACTGCTCCTATTAAACATTGAGGGGGCTCTGCAGCTTCATATTGCATGTCCCAGTTTTAGACCCAAAAACTATTGGATGGGAGAGTGAGGTCAGAGAAGAACAGGTGGCATTTACATGCTTAGAAGCCTCGTGGCACAGTGGTTAAACTGCGGCACTGCAGTCAAAACTGTGCTCACGGCCCGAGGTTCAATCCCAGGTAGTTGGCTCATGGTTGACTCAGCCTTCTATCTCTTTGCAGTAGGTATTATGAATACCATGCTTGCGGGGGCAGGGGGTGGCAGGAATGAGTAGCCTGCATAATCAAATTGTAAACTTACCAGAAAGTGCTTTAAGCATTATGGGGCGGTATATAAGCAGAAAACTTTGCTTTGCTTTGCTTCAATATTCTTATTGTGTATTAGCACGTAAATTAATAGAATGAGAGACTGAGCAGGATGAAGATTCCTACTTAAGTAAAAGGCAAAGTGGGGAAGGAACAGCCTGCTTAAACTCCCTATAGTTCATGGTGGCGAACCTTCGGCACTCCAGACGTTTTGGACCACAACTCCCACAGTCCTTTGTCATTGGCAAGCTAGGCTTGGAATTCTGGGAGTTGTGGTCCAAAACATCTGGAGTGCTGAAGGTTGCCACCACTGTGTATAGTTCATAAGACATAAGTTTATTACGGTCATGTGACCAGAGAACAGTTTAAACAAAACAATACACAGAATAAAACTATATCATAACATTGCCAACAGTAGATTACAGTGTCATTTATCTGCCACTGTGGTAGCCCTTCTATGGATTGCTGCCAAGAAGAATTTAGCCACCTAAATATATGAGTTCTTGTCTGAAAGGCAGTACTCTACCAAGATCTTATCTGGACAACTTTGAAATTTTGGCTAAGATCAAGTGTAGTTTAGTTCATAAGACTGTGACTCTTCCTTGCCATGTGACAATGCAGTGCTCATGTTTGGGTCAGTAGTTAGTTCCGTATCTGGGGCCTTGAACTGGAGAAGATTTCAAAAGGGCGAGAATTTCTTTTAGATATTCTCTCTTCTCCCACCCTTTGTAAATTCCAGTTTGCTTCAGAAGGATAGGTAGCTCTCCAGCAGAATCAACCAGCTGAACCCTATCAGCCTCCTGAGAACTGCATATTCTCCTCAGACATCCTGTTCCGTAGTCTCATTGTGGAGAATATAACAATTAAAACTTTAAATTTTCCTGCAAGCTGTCTCCAAGCAGCTAGTTGTTTTATGCATCACCTTACAGCAGCTATCCTTAAGAACGCCTATGAAAAAAGGCTCCCCACTGGATCCTGTTTAGACTCTGGCTGTTTCTTTGGGAGCTCACATTGAGAATGCCTCAACCTGGGGTTCTCCTTGGAGTCTTCTCTCTCATCCATTCTACAGTTTCTACCACACTTACTTTGCTTTCTGCTGTTGGCTGTTCTGGCTTTCGACATCTGAAGGAGTTCTGTTGTGAGGGTTTCACAACCTACTCTGTACTTGCAGCCAAGGCAGAAGTCCCAGTTAATTCTAGAACAGGGTGTCAGAGTTAATTCAAAGGATGCTTAAGGTGAGACTCTGTGACTCAAGCTGGACCTATTCTGTGACATTTACTAAATTTACCAGGTTCTGCAGCACATACCAATACATATTGCATTCATGTGTCTTTTGTATGTGCAGCTTCCCCTAACATACGTTTTTACACATTTTTTTTTTTTTTTTTTGCTGAGAACTGCACAGAAAGTTTGGAGAAATTCAGAATCCACATGGTAATACCATTCCAAACGATGTATTAGTCTACAACATGCAAATTAGGTCAGTTCCAGTTGTGTAGTGGAATCAGGAGGACTCATAGGATCAAACTTTTCCCATAGTGGGATGATATCATTTGACATTCTTGACTTTAGCTGAAATTCTGACAGTAGCTAGAAGAAATTAGTAACAGCATATTGTTGTGATCTACCCTTATTGTCAGGCAAAATATCTGCAGTGGCTTAATCTTGGATGGGCAATACCTTCTACTAATAATAATGTGCTACCAAGTCATTTCAGGGTATTCTAGGTAAAAAAAAGTCCTCAGAAGTGATTTACCATTTCCTTCTTTTGGTGACATCCTTGGACTTTGTAGCCTGTCTATTTATTTACTTTTGAGTATTCAAAAGTATTGGTATTGGTGGCGGGTGTGCGTCGGTTCGACCACATCACCCCAGTTCTGGCTTGCCTGCATTGGTTGCCCGTTGCCTCCCGAATCAGATTCACGGTCTTGGTTTTGATTTATAAAACCCTCCATGGCCTAGGACCTGATTACCTGGCAGAGCGGATCGACCAGCGATCAACATCGGCCCGACCGACTAGGTTGTCGAGGGCGCACATGCTGCGGGTGGCCACGCCCAGGGAGGCTCAGAGAACATCCACCCGTACCCGAGCCTTCTCTGTGGCTGGCCCCACTATGTGGAACCATCTTCCCACAGAAGTGCGCCTGGCAGAGTCCCTCCCAGCCTTCCGGAAGGCATTAAAAACTCACCTTTTCCGGGAGGCGTTTGGTGACTAAAGTGTTCCCCCCGCCCCCGGCCATCTGATATTTCTCTGTTATTTAGCTTTGTTACCTGTTTTAAATTGTTTTAATTGTATTATTTAATTGTTGTTATTACTATATTGTCATGTTGTAAACTGCCGGGAGTTCCTTCGGGAAAACGGGCGGTATATAAGCCCAATAAATAAATAAATAAATAAATATTCTTACCCCGCCTTTCTCCTTGGAAAAGGAACCAAGGGGGCTTACAGTAAGGACAGACAATATACAGTCCATCACAATTAAGACAACCAATTTGAGAAGCAGGGAATTGAGAGGGTCTCTTACAGCAGGGGTCGTGGTGGCTCAGTGGACTAAGGCTCCAAAACTGTTGACTGCAAAGTCGGCAGCTCGGCTGTTCGAATCCCGGGTGCCATGTAGCGGAGCGAGCTCCCGCATATAACCTCAGCTCCTGCCAAGCTAGGAGTTCTAAAGCATGTAAATGCAAGTAGATAAATACGTACTGCCGTAAAAAGCGGGAAAGTAAAACAGAGTTTCCTTGCAGCCATGCAGGCCACATGCACAACACTGGCTCTTTAGCTTGAATACGGAGATGAGCACCGCCTCTAGAGTCGGACACGACTAGCATGCATGTGCAGGGGAACCTTTACCTTTTTTTTACTTACAGCATTAGAAGGCAACATTAAAACTAACAATTGATAACATAGTGCCAATGCAGTCACACAGGAGACATTCATAAAAAGACATGGTAGGTAGTCCATCATTCAGGGAAAGCTTGCCTGAAGAGAAAGGCCTCTGCCTGTTTCTGGAAAGACAGAACAGATGGGACAGTTTTCATCTCTAGGGAGTTCCAGAGTTTGGACGCAGGAGCTGAGAAGGCCCTTTCACCCTCCTGATAACCTTAGCATCCGAGTTGAAATGGACCAGGACCAAACAGGCTCAGGCTCAGTCCTGAGAAGACTGAGGTTCTGTTCTTTGGGGGCTCTCCGGATGGGTATATTCTCCCTCTTCCCCGACTGAGTGGGATTGTCCTCTAGTTGGCAGAGTGTGAGAAGTCTGGGCGTTGTCCTGGTCCCAGCATTGTCCCTGGAGTCCTAGGTGGCTGCTGTGTCCAGGCTGGCCTTTTACCACCTTAGGCTTATCACCTAGATTCGCCCGTATCTTGATGGGGACTCATTGAGAATGGTTGTGCAGGCGCTGGTCATGTCAAGGATAGATTATTGTAACACTCTCTACATGGGGCTTCTCTTGTCCCTTACTCGGCGATTGCAGCAGGTGCAGAATGTGGCAGCCAGATTGGTGGTTGGTGCAGGCAAATTTGACCACATCACCCCAATTCTGGCTCGTCTGCACTGGTTGCCTGTTGCCTCCCAAATAAGTTTCAGGGTGTTGGTTTTAGTTTACAAAACCCTCCATGGCATGGGATCTGAATATCTGGCAGAGTGTAACTCCCAATGGTCAGAGCTGGCCCAGCCCACCGGAGCCTCTATGGCAGTGATGGCGAACCTTTTAGAGACCGAGTGCCCAAACTGCAATTCAAAACTGCACTGTTTTTTTTTTTTTTTTTTTTTTTTTTAAAAAGTGCCAATACAGCAATTTAACCCGAATGCAGGTAGCTGTAAAGGGGCGCGGTCGGGTGACCACAGAAAGGGCTCCGAGTGCCACCTTTGGCATCCGTGCCATAGGTTCGCCAACACTGCTCTATGGCATTCTCGCTCCAGGTGGCCACCCCTAGGGAGGCCCGTAAGGTTGCAACACATAACCAGGCCTTCTCGATGGCTGGCCCGGCCGCATGGAACAAACTGCCAAGTGAGATTTGCCAGGCTCCATCCCTGGCATCCTTTTAAAAGGCTGTAAAAACTTGGTTGTTCAAGGATGCCTTTGGCAATTGCTAAGGTGTGTTTTGTACTCCCCGTGTTTGTTGTTTGTTTTGTTATGAATTGCTCTGTGCCTCTTGCCATGTATTTATTTGTTTGTTTTATTTGTCTTTGGATTACTGCTTTTTAAATCTTCATTGTTATTGTTATTATTTCTTGTTTATTTCATATGCCATTAGATGTAAGCTACCCAAATTGGTAGCAGTATGCAAATATAAAAATAAATAAATAAATAAAAAACCCAACCGCTAGCTCAGCAGCCAGATACTGAAACCACTGAGCTAGCAAACTCAGTAGTGAGGTAGGTACCAGTATCTGTATTGGGAGTTCAATTCCTCACTGTGCCACACCAGAAGAAGGCAATGGGGAACTCCTTCTGAGTATTCTCTACCTAGGAAACCTGAAAAGGTTCATCGTAAGTCAGAATTGACTTGGTGGCACACAATTATTTAATATCTACTAATTTCATGTAGGAAAACGCCCAAATCCATGGAAATAAAAACTATTACCATTGTTTGGTTGATAGAGATCAACACAGCAGCCTGTATTTTTGTCCGATAGTCTGGATCCATTAAGACAGCCCGCAGTCCCTAATTCACTGCTTCAGCACTATTGTGTTTGCAGTAAAATACTGACCAAATGAAATTCTCCTCCGATCCCTGTTCTTGGGCTCACTTTCCGGTAACTGAAGCTGAAGGTTTACATGTTGACAAGACTGAAAAAGTTCTCTGTCTGCGACCCTGGGAAAGGTGGGCAGTGCTGAGCGAGAGACCTCGCTGGGTCGGGCATAATAAAAGGGGAGCTCTTTGTATAGTTTTAACTTCAAAACCCTGTGTTCTCTTGAAACTAGTCCAGTGGCTCATCCTTTCTCTCCGCGAATCTTTCTTTCTCTCCTTTCTGTACCAGGTTTTAAAATCCATTCCTGCTGTTCCCCTAGGGGCATCAGGGATGAAAGCAGTATTGTAGTAAAGCTAAATTAGGTATTTGTATATGTCCTCTCAAAAGAGGTCACCTAAGGAGAGAACCTCTTATTGGAGCTAACTGTCTCGGACGGCAGAGGGGTGTGTCCCAGAGATGTGTTTGTCACGAAGATTAGCAGCGCGATCCTCATCTCAGAGCTGTAGACCATGAAGGGATCCTGTAGATCAGTGGTGGCACACCTTCAGCACTCCAGATTTTTTGGACTACAACTCCCAGAATTCCAAGCCTAGGTTTCCAGTGACAAAGGGCTGTGGGAATTGTGGTCCAAAACATCTGGAGTGCCAAAAGTTTGCCACCACTGCTGTAGATCATCAAATCCTGTCCAGGGAGCGCAGCTGGGAAAATGAACGCCCTATCTCTGGCTCTGCAGCCAGGCTTTCAAGTGTATTTTTTATGGTCCTCTCCTTGGCCCGCTTTGGGAAAAAAATGAAGAAACTACCAGAACAAAACAAAAAAAAAAAAGGATTTTACCTTCCCCCACTCCTGAAGGTCTCCAGGAATTGTGGGTTTTGCTTCAAAGTGGTTTGGGTAGGTCTCCAAAATAATCTAAAAGAGGCTCCCTTAACACTTCAGGTTTTTGTTGGATGTTTATTTTGCCGTTTCTCTGTGTGTGTGTGTGTGTGTGTGTGTGTGTGTGAGAGAGAGAGAGAGAGAGAGAGAGAGAGAGAGAGATTAAACCTACATCTGGGCGAGACCTATTCTGCTTCCATGTCTCTTGGCACCTCCTTTCCTGCTCATTTGTTTTTAATCTTCCTCTGCCCAGTAGCCTTTTGAGGGAGTAACAAAGTGCTCTTGCCAGACTTCTGAACTGATTCTTTGCAGGGGACTTTTCATATTGGACCAAGAGCCCTGTGGAAGTGTTTGTTCATTTCGTTCTTTCGTTCATTGATTCGTTTGTTTGTTCGTTCGTTCGTTAATTCATAACATTTACCTGGAAAGTCTCTCAGAACAACTTAAATATTGAGGGAAGATAGGGCAAGCTTTGTTTTTAGGTTTCCAGACTTTAAAAGATAAGACACAAAAGGAAAGGGGAGAGAGGGATAGGAGTCAAGTCAAGCGCATCTACTTAATGTTAAAAGGTTTGTCAACCAGGTGGGATGGCTGCTAGATGGCAAAGCTTGATGGAATTGGCTTCTCACAAGGACAGGTGATGGCCGTGCAATCCTTCTCTTCCTCCCTCTCTCTCAGCCTGGAAGAATCAGGATATTCAGAGGTGAGCCATTGTGCTGAAAATTGTACCTCGAGATGTAACACAGAAAGATGGTCTTAGCTTTAGGGTGAAGCTAGTTGTCAGGCATCAAATATAGGGTGGCAAAATCTCCAATCTCTCTGTTGTTCATCTTTGCCTCTTACCTGTTTTATTCTTCATATATCATAAGAACATAAGAACAGCCTTGTTGGAACAGGCCACAGCCCACCCACGTCCAGCATTCTGTCTCATACATTGGCTTGCCATTTGCTCCAGGGTATTCCCAAGCAGACATCTTCACCTGCTTATGATTCCCTGCAAATGGTAATGAGAAATATCCTTCCTATCTCTCCAACCCCGAGGTTGTCCTTAGGCATCCATAATGAAAGCCATAGATACCCTTGTTCTCCATGAACTTGTCTAAGTTCAGCTCTCACCACTTCTGGCAGGGATCACTGGCCATAGACCAGTGACCCTCTGGGTGAAAAAGTACTTTCTCTTATTTGTTTGAGATCTAGCACCCCTAGTGCCCCCTAGTTCTGGTGTTGTGTGATAGGGAAAACAACTTTCCCTTATCCACTTTGTCCACAGCATGTATGATTTTATAAACTTCAATCAGGTCACCTCTTAGGCACTGTTATTCAAGAGTGAAGAGGCCCAACCATTGCAGCCTCAGATGATAAGGAAGGTGTTCCAGTCCCCGAATCATTCTTGTTGCCCTCCTCTGTACTTTTTCTATTTGCATAATATCCTTCTGGAGGTCTGGTGACTAGAAGAGGACACAGTACTCTAAATGGGGCCTTATCATAGATTTATAAAGAGGTAAAATGACACAAGCTGACTTATTTTCCATACCCTTCCTAATGATCCCTAACACTGAGTTTGCTTTTTTCACTGCTGTGGCACACTGGGTTGACGCCTTCATTGAGCTGTCCACCAGGACACGAAGGTCCTTTTCCTGGTTTGTTGCAGAAAGTTCTAAACCCATCAGTTTATAAATGTAATTGTTGTTGGTTTTTTGCCCCAACATGCATCAGTCTGCACTTACTACTGTTGAAGCTCATTTGTCACTGGTTTGCCCACTCCCCCAGTGTCAAGAGATCCCTCTGGAGCTCCTCACAATCTCTCTCAGGAAATTTGGCTACCTTACTATTTACTCCTGCTTCTAGATCATTTATGAAGAGGTGGAAAAGCAGAGTTCCCAGTACTGGACCTTGGGGGCCCCACTCTTTATCTCCCTCCTCTTGGAGAGATGCCCATTTCGTGCTACCATCTGTTTCCTGTCCCTTAACCAATTGCTGATCCAGGACAAGACCTGTCCCTTGATTCCATGACTGGCAAGTTTATTCAAGAGCCTTTGATGTGGGACCTTGTCAAAAGCCTTATGTAAGTCAAGATAAACAATGTCAACTGGATCTCCCCTATCCACATGCTTGTTGACACTCTCAAAGAATTCCAACAGATTAGTGAGGCATGATTTGGCCTTGCAAAAGCCATCCAGCATCCCTTGGGTTCTCTAAACTGGTCTGCCCCATCAGGTATGGTAGACACCTTTATGTTTCTGACAACCTTGAAGGAAGCTTCAACCAATGATCTTGTCAGCATTCTCTACAAAGAATTAAAAGGTAGTCCGTGATTATTATTCCCTCAAACACCAAATGTCTGTTAGGCTTTCCTCGATCATACATCCAGCACAAGTTTGGGCCGCTACTTCTTGCCACCATCATAATTGTAAATTACTATTATTAATAGTTGATTTTACTTCTTTTTTTTAATTTTCTTTTGTTATATACAGTATTTCTTACATTAGTTGTGATTATCTTATGTATATTGTTCTTAACATAAGCCCCCCAGAGTGGCCTTTTTGGCCAGATGGGCAGGGTATAAATATAATAAATAAATAAATAAATAAATAAATAAATAAATAAATAAAATAAGTCCATTTCTCCAGATGTTGTTGGACTGGAATTTCCAGCAGTCCTTAATATTAGTAGTGGCAGCCAGAGCTGGTGGGAGCTGCAGTCCGAAAAATATACGGAGAGTTGTACTTTGCTCATCTCTGATCTATGAGTTCTAGGAAAATGCAAAATATGAGTGAATAATATGGAATTATCCTCAAGAAGGAACCCTGCTTTGGGAAAATGGGCTTCCGGTAGTTGTTGTTTTCCCCCCCTTTCTTTCTTAAAGCCTCTTTACCTGCCCTGCCAAGGATCCTTGTTCAAACTCAAGACAGATGTAGAGTGGTTACTGTTAAGTGCGTGACTTTACAAATCCAAAAGGATTTTGTTAGTGTCCTGGTCACTTCATGAGAAGAGTCTGTCAGACTGGGACTCAGGAGACCTGGGTTCAAATTCCTGCTTGGCCGTGGAAATTGAATAGGGAATAGTAATGATAAGCCAGCTCCCAAATGCTTTGAAAATGCTGTTGGGATTGTCATAATCAAGAAGCCTCATTGACAGCATGTAACAGCAGTCACCTCATGAAGGCTGAATTCTAAGAAACCCTCTTCGTTTTGGTCTCTCTTCTAAACTTTCCATGCTTCTCCGACTCTTTGTATGTTTTGCCAGGGAAGCGTACAAAGATCCTCATTCACAATCAAGTAGGGTGCATGCTATTTCCTGGAGATGTCATTAAAGACTCCCCTCCCCCAATAAAGTACCTGTGTTCTTATGCAGCGTTGGCCATACTTCTTCTACAGCTGAGGTTGGATCATATAAAGCAGAAATGGACAAAGGGTGACCCTTAAGGTGTCCCTGGAGTACAGCTCCAAATACTATTCACTAGCTGTACTTCTTAATTCATTTCAGAAGCAATCCAGTGGTGCTTCCAGGGTAGAAGGATCAGCTGGCAGGGTGCTGCTCTTGTCCAAGGGAATCCCCAAATACAGTGGTACCCTGACTTAAGAGCAGCTCAACTTAAGAGCGGAAAACTGTGGTTAAAAAACTGTGGCAGTTAAAACTGTCGTTTTAACTGCCACCTTACAAATTTTAGATATGGTCTGCTCAACTTACAAATATTTTTTTTTCATTTTTTTATTTTTTAACTTATTTGTTTGATTTTTTTAATCGGTACCCCGACTTAAGAGTAGTTCGACTTAAGAGCATGCATTCAGAACGGATTAAATTTGTAAGTTGAGGTACCACTGTATGTACATACGTAGCCCTTCCATTCCTGGGGGAAACTCCTTCTGTTCCCATTGACTGTACTGACTAGGACTGATGGTGGTTGAAATCTAGCATTATCTAGTGCACCGTACATTCCCCATTCCTGGCATGAGATAATCTTGCAGTTTACTGAAATTCCTTTGTTTGTTTGCTTAACTTCCTTATTTTTGTTTACAGCTCTCACAAGAGTGTAGCTAGCATGGCTATGCTGTCTAGGGTATTCGCCAAATTAGTAACATGCCCAAGCTCTGGAATACCAGTTGTCGGCTTTGTATACATTGGGGTGGAGGAGTAGGGCTTGTGCTCATCCCTGAGCTGAAAAGAAGAGCTTTGATATCCCAAAGTTTGATCAGTCATTCAGATTCTGTGCATGTTATGGACCGTGAGGTGGCTGGCAATGAAGAAGATTAGCAGTGAGAAGATCAGCTAAGACCCATCAGACAATGGAACACAAGGAAGGCTTCTTAGGGCAGAAATTTGCAGTAAGAAGGACTTGGCCTCTACTTGTTTCCAAGATCTGCCAGGTCAAACACCAGATGAAAACCTCTTCCATGATAGATCGATAGGTCTAATGGAAAGAAAGGAACTTGAAGAAACATGCCTTTGGTTGTAATGGGACGGTCCCACAGGAACTGAGCTGGTTGTTACTGGAGGAAGAGAGATCTTAACCAGCTACTGGTTTGTTTTTGAGGGGTCCTTCCAGAGTTCAGCCATTTGTTCAGCCTCTCTTGTAGGTGTTTCACACTTTCTCCACGGGTTCATGTCCTACAGTTTGAGAAGACAGTTCAGTTGGTGGCAGTAAGTGCAGCAAGTGGTGAGCAGAGGCCCAACAGAACTATAAATTATGGGGACATGGATTTCATTTCCTCAAATCTGTGCCGCCTTCTTTTTCAGTGAATGTAGTTTAGCTCGCTTAGAGTGAGTTAAGCTATTATTTTATTTTATTTTATTTTATTTTATTTTATTTTATTTTTATACCGCCCGTCTTCTGAAGGAACTCCGGGTGGTTTACAATAAATTAAAAGCAAACAGAAAACACAAAAAGGAAGACCATACAAAAATGGAGAGAGACATCGGCAAGGGGCGTAATAAAAAAAAAGAGTTAAGTTAAATTAAATTAAATTAAAGGTCACCAAATGCCTCCCAGTAAAGCAAGGTTTTAAGTGCTTTTCTTGAAGGCAGGCAGGGACTGTGAAAGGCGCAGCTCACTCAGGAGATGGTTCCAAAGCGAGGGGCCAGCCACAGGGAAGGCACGATTGCGGGTTAGCGATTTCCGCGCCTCCCTGGGCGTGGCCAGGAAAATAGCAGGAGAATCCTGTGGCATCTGAAGGCCGAGAAAGTTTTATTTGCAATACATTTTCATGGACCTCAGGTCTGCCTGACACGAGTAGTCATTTTTGGACTATTGTGGTGACTGGCCACAGCTGGGCATGTTCATAGAACCATAGAATCATGAAGCTGTAAGCAGCCATTGAGTCCATGTTGCCCAATCTAGTGGCTTACACTAATCCCGCTCCCCTCTTAGCATAAAGCACACATTATTCTCACAATACTCCGGTATTTCAAGACTTTTTTGGGGTAGGAATAATAGTAGTGGTGTCCACTGTGCACCACAAAACTTGCAAGATGCTCCGGGATGCTCTGCCTCTGGAAAAAGTCTTACCCTACATTCCCTCCCCCCCTTTCTTGAGTAGTCAAAGACTGATTTATGCAACAAGGAAGTGAGTTGCGTTGGGCTTTGTATTTTTTCAAGGCAAGGGGGCTGTTCTAGAGGATTGTGATTCTGCTTCTGGTCTTAGCCGTTTTGAGGATTCCATTTAAAGGGGACTGATGACAAAACATTTCTCTCTACTCAAAAAAAAAGAAGTCCAGTTTCCATGACTCAACTTCCAGATATACTTACCTGGATGGAATCTTCACAGACATTTCAAGGGGAACTAAAAAAATAAGACAGTGTCAAGTAAGTTACCTCCCCATTTAGAAGGGAACTGGAAATAAGACGGTGTCAGGTAAGATCAGTAAGAACATTTAAGATTAAATAAGCCTTGAGAGTGAAGCCAACCCATGAAGCAACCCTAGTTGCCTTTAGCTCAGTGGCCTTGCCAAATTTAAAGCAAAGTGTTCTCCTTACATACCGCCCCATACAACTTCAAGTAGTCTCTGGGCAGTTTACAGTTTTTAATTACAGTGTGCAGGCTACACATCCCCCCCAGCAAGCTGGGTACTGATTTTACCAACCTCGGAAGGATGGAAGGCTGAATCAACCATGAGCCAGCTACCCGGGATTGAACCCCAGGTTGTGAGCACAGTTTTACCTGCAGTACAGGCATTTAACCACTGCGCCACAGAGCTTCCAATTTAAATAGTGTTATAAACTCATGGCTCTCAGATTCTCTTGTGAAGAAGCTGTGTTCTTCACCTGCTCTCCTGTATGCCCTGAAAAGGCAAAATAAGGCTCTCACTATGATTGCTAATGGCACCATATTTTTTATGGCCGTCATGAACTTTCTGTTTGCTAAGTGTCATTTCTACTTTGGAAAAAAAAAACCCATCCCATTATGAGAAACAAAACTGATTTGCTTTTTTTTCTTTTTCTTTTCTTTTTCTTTTTCTTTTTCTTTTTCTTTTTCTGTTTCTTTTTCTTTTTTGCCTCTATGGCAGCCATTATCAATGGGGGCCATATGCCCCCTGGGGGTCCTTGGCACATTTGAACGGGCCAAGAGACAGAAAAAAATGTGAGAAGATTCCGAACCATATATGTTTATGATGTATCCTTGTATCCTGAAGAGTTCCTGAAACACCCATGGCCAAAGAAGTATTAAGAGTGGCTATTCTGGAGAAACAGGGGGGAAATCTGGGGCAGTGGGGAACATGAGGCCTTGTTGGTTCTGTAATTCTGTTTCCATTGTAGAAGCATACATGCTCCGTACTCCTATATCGCCTTAATTATTCTGACCCCTTTACTAACATCCAGAGAAGGATCGGTCTCCTGGGAATACAGACTTGAACCATCCTGGCTTAAAATTCAGAAAGAATATCCTAAATCAAAATGCAGTTCAGCAGTAGAGAGGTCCCAAATTTCTGAAGGGTGCATGCCTATGGAGACTCAGATACCCAATGTGGATGATGAGTCATAGTAGTCTTGGCGGATTTCTTAAAGAAAATTTCTTCCATAGAGATTCCACATATCTGATTGTCTATGTAAAGCAAGTGTTTGGAATGCATTAACTGATAGATCCTTTTCAGATGGCTCTGGGTCTATTTATTTAAATTATTTATATGCCCCCTTTCTCCCCACCACTCTGGTCAGTATTAGTTTTTGTTTTTGTTTTTAATGGAAAGACATTCTTGTTTGTTTCTTCCAAAAAGAGGTAGGCAATGTCTAAACATCTATTTCTGCCGCCTCTGCTCCTTTGGAATCTCTGTGCGTCACAACCTGAAAACCAAACCTAAAAGAGGTCTAAGGATATTAGAAAGGCTTGAAATGGCAGTTGTGGTGCAAATGTCCATTTTAAAGATTTTTTTAAAATGTTTGGAACTGGAAAGACGCGCCTTAATACTGCAATCCGCCCTTTTCCGCATGCCTGGTTTCAGCAGCAGCTTATTCAGCGTTGGGAGCCTTTTCGCCGTGATTAATATTCGTAGCACAACCTGGACTCTTGTTCCCTCCCTTTTCAAAGCCACGTGTGTGTGGTTTGATCTGGGGCACCATTGTGTGCAAGTGGCAAAACTGTTTTCTTTTAAAGCTGGTTTCGGGCTCTATTTAGTCTCTCATTAATGCTGCCGAACAGCCTTTGCTTGTTTGGAGAACACTTGGGAGTCTTCATGCACGATCTTTCTTTTCAGCAGTGTCCAGGACACTCGGCCCTCTTCTTTGCAAAGCGGTTCTTAAAGGCCCCGTTCACAAAAGAGGGATAGAGGCTGGGATGTTGCAAAGCTTCCTCTGAAAGCGGAAGAAGGCATTGGCGCATCCCGTGGGAAAGAGCTATAAACTGGTGGAGGCAGTGGGACAAGGTAGAATGGCGAGCTGGAAATGTAAGGGTATCCTTTCAGAAAATATTCTGAGGAAAGGTGCTGGAGGTTTAAGAAGAGACTTTAGGGAAGGGGTATAGCAGATGGCAAGGTTTTGTGTGTGTTTGTTTGTCTGTGTGTGTTTATTATCACATACATATATGGAAGGCTACCGGTTGTTTAGGAATTTCAGTTCTTTCAGGAACATATGTCTTTGGGCACATGAGCACTGTTATGCTTGTGCATCCACCTCTCTGCATTGTATTGGATTCATGTACTGCTCAATTTCCCACTAGACTGTGCTCTTATTTATGAATGAATATGGACTTTGGCTCTTGCTTGCTTGATTCTGTAAGCATAGCAGAAGATAGACTTGAGTCAGCCCGCTTTGTATTTGGTTGGTCCTATGGCTGTGCCTATTTATTCTAAGATCAGAAAATAGGCCTAATAGGCCTCTAATATGTCTTCTATTTTCTGTTCTAGAAGACTGAGTCATTCTTGCCTTTGGAAAAACCTCAGTGTATTGTTTTTCTAGGTGGCTGGACATCTCACTGAGTTAGGTAACTGCCGGTAGAGCAAGAAGTTGGGAATTCCATTCCCCTCTGTGTCTCCCAGTCCCCGGGCTGCACAGAAGAAGGGAATTATAAACCACTTCTGAGTATTTTCTACTAAGAAAATCCTGCAAAGGATCACCATAATTGACTTGACAACATGTATTTTAATTCTTCTTCTTCTTCTTCTTCTTCTTCTTCTTCTTCTTCTTCTTCTT
>JAHTLZ010000019.1:8576653-8591964 GCA_023846285.1 Phrynocephalus versicolor | reverse complement strand
GATCTGCTATTCCTTTTTCTGTTGGATCTGCTCTGGGGGCCCTTTTGAAGTAGCTAATAGGCATGGGATTTTTCAAGGGTTTGTTTTGTTTTTTTGGACAACACGTTTCATAATTCTCTACTCTGGAAGTTCTACCCAACAGGCAGACAGACACCTTACACAGACATCTAAAGGTGAATTCTGAGACAACGGCCAAACTGGAAGTCTCTCAGGCCTTACTTGGCATAAACGTTATGCTCCTGCTCCAGTTCTACCTGGGAGCTTTCTCTATGAACAGGAAGCTAGGTGGAGCCAGGCGTCAAATTTTTCGGTTTAAGCCAGCGGTGTCCAAACTTTAGATGTTTTGGACCACTGCTCCCCCAGTCCTTTGCCTTTGGAAGTACAGGCTTGGAATTCTGGGAGTTGTGGTACAAAACATCTGGAGGGCCAAAGTTTGGACACCACCAATTTAGGCCTTTCATGAGGTGTGCCTCATTCAAGTATCTGGTAAGGTGTCTGCCTGTCTAAACTCCCAGAATGGAGAATCATGGGATTTGTAGTGTGTGTGTGGGGGGGGAATCCAACATTTCATCCCTTGCGGCTAATATAGACTCAAAAGATATGGCAATTTCTTTTCATGTTTTGGAATTGCCCCTCTTGTCAAGCAGAAGGTAAGATGAATATTAATGGTGTTCCGTTTGGTGACCACAGGTTACAAGGCAGATCCATGAGCATGAGCAGGAGAACGAGTTGCGGGAACAGATGTCAGGATATAAGCGGATGCGGCGCCAGCACCAGAAGCAGCTGATCGCCCTGGAAAATAAGCTGAAGGCTGAAATGGACGAGCACCGCCTCAAGCTGCAGAAAGAGGTGGAGACTCATGCCAACAACTCGTCCATTGAGCTGGAGAAGCTAGCCAAGAAGCAAGTAGCCGTCATAGAAAAGGAGGTCAGTCTGAACAGAACTCGGTCTCGCTTATTTATTTATTTATTTATTTATTTATTTATTTATTTATTTATTTATTTATTTATTTATTTATTTATTAAGAGTATTTTTACCCCACCTTTCTTCTTGGAAAAGGACCCAAGGCGGCTTACAGTAATGAGGGGTAATGCACAGTCCAGTACAATTAAGACATGTTCAAGTATTTGAGAAAAAGGAATTGAAGGACATCTTACATTACATTAAAGCAACACGGTTATAAGAAGTCATAAACACAAAGTCTGTGTGAACCCATAGATTCATATAAAATACACATAGTAGTCCATCATTCAGGGAAAGCTTGCCTGAGGAGGAAGGTCTTTGCCTGTTTCCGGAAGGACAACAGGGATGGCAGGCAATCCTGGCCTCTAGTGGGAGGGAGTTCCAGAGTCTGGGCACAGCAGTCGAGAAGACCCTTTCATGGGTTCCCACAAGATGTACCTGTGAGGGTGGTGGGATGGAGAGTAAGGCCTCTCCTGATGACCTTAAGACCCGAGTTGGTTCATACTGTGTCCTCTTTGGGACAAGAGCTCTTACAATCCTGGCTAAGTTGGCTGAGTGATTCTAGGACCCACAGAGGCTGGCTACACACAGGCCTTTTAACCCACTGTTTGGTCTGCAGCAGGGATGGGTTCGTTTGCTAGTAAAGCTGGCCATCCGATATGACGTATTTGCTAGAGCAAATCAGCCTGCCCTCAGAACATTCCTGCCCACACCGTTTTTGGGTCCCTTTCAGGGGTTTCTACTTTTTTGTGTGTGAGTAGTACAGTTTTAGCCAGTGGTGGATTTAGCTGTGAGCAGGTTCCAAGACGAAGTTTTCAAATTTTCCTTTATTTTTTTAAAAGTGATGCAGCATATCAGTGATGCTCTAATACAGTCTTTAAAATATATTTTTTACATCTGCTCTTCCACAGAGGAGCAGAGGGAGTGTTTTATTTCTGAATTCATGAAGGGACTACAGTGGACCCTCATATAACAAGCGGTTTGTTTAACAGAAGATCCGCTTAAAGGAAAACATTTGGGAAGATAGGGGGAAATGGCTTAACAGAATTGCCTATGGGACGAATCCGTACAACAGAAAAACGGTCTGTGTGTAATCCTTTTTCAATGCATAACGATGGGAAATTTGTACAAAAGAAATTTTGCTTGACAGAATTTCATTAGGAGTGAATGAATTCCTTTATACAAGGTTCCACTGTATCTTCTTAAGCCACTTCATGATATGTAAAATTAAAAGAGGAATAAGCTGGACCAAATAGGGTCATTTGAGGTACATGTGTTATTTGAATGTGATAAGCACACGAAAGGGCATACTGGATCTTAGTTTGACCTCAGACAACTCTCCTTAGCTTTCTCGAGCCTGTTCCAATGAGGCTAGATAGGCAAGTTCATAGTCTCCAAAATACTCATTTTCCTGGCTCTACAGAGAACAAAATTCTGATACGTACTATCAGGATTAATCCACTCGTTAGTCAAAATATGGAAGGATTGGGAACTGACAGCACTTTATATTGTGAACTTTGGTGGTGTCCTATAATAGAATGTTCACGAGTTTAAGAAGCTCTGTGTCTGTAGTGAATATTATTAATTTACCTTTGTTACCTAAATTTGAGTGTTACTAACTAAATGTAGGATATAGATAATTTCCAAATAAATACATTTTAAATACAAGTGGTACCTTATATAAAGGAATTAATTTGTTCCAAATGAAATTATGTTAAACAAATTTTCCTTTATACAAATTTCCCATAGGAATGCATTGAAAACAGAGTAAGCCCTAATCGCGACCATTTTTATGTTGTACGGATTTGCCCCATAGAAAGATTCTGTTAAGCAAATTTCCCCTATCTCTGGAATGTTTTTATGTTGTACAGATTTTATGTCATACAAACTGTTTGTTATATGAGGGTCCACTGTACTAGGGAGCATATCAGGACGGGAGATGTACTTGCTTTGAGGATGCTACATATTTGCAAGCAGGCAGTGTGTTTTAAACTATCATGGGGCACTCAGGAATATGACCCGCCCCTGTGCTTACGTACTAAACATGTACCATCCAGAGTCCTGACATTTTGTCTGATAAGCTCCTCAGTAAGTCCCAGGGTCCCTTTCATCTCCACAGTTCAAAGGTTATTATTGTTTTAAAAGGAAAATTTGAAGACGGTGCTGCAGACCACTGTTCACAGTTGGGTACTTTCAGTGAAGTTTGAGCAGCTGTTTAGAGTAAAGGATAGAAGAACATGTTATCAATATGTGAGGTGTCACATAGAATAGGTACCTAACAGCTCATAATGATGGGGTAGCATTCATAGGATGGGAAACTTGACTGAAAGTAATAGACAAAAAACCCAGGAGACACTTTTGTAGAACTCTGCATTTAGTCACCAGAAATTATTATCAGAAATTTATTTATTTATTTATTCATTCATTCATTCATATACTGCCCATCTTCCCAGAGGAACTTTGGGCAGTTAATAATGGCAATAAACAAGAATTTTGGGGGGAATATCTGATTTGGCAGCAGAGCCGGGTGTGTGTGTGTCTTGAATTCACAGTCATTCAAAAGCTGGATGCAAATAAGCAATGCCATGTTCTAGAGGAGGGGGGGGGTTAATGTTCTTTCAGTGTTCATTAATCACAATTTCCAAGACAGGGAAAGTATGTTTTATCTTTTTTTTTTCATACTAGTCAGACCACAGTAGGATGGCTGCATCCAGTTCTGGGTGCCACACTCTGAGAAGGATGTGTAGTTCGAAGGAGGTTCAGAACGATTTTTATATAGAGATGCAGTCCACTTTGGAGGAGGCCAAGATAGTTCTTCAGAGATATTGCAAAAATGAAACAAAACAAAATATACGGTGGTGGTGGTTAAGGAAACGAGCGGGTACAGCCTGGAGAAGAGAAGCAACAGTCCTGTTCAAAAACTTGCCAGGAAGACAAAAACAAAGATGTTCTTTCTCTGCTGACTTGAAGGGTGGGTCCAGTCCTGGCAGGTACCGCTTAGGGGAGAGCCAATTTCATTTGAATGATAGGGAAAGCAGTGCAGCAGTGGAAGGCGCTCGCTGTTGTCAGAGGGTTCTCCCCCACCCCTAAGGTCTTCAGGCTGGACGTTGGGCGTACTTTAGCTGCAGATGTTCTGTACTGAGCTGGAGGCTGGAGTAGTTGGGTGACAAAGTCCCCCTCCCCAATTTAGCTTTCTCCCACATTGTACTTAATGTGTGTTAAACTACAGCTCTGTCATGGGCAGGCACTTGTGATCCCACTGTAAAATAATCCAGATTTTACAGTGAGGATGCTAATGCTATAACAGAAGTTTCAGAGTAGCCGTGTTAGTCTTTTTAAGAACTGCAGGCAAAAAATCAAACAAAAACAAAACAAAACAAAAGACACAAAATAGTTTCTGAAGTGCTATAATATTTTCTGAAGCATTTGTCTAAATCCCTGGAATAGCTTGGTGACTTCCTGACTCCTAATGCCCTGGCTTGAAATTGGCATTGATTTCAGTAAAGTTTATTTCTCAGTAAGCACAGCTGAGGGCCACACCTTTGCCTTTGTAGTCAAAATTCAGCTTGGTCTTTGCTCCACCCACATCTAGATGCTTCTGACTCTGTTTTAAGACACGTGAAAGTTCTGAGCTAGTTTAAGGGCACAATGAGAGAACAGTGAGTGTTACAGAAGGGACTGTGTGGACAGTAGGTTATCTGCTCTTACGGAGAATGGTAGATTCCAATTCTGGGATGGAAAGGGGGGGGTGCGGGAGGTAAGGGGTCTCCAAGAGGCAAAAGCCCACAAATTTAGGGAGGCAGTCCTGAGCCTATAGCAGCACAAAGGATGTTAGAACAGCAGACAGGACCGCAAGGGGGGGAAATCCGGCGAAATTCTAATGACAATTTTCCTCCTCGAATCCCTTTCAGGCAAAGTCAGCGGCAGCAGATGAGAAGAAATTCCAGCAGCAGATTTTGGCTCAGCAAAAAAGAGATCTGACCAATTTCTTAGAAAGTCAGAAGAAGCAATACAAGATTTGCAAGGAAAAGATTAAAGAGGCAAGCAAAGTTCTTCCTAATTTTATTCTGGGTAAAGGTAAAAGCATATCCAGGGTTTGTCGCCTTGTGGAAGAATCTGAAACCACGTCAGTCGTTTTGCTTGAATTGTGACAGGGCTGAACTTGGTAAGCGTCTCCGACCACCTGACTGTTTGTTTTCCCCATTTGAGCTGATAGGCTGACCTCTACAAAAGGCTTCTAATGGATTGTGAAGGTAAATTAAATACTGACCATTTGAAATAACCCTACTGTCCTTAAGATAAGCCATTATTGCCACTTTACAGATGAAGAGGTTCCTCCCCTCCAATTTCTACAGTATCCCCTTTATTGGTGAATCCACAAGGAAAGAGAGACCCCTTGGATTTGCAGTAGTTGTGTCTGCCTTGTTACACCCGAGGTGTGAACTTCATGCAGAGTAGTGGCTTAATGAGATGGAGATGGCAGTAAGGGATCGAAAGCCTTATATATTAAGTTAATCCAAATGCCACAGCAACAACAAAAGCCGAACTCAGCAACTTCTATGGATGGTGCAAATTCAACATAATCCTTAACTAAGCATGTTTTCAAATAATCATATCTTGTTTTTGTACTGCTGTTTCAGAGGGGGAAGAATCCATAGGTGATACCTGCTGTGCTGTAGTGTATAGAATAAAATGAACTAGAGCTCAGGAAGCGTGGGTTCAAATCCCCACTTGGCCATGGAAAATCACTGGGGGTGTGGAACTGCTCCTTAAATATCTCAGTTACCCTGAATATCCTATCAGGGCCACTAGGTTCTGACTTGCTGGCTTATAACAGAATCCATAGAGGGCACAGAAAGATGTTTGTTTGTGTTTCTGTGTTTGTTTCAAATATTTTTACCCCCCACACACAGACACACACTTTTTCCTTAAAATGTAAATGCTAAAAGCACTGAGTATACAATATTTTTTAAAAAAAACAAGATTCTTCATTTGATTCTGAAAAATTCCTCTGACTTCTGAGATCCCCTCTGCAAATTATTTCCAAACTTCCAGTTGCAGCTTGAAATTCAGGTACTGAAACCCATTACCTGGGAAGAAACCCATTACTTGAGAAGAAGGAGAGTCCAAAAGGGAGCAAAGTGCTAGGGTGGTGGCGGCGAATAAATCTAAGATAAGAGTCTCTGGGTCTTGCTTGCATATCAGCAGCTGTAGGCAAATTCAGGATTTGCCTGCATGAAAAAAGAAACAGCAGAAATTGAGGACAGGGTAGGAAGTAATCAAATCAACGATAGCCAACACCATGCTACATTCAACACAATAATGTCCTTGGAAATGTTCAGGCCTCTGTGCTAAAGCATGATCCTTTCCTGGCACCTTCTTGAACGTTGGAGCCTTGTTAGCTACACGTCTCCATTCTATTATGATTTGAAGTTGATACCACTCATTGAAACAGTTGTGTAGCAAGAGTCCGTAGCATTAAGAAGAATGGGGCCCCATTTCCTTTGCTGATACTGTATATCAGAATAGTTGCCACCTAGAATGCCAACCTGTCTCAGAGGGTTGCCTGAGGCCATTGCATGCTCCTTTTTCAGAATACTGTTTATGCCCATATAGAAGTTGCTCGGGTGTTTTAATTATCCTGCATCCTTGAGGGGCTGCTGAATATAATTTAGTCTATCTGGAGTGCCCAGTTCAAGTATAGTCTTGTGTAATGCTATCCTTTGAATAAACTTTTAGCCTTCCTTTGCATCTGTAGAAGAAAACTCCTAAGCTGCATTATCTATAATGTCCAGGACATAGCTCTCCCATTCAGATGTAAATTATTTACCACTTTAAATATCATCTTCCAAGTCTTTTCTAACGAATGTCCCACACTGGGAGAAAAGAATACCCCACGTTGCTTCTCTTTAGAAATTGGTCTCTTATTTGACTCCATTTTAATTGCTTAATTTAGGGATGGGGGAATCCTCCGTGCCACTTCTGTGATTTAAAAAAAAGTTCAGTTTTTGTACATAGGTTGCAATGTGCACCTTGGTGCAATTTACTAGACCTCAAAGTTATCTATGGCAGATAGAAGGAAGGACTTCTCTACGCAATACATACTTAAACTGGAATTTACTGCCACATGGTATAACAAATGGCATCCAAGTTCATGGTTCAGGCTACCAATAGCTGTTACGTGACACATACATCTTCCCACCAACGGTAGAGGCTGTGTGCTTTTGATACCAGTTGCTGTGGCATATCAGTGGGAGGCAGAAATGAGGAGTTGTAGGACCCGCTGTCAAGTTGGACTGAAGTCACACCGGCAAGTTGTCTTGGACTTGACGTGGGTGTTGTTTTGGTTAATGACTTGGACTCAACCCGGGTGTCGGAACCCACACACGTCTCGCTTTTTTTTTCTAGGAAGGAAAGCTTGTTTTTAAGAGGGATTCAGACTTGGGACCAAAGACTCAAGGCTCGGACCCAAACACTTGCCAACTTCCCTGGTGGGAGGGGGCTGGGGTGTTCATGTCTTGCTGTAAAGGCTTTGCACCGGCAAAATGTTGGCCACTGTGTGACCGAACCATTGAACTAGGTAGCATTTGGGGCTGTTCTTTGTGCGCTTTGGGTGACTGACCTGTGAAGCTGTCCTCGCTTGTGAAGAAGAGCAGCACAAAGACATTTTCCACATGCCATCTGCCCATGGGAACAATATTTGAAAGGTGTGTCTGCAGCAGCTGAGAAGTGCTGAATCTGCAATAGGGGTATAAATCTTTGCTTGCTTTGTTCTCACAAGCAAGAGCGAAATAGTTCGGAAGTTTTCTTCTTCCTGGGAGAGATGATAAGAACTTATGCACCTTTCCTTCTTTTTGACACCTTTGGGAAAACATTGTGGGATTGCTTTTATTTTAAATACCTTTTATTTTGCTGAACAAACTCATTGTGTGCAAAACAGAGGTTTCTACACAAAAGACATTTTTCGTGCAAGAATCACTGGCGTGTTTTGTTAATGTGTTGCTGACAAGAAAGAGTGCTGGTTTTGTCATTTCTGCAGAAATGTGAAAAATCTCACATTGACTATGTGGTTTTTTTCTTTGTCTATTTTTTGGACAGTGTCAAGATGTCCTTTCTGAAAATGCAGGAATCAGAACATTTGCCAGTAGTTGTTTTATCCTTAGGCTGTGAGTGTAGGGGCAAAGTTCCAATATATAGAGAGCTTACTTTCAGTAATCTGCACACACTGAATGTTAGGTCACTCACATGTATTATACACATCATGTGCAAATATATAATCAAGTTTATTATAGAGACAAAGCAGAGAGCTAGGGTTGTCCATACTTTCCTGTCAGGAGTATATCTGGTGTAATCTAGCCGCAAAAAGAATTTAATACCCTCAGTTATTTCTAATTTATGTCCAGATATTTTAGCCTACCCACTCCTATCATTGGCTCCTCCATGTCTGTAACTTGGGGTCACATCTACCACTAACATGTTCAGCTTCTGCCCACTTCCTTTTGTACTATGAATTGTTCTGAAGTATTGCCAACAGTGCATCCGGTAAGCTTATTCCAGTACAGTAGGACCCCAGTTTCCACTGGGAATCGGTTCTAGGCCTTCTTGTGGATAATGAAAACCGTGGGTAAGAGAGAGTGCCAAAATACCTCAAAAACTGCTGGTTTATGACAGTAGCTTTCTTTATGGCTGCTGTTTGTGACAGTCATTTGCTTTACGGCTGCTGGTTTATGACAGTCACTTGCTTTACAGCTGCTGTTTTGTGACAGTCGCTTGCTTTACGGCTACTGTTTGTGACAGCAGCTTGCCTTGTGACTGCTGAATTATATATTTAATTTTTTCCTCTGCCAGCCATGGATAACTGAATCAGTGGATACGGGGGTCCTACTGTTTATAATCTTCCAGATATGATCAACGCATTGTACAGTACTATGAATTTGGTGCAGATGTACTTTTAAAACATTGTTATTTTCTCCAGTTTTTAAAAGAAACACAGTAGTACCTCATAAGACAAATGCCCCTTAAGACGAAAAACTTGTAAGACGAATGACATTTCCAGGATTAGGAAAACTTCGTAAGACGAATTTTATCTATGTGGTGCCTCGCAAGAATAATTCAATGCAGTCCTGTGGGGACCGTGTTAAACTGTGTTTTATAGGACGGAATGAATTAAATTCATCTTAAGAGCCACCACTGTGTTTGCATTAACCTTACCTGGCTGCCTTGCTCTCGATCTTAGTGGTTCCCCCGTATGTCTATTTTAGGCACTTGCCTTACAATAGAGTTGCGGCGGAGACTCAAAACAAATTCAGTCATTGAGCCTCCGGGCGCATCTCCTCTTCTGCTCCTGAGAAAGCAAAGGCATAGCATATAAAGGTCATTGGCATCCCTGTGCACTGATAAAACTTTATGAATCTGTGCCTTTTGTAGTAAGCTCAAACCCACGTGTGCAGAGTGACTCCTGCCTTCCAGATTATGAAATGATGAGTCATTGCCACACTAGGTTCTGCACTAATGATCACTGAATTATAACTACATGCAAAGGTCTCTCCAAGGTGTGTGCCTGTGTGTGCGTGTGTGCGTGAGAGAGAGAGAGAGAGAGTGAGAGAGAGAGAGAGCACAACTCTGGCTCCCTCTGCACAGGGCTTCTCTTTCCCCTTGCACCCACTGTGACCCTTTTCAGCTCCTTGGGGTCCAGTTGTGATGGAACCCTTGTGCACACATGCCAGGCCAAAGTCCGGAGAGGGGGGAGCAGAGCCCTACACAGCAGGGCTAAAAATCAGGGAGAACATTGGAGCCATGTGTTCAGCACAGGCTAGATCCTTGGTTATGATTGGCTGGCCTCAGACAAAAATGTGAATTATATGTCTTAAGGGGATATTTCAGTGAAACGTCTAACATACTGCCTACTACCACATCATCACCACCACCACCACTTTTGAGAAGTAGGTTCCTGGCTCAGGGGGGAGAAACATGCAGCTTACCAGATGTTGCAAGGCTACAACTGCCTTCATCCTTGCTACTTAGCCGGTGCAGAAAGTTGATGGGAGTTACAGCCAGTAAGGTTGTTGCAGGTTTTCCACTTCTACAATAGTTCAAAAGCTTCTGCTGTTTTTTACTGTCAATAAGTTTCTGACTTGTTGTGATGCTTGTCTGTGAGGAGTTCAAGCAGTGGTTTGCCGCCACTGCCACCACCAGTGAGTTTCCACAGTTAGACAAGCAGTTGAACCCAGGTCTCCTGCTGCCTCCTCGGGACGCTAGCTGCCAAGCTGAATATAGTTGCTAAACAAAACAATAGGCAGGGACTTTGGTAAACACTTGAAATGGCTAGTTCACCCAACCTGAGGCATGTGGCAGCTTGAGGGGGGAAATCTGAAGCACAGACCTTTGCCCTCCCATGTGCAAACCTCAACGCAGGATTGCAGATACTGTACTGCTTTTGGAGTGTTTCCATTGCATTTGCTAAGGAAGCCATAGATATATCTAGCTAGTATATTGGCCGCATACGGTTTCTCTGGTCCAGCCATGACTAAAAGTGAGGTTGCACCGTGAATTCTGAGATGGAAACGTTACCTCTCAATTTTCATGTGATTTATTTTATTTTATTTTATTTGAAACTATTGCTTATATTTCCCCCCCAGTAAAACTCATTCCAAGTGTGTGATCAGTTTTATGCTGATCAGTCTGCCGTGGCCTCCTCTTCCTCCTCCTCCTCCTCCTCCTGTGCATTGTATTTTGGTGAAAGGAAGCCCTGGTGGAAGTCATAGATTTCGACTTTCATTTTGTGTTCTTTGGTTCCAGCCCTATTCTGAGACCTTAGAGTCATTTTCAGTCGTTCTTCTTTCACTCTTTCTCTTTCATGTGATGTATGAACTGGTTAAATCTCAGCAGGTATAATCTTGAGAGGCAATGAGCTTGCATCCTTCTGGAAGGAAATTCAGAGGAGTGCTGTGTGTAAGCTTGTATAATATAACAGTTGGTTTCTGACGATAACCCTCTCCATCAGATTCATCATTTCGGGGGGGGGGGGGAGAAGGAGTGGTTACGGTCGAGCCGGTAGCACATTGAGGGACATGCAGGTGACTAGGCAGCCCACTACGAGTCCGGATGATGCAGAAGCAAATCCTGGGCTTTTAGGCTGTTAAGCTGTTGCTTTACCATTTGTGCCCCCTCGGTTCTTTTTGTTTTAAATTCCTTTGCCCCTTGTTTGACACCGTGTCACTAGACATTTCAACCCTGAGTGAGAGTTTCCCCATAGACATGGTCAACGACGAATTCGTCTTTGGGTGCTTTTACACGACCCCTAAGATCCGCTGGTCACTTTAATTCGGACCAGAGATCTTAGGGGTCTGTCGCTCTTCGTGCGTTCCCACCCCTCCGCACGCCCTGGCTGCTGGCTGCGTGAGGGGAGGGAGAAAAAAAGGGACAAAAGAATAAAGACTTACCTCCCTGGTGCCGGTGGAAACTGCCCGGAGCCCTGTGACTTCCTGGTTCCTTCTCTTAAAGGGGCGGGAGGCAAAAAACAAAACAAAAAAAGAAGCGAGGAGAGCCTGGCACATCCGCATTAAGATTTTTCACCCTTGGAGAGCAGGTACAAGAAAAGTGCGCTGGGACGCGCTTAGGTGGGCGTGGCCGCACTTAATTTTCAGTAAACTCCGGAGCTGGTGGGGAAACAATTTTAAGCTCCGGAGCTGGGAGCCATTTGCGGTGGAGTTTAGGGGTCGTGTAAAAAGGCCCTTTGTGAACTTGTATGGATGACCAGAAGGGGGACCTTGCAACATTTTTCCCCTGACTGTCAGGCTACTTTTTAACGCCTGGCTTTGATTCTTGGCCCTTCCTTCTCTGTGCATGTGTATGTGCGTACAGGAGATGAACGAGGATCACAGCACACCGAAGAAGGAGAAGCAGGAGAGGATATCCAAACACAAGGAGAACCTGCAGCACACACAGGCTGAAGAGGAGGCGCAGCTTCTCAGCCAGCAGAGACTCTACTATGACAAAAACTGCCGTTTCTTCAAACGAAAAACCATGATCAGGAGGCATGAGTTGGAGCAGCAGAATATTCGAGAGGTGGGACTCGGGCGGCCTGTGATGGGGGTTCCTGCATGGCAGGGGGTTGGACTAGATGGCCCTTGAGGTCTCTGTTCCAACTCTAGGATTCTAGGATTCAATGACCTCTTCCCTCTTCTCTTTTTCTCCTCTCCCCACCCCACTCCTCAGAGAGGGGAAAACTTACAGTGACTGTGTTTGCAGATGATTGCCAGGTTTTAACCTAGCACTAGCATGACTGTTATTACTGGGCAGCTTAGCCCAGCCCTGTATCTATTCAGAAATCCAGGGAGCATACAGTGGACCCTTGTATAACAAACAGTTTGTATAACATAAAATTTGTACAACATAAAAAATTCCGGAGATAGGGGAAATTTGCTTAACAGAATCGCCTATGGGGCAAATCTGTACAACATAAAAATGGGATCACTCTGTTTTCAATGCATTCCTATGGGAAATTTGTATAAGGGAAAATTTGCTTAATGTAATTTCATTTGGAACAAATTAATTCCTTTATACAAGGTACCACTGTATATATAACTTGAGTGACTTTACAGAAGAGTGTCAAATAAAAGATGTCTGGACACCCTAACAAAAGTGGGAGATATGCGCTCCAAGGTTTTGGTTCAACCTCCCAGTAGAACTGATTTGTAATAGGTTTGGCACAGATCACGGAAGTGCTTCTTCATACAGTGTACAATAAATATATAGTGTTTATTATAAAACTAAATAGACATATAAATAACATAAAGTGTAAAATATGGTTCTGTTTCCATTATCATAAAATGATTGTATGTGTGTGCATTCGTATACACATACCCCTTCCTAAAAACTCAACATTGTTATCTAGTCTGTGATATAAACCAGGCATTGGAATATGTTGTTTATTCAACAAAATTCCAAATTCCAAGGTGTGCTGCAATTTTCAAAAATGTGCATTAATCGCCCAGTGGACATCAGTCAGCAGAGCCTTATGTGTTCTGGTGGCAGTGATTTACCAGCTGTTAACCAGCATCAAAATCCTTGGATGGACTCTATGAATAGGTCCTAAAATAGCACTTTTTCCAATATTTGAGTGTGAGCAATGGAATTGGACAGCAGAAGAATTGATCACAAGTTTAGTCACAATTCTTAAATTATTAACAGCAAATAACTGAAAAGTTAAGTTAAAACGAATTGTATAGAGAATTATGAAATATAGGTATTAATGATAATTTGACATGTAATTTTAAAGTAAGAAAAGGAATGATAACTATGTTTGGAAGCATATGGGGAGAATTTATTGATTTTGTGTTAACAAAGGGGAATCGGTGTGTACCTGCAAAGGAATCAATATATTTATGGAAGGGGAACAGGCCTCTATAAAAGGAAGGAAAATAGAGTGTCTCCAATGGTCCCAGTGTAGTGTGGAGAACACATTGAGTTGTATATGTTGTTTTTCCTGTAGATTTTTTAAATGTTGTGGTAGTTTTTAAATACAGTGGTGCCCTGGATTAAGAATGCCTTGGTAAAAAAAAAAGTGGTTTACGAAAAGAAATTATTGGAAATAGGGATGCCTCAGTGAAAGAAAAATATTCAATGGAATGCCCTGGTTTATATTTTTTTTCCGTAAGGCATTAAAAGTTGATGTGTGATGTGTGCTTGATGAAAAGAACGAGGATACCTCGGTTTAAGAAAATTTTAAATGAAATGACCTGGTTTGCCCTTTTTTTCCTGACCTCTAGAACGGATAACAGTGGTACCTTGATTTACAAATTTAATCTGTTCCGAATGCATGCTCTTAGTCGAACTATTCTTAAGTCAGGGTACCTTTCAAAAAAATTGAAAAAATAAGTTAAAATAAAAAATGGAAAAAGATACAGTGGACCCTTGTATAACAAAGGGTTTGTATAACATAAAATTTGTGCAACATAAAAAATTCCAGAGATAGGGGAAATTTGCTTAACGTAATCGCCTATGGGGCGAATGTGTACAACATAAAAATGGGATCACTCTGTTTTCAGTGCATTCCTATGGGAAATTTGTATAAAGGAAAATTTGCTTAACGTAATTTCATTTGGAATGAATTAATTCCTTTATACAAGGCACCACTGTATTTTAAAGTCGAGCAGACCATATCTAAAATTTTTAAGGCGGTAGTTAAAATGCCAATAGTTTTCGGCTCTTAAGTTGAATTGCTGTTAAGTCGAGCTGCTCTTAAGTCGGGGCACCACTGTAATTGTTTTTCATTGCATTCCTATGGGGAAGCACATTTCGGTTTACGAATTTTTTGAAACACGAAAGGGCCCAGAGAACAAATTAATTACTTAAAACGAGGTACCACTGTGAAATTAAAAATCCCAGTGGGTGGGTCTGGGAGGGGGGGGAGGCCCTCATCTGGGATGTGGAGGCCCCTGACTCGCTGTGTCCCATTGGCGCTTGAGATCTCCTCGCCTTGCTTGGGAGGGTTGACGCACACCTTTTCTTCCCTCTCCTGGCCCCTGCAGGAGCTGAACAAGAAGCGAACCCAGAAGGAAATGGAGCACGCCATGCTGATCCGGCACGACGAGTCGACGCGGGAGCTGGAGTACAGGCAGTTGCACATGTTGCAGAAGCTACGCATGGACTTGATCCGGCTGCAGCACCAGACGGAGCTTGAGAACCAGCTGGAATACAACAAGCGGCGAGAGCGGGAGCTGCACAGAAAGCACGTTATGGAACTGCGGCAGCAGCCCAAAAACCTGAAGGTAACAAAGAAGCAAGGCTGGGACACTTACTGCAGGGGTGCGTGGCCCACGGGTCGTGCCTCCCCTTTCCCTCGGAGCTGTTTGCATCATGGGAACCGGGATACATTTCTCCCTGATTTTCCCTTCCAAAAGCAATGTTGGCTCTCAGCCATGCATTCTTTCAAAACTCTGTGGAGCAGAAGGATGATGCACCATCTCCGCTATACCACAGATACAACTATCCGTCCCCCAAAGTGTCTGGAAGGTTTGGCAGCTGTTGCTGATTTTTTGATCTGGGAGCAAGTAGTGGATTCCAGTCCATTGTGCCCCCCACACCGACCTTAAGATAATTGTCCGCTCCTGATTTAGCAGGAGTGTTTATTGTTTGTGTAAGACAGTTTAGCTGTACCTATGTGCGCTGTTGTCTCAATTGTATGTGTGCACAGCAGTGGCCCACTGAATAGGATGCATTCCAAGAAATTGACGCTTGTGCCTATAGTTTTAGAGGCCTGGTCTGTCTCCGTGTCAAGCAGGTAGATTCAGCCACAGGATAATAATAATAATAATAATAATAATAATAATAATAATAATAATAAT
>JAHTLZ010000019.1:8548494-8576643 GCA_023846285.1 Phrynocephalus versicolor | reverse complement strand
ATAATAATAATAATAATAATAATAATAATAATAATAATAATAATAATAATAATAATAATAATAATAATAATAATAATAATAATTAACAACAACAACAACAACAACAACAACAACAACAACTTTATTTTTATGCCACCTTTCTCCCCAAAGGGACCCAAGGCGGCTTACAACAAATTCAAAAAAGTACAATAAAATCAATACAATGTAAAAACAACACAATACCAATAAAATACTATAAAAATACTATACAATATAATACAATTAAAAAACAAGATTAAAAACAGTAGCTGCAGCAGAGTTTAAAAGGCTCCCCAGACAATAACTAAGATGTTATAAAAATTTGTAAAGGCTGGAGGCTCAGAAGGCTTGCCTAAATAAGTAAGTCTTAAGGCCTCGCTTGAATATTTCAAGGGAGGAGGCAGTTCTTAACTGCGAGGGGAGGGAATTCCATAGTGTTCCATAGGGGATTCCATAGGGGATTCCATAGATTCCCTGGAGGCCTGGACTGCCTTTAACGCAGGGGAGGTGTCCAATTGTCTACTTCCAAGGGAGAGCAGGTAGACTAGTGCCTAGTTCTTCAAGAGACCCAAGGCAGAGCAGATAAATTCATCATGTATTTCCGATATCTGATCTACCTCCTTTAGGTAGACTGGGGCCCTGCCAGTCTACGAACATTGCACGTTATCCTGAATCACTGCTAAACACAACAATGCCATGTGAAATGTTACTGTAAATAAAATAATAAATAAAAATTTAAAAAGTAGAGCAGACCACATCTAAAATTTGTTAGGCAGCAGTTAAAACCCCAACAGTTCTCCACTATTAAGTCAAATTGCTCATAAGTAGAGCCGCTCATAAGTAGAGGTACCACTGTACAGACCATTTGGGCAATTCCCCTTCCACAGTCTGCCATCACAGTAGAATTTTGGCCTAAGACAGGTCCTTATGAATAACTGAGGAAACTACTTGAATGAGTAGCAAAATGTTTTGCTCCCACAAGAAAAGAAGTCCAGTTCCCATGGCTCAATTCCTGGATAACCTCACCTGGATGACTGAGACTCTCCACCAACTTGTTTTATCCCTTTAGTCTACTAGTAAAATAACAAAAAAGTTGCTAAGATTTCAAGGGTAGCTTTTTCTGTTATTTTACTAGTAGCCTAAAGGGATCACTTGGTCTAGTTTTGTATTTGGTTTTATTGATGGCTACACAGCTCCCCAACTTGTTCTGCTTTTGAAGCTGAGCTGAAGCGTACCAGATCCTTTCACCAGAGTCAAAATGCGGATGAGCATTCAGTACAAAAGCAATTGCCTTCCTCCCGTTCCATGTTCAACTCTGTGACAATGCTATTCTCCCTTTCTAAGTACTTTGATAATACACCCAAGCCCACCAAAATAGATTGTTTGTAGTATGTCCCTTAACCACCTTAAATAAAAATGTGACAGTGCTTAAAATCTCTTCATGCACCCTGTGTCATTCTTATTGTTTTAAAAATCATGGACATATGTGTGCATATAGATGTATGTTTACGTTTAAACAGTAATTTCTGAACTGTTCTTGAATTTGCTGCAGGCCATGGAAATGCAGATCAAAAAGCAGTTCCAGGACACGTGCAAAGTGCAAACCAAGCAGTACAAAGCACTCAAGAACCACCAGCTGGAAGTGACTCCAAAGAGTGAGCACAAAACTATTCTGAAGAGCCTAAAGGACGAGCAGACAAGAAAGCTTGCTGTCTTAGCGGAGCAGTACGAGCAGAGCATCAACGAGATGATGGCATCGCAAGCGGTGAGGGCAGCTCTGGGCTTAAGGATGTGTCTGTGTGCTCCCTTTGAAGAGAGCAGCGCCCTTTAGAAAGTGGCATACAGTCTAAAAAGACCTCCAGTTCATATTAAGTGGAGGTACTTCAAGTGGAACTCCCTGTGGAACTCCTTGCCACAGGACAGAGTGGTGGCATCCGGCCTGGATGCCTTCAAAAGAGGATTGGACAGATTCCTGGAGGAAAAGTCTATCACAGGTTACAAGCCATGATGGGAATGTGTAATCTCCAGGCTTTAAAAAAAACAACAACAGGGTATTTCAAAAGCCAGATGCAGGGGAGTGGTATCAAGACACAGAGATTGAGTCTTGTGTGTTCCTAAAGGCATTTGGCAGGGGCCCTGTGAGATACAGTAAACTGGACTAGATGAGCCCTTGTCCTGATCCAGCATGGCTCTTCTTATGCTTTTAGAAGCCAAGAGGCCACTTCCCCTGCTGATCCTCCGTTGAGCACTGGGGTGCTCCAGTTGACCTTCAAGGTCACTTCCAACATTACGCATGATATATCCTGTTGCTCAGCATAGTAAGTCGCACTAGAGGAAGATTTGGAGAGTCAGCTCCTCCATAAGGCCCATAGATTCCAACGAGCCTATTCTATTTGCAATTTACTACAACAAAGTAGGCCACAACTAGTGTGTGTGTGTGTGTGTGTGTGTGTGTGTGTTCTGTGCTATCAAGTCAGACTGACTTATGGCAACCCTAATTGGGCTTTTGAGATAAGTGAGATATTTCAAGAGTGTTTTTACCAGTTCCACTCCCACCTCAAGTCAGCTTCCATGCCTGAGAGGGGATTTGAACCTTGTTCTGCAAAGTCCTAGTCCATCACTGTATCCATTACACTCCACACTGGGAATCCTTACAGCTAGAGTAGGCCAATTTAAGTAAGTGGAACATACGGAGGAGTTGGCTCACTAAATCTTCACTGATTTAGTGAGCTTATTTTATTACAACTACTAAGCTTGACAGGATGGACAAGGACTAGAGAACTGTTTAAGAAGAGAACAGATCACGCCAGTTTCAAGAAACTCACTGCCAGAGGTGTGCGTGTGTGTGTACATGCATGTGTGTGTGCGCACGCATGCACGCTAACACAGTTTGGTGGAGGACTTCCTGTGAAGGAGAACCTTTCTCCACTAGAGGCATGTTTCTCTTTTGTGATCCATTCAGAAAATTGGAGAGGCTCTTCAGGCAGTCGGAGGAGCCACCAAAATGCCTTTAGGAGCACGCTGTTCCCTCTTCTAATGGGGGGGGGGTGAATAATAACATTAGCATTAATAATAATATTCTTTAAAGTCTACAAAGAAAATCAGGCCACAAATCACATAATCTCCAGTGTCTATATATATTACTGCCAGGACCCTGGGAAACAAACAAGAAGAACTGGACCTCTTGGTAGTGGGGCGGCTAAAAAATCTGGTAAATAAATAAATAAATAAATAAATAAATAAATAAATAAATGTGACTTAATAGAAGAAACTAAAACTTGATGGGATGACTCCCATGCCTGAAATACAGAAATAGAGGAATATAAATTGTTCAGAAAAGACCAGAAAAATATAGAAAGGAAGGTGGAGTTGCAGTATATGATAAAAATACGCAATCCTGCACAGATTTACAGTAGGAGGATATTGGCTGACCCATTGAGAGCAACTGGATCATTGTAGCTGGAGTGAAAAACAAAAGGACACAGCAGTTGGAGTCTACTACCAACTGCTCAATCAAGGAGAGGATGTAGAACAGGCATGTCCAAACTTTGGCCCTCCGTAGGTTTTGGACTACAACTCCCACAGCCCTTTGTCATTGGCAATACAGGATTGGAATTCTGGGAGTTGTGTTCCAAAACATCAGAAGGGCCAAAGTTTCGACATGCCTGATGTAGAGGAAACCTTTGAAAAACAAATTGCAAGGATTTAAAAAAAAACCATGATGTTGTAGTGATGGGAATTTTTCATTATCCTGGTATCGATTGGGAGAAATGTCTGACAAGGATGGCTCTTCCAAGTGTGACCTGTGTGGCAGGTAATTTTCTCCTCCAAAAAGTGAAAAAAGAAACTAGAGAACTAGCTGTCCTTCAATAGAGATAACTTGGTGGAGGGAGTGGCAGTCAAGGGAACTCTGGGTGAGAGTGAGGGTGTTCTGCTAGCATTCTTAACTTCAAAGGAAACCAAAGCAGAGTATAGCCACACAATATGCTTTATTTAAAAAGAGAGTGAGTGAGTAGTAAACTGAGAACAAGGATTAGTAACATCCCATGACAGGAGATCCTAACAAGAAAAGGAGTCCAAGGAGTATGGGAGTTTCTGAAAAAAGGAATCATAAAGGCACAAGTACAAATAATTCCAACAAGGGAGAAAAAGGTTGGAAAACTGCAAAAAGCACCACCATGGCTTCATAAAAAAGTTCAGAGAAGACTTGAAAACAAACAAAAAAACAAGATGTAGAGGAAGTGGAAGGGAGGCCAGGCCACCAAGAAAGAGTACAGACAAGTAGCAAGGAAATGCAGGGTCGGCATTAGGAGAGCAAAAGCAGAGAATGAGCAGAGATTAGCTAGAGACACTAAAAGCAATTTTAAAAAAGCATTCTTCAGGAATGTGCGAAACAAAAGACAAATGAATTTAATGGCACAGCTCCTCAGTGATGATGGAGAAATGCAGGAATGGCATCAGGAAGCCAGAAGTGGGAAATGAGCTGACATTTACTAGAGACACGGAAAGTAACCAAAAGAAATAAGAAAAAACATTCTGCTGATATGTAAGTAGCAGGAGACAAAGCAAAGAAACATGGCTTACCTACTCAATAGAGATGGGAAAAGGATAAAAGATGACAAAAGAAAAGGCAGTGGTGCTAAATTCTTTTTCCTACTCCTTTTCCCAAAGGAGAAAGTCCACCTGAAAATGGGCAAACCTTTTAGAGACCAAGTGCCCATACTGTGATTCAAAACCATCACCGTTTTTCTGTTGTTCGGATTCACCCCATAGGCGATTCTGTTAAGCGATTTCCCCCTATCTCTGGAATTTTTTTCCTTTAAGCGGATTTTCTGTTAAACAAACCGCTTGTTATACAAGGGTCCTGTACATGTTCATCTCTGTAATGGCCGATGCCAGGGACAGACCATGTGGGAGGATCTTCTAGACCGGAGATGGTGAACCTTTTAGAGACCGAGAGCCCATACTGCGATTCAAAACCTACTAATTTTTCGCAAAGTGCCAATACAGCAATTTAACCTGGATATAGGTGGCTGTGAAGGGGCAATGTCAGGTGCCCACGGAAGGGGCTCCGAGAGCACCCGTGCCATAGGTTTGCCAACACTGCTTTAGACAAATGTAAAATGCAAGGGAGACAGGATTGAAGCTGGAGATTGATAAATAAATAATCAAGGAATACCGGATTACCGGTACTGAAGGAATTGGCTGAAGAACTCTCGGAACCGCTGTCCATTATTTTCTTGAAATCATGGGAAATGGATGAGATACCAGATGACTGGAGGAGAGCAAATGTTGTCCTTATCTTCAGAAAATAGGATCCTGGGTACTGTAGACCAGTGGTTCTCAACCTGTGGGTGCCCAGATTTTCCTGGACTGCAACTCCCAGAAACCCCTTCCAGCACAGTGAGTGGTGGAGGCTTCTGGGAGTTGCAGTCCAGGAACATCTGGGGACCCACAGGTTGAGAACCAATGCTGTAGACCACTCAGCCTGGCATTAGTCCCAGGGGAACCTTTGGAACAGATTATAAAGTGATCCCTAGGCAAGCCCCAAGAAAATAATGCAGTAAGAACTAGAAGCCAACACAGATTTGTCAAGAATAAATACTGCCAGACTTATCTGAACTCATTTTTTTTTAAATCAGGTAACCTCCCTGATAGAGGGAATGCTGTAGATATACTATACCTTGACTTCAGCAAAGCTTTTGACCGAGAGCCCTATGATATCCTGATTAGCAAGCTATCTAGGTTTTGGGATGGATGGAACAACTGTCAGGTGGATAGACAGCTGGCTACAGCATCATATTCACATGGTAACAATTAATGGCTCTTTCTCAAACTGGGAGGAGGAAACAAGTGGGATACCCCAGGGCTCAGTTCCGGCCCTCATGTTCTTTGGTATTTTTGTTATTGACATGGAGCAGCGGGGTGCAGGGAATGCTACTCAAATGGCACAAATGGCTAATACCCTGGAAGGAAGAAAAAAGATCAAAAGGGCCCATTGAGGCTTCATCACTAGGCTGAAAACAAGAAGATGCAATTAAACAGGGTACTACACCTAGGAAAAAAAGAAAGCAAATGCTGTACACAGTTACAAGATGGGGTATACCTGTCTCAGCAATATGACAAGCAAGGAGGACCTCAGAATCATCGTAAATCACAAGCTGAACATGAGCCAACAATGTGATGTGGCTATAAAAAAAGGCAAATGCTCTTTTAGGCTGCATTAATAGAAGGAAGGTCTCCAAATCATACACAACACTAGTTTCTCTCCATTGAGCAATGGTTAGGCCTCATCCTGAGTTCTGTGTTCATTTCTGGAGACTGCACTTCTAGAAGGATGCTGACAAATTGGAGCAAGCTCGGAGGAGGGCAACGAGGGTGATTGGGGGGCTAAAATCCCAAGCCCTGGCCTAGGTGGAAAGACGGAAAGGAATCAGCACATTTAGCCTTGAGAAAAGGAGACTGAGGCAAGAAGGGCAGCACTTTTCAAACACTTGAAAGCTGCCATACAGAAGAGGGACAGGAACTGTTCTCAATCATCCAATAGTTCAGGACACTCAGGGCACTTTTACATGACCCCTAAGATCCGCTGGCAACTTAAATTCAGACCAGAGATCTTGGTGGTTTGTCGCTCTTCCTGTGTTCCCACCCCTCTGCACTTCCTTGCTCCTGTCTGTGTGAGGGGAGGGAGAAAAAAGGGAGAAAAGAATGCAGGCTCACCTCCACTCCTTATTATGACAATAGAGATTCCTATTCCCCTATTACTCTGCCATCGAGCTGCTCCGGGAACCATTCCAGTCTCTTTCAGTCTCTTAAAGGGGCAGGGGCAAAACAAAAAACACAAGGTGAGGAGAGCCCGGCACTCACTGCTTTACATCCGCATCAGAAATTTTTCACCTTTGGAGACCAGGTACTTGGAAAATGCGCTGGAACGCGCTTAGGTGGTCGTGGTCGTACTTTATTTTGTTTAAAGTCCGGAGCTGGTGGGAAAACAAATTTAAGCTCCACATCTGGGAGCCCTTTGCCTCGGATTTTTAGGGATCGTGTCAAAGTGCCCTCAGAATACAGGAAACCAGGTTTCAGTTGACTATCAGGAAAACCTTCCTAACTGTTAGAGCAGTATGGCAGTGGAGACAGGGACCTTGAGAGGTGAATGAATGAATCTTTATTTACGACCTTGAGAGGTGGTGATTGCTGCAACACTGGAGGCCTCCAAGGGAAATGTAGGCAGCCACCTGGGAGACAGGCAACCCTGATATGGAGTTTGACTCAGTGACCTTGTAGGCCCCTTCCAACTTCGTGATTCTGTGACTCAGCTTAGAATCTAGCATGAAGAAGAGTACTGGGGAATCTGAAGGTTCGCCCCATAGGTGATTCTGTTCAGCGATTTCCCCCTATCTCTGGAAGTTTTTTCCTTTAAATTGGTTTTCCATTAAACAAACCGCTTGTTATAGGAGGGTCCACTGTATTTTAATATATGAAAGCATAAATAAATGTATCAGTGGGAATGTTAAACAATCTTATGGGATGTTGTGGAATATTTACAAAAGTTCTAGACTTGGGAGAATGACGGAGGTAACACCGAGCATTTGTAGGTAGACGGGGAGCAGCTGTAGCATTGTGATGAAGAGACTGTGTTGTAAATAAGAAAACTGAAATCCTGCATCTGCGTGGAACTCACAAGGCCTCAAGAAGACTGTTCTTTCCCACATCAGTCTCTCTATTTGCAATATAGGGCAAGGAAGAGGGAATAATATCAGTTTGCCTAATAGGTTTGTCGCAAGAATCACTAGTAGATCATGGACATAAATGTGCCCTGAATACTTGAAATAACTGCTAACAAATAAAATTAAGGACACAATAAATTATACATTTAAAACAATTTTACAGTGGAACCAATCACCTCAGCAAGTGGTGAACACTCCAGTGGTAAGGTAAAGGTAAAGGTTTCCCCTGTGCATGCATGCTAGTCATGTCCAGCTGTGGGGGCAGTGCTCATCTCCATTTTCGAGCCAGAGAGCAAGTATTCTGCAAGTCCATGGCCATGTGGCTGGCATGGGTGCACAGAGCACTGTTTGCCTTCCCACTTTTTACAGCGATACCTATTTATCTACTTGGATTGACATGCTTTCGAACTGCAAAGTTGGCTGGAGCTGGTGATTGACAGTGGGAGCTCACTCTGCTGCATGGCACCCGGGATTCAAACCACCGAGCTGCCGTCTTTGCAGCCGACAGTTTCAGCCCTCTAGCCCACTGAGCCAGTGGTATTGGCGCTCAAAAGAAAATAGGACATCCATCCCTCAGATCTGATTTAACTTGGATTCCTGCCTTGTGCAGGGGGTTGATCTTGATGGCCTTACGGATCCCTCCCAACCGATATTCTGTGATTCTATTACTTTAACTGTAGTAATAATTAAAATTCATTGAATGATTTAAAACATTTCAAACTTTAAAAATTTGATGGAAAAAATTGTGTTTGGGGACTCGGTTGTGATTCTTAAAAGAATGCCTGAAGAGATGGATCTTTGACTGCTGACACAGAAGGGTAAAAGGGACGGGACCAACCTCACTTCCTGAAGGAGAGCCTTCTGTCAACTGGGAGCTGCCACAGAGAAGGCCCTGTCTCGTGTCCCCATTAACTGAGCTTGCGCTGGCGATGGGATGGAGAAGGAGCACCTCTGATGATGTTAAGGGCCCAGAAGGCTCGCACAGGGAGATACGGTCCTTTGGATAGCCTGGACCGAGCCCTTATAGGGCTTTATAGATAATTACCAGCACTTGGAATCAGGTCCAGGAGCAGACTGGTACCCAGAGCAGTTGTTACAACAGGGGCATGATAGGCTCACTTGAGTTGGCTCCAGCCAGAAATCTGGCCAGTGCATTTTGAACCAGTTGATTTTGTCTTGGGAAAAGATGCCCCGGGGGGGGTATGATTAAGACATACAAAATAATGGAGGGCATGAGTTAAGTGGATAAAGGGATGCTCCCTTTCACAAAATACCAGAACTAGGGGACATCCACTAAAATTGAGGGCTGGGAGAGTGAGAACAGACAAAAGAAAATACTTATTTTCCCAGTGTGTTGTTAGTCTGTGGAACTCCCTGCCAGAGGATGTGGTGAGGGCATCTGGCCTGGATGCCTTCAAAAGGGGTTTGGACAGATTCCCAGAGGAAAAATCCATCACAGGTTACAAACCATGATGGAGATGTGGCTTAAAACCAGGGTACTTTAAGGGCCAGGTGCAGGGGAGTGGTATCAGGAGGCAGATATCTAGTCTTGTGTGCTCCTAGAGGCATCTGATGAGGCACTGTGAGATACAGGAAGCTGGACTAGATGGGCCTTTGGCCTGATCCAGTATGGCTCTTCTTATGTTCTTATGTCCTTCAAAGGCAACCCCAGACAGAGCACATTACAGTATCAGTTATGGGAACACCACAACCTTGGTAAAAGGGAGAACGAAGGGGGAAAAGGACAGAGAGGGCCGGTGCAAACAAAGAGATGTTCAAAATCATATGGAAAAGCAACTGTCCTGACTGAAAGGCAGCGAAAGACAATGAGGATGTCAGGACAAAATGTACCACTTGGATGGAGGAAGGGATGTTTTGGATAGACGCGATGGAAGGAAGAAGGAATGAGGGAGTTTGAGCAAGCAGGAGTGTTGAGCCAATAGTGGCAAACCTTCGGCACTCCAGATGTTTTGGACCGCAACTCCCAGAACTCCAAGCCTAGGTTGCCAATGACAAAGGACTGTGGGAGTTGCGGTCCAAAACATCTGGAGTGCTGAAGGTTCACGACCACTGCATGGGAGGAAAAGAATAGCATTGAAGAAGGGGGGAAATGGATGGAGGAACTGAAGAAAGAAAAGATTGAGAAAAAGATGGGCTGGGGGCAATACTGGAAGGCAGGAGGGTATTGAAAGCTCCTGGGAGTGAGGGACCCTTTGAACATGTGGATCAATCCAGTTTTTACTACCCCAGGTTTGAATTTAGGGCAAAGGTGAGACCACCCCGATGGTCACTGAGATCTGTGTATTCTCTGGGTCTTGCGTGGTCTTCCCTTTTGGTATCTGTGTTGGTCCTCATATCCTGCCTTCATGTTGCTCCCACCTGGCTCTCTTTGTTCATTAAAACTTACAGTCGCTGGCCTGGCCGTTTGCCTCATGCACTTCTAGCCCACAGGTTAACTCTCAAGTCCCTCTTTGTTTCCAACCTCTTCCCTGCAGCTGCGGCTGGACGAGGCTCAAGAAGCAGAATGCCAGGCCCTGCGGCTGCAGCTCCAGCAAGAGATGGAGCTGCTCAACGCCTACCAGAGCAAAATCAAGATGCAGACGGAAGCACAGCATGAGCGCGAACACCAGAAGCTGGAGCAGAGGGTGTCATTGCGCAGGGCACATCTTGAGCAAAAGGTACGGCGAAATGGAGGATGTGTGGTGTGTGTGTGATTCAGTGAATGAGTGAGTGAGTGAGTGGCCATTGCCCCACAGCAACAAGTTGTCTGCACCTGCAAAAACATCTCAGGACGCCCCCACTCTGTGCTCTGTGTCTATTAAGTAGCCGTGTCACAAGCCAGAGTTGGATGGGAACTAGAAGCAGCGTGCTTAGTACACAGTGCATGGTCACTCCTGTTTGCATTGGGAATGACTAAACAAAAGCCACAGACCTTTGCTGAAGCTTGTGCTTCATGTGAGGTCCAGATCCTTTTGGAGCAGGCGTTCTGGCTTGTGTCTGTCATTCAGCAAGCCAGAGATGTAAAGCGTGAGTTGCTGTAGGTCAGGGGTACCCAAACTTTTTGTAAGGAGGGCCAGATTTGGTGGCTGAGAATGTGTGAGGGGTCGGTTGCTCCCCAACCCTGCCACCCCACTGCAAGCCCCACCCACTGACCCATAAACCCCACCCACTGACCCCTTGCAACCCTACCCGCAGGAAGGAAGGTGGAAACCAAGAGAGGAAGGAAGGAAAGTGGGGAACAAGGAAGGGAGGGAGGTGAGGAGGTGGGGACCAAGGGAGGGAGGAAGGAAGGAAGGTGGGGACCAAAGGAAGCACAGGGAGCCTTGGCCACAGGTCGCCCCTTGGAAGAGGCGATCTGTGTGACCTTGCCGCCCCCAAGCTCCCCAGCGGTGGTGAGGTCTTGCCCGCCAGCCTACCCCAAAGCTCCTTGGCAGTGACAGAGGCCCGCTGGCCTGCCCACCCCCACATATTCCCCTGCGGTGCCGGTGGCGGCAGATTGCCCGTCCACCCAGCCGCCCAAGCTTCCCAGCGGTGCCGGTGTTCCTGAGCTTCACAAGGTTCCCGGTGTTGCCGGTGGCGGTGGCCCGCCCACGCGCCACCCCCGCGCGTGCTCCCAGCCTCACATGGTTGCCGGCGGTGCCGGTGGCAGCAGCCCGCACAATGGCTGGCTAGCCAGCCCGCCAAGCCCCAGAAGCTTCCCAGCGGTGTCAGTGTTGGCGGAAGATTTTAAAAAAAAATGGGGCAAAGGAGGGGGAGGGAGGGGCTGGCCAGGCAGCCGCGGGCCAGTCAGAATAGCCTGATGGGCCAGATTTGGCCCCCGGGCCGGACTTTGGGCAGGCCTGCTGTAGGTCCATACACTGCTGAGCTTCACAGACCAGGTGTCTTGATTTCCTGGGACCTTCAGATTGACAGTGAAAAAGAATGCCTTTGCATGCTTGGGTTTGTACAGGCAGTTCTCATTCTTTGCAATGAGCACTAAGATGAGAAGATATTTTTCCCATCATGATACAAAAGAAAAAATGAGCCTGCTTTTGCTTAGGGGTTTTAGATATGGATTGCCTCTCTATTTCCCTACAAATCCTTCGTTCTTGTTACATCCCGTCAGGTTGCTCACGCTTTATGTGGCATGTTCAAGGGGTGGTGGTGTACCATTGACTTTCCATGACCAAACAGGCCTCCGTCTTGGTCTGATGCCCTGTCCACTACGTCATGTTGACTATCTTACAAGCACTGCAGGTAGTTGCAGGCACTCTTGAGAGGCAGGTTTCTGAACAAAAGCTCCGTGTTCCTCTTTGAATATCAGCAGTGGAGAAGGAGATGGGACCGATGAGGCTGGCCCATCATGAGACAAAATGCATCAGGACGTCAGTATTCATGCCTACCCTATGGGTCAGTCCCATTATTTACAAGACTGAATCCAATACACATTGCAAAGTTAGGACCAACAAAACCAGTCCAAATCAAATGTAAAGGTTGCAGATGGGCTGTTAGCATTGAAATACACTAGGACCCCGGTATCCACTGAGGATCAGTTCCAGGCCTTCCTATGGATAACAAAAACCGTAGATAAGAGAGAATGCCACTCCTCCCCAAAAAAACTGCTGTTTTGTGACAGCATCTTGCTTTACGGCTGCTGTTTGGGACAGTAGCTTGCTTTGCGGCTGCTGAATTATCTATTTAATTTTTCTTCTGCCATCCGTGGATGATTGAATTAGTGGCTAATGAGTCAGTGGATACCGGGGCCCTCCTGTAGTATATTGCTTTATGGGACGTGAGTGCAGGAAGAAGATTCTATTGAAACAGCTGAGGCTCTTTAGTCTGGAAAAAAGGCACCTGAGGGGGGATATGATTGAGATGTACAAAATAATGCAGGGCATGAGTCAAGTGGATAGAGGGACACTCTTTTCCCTTTCACAAAATACCAAAACTAGGGGACATCCACTCAAACTGTGGGTTGGGAGACTGAGAACAGATAAAAGTTTTTTTTTTCACCCAGCGTGTTGTTAGTCTGTGGAACTCCGTGCCACAAGAGGTGGTGATGGCATTTAGCCTGGATGCCTTCAAAAGGGGATTGGACAAATTCCTGGAGGAGAAGTCCATCACAGGTTACAAACCATGATGAAGATGTGTAATCTCCAGGCTTAAATCTGGGGTACTTCAAGGGCCAGATGCAGGGGAGTGGGATCAGGAGACAGAGATCTAGTCTCATGCGCTCCCATAGGCATTTGGTGGGGCCACCATGAGATATAGGAAGCTGGACTAGATGGGCCTTTGGCCTGATCCAGCATGGCTCTTCTTATGTTCTTAAGCATCTCTGGCTTATCCCCAGGGAAGAATTGTGTCCGTCCTCCTGGAAAGTCTCTGCCAGGCAGAATTGGCAGCCCTTTGGCCAATGGACTGAAGGTCCAAACTCTTCCTAAGGTGGCCTCCTCCTACATAAGAACATAAGAACATAATCCTACACGTTTTGTGTTCCATCCCTGTGTTTCTCCTTTGTTTCAGATTGAAGAGGAGCTGGCTGCCCTGCAGAAGGAGCGCAGCGAGAGGATCAAGATTCTGTTGGAAAGGCAAGAGCGAGAGATTGAAACTTTTGACATGGAGAGCCTTCGAATGGGCTTTGGAAATTTGGTCACATTAGAATTTCCTAAGGAGGACTACAGATGAGATTAAATTTCTTTTGCCATTAAAAAAAATGCAAACAAAAATATCTCAAAAATCCCAACATTCCCCCCCATGTTAACGGGTGTGCTCTCTCTCTTTCTGTCTCTCTTACTGACTTCATGTCGGACTTAGTGCCTGTATATTCTTAACTCCATCAGGGGCCCCGCCTTCCCGCCAAGTGTCGCGTTCCAGAGCTGGACCACGCTCAGCCGTCTCTTGAATCTCATAGTGTCTCTCACAGTATTGATGTCTCTGTGCAATGATTTTTTTTTTAAAGAAAGATATATTTCAGTGAAAACTTTGGAGACAATTCTAATGAATCAAAAAACCAGGATGTATGTTTGCTTTTGAGCAATCACTAATGTTTCGCCACCAATCAGTGAAAATTGGAGCAAAAAAAAAAATTAAAACAAAGAAAAGAAAAGAAGTCAAAATCCCCAGGGGGAGAGAGCTGGATAACGCAGCCTTACCTTAATCAGCTGCTGCATAATGTTTTGTTTTTAATTTTGTTATTATTATTTCTTTCCTTTTTTGGTATTTATTCATCAGGAATAATTAAATGAAAAAATAATAAAAAAATTTATTAAAAGATCGAGAAATTTGATACATTTTACAGAAAATATGAATTCTGACTTGTGCTGTACATATCAGTGGTGGACATAATTATTACTTTGGGGGCGGGGGGAGGGAAGGGGGAGGGGGGCCGGGAAAGAGGGAGAGCGTGATTTTTTTTTTTTAAAAGGGCCAGGCCAGGCCAAGTGGGTTTTTTTGGCCGTGGTCTTTGGCACATTCTTGATTGTATCATAATCATTTTCTGCTGTAGCAGAGGATGTGAATACACTTAAAAAAAATAAGAAGCCCAGAGGATCCCAGGAGCACAAATTGGGCCTTGTCAAATTGTGTATTTTGTGTATAGAAGGAAATTTAAGGAGAAATTTACTTATTTTCATATTGTATTTTAACTGTTTCTCTGATCAGAAGTTTTTTTACTACCTGCCTCGTCCCCTATCCCACCCTGTTCCAGGCCACGTCTGTCCCCTAAACCCCTCCGCCGCCGCCGACGCCCCCTCCTCCTCTTTTCCAAATCAATCTTTGGAGTTTAACGCTGTCTTTCGGTCACATCACCTTGGAGTTTTCCCCATCCTTCTCTTCCACCTTCCGGCCCCCCCCCCACCCTTCTCCTCCTCCCCCCCCCCCACCCACCCACCTTTGTTTCCCCACTCCCATGTTCCTCCACCTGCCTTCTTTCCCTGTTCCTGATAATCTTGGTCATGAATATTGCATTATTCACACTTTCAAACTGTGTATTTTCTTACAATAAAAAAGTTTAAAAAAAAGACTTTACTTCTTTTGCATGCACTTTTAAAAAAAATCCAACCCACAAATGAAACAAAAAAAAAACTTTTTTTTAAGGTGCAGGGGAAGAGCATGATAAACTTGTCAGAGCTTTTAATAATATTTGTAAATAAAAATGTTGCTTATGAAGCTTGGCTGTCTCATTCTAGCAGGGGGAGCAGCTCTCTCTCTCTCTCTCTCTCTCTTGCCCTGTGCTGTCCCTGACTCGTGTCAGCCATGGAGGGAGATTCCGTGTGGTTTTCCATCTCTTTTGGCATTCAGCAGCAGGAGCGTCTTTTCAACAAACTTGTGATAACACAGATCCTGGGCTTTGAAGGCGTGTGTGCCAGAATGATCCTAGGCTCTGAAGGCATGTGTGCCAAAGGGGATTGGACAGGGGATTTACCCAGCGTGTTGTTAGCCTGTGGAACTCCCTGCCACCGGAGGTGGGGATGGCATCTGGCCTGGATGCCTTCAAAAGGGGATTGGACAGATTCCTGGAGGAAAAGTCCATCCCAGGTGACAAACCATGAGGGAGACGTGTCATCTCCAGGCTTAAAACCAGGGTACTTCAAGGACCAGAGGCAGGAGAGTGGTATCAGGAGACAGAGATCTAGTCTCGTGTGCTCCCAGACACATTTGGTGGGGCCACTGTGAGATCCAGGAAGCTGGACTAGATGGGCCTTTGGCCTGATCCAGCATGGCTCCTCTTGTGTTCTTAATGTGTGCAAGGCAATCCCGGAGAGGTAGTGTCCTCTTGAGCTTAGCTAGGGAACCAGACGGGAGGGAGTCAGATTGCAAGTCTGTGTCTGCCTTAAAGGAGGGTGAGCACAGCAAGGTCTGGCAGATTTTGCTAGACCACATATCCCAGAATTCCTATCCCTTGGACGGTGCTATGTAGGGCTCACGCCATTCCCAGCCCTGTAGTAAAAAGGACTCCTCTTGCAGATTGTACGTGAGACCACCTGCCTCCTTCGTTGGCCCTTTTCTGGAGCTCATAGGAGGGAGGCGACACTTGCCACGCACGTCCTCCCTGCAAATACCTCTCCAGGCCCCAAAGGAAGCGTGGCTGTACCAAGAAGAGCACAAGTGGGCGGTGAAACTGCAGCAGAACTTGCCTGTGGGCAGGCCCTTGCCTGGCACCCTTGATGGCAACAAGGAGGTCATCAAGGGTAGGGGCCCAAACTCAAGGCAAGCTTGGCCTGCAGCCGGTCATGGGTTCCAGTTGCCTCCCTGGCTGAGATGCCGGAGGACGACTGCCTCTCAAGAGTTTGCAGAAGGGGGCTAAGATGGACCGGGGGGGGGGGTGGAACCGGTGGATCCCCAGATGTTCCTGAACTGCAACTCCCAAAAATCCTGGCCAGCTCAGCTAGTGGTGAAGGCTTCTGGGAATTGCAGACCAAGAACATCTGGGGACCCATAGGTTGAGGACCACTGATCTAGGCCATGCTTTAAAAAGAAATTGACCATCTGCTCACCCGAAGCATGGGAAGAAGACTGACAACTGAAAAAACCTTCAGTCCAGCGCTGTATCCTTCTGTCATTTCAAACTGCCAAGCTGGGCTGGAATCGCAGCAAAAAGGACCCATGTTGAGCCCCCTTTTTATACTAGGACTGGGTTTACTCTTGACCGTTTCAGAAGAAATTGGGGGCGGGTGTTGTCCATCTTGAGCACAGGCACCTTTTTGCTTGCAGCAATTTCATTTCTGTGTGTTTTGTTCATGTCTGTTTGGTCTTTCTATCCTTGACAAAGGGACCGTGAATAGATGCCAAAAGTTTCCTACCTGGCAAAATTACGAGTCCCTCCCCGTGCTCCCCTTATGCCTGGAACGCGAGTTTCATTTCAGTGCTTGAGACTGACTGCTTTTCCTACTGAGAGGGTTCGTGTTGCCAGCGATGCCAGAATCAAAATCTTTTTTACAGCATTTCCTGCTTTTTAAAATTATTTTGTTGTCGTAATTGCTGTTCAAACTGGATTAAATCTAATGTCACCCAATGCGTTTTGAATTGTGCCACTGCATTTCCCGCTATTTGGTGACTGGATGTGAATCTGAGTTCTATTGTGAGGATGGTGTTGTGTCATTACAGTCGTGACCGACTCTTCGTGACCCCATGTCCATGGAGTTTTCTTGGCAGGAATACTGGAGTGGTTTGGCAGTTCCTACTCCAGGCGCCTACAGCATCTGGTATTCCCTGGTGGTCTCCCATCCAAGTACTAACCAGGGCCGACCCTGCTTAGCTTCCGAAATGAGGTGAGATCAGATGTGCTTAGGGCATCTAGGCTCTCTTATGGTTAGGATAGAGGTGATGGCAAAAAATAAAAAGGAAGCCTTGGCATTTCCGCTACCTGTGCCTTTATTTATATAAACCAGTTCTCTGGAAATACCCACCTGTCTTGCCAAAAGTAAGGTATGCATGAAGGAATGTTCTTAGACAGTAGGACTGCAGTATCTGAGGAGGATTGGTCCCAAAGCACACCCTTCACGTATGCTGGGAAAGGTAGGAGTAGTGAAAAAATATGCATTGAATAGTCCCCATCTCATTCCAGTGGCCAGTTCTAGTAAATACACCTGTGTTTTTTAATTTTAATATTTCCAGGCAGTGGATATGTGACTCTTCAGATGATGACTCAATGGATAGGGAGGCTGTACTATACTTGGTTGCATGCTTTCTCAAGATCTGGAGCCTACTGCCTGTCTCGGGGTCTCCCAGATGGAGATTACAGTGGTCCCTTGTATAAAGGAATTAATTTGTTCCAAATGAAATTCCGTTAAGCAAATTTTCCTTTGTACAAATTTCCCATAGGAATGCATTGGAAAGGGATTAATCCCTAATCGTGACCGTTTTTCTGTGGTATGGATTCACCCCATAGGCAATTCTGTTAAGCAGTTCCCCCCCGATCTCTGGAAGTTTTTTCCTTTAAGCGGATTTTCTGTTAAACAAACCGCTTGTATAACTTTGTTATACAAGAGTCCACTGTATAAAGACAGACTTCCATTTCTCCTAACCAGCATGGCCAGCGGTAAGGGAAGTGCTTTTTCATGGTGTTTTGTTAAATGATAGAACTTGCCATTGCAAGAGATGTTTATGGTTGTCTTTTACATGGATAGGGTCTAACAGTGGCATAGAGCGGTTGGTGGAGTTACAGGTGGGACCCAGACCTAATATTTAGCATATTTTTCCATCTATCAGACACCCCCATGTATAAGATGCTCGCCCGCCCCCCACTTTTCCAACCCAAAATGACAGTTTCAAAACCGTACAGTTCTCTCGACGGCTTGCTTCCGTGTATAAGATGACCCTCAATTTTTTAGTCCAAATATTTAAGAGAAAAATACAGTATTATACATGGGAAAATACGGTGTATATTATTGGCCAGGCCAGGGGCAATGATCCTCTGTCTACCATTGGCCAGGAAATAAGAACTGGGGGCACCCTAGAGGTCTTTTTCTGCCCTAGGGATTCCGAGAGACATTTATTGGGGAATACTGTACAGTGCTGGACTAAGTTGGCCTAGGGTCTAATCCACAAAAGCTGTTTTCGGTGCTGAGATAGATGTAATACAGCAAAACCTTGTTTGTTTGCTTGTTTTAAAAATGCCATCAAGTTTCCTCTGACTCACAGGGACCCTATAAATGGGTGATCCGCAGAAGGTCTCATCATTAACCATTCTTTTCAGCTTTTTCTGAACTCAACACCATGGAGTCAATCCATGTCATTTTCAGACTTCCTTTTTCTCTCTGCTGCTTTCCCAACATTTATGTCTTTTCTGGAGAAGCAAGGCAGTCTCTCTTTCAGCATTTTAACCTCCAGAAATAGCTCAGGCTTCATTTGACTTGATTGTCTGTCTGTCTGGCAGTCTGGGGTTATCAGCCAAGCTCTCCTCCATTGCCCCATTTAAAACAAACCATTTCCCCTCTGTCAGCTTTCTTTACTGTGCGGTTTTCACATCCATGCATGGTTATCTGGACAACAAGGGTGTAGGGCTGATCTTGATCTTAGTCTCCAGTAACACATCTTTACAGGGGAATGAACTTTTCTAGTTCCTTCATTGGGTGACCTTCTGAGTATCAGTCTTCTGGTTTCTTCGCTGCCATCCCCCATCAGTGGTGGTGAACCTTCAGCACTCCAGATGCCATGATGCCATTGTTGATGTTGTATAAACAGAAAAAAAATGCAACAGGATTCTGCTCCCAGACTTTGGAACTCCCTCCCACTGGAGACCAGGACTACCCGATCTCTGCTGTATTTCCGGAAGCAGGCAAAGACCTTCCTCTTCAGGCAAGCTTTCCCTGAATGACGGACTACCTGTTATGTGACTTTTAGATGGATTACCATGCATCAACACCATGCATCTAGCCGTCATAATGGAAATTGCTTTCTTTTCACGTGCTCTTTGTAGCTTTAATGTTACCTTTGCATGTTGTAAGATGCCTCTTGCTAACTTGAGTATGTCTTAAATGTTCTGAGATGTATATTGTCTCTCATTGTTGTAAGCCACCTTGGGTCCTTTTCCAAGGAGAAAGGAAGGGTAAAACTATTTAAAATAAAATAATAAATAAATTTTCTATGCCTACCAATGGCTCTCACAGGTGGCTTACACCAAGCCAAGCCACGCTATGTTACATATGGCCACCTATCTCCAGAAGATGACCACAGATGACCTCAGAGAAGGCCATTGTTGAGTAGTCCTATGTGCCCTTGCTCCAGCCAACCAATCACAGAATGGAGAATCAGCTCTTCATTTGAATATCAGTCCCTATTTAAAGGCCTTGCTTTTATGAGGTCACTGTCATTTGCAGGTTGGGGCAGCTGCAGGAAACAGCCAAGCCAGAGTGGCTGCCAGAAAATAAATGAAGGGCGGCATAATGAGGAAAAGTCGGCAGCAGAGTAGACCCTGTAAGACCCTAAAAGGACAAAGAAAGGGTTCTTCCAGGCCCAAAAGGAATGTGTGCATCATCCGGTTCCCGAGAAGCAGCCATTTAACTACATGTCCCCTCGTGAGCTGGTATTTCAACCTCCGGATGAGAGACGAATTCCTCTCGTTGCAGAAGGACAACCCAAACCATAGCCATTGTATGGCCGAAGCCCACCACAAGATGCCCTTACACTTAGGAAGGCACCGGAAGCAGCGCCCCAACGACACCTGCTCTGCTTTCCTGAGAAACGCCCTCAAGGAGGTCTCGAGCAAGAAAAAGGCCAAGTGGGTGGTCACCACTTCCCCAAAGAGAAGGCGTTACTCCGACAAGGAGATCTTCTACAGGCTGGCAAACCCTTCCAAACGGAGAGGGAAAGAAAATGGCCGCCCCACCAGTGACGCTGGGGCCAAGGATGCGATGCCTCCTGCCACAGGGATATCCCTGACAACCGCAAGTGAAGTTCAAGAGGCCTTGAGCTAAAAGAATATATATCTCTCTCTCTTCTCGAAAGAGCAAGCAGGCCTGAGGAAAAGCAGAGGGAGAAGAGAGAAGAAATAACAGTAACAATAAATATCCAGCTGACCTGCTCAAAAGATCCGAGAGCTCAAACTAAATCATCTGTGTGGCAGTATTTCAATCCTAAATTGTTTCACGTTTACTGAACTGGTGAAATTAATGTTATCAAGCCTTCACAATGATAATTGCACCATTGCCTTTGAAGTAAAGGACACCGTTACCTGGAAATATCATCTCTGAATCCATGGAGTGACAGAAGATTGCTTTGCCCCTTGCTAACAAGTCAATGAATAATAATTTGTCACCAGAGTAATGAAAACGGATGAATTTTTGGATGTAGCTACAGTGTTTGCCTCGTCCCATGGAATCCACCCTGAAGCACTAATAAAGCTGGATCTTTTGCAAAAAAAAAATGTGTCTTTTTTTAAAAAAAAAAAGATCATGATCTTATATTTAATTTTCTACTTCTGGTGGTGTGCCAGTGAGATGATGTGAAGGAGGGCTCTAAGAAGAGAGAGATCTGGGTTATTCTGGGTAGTGAGGGATAGGACAGATATGTGTGGATCGTTTTTTTATAAGAGCTACATATTCAAGTAACAAAAAACATCTGTCAATCACAGAATGCAATTTTCCTTATATACTACTCTGCATTTACCCTGCTTTGTTTTGTCTTTAGCCTTTGAAAAGTAAATGAGGGCTTAATTTACAAGTCAGATGGCTGAAGCACTTATTTCTGAAGAAATCTCCCTGGAGGAGTTAAAATGGCTTCATTCCAGGCTACAAAATTTCCCCTTAATATTTAGTTTGGCACTCAAGTGGTTAGCTTAACTTTATACAAACGAGAGGAGACCACACTGACAGGGGTCACTCAACAGAAATCAGGATGCTACTGAAGATGAGGCATTTTGTACCTGCATCTATTAAGTAGCTCAGCTGCCTAGATGCCCTGAGCACATCCAATCTCACCTGATCTTGGAAGCTAAGCAGGGTCGGCCCTGGTTAGTACTTGGATGGGAGACCACCAGGCATTACCAGGTGCTGTAGGTGCCTGGAGTAGGACCTAGCAAGCCACTCTGGTATTCCTGCCAAGGAAACTCCATGGACATGGAGTCACGAAGAGTCGGTCACGACTGTAGCAACTCAGCAAAAATTAAGTAGCTGAGCCTCAGAGAAGAGAACAAGGAACCATATTGGGAGTGAAGCTGATTGAATCTTGATTTTGTGTCCTTATGTATTCAGCCACTTATGTGAAGTGAATCTAAAGTTGCTATCTCTGAAAAATGTCTTGCACTAGAAATCCTCAACTGGAAAGCTTAGAACCGTACTTCTCAACCTTTCATCCCCAGATGTTCTTGGACTACAACCCTCAAAAATTCTAGCCAGCACAGCTACTGCTGCAGCCTTCTGGGGAGCTTAGTCCAAGAGAGTCCAAGAGTTTAGAGAATTCCACCCAAGGCTGGAAACCACTGCCTTACAAGCTTCACTCTGGCGTCCTGCTCCTGCTCCTGGTCTAGCTATCTTTGGCGGTTACTTCATGTCCTTTGTTCCTCGACAAGTTTTGTACCGTGACAGCGTTGCTCAGAATCACGTGGTTTTGTCCCTGTTTCAGTGTTCCCATGGTCATGATAACTTGTCTCGTGACAAGTGTTACCTCACGGTCTTGTACCGTGACAAACACTGAATTTGTCTAGCTTCCTTTCTCCTTTGGGGGGGGGGCATAAAAATTTCTTTTTCGATATTTCGATTTATTGATATTCTGGTTTTCATATGCCAATGCGGCAGCACTGATAATGCTTTCTTTCTTATACATTTGAGTTACATGGTTTTTCCCTTAGGGAAATTAATGACATACTGTATGTCACTTCACCCACTAACCACTAGATCAGTGGTTCTCAACCTGTGGGTCCCCAGATGTTTCTGGACTGCAACTCCCAGAAGCCTTCATCCACTAGCTGAGCTGGCCAGGATTTCTGGGAGTTGGAGTCCAGGAACATCTGGGGACCCACAGGTTGAGAACCACTGCACTAGATGGACACAAAAACTGTGCTAACAATGCCCGCCAGGTTATCAGTACATTTGTTACTTCACGTCCTCTTAACCGGGGCAAGTAGTGGAACAGAAGAGGGACAAGAGAAAACCCAACCCCAGCGCTAGGTACAGATTTGTCTCGCTTAGCACCCATTTCAAGGGCGTGGTTGGGACGAATTTCAGTTGTTGCGAGATGGATGTAAAGTAACTTTTTTGTTTCACTCCTAAACGCAACAACTAAAGAGACGAAATGGATGTGAAGTAACCGCCTTTCTGAACAGGAAGCTAGGCCTAAATAAGCCTTAAGGTCTGTCTCCCAGGTGAGAGAAATGTACATGTATATAAGGTGTCTGCTGCTAGGCAGATGCTCTAGAATGGAGAACTGTGGGATGTGTAGTCCAAGAAATTTAAAAAAAAAACATCCCATTGTAGGGTTCCAGCTAATCTGTCCCTTTTCAACTTGCAATTACCTTAGTTACCCAGTTAAGCAAATTGCAAAGGGAGAACAAAGTAGAGTAAATATGTTATTTTATTCATCTGAAGAATGTCCGTAAAGATTTTCAGTGACCCAGTTGAGTTTATCTGGACGTTGAGCCATGGCAACTGGACTTCTTTTTCTTGAGAGATTGAAACATTTCGCTGCTCATCTAAACAGCTTCGTCACTCTGAAAAAAGCTAGTTGTGAGTCCTCCATTTTATTGCTCACGTTGACTTCTAATCACCCTGGTCTGAAATAGGCTCATAAGATGATCAATGGCCTGAATAAGCTCGTTAGGTAGACAAGAGTCTCAATAGCCTAAAGATGAACAATGGCCTAAAGTGCTGAAACCCATAAAGCTATGGCCTCAGTGGTGAAGGCATTAAGTATTTTTGATTTGTCTAGGTATTGTTGAAATCACAGCCTGATAAGTGGCAGATAGACTGTAGCTGAGGCCCCCACCTCTGTTGAGAGAGGGGTTTTCAATGCTCACATGAATGGCTTCGCTGAACCCCTCTCTCAAACCACCTATCTTTGTCTATTAAGAGAAGGGGCTATTGTAACTATTGTCCAATGACACTTCCCCAAAGGGGCTAGGAAAGGCTAGTGACGGCCATAACATAAAACAGTATATGATATAGTTACATGAGACTAAAACATCATTTTGCTCACCATACACTTGACTCAATCATTCCCCATTTCTCCACCCCTACCCATCTTCAAAGGAACACGTTACCGCATCCCATAATAGGTAAAGGTTCACACACACACACACACACACACATGTGCTAGTCATGTACAACTCTAGGGATGGTGCTCATCTCCATATTCAAGCCAAAGAGCCAGTGTTGTGCAAGTCCTTGGCCACATGGACGGCATGGCTGCAAGGAAGCACGGTTTTACCTTCCCACTACCTATTTATCTACTTGGATTTACATGCTTTCAAACTGCTAGGTCAGCAGGAGCTGGGGTTAACAGCGGAGGCTCACTCCGCTGCGTGGCACCCGGGATTTGAACTGCTGAGCTGCCGACTTTGCAGCCAACAGTTTTCAGTGCTCTAGCCCGATGAGCCACCACACCTCAGTAGGTCCTTGCATTCCTGGGATTGAAATCAGGACAATAATACATAATAAATAATAAACTTTATTTTTATGCCGCCTTTCTCCCTGAAGGGACCCAAGGCTATATGATGGGGTTATAGTTCTCAAGTTCCTCGTTTTTTGCCCTGTTTGAAGACAAAGACAGCATTTGCCCTCCTCCAGTCATTTGGCACTTCACCCATTTCCCATGAATTCAAGAAAATAATGGACAGTGGTTCTGAGAGTTCTTCAGCCAGTTCATCCAGCCTTGGAGATCTGAATGCGTTCAAGGTGGTAAAATATTCCTTGACTATTTATTTATCAATCTCCAGCTTCATTCTGGTACCCTCCACTTAACATCTGTAGGTTCATGCCTAGAGAAACAAAGAGTTTAGCTCAGTAGTTCTCAACCGGTGGGTCCCCAGATGCTCCTGTGCTGCAACTCCCAGAAGTCTTCATCACTAGCTGAGCTGGCCAGGATTTCTGGGAGTTGCAGTCCAGGAACATCTGGGGACCCACAGATTGAGAACCACTGGTTTAGCTTCTGCAAATTCCTCAGACGATTGGGGCTTCAGAAAGCAGAACACCCTTGATGTTGCAACGCAGCGCTGCCTTTTCTTAATTATCTGTTACCATTTTCCCAACTCCATTGAGGAGATGTGCCACTATAGTGGTACCCTGACTTAAGAGCAGCTCGATTTAAGAGCAATTCGACTTAAGAGTGGAAAACTGTTGGTGGTTTAACTGCTGCCTTAAAATCTTTAGATATGATCTGCTCAACTTAACAAAAGTTTTTTTTTTCATTTTTAACTTGTTTTTTTTTTCCAGTTTTTTTATATAGGTACTCCGACTTAAGAGTAGTTCGACTTAAGTGCATGTATTCGGAACAGATTAAATTAGTTGAGGTACCACTGTATTTCTTTGTCTTTTGCTTCACACATGTCTGAAGGATGCCCCTGACAAGTAAACTGGCTAAACCTGGTTTGTGAGTAAACCTGTGTGGACCCTTCTTACGGGCGATTAAACATCTCCAGTGCAAACAGAAGGATTGCACAAGTAGGAGATAAAACAGATCACACTGATGATAAAGAGCCTTTTAAGACCGACCCAGAGAGCTCCAAATCCCTGTCTGCACAGTTTTTTTTTTTTTTTGGGGGGGGGAGACTTTCCTAATGCCACCTCTGGAGTCCTTAAATGAGCCTCATGGTGCAGGGGTTAAATGCCTGTACTGCAGGTAAAACTATGTTCACGACCTGGGGTTCAATCCCAGGTAGCAGGCTCAAGGGTCACTCAGCCTTCCATCCTTCCAAGGTCAGTAAAATGAGTACCCAGCTTGCTGGGGGGGGGGCAATGTGTAGCCTGCACACTGTAATTAAAAATTGTAAACCGCCCAGAGACTACTTAAAGTGGTATGGGCGGTATATAAGCACAACACTTTGCTTTTGCTTTAAAGGAAATAGGGCCTGACTGGGTTTTTATGCTTAACCAAACGCATCCCACCCATTGTGCCTTTATGGCCTAATGGTTAGACAACTGGACTAGAATTGGGTGGGGTGGGGTTGACTCACCTGTGGAACTTGCTGACCTTACACTAGGATCTTAATCTGGCTATCTCACAGACTTGATGTGTAACACAAGAGCCACACAGTTTGCCTTAATAATACCCTGGGGGACAGGCAGGCAGAGTAGGAGATAAATGTAAATAGCAATAATAATAGTAATAACTATATATTTGTCATCCTGATTGACCTGCCCTTTGGTTACCATGTGGCATAAGCGAAAGACACAATGATCATCACTTCCAAACAAGGTTTTGATAATTGTTAGATTTTACATAAAATCCTCCCACCCTACAAGAAATTTCACTGGTCACTCTCTCTTATCCTTTGGTGGTTCCTCTGGGCTGCCTAATTGCATTTACAGAAGAGAAAATGGATGAGTGGGTGCAGCCAATTAATTGCAGCTCATTCAGATGGTGGTGGTTGTGTTTCTGGGTGTACCTAAGTGTGCCATTTGGCACACACTCCAGAAAGGAAACCAACACCATGTTAACGAACAGCCATTTGTCATAGTCAGCCATTCCATTTTCCTTACCTATATATCTATATCTATATCTATATCTATATCTATATCTATAAATATTCCGGAGATAGGGGAAATTTGCTTAACAGATTTGTCTATGGGGTGAATCCGTACAACATAAAAATGGTCGTGATTAGGGATTACTTTTCAATGCATTCAATTACTTTTCAATGCATTCCTATGGGAAATTTGTATAAAGGAAATTTTGCTTATCCTAATTTCATTTGGAACGAATTAATTCCTTTATACAAGGTACCACTGTATATATAAATCACCAATACGTGGCTGTAATGCCAGGCATATGGATGAAGTGATGCTGCAATAAACCTTTTAAGCATGTTTTAAAAAATCAAAAATCAAAAGGAAAATGGTGGTGCCCCTTCCACCCCAAATCCACATAGGTACAAATTAAAACTCGTATTCACTTCCACAAAACTACACTGAATAGTATCAATTTGAAAAGTTGTGTATTTTTAAAAGCTCCTGCCAACCAGCTGGGGGGGGGGGGGACCCTCACTTTGCAGACCATATAAATTGGTTTCACGTGAATCATAAAATCTATATGAAATTAAGTGACACTTAAATGCACTCTTGTGGCCACCACGATCCCATCTGTCCACCCATCGCAAATTTGTTCCTCTCTTTCCCCACGAGACCACAGAGGGGTTGAGAGGAATACCCAGCTTTATTAGTATTGTAAGCAAAACTTCTTGAGGGTGGGGGGAACGCCTTGGATCGACGAACTATTTTTTCCTCCTAATAGTCCATCTCTGACCCTTGTCTTGGTAGACAGAACTAAAAAAACTCTCTTTCATTGGGCGTCTTCCACAGACAATATCTTTTTTTAACTTCCCGGCGGCTTATTTTGGCCACTAAATTTGTGTATGTCATTTCCTCACTTTCCCCAGGAATCCATAGGAACTTGTTTCATTGATTCAGACAAACTTGCTTCTGTTCACAACGAAAGCACAAGTGTCAATAATGTCTTGGAGGTGCTTAGAGTTTGTTGTTTTTAAGCAGGCCGCTGGTGTGTTTCTACTCTCTCTTCCCTCTAGGTTGTTTCGCAGGCCTCCTTGCTGTTTTGGGAAGAGAGAGGACTGTTCTTTTAACTGGAGGCTTCCTGCAGCTCCCTCCCACTCACAGGGACTTCCATGGTGGAGCCACCATCTTCTGTGTCTTCCGAACTGGCAGGATTTGCCATCCTGTAGAAGATCTCATCATCTGAATAGCGCCTCCTCTTTTTGGAAGCAGCGAGGCCCTTCTTGGGCCGTTTCTTCCTCGCCACCTCTCTTAAGGTGGCCTTCAGGACGTCCCGGCAAGGGCGCCCTGCCCTGGCTTGCGGCCTCTTCTTCAGACTGCCCAGTCGTAGGGGCGTCCTGCGAGGAGAGCCACCTCTCAGAGACCAAACAGGTTGCTTGGGCTTCCGGCGGAGAAGAACATTTCTCCTTGTCCACCGGTCGCAACACCAGGTCATGAGGGGGCAACTTATGTGATAGCCGCGTCTCGGAAACTTGATGACGCAAACGTTCCTCCTTGGTCTGAGACGAGGGCTCCTTCTTCTGGTTGCGGTGGTCATTCTAGGCCTGTGTCTCTTGACCCTCCCCCGCCTCTTCCATCTTTGGCTCCTCCTTGTCCTGGGCAGACTCTGCCTCCTCCACCTCCTGAAGGAGGCTCTCCTATCTCTTTTGAGGGCCACCATATTGTTTTCCTGCCCTCTTGCCCAGTTCAGCTTTCCAGTTGGTTGGTACCCACCCGGTGGAACAATGCCCTTATATAGCGCCCAGTATTCAAATAAGAGGCTTGTTCTGAGTACTGTGATTGGGTGGGTGAGACAATAGACCCCAGCTCACCCAATAATGGCAGCCACTTCTGTGTGAAATGACAGGGAGGCTGCAGGCTCACAAAAACAGGACTGGAGAATTCCCAGATGCTGGCGAACTGCAATTCCCATCATCCTCAGCTGGCACAGCGGAAGACGGAGGATCATTGTTGCCTTCCAACTATGTCTGGAGTGCCATGAGTTGACCATCCTTTGTCAAAACTACTGTATTGTTGAATCTGGTGGCTGTGATTGTCCAGCAGGAGCAAGGCCCTTGATATTTATTTATTTATGTATTTATGTATTTATTTATTTATTTATTTATTTATTTAAACTTCTGCACTGCCCCATTAGTGCAAGCACTTTTGGGGCAGCTCATGGCCCATTAAAGACATAATTACAAATCATACCAAAAAACCCTGCAATATTCAATAAATACTTCTATCTATCTATCTATCTATCTATCTATCTATCTATCTATCTATCT
>JAHTLZ010000019.1:8533387-8548484 GCA_023846285.1 Phrynocephalus versicolor | reverse complement strand
TCTATCTATCTATCTATCTATCTATCTATCTATCTATCTATCTATCTATCTATCTATCTATCTATCTATCTGTCTGTTTGTCTATCTATCTATCTATCTATCTATGATTTGATTTGATTTGATTTGATTTGATTTGATTTGATTTGATTTGATTTGATTTGACTTGACTTGACTTGATTTCTATACTGCCCATCCAGCTACAAGGCTACTCTAAAACCCTAGTTAAAACAGTAAAGCCTGCATTTCTTTTAGCTAATTCAGTGGAACCTTGTGCTACGATATTAATTCATCCCTCGGAATGCTTTGTATCGTGAAATTTTTGTATCACGGATCCAAATGGACTGCAAATAATGCACTCTGGGAATTGAAGTCTTCCACAAAATGTTCACATCTCAAGACTTCATAGGAAATTTACATATCTCGAGTTTTTGTGGAAGTTTTCTATTCCCAGGGTGCCCTGTGCCCCGGATGGACTTCCCTTTTGTATCTCAAGTGTTTCGTGACACGAGACGCCCGTATCTCGAGGCATCACTATAGTGTCAATGTAGCTCTTGCAACTGTTAACTATGCACAGGACAATTCTCAGTTGCATGTAGGGCTGCTAGTCAATATGTGCCAGAGACTTTAACCCAGTGGTTCTCAACCTGTGGGTCCCCAGATGTTCCTGGACTGCAACTCCCAGAAGCCTCCACCACTTGCTGTGCTGGAAGGGATTTCTGGGAGTTGCAGTTCAGGAACATCTGGGGACCCACAGGTTGAGAACCACTGCTTTAACCAATTCAAAAGAAGGTAGACAGACAGTACACTCAAAAGCTAGACAAAGGCTTTGAAAGAACTGTAGTCCCCAAATGTTCCATTCCCGAGCTCTATGGTAGGCGTACCCACTGGCTGCCAGATCGTGTCTGGTCTGGTTTAAACAAAGCTCTCAATGGTGTAGGGCTAGGGTGCCTGTAGGAGCACCACGCCTCATATTTGCAAAACCTGGCTACAGGTGATACCTTTATAAAAACATTGCAAGCTTTCGATTGTGACACACCGAAAAATGGAAGGTGCACCAAGTGGGTGTGAACAGCAGGTGGCACCACAAAGCCACAATTGTTTTCCTGGTGTTTACACAGGTGTTTCAAAGGTTGCACAAACAGCATCCACATTCACCCATTCTTCTTCCTCCTCCTTCCTCTCACTACCATTGTTCTGGTCTCCCCCCCCACCCCACCCCGCCATATAACACCTCTGTTTTCATTTGAATTCTGATCATCACAAAAAGCTCTAGCGATCATTTCTGGATGGATCATGTCAGCCTTTCTCTCCTTCGCGCAAGAAATCCACTTCTCGATTGATAGATTTCTTTTGATTTATTTAGGGTTCCATTAGTGCAAAGCACTGTTTTGGGCATTTTACAACAATAGATGAAACATCGAAAGCATAAGCGGTCAAGAATCAAAACATTCGTAGAATACTAATACAGTGGTCCCTTGTATAAAGGAACTAATTCGTTCCAAATGAAATTCTGTTAAGCAAATTTTCCTTTGTACAAATTTCCCATAGGAAATTTGAAAACGCATTAAAAATGGATTAATTCCGAATTGCAACTGTTCTTCCTTTGTACAAATTTCCTATGGGAATGCATTGAAAATGGATTAATCCCTAACCACGACCGTTTTTCTGTTGTTCGGATTCACCCCATAGGCAATTCTGTTAAGCTATTTCCCGCTATCTCTGGAAAAAATTTCCTTTAAGTGGATTTTCTGTTAAACAAACCACTTGTTATACAAGGGTCCACTGTACATGTTCATCTCTGTAATGGCCGATGCCAGGGACAGACCATGTGGGAGGATCTTCTAGACCGGAGATGGCGAAACTTTTAGAGACCGAGTGCCCAAACTGTGATTCAAAACCCACTAATGTTTCGCAAACTGCCATTACAGCAATTTAACCTGAATGCAGGTGGCTGTGAAGGGTCGATGTCGGGTGCCCACAGAAAGGGCTCAGAGTGCCACCTTTGGCACCCATGCCATAGGTTTGCCAACACTGGCCTAGACTCATTTTCACCCCTAGAATCTTTAGGGACCAGCAAAAAGGGGAAAGGGGGGGATGAAAAGATGGAAACTAAACCAGCAATGGTCAGCACTCATAAAGGGTGACTTGCTTCTCTCAATAAATCGAATACAGCATGACTTAGGGTGCTTTTACACGACCTCTAAAATCCGCTGGCAACTTAAATTCGGACCAGATATCGTGGGGGTTTGTTCTGTTTCTGTGTTCCCACCCTTCTGCACTCCATTGCTCCTGTTTGTGGTGAGGGGAGGGAGAAAAAATTCAGGCTCACCTCCCTCGGAGCAGCCCGGTAGGGATTCCTGTCTCTTAAAGGGGCAGCGGGGACAAAAAAAAAAAAAAAAACAGAAGGAGAGGAGAGCCCGACATCCACAGCTTTACAATCCGCATCGGAAATATTTTTACCCCCGGAAACCAGGTACTTTTAAAATGTGCTGGGGTGTGCTTAGGTGGTTGTACTTAATTTTTTTTAAAGTCCGCAGCTGGTGGGAAAAGAATTTTAAGGTCCGCATCTGGGAGCCCTTTGCATCGGATTTTAGGGGTCGTGTAAAAGCAGCCTTAATGGCTGTGGCGCCACAATCTCATATCCTGGGATCTGTAGTTTGTTGGATTTTAGAAAAGGGGAATGTAGTAGGGAAAGAAGACCATTGAACATGAGATGGAGTGACTCAATAACAGAAGCCATGGGCTTTCATTTGTAAGGTCTGAGGGGGGCTGTTCATGGCAGTCATTAATTTAGGGTCAGCATAAAACTGAAGCAACCTGATGTCACACACCCTGAGAAGTGGGTGCTTGTCTCAACATGGTGGAAAAAGTACACACCCCTTGACCCCAAACCCTCCAAATATCCTGCTTTAAAGATCAACCATCTTATTTCGGTGTGAGATCACAGTGAAAGGAAAAGGTGAGCTTTGCAAATGCTATATTGGGGAGGGGGGTTGCTCACCCTTTTCTTTACACCTGATAATACACAACTTTTAAAAAAGTATAATGTTACAGCACAGATTAAAACAAAAGTAATAATAATGCAAATGTCCAGACCAGCTCAGGGAAACAAGAGATAAAGAAGGCCACACTAAACCAATATGCTGCTGTAATATTTTATTTATTTATTACCCCGCCTTCCCCCTAAAAAAAAAAGGACTCAAGGCGGCTTACATCATTAGAAGACAATATTTTTAAGGCCCCGATTCTGCAGGAGGCACTATTACTCTGGGGAAATATAACCGAGGGAGAGAACTAAGATCAGCAGGGAAATTTCCAGGCTAGGCTGAAACCTGGCTCTTCCAAGTCCGGCCTCCGTGCTGAGACCCTCCGTAAAGCCAAGTTTCTTCCCCTTCACTTCGCCTGGCTCGTCGAGGGGCTATTTGCCCCGCGCTCTCTGCACACGCTCAGAGGCAATCTCGGCGAGGATTCCGCGCCCACCCACGCTCTCTTTCTCCAACCTCCCCTTCGTTTCTCTTCCTCACCCCACAGGTACCGGAGGTACGAGGCGAGCCGGCCTGACCCTACCTTGGGTTCGGGGGGGGGGGGGGTTGAGGCGTGAGAGGATGGGGATGAGGAGGAGCAACCCCCCCCGGGCACTGGCTCGCTGCGGCTTCTGGCCGCCTCCGTGGGAGGGGCGAGGGATTCCCAACCCCGCGCGCGCCCGCCCGCCCTTCTGCCGCTCTCCTCGCCTGCATTCCTCCTGCGCCACTCCAACATCTGGGGGACAGCGGTGCGCGCGGCCAGGTAAGCGGGAGGGCGATCGCGACCACCTGGAACAGGTATGGGGGGGGGTTCGGACAGGACGAGGCGCTAGACCCCGCTCCTCCCCTTCTAACCCCCCCCCCAGCCTTTCCTTCCCTCCCTCCCTCGCTCGCTCTCCCACCTCGAGCCTCCCTCTCGACCCCGTCTCCGGCTTTCCAACCAGGCGCGTTTGCGCTGCGCTCTCGCCGCGGCGGCGCGGGTGGGTGGCGGGACCACATCGGGGGGGAGGGAGGGAGGCAGACGCCGCGAGCATCCGTCCCGCTTAGCCCAGCGGAGAGCAAAGGGCGATTTCCCCTCCTCCCTTTTTGGAAGGCTTCTCTCCCCCCCCCCGGGCTCCCCCTGCTAGAGGGGGGGTTGAAAAGCTGCCTCTCCCCACCACCTGGTCCATCCCTTCTCCGCGCCCCCCCCCCCCCGCGCCTTGCCTTTCCCAGCCGGCCTCCCTTTGTGTCTGGGTCCTGGACGTCTGGCCAGGTAAGAATTGCGGGGCGAGGGGCGGGGGGGGAGATGGGTGAGTGGACGATGGAAAGACGTCTTTCTTGAAATTCCGGCCCCCCCCCGTCGCCGCCCCCGCCAGCCCCGCTTTAAGGCATTTCTGGCCTCCCTCCCTGTTGCCACCCTGAGTTTGGGGAAGGCGAGGGACCGAGGAAAGAGAGCAGTGCTTTTTTTTTTTTGCAAGGGTTGTTGTTGTTGGTGGTGGTGGTGTTGGTGGTAATGGTGGTGTGTGTGTGTGCAGAGGAGCCCCCCCCCCCATCCCGCTGTGTGTGTGAAGAGCCATGGGTCGTTTTTGTTTTTCTGGGGCAACGGAGGACGCCAGGCGGACTGAAGGGGCGGTGGGGGGGGGTTTGGCAGCGGCGGTGCGCGAATCCCTCCTCCTTGGTGTGACACGTTTCCCTTCCGAATTGCTCCCCACCAGCCCCTGCATCGAGCAGACACGGAGAGACAGGAGGGAAGCCAGCCGGCCAAGGGACCATTGCTGCGGGGGGCGAAAGCAGGATGACACAGCCTCGGTGTTGGCGGAGGTGGCCCTGATGGAAAAAGAGGTCACCCTTTCCGAAGGGAGAAGGATCTGAGGCAGCCCTCCGGCTGCAAACAAGGATAGCCCCCCCCCTTCGGAGCTGCCAGGAGGAGCCCCAAGACGTGACAGAGACCCTGCTTTGTAACCACCTCCTTATCAATCGAGGACTCTGGCACAGCTGGCGACGGGATGGCCGGGGTCCAGTCGCTGTTCGAGGTTTCCTGGCACCCAATCCCACCTGTGCCCTAAAGCCGCACCTTGATTCTGCAAGCAGTGACCCACCCCAGCAGAGTCGGGGCACTAAGACGTGAGGGAAGGGGACCGCCAGCAGCCACGGTTGGCCAGCCAGGGAGGTGAGCAGCCTGCTTGTGACTGGATTTCTCTCGGAGGCTGTGGATGAAAAGAACGGAGGTCTTCCATCCCCCTAAAAGCTGGCAAGCTGAGAAATTCGGGTGTTGGTGTTGAGTTTCCCCACATCTCGGAGGGAAAGGTACCCTCGTTGGCTCTTCCATGGGGTGGTGGTAGATGACTACTTCCCAGTCCACCCCCGGTGTGGGACATGCCTCGAAAATAGTGATATGGGCTTTCTTTCCGTTGTTTTTGCATACACTGCAGCAGCAGCCCTGGAATAAGGAAGACTCTGCTCTCCTTGTTTGCACCTCCTTTGCCACCACCTCCTGTTTCTGGTACAAGACCACCGATCAAGAAAGCATCTGTGTCTTATCTTCCTCTCACCCCAAAGATTGAGACGGAGGCTCAGGATGGCGGGAAGAGGGGCCCTTCTCAAGAGCCATGAAAGGCACGCAATGCTCTGAGACGCCAGAGGGCAGGTCATCCTGGTGATCCTGTCTGGCCGCCTGCCTGCCTCCCATGCCTGGCCTGCAGGGGGCGGCATCATGGCGCGGCCTGGCGCAGGGACCCTGGTCCTGGCCAACGGACTGGGCTTCCCTCCCAGCAACGTGGCCCGGGTGGTCGTGTGGGAGTGGCTGAACGAGCACGGGCGTTGGCGGCCCTACACGGCGGCCGTTTGCCACCACATCGAGAACGTCCTGAAGGAAGATGCCCGGGGGAGCGTGGTCTTGGGGCAGGTGGATGCCCAGCTCTCCCCCTACATCATCGATTTGCAGTCCATGCACCAATTCCGCCAGGACACAGGTAAGCAAGCACCCATGAAGCCGTTGTGTAGCTGCCAAGGGGTGGGTGGGTGAACCTATGAGTGTTTTTGGGGTGACGCTCGGGGCTGCCCTAGAGACCCAGCAGTCATAAAACTAACAAGCATGTTTTTCTTCAACAATGCCATTTTGGAAGGGCACCTGTTGCCACTTTGAATACAACAGCCCTGCGGGTGGGAAAAACAGCCCACCAGGGCTACATAGAACCCTATTCCCTGATGCACTAGATTTCTACAAGGGAGGAGGTTCCACTCTCACAAGGAAGCTTTTAAACCGGCTTCTCCCAGGCTGGATCCCTGCAGATCTTTTGGCTCACATCTCTCATCAGCCTCATCACTGCCTGGAGTATGTCTGTGAAGATTCTCAGTCATCCGGGGGAGTTTATCTGGAAGTTGAGTCATGGCAACTGGACTTCCTTTTCTTCAGCTGCTCATCCAAACAACTTTGCCAATCTGAAGAAAGCTAGTTGCAAGTCCTGCATCTTATAGTCTGCTTTGACCTCTTGTCACCCTGGTCTGAAATAGGCTCATAAGACTGAATAGGCTTGTTAGGTAGACAACAGTATCAATAGCCTTAAGGTGAACAATGGCCTAAGGTGCTGAAACCCATAAAGTATGGGTCGTTAGCTGTGGCCTTGGTGGTGAAGGCTTTTTGATTTGTCTGGGTCTTGTTGAAAGTACAGCCTGATATCTGGCAGATAGACTGTGCCTGAGGCCCCCACCTCTGTTGAGAGAGGGGTTTTCAATACTCACATGAATGGCTTCCCTGACCCCTCTCTCAAACCTCCTATCCTCTCTGTCTAATATGTGTACATCCTCATCTTTGAATGAGTGCCGTTTGTCCTTCAAATGGAGGTGTACTGCTGATTCTGGTCCTGAGCTGTTATCCTTCCTCTGTTGGCCCATCCTCCTGTTTAATGGCTGTTTAGTTTCTCCAGTGCAGAGGTCTGCATACTCCTCACTGCATCGGACCACATATACTATATTGCTCCTTTTTTGTTTTGGTATCGGGTCCTTTGGGTGGACAAGTCTCTGCCTGGAGCAGTCTAGATCAGGGAAGGCCTTCTGCCAGCAGGATGATGATGATGATGATGATGATGATGATGATGATGATGATGATGATGATGATGATGATGTGCCCTGGGAGTCTCGCCTTGGTGCACACCGGGCCCGAGATCCAAACGTGGGAGGTATGGATCAGGAGCAAACCCTGCACAAGCCATGGTTCTCAACCTTTGGCTTTCTGAATGGTTTAGACTTCAGCGCCCATTGTGGTGTCCACATTGGGATCTCTGGGTCATTGTGCACAACCCACTGGAATTGCCTGGTCAAACCTTTCCAATGGCTGGCGTTCTTATTGGGCTGCTGAGTCACTTCTGATTCATGGCAAATTAACAGCTTCCAAAAGGTCCTGCCAACATTCCCGCTCAGATCAGTGCTGAGATGTCCTTGAGGGAGTCCATCTATCTCAGAGTAAGCCTCCCCTTTGCCTCGGCATTATGGGCTCTTCCAGTGAGTCTAGCGCCCAACGTACGAGAGTGTCAGGTTCATCATATTTGGTTTTCAAGAGTATTCTGGCTTGATTGGACCTACAGCCCATGGATTTGCCTTTCTGGGGGGAACCAGGACCTTCACAAAGTGTTCCTCTGGCACTACATTGAAATGAGTCAATTCCCCCCCCCCCTTATCGGGCTTTCTTTATTTTCCACAGTGGTACATTTTAATGTGGGGCGCTGTAGTTCCCATGGGCCATAGAGCTCAAATTCCAGCTCATCGTCCCCAGTGACTGGGGGTTCTGGGTGTTGGAGTCCAAAATGTTTGGAGGACAGAAGGATAGGAACCAAGCAGAATGAAGATCTGAGGCTATGCCTCCACCCCTTCCCAGTCTTTTGCCATGGATACATAGAGCCTTTAAATCGATGTAGGGCTTGGTGGTGCTGCTGCTGGTGGTGATTGCACAAACCTTGAACTTGAGTTATGGAAGTTGGGAATTTGCTAGAAGAACTGCAAAATATCTGGGATGATTCTGGCACAATCTGGAATGATTACTTCTCAGAGACTGCCACAATCTTCCACCCAGAAAGGCTATGGCCCTGGGATTTCCTCATTAGATGGTTGGCTTTGACATAAGAACATAAGAAGAGCCTTGCTGGAAGAGGCCACAGCCCATCCAGTCCAGCATTCTGTCTCACACAGTGGATCACAATTTGCTTCAGGGTATTCCCAAGCAGATGTCTTCACCTGCTTCCGATTCCCCGCAAATGGCATTGAGAGATATCCTGCCTATCTCTCCAACCTGGAGGTTGTCCTTAGGCATCCATCATGATAGCCATGGATACCCTTGTTCTCCATGAACTTGCCCAATCCTTTCTTAAAACTGTCAAGGCTGACCGCTGTCACCACTTCTTCTGGCAGGGAGTTCCACAGACCAATGATCCTCTGGGTGAAAGGTAATTTCTCTGATTCATTTGAGATCTACCACCCAAAAGTTTTCATGGAGTGTCCCCTAGTTCTAGTGCTGTGCGATAGGGAAAACACTTTTCCTTATTTACTTTGTCCACACCGTGTATGATTTCATAAACTTGCCTGAGCTTCAAACTTGTACTAAATGTGGAAACGGAGCACCTTTGCCTTCCTCTCTCTTTCCTTTTGGAAATACAGTTTAAGAAATAAGAGGAAAATCAAATTTCCTTTTTTTGGAAAGCAGGGACTGCTGTGAAATCTAGTAGATTTATTCCAACAGAAACCTCTTAGGAGCAAGCAATTCTCTTTGGGTATGGCTACATTTGCAGTAGGGGGCGAGCTAGCACAGGTCACTTGGGAATGGGTGAACTGGATTGGAACGATCTAATCAAGCCTGACCAGTCACACAGAAATGGCTCCTGCCAATATCGTGAAGTGGCTCAATAAGTAAGCCACCTCAGGATACTGGCAAATTAATCACTTCTTTTGCTCAGCAAAAGGCGGGAGGAGTGAAGAAATCTTTGCTCAGGTTGATTCCAGACTATTGCTGATGTGCTGCATCAACTATAAAAAAATTAAAATATTTTTCTTTGCCTTCTCTTTAAGGGCTAGCTGAACAACTCCTTGCCGCCAAAGCCACTGCTGTGGCTTTCGCTGCAAGCGGTTTCTTGACCGGCCCTTTAAAAAAAAGATATATTTTTTAAAAAAGTTACAGGTGAGGCAGCGCATCAGCAATTGTTGACAAACAGTCAAAAACATTCTTTCAAGAGCAGTGAAAAGGATTATTTTGCTAATATCATAAAGTGGCTTGCTTCTTAAGCCAGTTCATGGTGTTGGCATATTGAAAGAGGAAGACTTGCATTGGATCCATTCCAGCAGTCACATGCTCTGGGATTGATCCAAACCAAAGCATTCTTTCCCGCACCAGAAACGTAGAAATTCCTTGATAAGAGCCCGAAATGGATGGGTAGGAAGGCTCTTTGGGTGGGTTGGTGGACTCTAGCAAAGATATTGTCTGAATGCTATCTTTAAGAGCATGCCAGTCTATCACTGCAGCGCTTCAGACACTGGGCTAAATATCCCAAATAGTCGGCCTCAAAGAGAAGTCGTCTTATCTTTAATTGACTTATTACACTGGCGGGGATATTGAAAGAATGGAGCAGGCAAGGTAGCAGTACGTCTGACAAATGTGTGAATCTTTAATACCCAGTATGTCTATGAAGATTCTCAGTCCTCCAGGTGAGTTTATCTGGAAGCTGAGTCATGGCAACTGGACTTCTTTTTGTTGAGATAGAAACGTTTTGCTGCTCATCCAAATAGCTTCATCGGTCTGAAGAAAGCTGGTTGCGAGTCCTCACAACTAGCTTTATTCAGACTGATGAAGCTTTTTGGATGAGCACCGAAACATTTCTGTCTCTCCAGAAAAAGTCCAGTTGCCATAACTCAGCTTGCATTTTACAAGCAAGATTCTAGACCACATGACTGCAGGAAATAAACTACTGCATTGAGTTGGCCCTTGGACCACAGCCCGACTGCAACCCTCACTTTGCTTCTTCTCCCATGTCTTCCTCGTTAGGTTGATGAGTTCATGCAAATCAAGGCTTGGTGGAGCTTGGTGTCACAACTTGTCTCCATTGGCAAGGATCAGATCCAGCTCAAGTAAAATAATGATAAAGGTGGGAGACTCTTCTGCTTGCCACTGGAGACACACGGTGGACACAGAGATGCCACTTGGATCGTCAAGTCCCACTTCTGTATTCCTGCTAAACTGTGATGTTTACGAATTACGATGTATCTTTTAACTGGAATTTGGAAGAGGAAATAGATTTCTTTTAACTGCAACATAAAGAGCTTGCTTAGTCTGGGTTATTCTGGGAGCTTTGTTCTGAAACCAAATTAAAACAAAACAAAACAAAAACACATTGACTTCTAACCTGTCTGTCAGCATCACCTGCCTCAAGATTCTTGTGAGGTCTTGGAAGTCAGTGGAGGACCAGGGATGAGGGCAGCTCCATTGTGCCGACTCCTAACTCACAGGAGAAAAGACTGGATTGAAATGTCACAGAGGAACGGCAGCTCCCTGGACATTTCCTGAGTTTGCCGACTTTGTTTTCAGTTGGGATGGATCAACTCAGGATTCCTGTTTGGCTTTCTCTTCCCAAATCCAGAGGCCCGTAGAGACACAGGGGTGTGGTGGTGTGCTTAGCCTCTGAGTGGCACCCATCCTTCCTTCCCCTCAGAGGCTGTTAGTATTTTCAAAAGAATCGAAAGGGATGGGATGGAACAGGAAGTACCTTTTGGTGGATGCTGCGGGGCTGCTCGGCTTATGAACTGCCTGCAATGTCCTGTACCTTCGGCCTTAACCTGCCTTCCGTGTTTGTGTAATGCAAAAGAGGCTGCAACGGTATGGCTTGGAGTCCGAGGGTGCACTGGTTGACTCTGATTAATCTCTGGCTGAGATTTTGCCCAGGAAATGTGTTGGGGGAATGTGACACAATGAACCAAACAGATTTTTTTTTTTTGCATGTACTGGTGGGTTTGGGAAGCATCTGGGTGCTTGTTGGCACTCTCAATGAAGCTGCCCTGGACCATACAAAGAGTGTAAACACACGGGCTGCTGGAAGCAGTGCTAGTATCGACAATTGAGGAGGAGACTTTTGCAAAGCTAATGGCTCTCAATTGCCATGCCAAGTGCCTACCCCTTGCACTATAACAGGGATTGCTTGCAATATACAGTTCCTGGGGGAAATCTGTCTGACTCCCAGGAGTCCTGAGAGTTGCAGTTAAGCTCAGAGGGGACCGGGACTCTGAAAAGACATTTGGTAGATGATGCTCTAGTTGTTTAAACTTCGGAAGTTCCAGGTCTTCAGCTTCGTGAGGTCTGGATACACCGCACCATTTGTTACACCCTTGGATTGCATTCAGGTCAATGGCTCCAGGTTTCATAGGTTTAATAATATGGTGTCCGGATATGCTCCTACATGCCTCTTGGTGGTGTGTGCGTTGTTTTGTTTTTCTGTTTGATATGCTTGCACTGATTAACATGACAGCTGCTAAAGCTCCTACATGTTGGTCTTTCATCTCTGTTTCAATTCTGACACGCTGATGAGACTTAAAATCAGAAGGAAATGAGTGGGTGGATGGAGAGTATTTATTTATTTTTATTTTAGAGTATTTTTACCCTGCCTTTCTCCTTGGGAAAGGACCGAAGGTGGCTTACAGTAATGAGGGATAATATGCAGTCCAGTACAACTAAGACATGTTCAAGTATTTGAGAATTGAGGGATATCTTGCAGCATGCCTGTTACACATTTACTGGGCATTTCTCTGTTCTCAGGATGGAAGTACCTGAAATCTAATTACTGACAGAAGGTTCAATCTTTAACACGTTTTCCATTTTGTCTTGCAGTTATAAATGTAAGAGGCAATCATTTGTAAGGGCTTGGAGGTTTTCTTTGCCATTCTTTATATTGTTTTTATACTTAGTTCTTTTTCCATAATCCAAGGAAGGAAAATTAATTTTTTAAAAAAGATTTTTCTGGTATGTTTGTTTATCGGGATAGAGTTTTGTGCCTGAAAAATTAAATAAAATGATGGCGGTCCAGATGTTGAGCTGTCATGCTCATCATCTTATTTTTAACCATGCTGGCTGCTGGGATGATTGGACCCAAAGTGACAACAAAGGTTGAAAACAATAGCCGCACTTCAACAGAAAAATAAAGCAGACTTGTAGAATAAAATCTGTACAGTATTCAGGGCCGGTGCTTCCATTAAGGCGAACTAGGCAGTTGCCTAGGGCGACAAAATGGAGAGAGGGCGCTGGACAGCCTGCTGCTCTCCTGCCGCCCCCCCTGCTGCCGGCCACTGCCGTCCATCCCCCCACTGCCCGCAGGCTGCCCGCTGCTGCCCGTGCCCATCGCTGCCCACCCCCGTGCCTGTCGCTGTCCTCTGCCACCCGCCACCCTCCCGCCACCACTGCCCCACCCCCTGCCCCACCCACCCCACCCCTCGCCTAGGGCGCAAAAAAACCTAGCAGCGGCCCTGACGGTATTGCCGTGGAAACTATTGGTGTATTTTAGAATGAAATGGGCTTTCATAATTAAACTAGGAGGCTTCTCTACTGCAGAAGTACTGTAGGGCCCCCTTATTCATTGATTCACTTATCTATGGTTCGAACATATTAAAAGAAAAATCCTAGAAAGATGTTTAGCTAATGATGAAGTTATGAGTCCTGGCCACCAGAAGGAGACAGAGACTAGCTTATGTATCCTGTTCTCTACAGTATTTTAAAATAACATTCATTGTACTCTGCTCCCCACCTCCTAGTATCCCGGAGGTAGGGGAGCTAGCAACTGATGATTAAGGGAATCCTGTAGCTGCTTTGGTCTAATCACAAATGCAGTTTCACTCACATGAAAACCTATGGGTTCCCCCCCCCCCCCCACGCCCCTTACTGGTCTGTCAGCAGCTTGATGCTATCATATGGTTGCTGGTGTGTGTGGAGCAATCTTCCCCAATCTGATACCTTCCTGATACTCAGCTGAAAGCTGGATTCATTCATTCAAGGGAAGTGATAATACCACTCTATTCCGCTCTGGTTAGACCCCACCTGGAGTATTGTGTCCAGTTCTGTGCACCTCAGTTTAAAAAGAATGTTGACAACCTCGAGCGGGTGCAGAGGAGGGCGACCAGGATGGTTGAAGGTCTGGAGGAAATGTCTTATAAGGAATGGCTTAGGGAACTGGGAATGTTTAGTCTCTCTAAAAGAAGGCTGAGGGGGATATGATAGCTATGTTTAAAAATTTGAAATGATGTCATAATGAAGAGGGAACAGGTTTGTTTCCCATGGCTTCAGAGACTAGGACTCGGGGCAATGGTTTCAAACTGCAAGAAAAGAGATTTCATTTGAACATTAGGAAGAACTTCATGACAGTTAGAGCTGTTCAGCAATGGAGTTTCCTTCCTTGGAGGTTTTTAAGCAGAGGCTGGGTGGCCATCTTTCGGAAATATTGTGATGGGGCTCCTGCATGGCGGGAGGTTGGGCTGGGTGGCCCTTGAGGTCTCTTCCAACTCTATGATTCTATAGGTTTGAACTATAATCTCCGGTCATTAACTGTAACTTGGGGCAGATGGGAATTGCAGGTCCTAAAATCAAGAGGACATTAGGGTGGGAGAATCTGGCACAGAGAATATTACTAGCAAGGAATTTGTGAAAATAGGGTTTAGGTTTATCATACAGAAGTTCAAGTGAGGTGCCTGGAAAAGTAAGGACAAGATTCATTCATTCATAGAATCATAGAATAGTGTTGGAAGGGGCCTGTATGGTCATCAAGTCCAAACCCCTGCTCCACGCAGGAATACAAATTAAAGGTGATCTGCCAGGCGCTTGTCCAAATTTCTCATGAATGCCTCCAGTGTTTGAGCACATGAGGTCATGAGTTCCATTGTTGTACTGCTCTAACAATTAGGAAGTTTTTCCTGATATTCAGCTGAAAGCTGGATTCATTCATTCGTTCGTTCGTTCGTTCATTCATTCATTCATTCATAAATTTATATATTGCCCTGCTAATAACCTGTACTATTCATGCTACAGCAGGACTGGTGGAAGGGGCAAATGATTTTGAAGTCTTTTGAGAATAGTCTGATGATAAAGAGGAAGGATGAAAGCATATAGCAGTGTGTGTGTGTGTGTGTGTGTGTGTGTGTGTGTGTGTGAATGAGTATGTGATTAAAACTGAGACCACAGAAAGGGTTTCACAACCAATGCAATATGGTCTTTAGAAAACTTTTTTTAGAAAAAAATATCATTTTTCAGAAGACACGTTGGCTTTGTCAGTAATGGCCCAAACTTAGGAATTTTCTTTTCTTTTAGGAAAATATTAATTGCATATTTTCCCCACCTATAGGACACAGTAGAATAATAGAGTATATAAATTGATGAATAAGGGTCAGGGTTGAAAGCAGACTATTCAGGGCTAATTCAAAATGACCATAACAGAACTTTGCCTGGACAGAAAATAGGAAATAAGTCTGTAATAAAATAGCTGGTTTTATTCAATAAAGCCAGATCAAGGAGAATCCGAGTGGTGTTTCATATTTCCAATTAGCCGAGTCAATTAAATTTAAAACTTTACCAATCATTTTCCAATCATGGCTACCCTTACATTTAGGATTAGCTGTCACTTTTAGTTCATGTAACATTTTTATTTTGCAGTTAATACTTCCCAAATTTTTGTCCTACTCCCCCCGAGTTGGAGGCTATGTTTAATTTTCTGCCTTTGCTGCAATTTGGAATCTTGCCACCCTATTAAAGCCGAGCCATCCTCTTTGTCAACTGCAGCATGGCCTTAAAACACTCAGGGCTTGTTTTAAAATTGAATACATTACCCAACCCCAAAGCCAATGGAGGGTGCCAGGAGGCTGCAACATCATTACAAATAATTTTATCCTCCTGTTTTATGAGTTGCCATTAAACCTTTGAGGCTCGACAGCCGAATGAAAAGAACCAAGGAAATAAAGGGGGAAGACCCAGACCAAGCACCCCCAAATACCATATTACATTGGTTGTGAAATCCTTTATGTGGTCTCAGTTTTAATCACACACACACACACACACACACACACACACACACACACACACACAC
>JAHTLZ010000019.1:8498624-8528964 GCA_023846285.1 Phrynocephalus versicolor | reverse complement strand
TTGTTGTTGTTGTTGTTGTTGTTGTTGTTGTTGTTGTTGTTGTTGTTTTAAGTGGAAAGGTAGGGTATAAATGTAAGGAATAAAATAGTTTCTAACTACAGCTGTGTTGAGCAAAGACTGAGGAGATGCAAGTTCAAATCCACCTGCCAATATGAAGCTGGTGGGGTGGCCTTGAGTCTCTTACTACTTCTTTGCCTGATCATTTGTCCAGGATTGCTTGGAAGATAGAACGGGTTTGATGGGAACAGATGTGCACATTGCCGGGAGTTTTTTGAGGCCGAAGGGCTCAATGGAAATGCCATTGCATTTCTGAAATGTTATAACATTGCAGATAATGATTTACTTGCTTGTTACTCCACTTCCCATCTGTTTCATGAAGGAGCTTGCATCAGTGCACAAGGCTATTCTCCTGTCATTGCAATATCCCCTGGAAGTTAGGCCAGGCTGATTGCATGTGGCTGATCTGATGGGTCATGGGACCCTGACCTGGATCTCCTGAACACAACTTTAAAACTCAAACACCCGCACCATGCTATTTTTCAACACAAGGAGGAAGGAGTCATTTGTGGAGTGTTTTCTATTTTCACCTACCCCAAATGCCAGCATGTGGCAGTACTGTGGTTCCCCCACCCTTACGTGGTTCATATAGCGGTCCTGCTATATCGTGGAACTGCAGTACCCTGAAAGAGCTTGAGGAACGGGGGAAAGGTTTTAAAAGCTGGGGCTTTTTAAACCTTCCCCCCTTCCCCAAGCCCTGAGCTCCAGCCGATTGGCACCGGGGTGGGGAAACAAAAGGTTTTTCTCCCCTACTCCAGCACCAATCAGCTGGACCCTGGGGCTTGTCTCCATGGAGGTATCACGCGCCGCTCCCCGCACCCGGAGTGGAGGTGGGAAAAAGCGGTGCACGATGTTTAAAACGACTTTAAGCAATGGAGCCAAGTGCTTGGCTCCGTTGCTTAAAGTCGTTTTAAACATTGTGTGCCCCCCCCCCCGGCCGATCCAACCGGCATCCGCATATCGCAGATTTTCAATGATTGTGGGTTGGGTTGGTCCTTAACCCCCGTGATAGACAGGGGGGGGTGTTACTGTATGATTAGGTGAATAATACACATTCCCACCAAGGACTGGGAAGGAATATTGGGGACACAGCCCATTCTGCCTGCTCACGGTTGTTTTTCCTGGCTGTTCCCGGCATTGCAGAGAATTGCCCAGTAGCACAGCGGTTTAGGTCTCTGGCTGTGTTGCCAGAGGTGGGGAATTCGATTCCCCAGGAGGGCTCCTTGAAAGGCTGGACTAGATGATCCACCAGGTCCCTCTGCAGTTGTGAGATGATCATCATTATTACTGTAAGAGAAGCGAGCAGGAGGCTGCGTCTGGCACCTGAACACTGCATTGTTTTCTGAGTCACTATTGCAGGGCCTGTTGGCACTCTCCTTTGCGCCTTTGATGACAAACCTGGGCCTTGGGAGGATGCTGCCAAAGGGCTCGTTTCCAGACTGATGCTCTCCTGATTTCTGCCTCGACTCAGCTCAAGTTTCAACGGGAGAGGCTGAGGCGCAACAGCTTTTTCAGCAACTGGCGGCGAGCTGTTGCAGAACACACCCAGGCTGTTGGCAGGTGTCAGGGATCAGGTGTGGGCAGCAGGTGCTCTTTCCACGAGGCAAGGGGGGAGTTTGCTTCCACCCCCACCCCATTGGAATCCTCGATTTATTTTATATTGATGCAGACAGATGAGCAGATGCCCTGTGCTGTAGCAGCACAATCTAATGTGCCCAAGCTGTTTTGAAATGCCATCAGGCACATTGCCTCTTCCTCCACAACCTCACCAAGCATCAGGAGGTAGACTTGAGGAACCAGCTCAAAGGTGGGCGGGAAGGGTAACCAAAGATGCAGGCCTATGGAACACACTGTGGCCTTCGAAAAGGGGAAAACGCAACAGGGAAATGGCTGTTTATAACTTCATCTCCCAGAGTCCCCAACTAGACTGCCAACATTATAATGCCGTTATACAAAACAATAGCAAGGCTGCACCTGGAGTATTGTGTACAATTCTGGTCACCGCATCTCCGAAAAGACATAGTGGAACTGGAAAAGGTGCAGAAGAGAGCAACTACAATGATGACTGGGCTGGGGTACCTCCCTTATGAGGAAAGGCTAAAACATTTGAGGCTCTTTAGTCCAGAAAAAAGGCACCTGAAGGGGGATATGACTGAGACATACAAAATAATACAGGGCATGAGTAAAGTAGATAGAGGGACGCTCTTCTCCCTCTCACAAAATACCAAAACTAGAGGGCATCCACTCAAATTGAGGGCTGGGAAAGTAAGAACAGACAAAAGAAAATATTTTTTCACCTAGCATGTGTTGATGGCACCTGGCCTGGATGCCTTCAAAAGGGGATTGGACAGATTCCTGGAGGAGAAATCCATCACAGTTTACAAACCATGATGGAGATGTGTCATCTCCAGGCTTAAAAACAGGGTACTTCAAGGACCAGATACAAGGGAGTGGTATCAGGAGACAGAGATCTAGTCTCTGTCACAGCTAATTTGATCAGAAGAGCTGCAGCCAGGCAGAAGATGCTGCTCTCCGGGCGTCCGTCCAGCGCGTGCTGTGAAGGCAGCCGTGAGATGATGATGCAAGGCCTTCATCTACAGCCGTCTGGTTCTCCCACCGCCCTCCGCCTTTCTCCTCCTGAGCAACAACAGAAGCATACTCTCAGCAAAAAGGAGGGATGATACCTCTTCCTCCCCTCCTGCCAAGCCTCCCAGAAGGCAGTTGATTAATTGCTGTAATTATAGTAATTAATGGAGATGGTCAAGTAGACGTAGACGGCTTCTCTCCCTTCTTCTTCTGGGGAAGATTCCTGCTGTGGGCTGTGCAGGGGCCAAAGCCTTTTCAGGCCAGCAAGGGGAACTGAAAGGAATTTGCTGCTAGCTCAGCTTTGTGAAAACCCCAGGCGATGCGGCGGCAGGGCCTTGTGAGCCAGGGATGTGAAAAACCCTCTTCTTTTAAGGTGCCAGCTCATCATTTGTCGGCAAGGCTAGCTCTGACAGTCATGCCCCAGGGTAGCTCTTTTGGTCCTCAGGAAGACAGCCGCCATGGAAAGAAACTCATAAGAACATAAGAAGAGCCCTGCTGGATCAAGCCAAAGGTCCATCGAATCCAGCTTCCTGTATCTCACAGTGGCCCCACCAGATGCATCTGGGAGCGCACGAAACTAGATATCTGTCTCTTCATACCACTCCCTTGAATCTGGTCCTTGAAGTACCCCAGTTTTAAGCCCGGAGATTACACATCTCCATCATGGTTTGTAACCTGTGATGGACTTTTCCTCCAGGAATCTGTCCAATCCCCTTTTGAAGGCATCCATGCCAGATGCCATCACCACCTCCTGTGGCAGGGAGTTCCACTGACTAACAACATGCTGGGTTAAAAAATAATACTGTCTTTTGTCTGTTCTCATTCTCCCAACCCTCAATTTGAGTGCATGTCACCTAGTTCTGGTATTTTGTGAGAGGGAGAAGACCGTCCTTCTATCCACTTTACTCCTCTGTGCTTGAAAATTTGAATGGCGGTGAAGTGAGGAAGGGCAGGTCTGTGAAAAGGTGTGCGCACAAAACCAAGGCACACATTATCAAAGGCAGATGCCTGACGTGATGCACAATTCACACAACTGTACCCAGCCAGATTTGCAGTCGGGCTTTGGGGAAGTATATTAGTTGAGGAAAATATACCAATAAATGCACCCATCATGCAAAAAATGTTGATATAAAGTCCTTGCCCAAACCAATTGCAGGCCTCACAGCCCTTCTGTGCCATAGATAGATAAATAAATAAATAAATAAACAAATAAATAAATTATACTGAGAGGGTTTGGGGAAAAAAACTTGAAAGCGAGAGAGAGCTTTTATGTGAATCTACCATACATGGCAACACAGACTTTGTGTTTATAACCACTTGTAACTTTGTGTTTATATCTCTCCTTGTGTCATTACATTGACACTATGTCATCAATTGTTATTTCCCACCCCTCATGACTTTTAGATTATCTACCGTACATGATTACATGGAATTTGTACTCTGTTCTTAACTGCTCATGTTCTCTTTTAGCTTTAATAATGCCTTCTAATGCTGTAAGATACCCCTCAATTCCCTGTTTAAGAAACTTGAATATGTTTTAATTGTACTGGACTGTATATTGTCCCTCATTATTGTAAGCCACCTTGGGTCCTTTTCCAAGGAGAAAAGTGAGGTAAAAATATTCAAAAATAAAAATAAAATAAATAATGACCAGGGCAGTTTCTGGCTTGTTTCACACGTAATGCTAAATAGAGAGGGATGAAAAATACCTTGGTTTACAAGTACTTTGGTTTAAGAGTGTTTTGCAAGAGAAGCAAACATTTCTTCTAAATTTTGCCTTGATCAAAGAGCAACGCCTTGCAATATGAACACCGGAGCAGGTCGCATGATCAGAAAGTAAGCCTCTCTCTCTCTCTCTCTCTGTGCTGGATTGTAGGTGATTGTTTGTAATGTTCCATCTCTAAGAGCCAGTGTGCATCTCCTTCAGTAAGACATAGAGTTTTTCTATAGACATACTACCATGGCCGTGCGGCCGGCATGACTAAACGAGCAAGTACATGGAAATCTAGGACCGTCCCACCAAACTGTACCTATTTTTCTACTTGTGTTTCTATCTGCTTTCGAATTGCTTATAAAGTAACACAATTCCTTTGTAGTCAGAGAGATTCTTTGAGAGGCAGTGCCCATAAAAACGTTGTATCAGAAATGTTTCTTTTTTCCCCCAGCTCTTGTTTCTTAACTATGCATGATAATAATTATGAGCCATGCTGTAAGATGTCCCTCAATTTCCTGTTCTCAATACTTGAATATGTCTTAATTGTACTGGATTGTATGTTATCCCTCATTACATTAAGCCGCCTTGGGTCCTTTTCCAAGGAGAAAGGCGGGGTAAAAATAGTCTAAAATGGATGAATGAATGAATGAATGAATGAATAGTTGGCAGGAGCTGGGACAAGGAACATGAGCTATCAGAATAAAACTAGGGGGCCCAGGATGGACCCAGAGTGTATGGGGTGGAATAAGATGTCCTTACTCATCCAGAAAAAAAAACCATTTATCCATCAAGGAAGGCTATGAAGTGCAGCTGAATTGTAGGCATATATGCTTAGGAATAACCCTGATTCTAACAGCTCTCCAAGCTGCGAGGCACGGTTTGTTTCCACGCAGCCGCCTTGGGGGCTGCAGAAGCAAGCTTTCATTCCCATTCAAAGGCTTCCCTAATCCCTAGCATTAAAGAGCCTGTCAAACTAGTGAGCGCCAATGTAAATCTTAGCTCATGTCATTTCTCTCCGGTGAGAGATTTCAAAAGTCGTCTCTGCGCCAGGTGAAATTAGGTGAATATATACGTGCTTCCCACATCTCATTCCTTTTTTTTTTTTGCTGGAGATTTAATGGGAGGGGGGCTCCCCACCCCCACCCCCACCCCACAGAAGCAGGCAGACAGAAAAGCAGTCATAAGTCCCTTCCCTTGGAATAACAGTGGCATCAAATTGTATTTGCATCTTGTCCTTATTTTCCTGCATTTGACTGGGAAACAGAGGTACCTTCCTTTTAGAATGAGCAGAATACAAATGTTGAATCGAGTACAAAAAGGTTCAATATGGTATTTCTTTTTGGGAGCCTTGCCAGCCAACCACGTGTCTTTCGAGAAAGCTCTCTTCCATTTCCCCTTCTTAGTCTTCTCTCCCACCTATACCTATCCTGACCCCAAACAGTGCCAAATGCCATGCACAGAGCTGGTTTCCACCCCATGTCATGTAGAATCCACCCTTCCGCCCCTGCTTCACCCCCGCTCCCCCCCCCCCAAGCTGGTTCTTTGTGATTCTGCAAACTGTGTTTCTGCTTTGTTTTCTTTTTACAAAGGTAACAGCACTGCAGCTGAACACTGGGAATAAGGGAGGCAAGTCATACAATAAAAACCAAAATGCCTATACTGGGCCTTGCCCACAATCCAAAAAATTTTTTATTTATTTTATTTATTAAAAATAGTTTTATCCAGCCTTTCTCCTGAAAAGGAATCCAAGGCAGCTTATAACACTTAAAAGACTTAAACACGAAAAAGAGTAAGTACACTAATATTTTTAAAGGGAATTAAATAAGCATTATCGTTCTGAAATGTTTAACAAAGGAACCTAGCTGGCGCATTTAGCCATGATTTATGGAACACTTTTTTTTGGGGGGGGGGGAGGTTGCACCCTCTACAGCTCTAATTTGTGAGTTTTTTTCTTTTTTTAAAAATTGCTTTAACAAAACGGTCACCCGCACTTGATTTAGCAAAGAAGCAATTTGTGTCAAAACTGCAGGCATCCTCTAGTGAACAAATAAAATGCCCCTCCCCCCAAATCTACATTGCAGAAGGCATGGTTTCTGCTCCTAATTTCCCATGCTTTCCTTCCTTATGCTGCTATGTAGGCCAAGTACATATTGAACATTAGTAAGAACTTCATGACAGTTAGAGCTGTCCGGCAGTGGAAGATGCTGCCACAAAGGAGGGTGGTGGAGTCTCCTTCTTTGGAGGTTTTTAAGCAGAGGCTGGATGGCCATCTGTCAAAAATATTGTGATGGGGTTGCTGCATGGCAGGGGGTTGGACTAGATGGCCCTTGAGGTCTCTTCCAACTCTTCTATTCTATTCTATTCTATTCTATTCTATTCTATTCTATTCTATTCTATTCTATTCTATTCTATTCTATTCTAAATAATTGAGATATACAGTACCTGACAGAGGATCAAATGCTCTGCAATTGCCATGTCATTGACATGCACTTGAAGACATTGACTTGAAGGCATGACATGTGGAGCTCTCCTATAACTGAATTATCTACAGACAGCTCTCATAAGAACATAAGAAGAGCTATGCTGGATCAGGCCAAAGGCCCATCTAGTCCAGCTTCCTGTATCACACAGAGGCCCCACCAAATGTGTCTGGGAGTGCACGAAACTAGATATCTGTCTCCTGATACCACTCCCCTGCATCTGGCCCTTGAAGAACCCCGGTTTTAAGCCTGGAGATTACATATCATCTCCATCATGGTTTGTAACCTGTGATGGACTTTTCCTCCAGGAATCTGTCCAATCCCCTTTTGAAGGCATCCAGGCCAGATGCCATCACCGCATCCTGGGGCCGGGAGTTCCACAGACTAACAACACGCTGGGTAAAAATAAAATAAAAAATATTTTGTCTGTTCTCACTCTCCCAGCCCTCAATTTGAGTGGATGTCCCCTAGTTCTGGTATTTTGTGAGAGGGAGAAGAGCATCCCTCTATCCACTTGACACATGCCCTGCATTATTTTGTACATCTCAATCATATCCCCCCTCAGGCACCTCTCTTCCAGACTTAAGAGGCCCAAATGTTTTAGCCTTTCCTCATAAGGGAGGTCCCCAGCCCAGTAATCATTTTAGTCGCCTCTGGGTTGAGTGCATGACAATTTGCTGTTCCACCCTTGAGTGGCCTGTTTCGTTAATGAAGTTTTGAGATGCTGGTGGAAGGTTGTTCCATAAAAATAAAATTAAAGCATCCTGAGGAGAGCTGATAGGGCTGAAGTGTAGCCCGTATCTATTTCTGGCTCTCTTTGAAGCCCATTTTCATTAGCTAGAAGCAAAATGGTTAGCGTGCCTTAATTAAAATTGAGAGAGAGGTATGCGACCAGCCAAATGAAATTCCCACTGGGTGAAGAGCTTACCCATGCCTGTTGGAGGGGGTTCTGATGCCAATTTTGTCCTTCGTTCAAGTTGTGGGAGGGGAAGATCAAAGTTTCAGGGTCAATAAAGTGATATGGGATATGTAGTAGGTAACAGAATCCCAAGGTGGAAGGTTACAGCCTGTTTTGTGAAAACACACTCCATCAGGCTTTCTGATTTTCCAGTACAATTTTAAGACTTCGTTGGCTTCCAACATGTATCATCCCATCTTTCTTCCAAGAAACTAAAAAACCCTTTCTTAGTCTGAGCTCCTTCTATTTCCAGTTTACCCCAAGGATAGCTCAGTGTCTCTTCTGGCATGCATGGTTTAATTTTGAATGGAAAAGAATCTGAAATATTGAAAACAAAACAATGGCCCACAGACTGGAAACATTCAACATAGTTGTGGTCCCAAAAAAGTGAGAGAGGTCAAAGAGTGCAGTAACTATAGGACCATTCATTCCCCATGCAAGCAAAGCAAGGCGCAAGAGGTTGTAATAAATGAGTGAGACATGCTTGATGTGCAAGCTGTATTCTAAAAAGAAAGAAATACTAGAGATCATATTGCAAATATCCACTGGCTACTGGAAGGCATCAAAGAATTTCAGAAGAAGACCAGTCTGTGCTTTACAATGGACCCTTTAACTGCATCGGCTGTTCTGGTGTGTGTGTGTGTGGGGGGGACCCAATGGGTGTGACTCACCACTTGATTGTCCTGATGCGTAACCTGTATCATGGATAAGAAGACAGAATATGAATAAACAGAATGGTTTCTTATAAGCAAAGGTGTCAGATAAGGGTGCATTCTCTCCCCTTATTCTGTTCAGTCTGGATGCAGAATATATCCTACAGAAAGCCCAACTAGATTCAGGTGAAGGAGGAGTGAAAACCGGTGAAAGAAACATCAGTAATTTAAGATATGGAGATGACACCACCTTACTAGCAAAAAGCAGCAACAACTTCATACGACTTTTGGTGAAAGGGAAAGAAGAAGGTGCCAAAGCTGGACTACAGTTGAACACTGAGACAAAAATTATGACTACAGAAGAACTATACAACTTTTACATTGAATAATGAAGAAACTGAAATTATTTAGCATAACACAGTGCAGTGGTTCCCAAGCAGGGTGCTGTGTTACCCTACAGTGGTGGCGAACCTTCAGCGCTCCAGATGTTTTGGACCACAACTCCCACAATCCTTTGTCATTGGCAGAACAGGATTGGAAATCTGGGAGTTGTGGTCTGAAACATCTGGAGGTTCGACACCACCACTGAGAGAATCATCAAACCCAGCGAGGGGTGCCACAGAATCTGGGGACATACTACTCAAGCTGGGTTCCCTCCTCCCTGATCTCCCCTTTACCCAAAGTATTGTACCAGGAGAGCTGCAGGCAGTGGCCAGTAGGTCAAGAGAGCCAAAGTTTGGGAACCAGGGGGAAATGGTATCACCATGATACTGGTCCTCAGTGCAGTATATACCTTAATCAGCGATGAGTCAGTCTGTTTTCCAGTGAAGAGAGTGGTTTTCTTCTGCATTGAAAGATGGTCAGAAATTCTAACCTGGTCCGTGGTGATGAGTGACGGATGGCACATGCCATGTCAGAAGAAAGCAACAAAGTGGAGTGGTTTGCAGCCCTCGTTGTCTGCGTTAACGGGAGTAAAGAGACCCTTGGCCTTCCAGCAGGTTCCTATTGGGCAGTGCATCCTGGCAGGAGGAACCAGACAGATATCCTGCCAAGCCAGGCTGACGGAAAACAAACACCGCGGAAACCACAGGCGCCGTTTAGCTTTATGAGTCCCCCAGGAAGGATGTGTAGTTAACATAACACTTCAAACCCAATTATTGATTACCTAGCCAGGCCTGCTGTGCTGGTTGCAAGCATCAGCACGGGAAGATTGATAAAGAAGCATAAGGAAGGACGGACACACACACACACACACACACACACACCTCTGTGTGTGTATCTTTGCAAATAACACAGACTGTGCCCTAGATCCTAGACCAAGAGTGAGAAGCCACAGGCCTTGGGGTCTGCCCTGCACTGTATTTCTGGCCTGTCATTTCTCCTGCTCCATTTAATAATAACAATAATAATAATTTATTGTCATTGTGTGTATATACACAGTATACACATACAAGGAAATTCAGACACCCAGAGACCAGATTACACACACATACACACACACACACACACACACACACACACACACACACAAATCCCCAGACACTCACACACAATAAAAAAACCCTTCAACACACACACATAAAAAACCCCGAACACTCCCCCCCCCCCCCCCCCCCCCCCCCGCCAAAAAAACCCACAAGCATCTACAAAATAGGCTAGGTAATCCTGTCCAAGTGCTCACTGCTGGTGGTCCTTGAGTCACCTCTATTTAATAATTTTCTCTTGCGTCCCCCTCCCCTGTTTTAAAGGGTGGGAATGGCTTAGCTCCTGATGCTAAGAGCTTTAATATGAAACATTTCATCCGTATCTTTATAGTATTTGCCATTCACAGCATTTGACCAGGTGACTCGATCCCAATTAACGAGCAATACTTTTGTACATATCACACCCAATAAAAAGTGATGTTTACACTTTTCAAAACAGAACTCTCTTGTCCATCTTGCAGATCTGGCCCTGACATTAGATAGAGAATGTGGGTGACTTGAGGCATCAAATGCTGGGGGGGACAGTGAGAGCCTTCCACAGGCATGTCTAAAGTCAGGCCCGGGGCCATATGTGGCCTGTTTACGAATTTCGAGTGGCCCGCGGCCTCTTCTCCCTACCAGCTCAGCCTGTCATGCATCTCCACCAGCTGGCCCTTCCCCATACCGGATGGAGGCATCAGCTTGCAGTTTTATGTTTTGCCTGCTCTCCCTGCCTCCTTCCACCACCACCCCCAGCCACCTTCCCAGCCTACCTGCCCCCGGCTCTGTTGCTGCAGCGTCCTCCCTACCTCCTTGCATGTTATATTGTCCAATGTCTGGGTCAGCGGCCAAATGTGGCTGAATGGTCGCCCCCCCACACATTTTCACCTCGTCAAATCTGGCCCTCCTTGCAAAAAGTTTGGACATACCTGGCTTACCCAGAAACTTTCAGAAGGTGCATTCCATGTACCCTCTTCTTAAAACAGCCTGAAGGCTAATATTGCTGTTTTTGTGGACCTTTCTTCTGTTGTAGAGTTTTGAATGTTGTTTACTGGCTACACAGCAAAAATGCAGGGGTTCACAATGTGGAATAGCCTCAAATCTTATAAAGTTAGTCCACTCCTTTTTTTCTCATTAACTGGAACTTACAGTCTCAATAACCCACTCTGGGACATTACCAGTAGCAAGTATTAAAAATTTCATTACTTGCAGTGAACAGATAACAGCAGGCTAACAACATGGCTGACTGCTTTGAGCAAAAGGCTTCAACAGACTAACTGCTTCCAACAGACTCCAAAGAAGGGAGAAAAGCTCTTAGCAGGAAGGCACAACTCTTTTGGAAGAGACTATTGGTACTGCTGGCTGGTTGTACAGTAGGACCCTGTATCCACTGATTCATTAACCACTGATTCAGTTATCTACTGTTGGCAGAGGGGAAAAATAAATAAATAATTCAGCTGCCACCAAGCAAGCTACTGTTACAAACAGCAGCCATAAAGCAAGCTACTGTCACAAAACAGCAGTTTTGCGAGTTGGGGGTATTCTGCTTTATCCACAGCTTTTGTTATCCACAGGAAGGCCTGTAACCAATTCCCAGCGGATACCAGGGTCCTACTGTACTGAGACTCTCCGATACTGCTCCCAGTGCAATGCAAAGCCAAGCATAAATTGTGCTGAGTCAGGTTCCACCCATCCAAACACCCTCCTGGCCCTGCAAGCTGCCCAGCCAACTGGGGTCAGGCGATGGTTAGTCACACCATTTTGGTGCCTTGCCACCACAGCCTGGCTCACCTGATCCAACCATTGTTCTCACTCTGTTTCCCCTTCCGGACATCAGGAAGCCTCCTGACAGTCCTGGGCACAGCATGGTCTTCCTGTGGACCTTTCCACACACAACCCAAGGGAGAACAGCTCTCGTCCCCTTTGGCTTGTTTGGAAGTCACATGGCCTTGAGCAGTTCCCCTGGGAGGTCACAGCTGGAGAGTTCTTGTGTGTGTATATGTGTTGTAGGTCTGCACAAGGTCAGATTAAGACCATGCTGAAGCCCTACATCTGTATGAGCCTTTCTATTAGAGATGGGCACGAAACGAACAATTTCTCGTTTCCGTTTTCGTTTCTTCGTTTCGTTATGCAACGAAACGACAAACGAATTTTGTGTCTAAAATGAAACGAAACGAACAGAAACACCAGAAATTTTGTTGTCCGTGTCATTTTCGTTACGGCAATACATTGAACTGCTTTAAATGCTTAAAAAAAATCACAAAAAATCGAAATAAATGATTACAAAATTGTAACGAAACAAACGAAAACAAAAATGATTTTTTTGCAAAAAATTCACGAAAAATGGAAACAAACCGAAATGGACCCCCTAAACAACAAACAAAACACCATTTTTTTGATTCGTGCCCATCTCTACTTTCCATCAGTTCTGTTCAAGGAGCAACTTAATAAGAAAGAGAGAGAGAGGCACGTGCACTGCCTTTAGACAAACGAGAAAATTACAAGTATCGTTTGTGTACAGTAATTAGTTAAATACAGTAAAGACAAATACGTCTATTTAGGTAGATTATTTTTTAACCTTTTGAACTCTTCTTCTTTTCCTTTCTTCTCTCATCCATGTTGGGGCAGGGAAGTCTACTGAAATAGGTCTGCATGATTAGGACTGTGTGTGTGTGTGTGTGATTGTGGAAGAATGGTTGTTTATATTCCCACAAAAAGGGTGCTGCAGAGTGTACCACCACCCCACTTTCATAGTCCTGAGCATTTCCCCCCCCACCTCCCCCAGTCCCTGTTTTGTTTTGTTTTTAAACCAGATATCTGAAAATGCACTGATAATGTCAAGGCCCCCAAGGCAGAGTGGATGAGAATGACTTCTAAAGGGTATAAAGTGGGCTGCTTATATACCGCCCCATACCACTTCAAGTAGTCTCTGGGCAAGTTTACAGTTTTTAATTACAGTATGCAGGCTACACATTGCTCCCCTACACAAGCTGGGTACTCATTTTACCGACCTCAGAAGGATGGAAGGCTGAGTCAACCTTGAGCCGGCTACCTGGGATTGAAATAAACAGACAGGTGTGTTCCCGGGGGGTGGGGGAGCTTTAAATAGTAAAGTAAAGAAGAGTCTCGGGAGAGAGGCTTTGCTGGGCAGAGTGTGTGCTGGTACTGCAGTGTGGGTGATACCTTAATGAAGTAAGAGGTGAGGGGGAAGGTGCCTTGTGTACATGCACACCTCATCATCTTTGCATCGATTCAAGCGATCACGTGCTTGAAATAATCTGAAAGGATTCAAACTTTTAAAAAGGAGAAGCTCCCCTGATCGACAGGAAGAACAACAGACTGGGAAATGGCGAGTAGGGGCCAATTTGTTTGTTTTTTTTTTTTTTTTGTTGCAGTGTCTGACCGGCCGGCAAAATAATGTGAATCAGCTCACCCCAAACCTGTAGTGCTCTCTGCCCCTTTTTCAGGATTATGGTCACCCTCTTTGCAGACATGTTTGTTTCTCCTTTCTCCCCCCCCCCCCGCCTCTCTTTCCTAGGGACAATGCGCCCCGTGCGAAGGAACTTCTATGACCCCTCCTCGGCTCCTGGCAAGGGAATTGTGTGGGAATGGGAGAACGACAACAATTCCTGGACACCGTACGACATGGACATCTGCATCACTATCCAAAATGCTTACGAGAAGCAGCACCCTTGGCTGGATTTGTCCTCCCTAGGGTTTTGCTACCTGATCTATTTCAACAGCATGTCTCAGGTGAACCGCCAGACTCAGAGGAAGCGCCGTCTTCGGAGACGCATGGACTTGGCCTACCCGCTGACTATGGGCTCCATCCCTAAATCCCAGTCGTGGCCCGTGGGGAACAATTTGGGGCATCCTTGTTCATGCCAGCAATGCCTGCTGGTCAATAGTACCCGTGCGGCCTCTAACGCCATCCTGGCCTCCCAGCGCAGGAAGGTCTATTCGGGGAACGCCAACGGGACGCTGGCAGTCCGCCAAAGCAGCACCTTCAACGGGAACACGTTGTGGTCATTGGGCACGGTGCAAGTGAGCGGGCCGGCCAAGATTGAGCAAGTCCGCGTGGCCAATGGGGTGCCAGTGGCCACTTTCGCGCGAAGTCAGAGCGCTCCCAGCAGCGCTCAGCTTCCAGGTCAAAACAACCTCAACCGGCCCGGAACACAGCGGGTGGCCATCCTCAGCACCAGGGCTCCGGTCCCACCAGGGTAAGTCTTCAGAAGCAGGGATGGTGGGAAGTCTTTGAGCCTGTGTCCCATGTCTGAGTCGTGGGCACCACATCCAGAGTCCTAAGCTCCGAGTTTGAGTCTTGTTATAAACAAACTTCTCCCCCACCAGAGGAAATGTAGGAGGTGGGTGGGTTCTGAATGGCAAGCCATGTCCATGCCATTAAGGTGAAATAATAAGTCAAGTCTGAGCCAAGTCACCAGTGCGACTTACCATATTTTTCTGTCTATAAGATGCTCCCATGTATAAAGAGACCTCCAATTTTCCAGACCAAAACAACAGTTTCTCTACTGTGTAGTTTACTCATAGGCTTCCTTCCGTGTATAAAACAACCCTAAAATTTTAGTTTTAGCAAAAAAAAAAAAAATAGTCTTATACATGGAAAAATACAGTAAGTCCTACTTGACAATGAGTCCTGTCAAGGTAAATATGCTTCCTTGACCCCAAGGCAGGTAGTTTTGATCTGAGATTTTTACATGGCGAGTCTTGAGATATGTTTTAAACCAGTGTTTGCTTATCCTGCTTCTGTTATACTGATTTTGTCAGGGTTGTTTGTTCATTTAGGTTTTTGTAATTGTTATGAAACTACAGCTGTTGCCAATGCTGGAAAATAGTAGTAACACGAGCAGTAATTGTAATATTACCTCATGCTATTTTATTTTATTTTATTTTATTTTATTTTATTTTTGCTATTTCCTTGGAATCTATTTTAATCAGCTTTTGCCTCTGTGATTCCTTTTCTATGATCCTATTTTTGTTTGCCTATTTTTGGGTGGGTTCTTTATGTGTAATTTATTTTTGTGTGTGTGACACTGCTGCTGCAGATAAGCAGCTGCTACCACTACTAATACTAGTGGTATTTCAGACTTCTTCTTTTTTTTTTTTCATTTTCCTTTTTAGGTTAGTGCTGCTGATTTAGGTTTAATCTGCTTTCATTTATCCTATTTTTTCTGATCTTTATAGCTATTTGTTGAGTAAACTTGTTTTTCTTGCTTTTTATTTTTGTGTTACTAATGGTACTATAAATGAATGACTACTACTAATAACAACCACCTCCACAGTAATAATAAGATGTTATTCTGCCAGGCGTCTCTTTATTTGAAGATTTAGGGTTTTTTTGTGGTAAATTTTTACAAAAAACAAAGAATATGGGACTGGACTTTTCAGATGTTGAGCCGTCTGATGAAATAACGGTCTTACACATTATCACAACATCTGAACAACATTAGCAGCAAATAGCAGACAGAAGGTCTATCTGTTGTTTGTCAGTATGATGGAGTAATCCTTCCTTAAGCTCTCATCCCTCATCCCTTTCTTTTTTTTCTCCTGCTAGCCTGCTAGTGTTGGCGGAGAACAAAACACCTTTTTCCCAAGACCCTTGTGGTGTAAAAGCTCCCCGCTGCTGTTGCCGAATGCTTTGGAAAGGAGAAGGCAGACTAGCTTGGGTGCTCCAGCGATCCATCGCCATCTTGCGTTGGATGCAGAGGGTGATGGTGGGCAGGTGGGGATAAAAACAACCATCTCCCTTGTGCCCCCAACCCCTCCAATGGAAAAAATGACAAAGGAGCTGCAATGTCTCCGGATAGCAGGCCTGGTGTTGCCACGGCAACCAGGTGGCAGTACTGAGAATTAATGGAGCCTCCTAGGTCCTGTTCTCTGCCAGTCTGCCTCTCTCTCACTCGTGTGAGATGAGAAGCCCTTATTTCCATTGCTTTCTTCTTTTCTGTGTTATTTATCTATATGTCTCCTAGAGCATCACCTTGCCAGACTGAGTCTGCACCGGGAGAGCAATTCTTAGATGCTTCCAAAGCCATACATTTTGAAGGCAACACCCCACAAATGCACACTTCACCTTGAAGCCAAGAGCTGTGGGGCGAAAGGTTTGGGACAGAGAACCCTTATCATATTAGATTTCATTCAGCTTAGCAGTTTTCCGATCTTAAATTCAGAGGATTTTTTTTTCCAACCTGAGGATTTTTTTTTTCAAAGTCTTGCATCTTTAATATGCTTTTGCTTCATGTATATGTTTTTGTTTTGGTTGGTTGGTGTTTTTTTAAAGCAAATAATAGTACAATGCATTTAGCAGAGCTTCAGAAATTCCTTTTTAAATATAATTACAAGTGTAGTTCCAGCATCCACAAAATACTTAAAGTGGCATTCGTTAAAAAATTAATTCAGTATTGATTTGATCCCCGAAGGAACTATAAAGTTCTTTTTAAAGCTCCTTTAAAAAGATCAAAGTGCCAGAATTGTTGACCTGTCGCAAAAAAAAAAAAAATACACTGAGTTAGAATAATTGTCCACCTCCTTTTTACCTCAGCATCCACATCAGTTCACTATTTAAATCCTGCACTTCTGTCCCATTTGGCAACAATTCAAGTTACCAAAAAAAAAAAAAAAACACCCACAAAACCCTGCCATTACATTACCACAGTAGTGAAGTTATTCTTTGTTATGTTATATATGTGGTGTAGCGTGGTCGTGTATTCATTCATGGAAAAGTTACATTACCATTGATAATTTCAAATAATTCATAATTTGCAGCAACTGTCTTAGTTGCAAATTAAGTTAGGGAACGGGTTGATCATCTAATGATAAACTGTTTCTGCAACTTTCGTAGCTATAAAATCCAAGAGAGAATGACTTAGAATCAACTTGATAGCTTGTAATTATTCATCTAGATTAGGGGGATCTGCATGTTCGAAACTGCTCATTGCCAGTAAGTTGGCCATAAAAACAGAAGTGAAGACAGATATGCACCACTGCCGTGTGCTCTAGTCACGTGCAGGAACAACCTGCACTCTGAGTGTGGCCACAGTATGAATGAGCTTCCTTCCTCTGTATAACATTGCTTTTTGAATTTTTAAAATTCTTGCTGGGGTTCACATGAGTCCTGGCTTCTGAGCAGAAGGCATTTCATACCAGCAGAGTTTGCAGTGGCCATGGAAAGGTAAGATGGTTCTCTTGACAGTTCCAGGTAGGGCCAGGAATTAAATATATATACTGTATATATATATTTAAAAGTTTCATGTTCCGAGCTCTTTGGTGCTGGACTTTACTTAGCAAAAAGATGAGAGAGTTTGAAGGTAGAGAGAGCAATACTGGAGACGCGAAGGGCTTTGACCTGAGACTGTCTGGCCTCATTCCTAATGACAGACATACAGAATCTGGTTGCATTTCTTTGGTCATAGCTGGAAATGGTCAATGCAATTTCTGTGCCCGCTCTCAAGGTGTAACCATATTGGTCAATTGCACTCTCCCACATTTGAATGTTGTGAATAATGATCAAAAATTAAGGCCAAAAGCAAGATCTGTCCCTTTCATTGCCCTGCCTTTGTGATTTGGTAATTTGGCGAACTCGGCTCAAGGAGGAGATTGAAACAGAGTGTTCCTCAGCCTCTAATGTTCTCAGATGTTCTCTCTCTGATTTAGAATGGCATCTCATGCAGAGTAAGTGCAGACACCGAGTTGGAGGTTAGCTACACAGAGAAAGCGAGGGCTGTTTCTGTGTGGGGAATCACACGAGGAATTGCTTTATGGAGTTGTGTGTGCGCGTGTGCCTGCATGCGTGTGCGCTCGGGGGGGGGGATTCATCCACCTTCCCTAAATTGCTCAGCCTGGACTCCCACCCACCTCCCATTTGTTTCATAAATGATGACCCTCTTTCATTCCACTCTTTCCCACCCCAAAACAATTGGCCAGCATTGCCAACAAATCTGTTGCAGGGAACAGCCACTTGGGGCCGATGGGGAATTTCTGCCCTTCCTAACCCCTTTGCTCTTCCACCTCAGACAATTTTATTTTATTTTATTTTTATTTGGAAATAATCTCCCCTCCCTGAAAACACCCATATGCCTTGTAAGGGCATGGGGGCAAGTCTGCCAGCCCTTCAGCCTCCACCCCCAGCCCGCCATGTTTCTATAAATTATTTTGTTTTTAATGGCCACTAGGGGGCATGAGAGGAGCATGGTGGCTCAGCGGACTAAGGCTCTGAAAACTGTTGGCTGCAAAGTTGGCAGCTCGGCAGTTCGAATCCCAGGTGCCACACAGCGGAGCGAGCTCCCGCTGTTCACCCCAGCTCCTGCCAACCTAATAGTTCGAATTCATGTAAGTGTAAGTAGATAAATAGGTACCACTGTAAAAAGCAGGAAGGGAAAGCAGTATTTCCTTGCAGCCATGCCGGCCACCTGGCTATGGACTTGCACAATACTGGCTCTTCGGTTTGAATACAGAGATGAGCATCGCCCCTAGAGTCGGACACGACTAGCACACATGTGGGTGGGGGAACCTTTGCCTTCACCTAGGAGGCATGAGGGAACCTTTTAAAGTTAATAAACATGTATCTACATTTTTACAAAAAGAAAAACCACACAGTATTAAATTTAGGCACTTGAGCCGATCTCTCCCTGTGGTTTAAGCGGTTAAACTGCCAGACAATCTGAATAGCGGCCCTTAGCCCTGCTGAAATCCCATATATACTCTCCTGTTTGTCTGTGAAGATTCCCAGGCATCTATGTGAGTTTATCCAAATGTTGAGTCAAGGCAACTGGACTTTCTTTTCAGACTGACGAAGCCTGCTTGGATGAGCAGCGAAGCGTTTTGATCCCACAAGAAAAGAAGTCCAGTTGCCATGACTCAACTTTTGGATACCCTCCTCTTTGTTATGTTTTTGCCACCGTTTTTTCTATGCGGGTTATTGTTCTTGTCTTCAAGAGACTAGTATGGCCTAGTGGTTAGTGTCCAGAAATCCCACTTAACCATGAAACAGGTTGAATTATTTTGAGGGTTTTGTTTTTTTTTTTGCTCCCCATCTTACCTACACCGCAGGATCATTGTAACGATAATGTGGCACATCTTTATCTACTGGATGAAATATGGGCTACAAAGGTAATAAATATATAAACAGATTTAATATGGGCTCTTTCTCCATGCTACCTATGGACATAATGAGTCCTTTTCCAAGGAGAAAGGTGGGGTAAAAAAATCACTCTAAGTCAAATAATAAATAAATAATCCAGTCCAAGCAAAGCATGGGTAAGTTTCACATTATTTCAACACACTTGCATAAATCTACTGGATGAAGATAAACAGATATGTCTCTTGGAAGATTTCCTTCTGTCTCCCCCAAAGCGCATGCACGCGCACACACACACAGACACACACACACACACACACACACAAAATCTGAAGATAAGCTGTTTTCAAAACCTTAGTTACGATTAGCTGACCATATTCAGTATGATTGAATGTGACACCTCTACGTACCAACTCAGCAGTGGAGGTGTTACGGAACATTTAGGAACATTCCATCTGCTCAGTGCAAATCCGCACCTGCAAGTAGTATGTGACTCTCTATTTCTTGCTATGTACATCTCTTGTCTTGGCCACACATCCTTAGAAGTGAAACTGGCTTCATTAAGCACAGTCTTCTGATTTGTGTCAGCTTATGTCCTATCCCAGAATGCCCTCCATTAAAGGCTTAATCCTTTAATGAGAGTTATTTACGTCTTTTGCCTGTAGTGTTCAAAGCCCATAGGAGAACACCTGCAAACTGAGTCCAGTACTGTAAACAGAAGCTCCAATTATGCCTGTTTACAGCCCATCCAATACATTGCATGCTGCTCATAAATTACAAAATCGAACCTTCAGAAAGTCACTTTTTTCGCCTTCAATTTCCGCAATATCCCAGGCAATGACTATTTGTAATCCTCAAAAGTAATGGCCTCTGCTTGGGATTTTCCGTGTGCAACACAACTGAGTATGTATTCCACCACTGAGTAATTGGATTCTTGGCATGGTCTATTGGATAAAGTGATGGACTAGGAGAACAGAGTTCAAATCCCTGCTTGGCCATGGAAACTCACTGTGGGAGTGGAACTGATAAAACCACTTCTTAAATATCTCACCTATCTTGAAAGACCTCTTAGGATCACAATAAGTTGCTGTTTTATTGTGTACACATTGAGGAATCATCATCATCATCATCATGAATCACTGAGTCGAGCCTTTGTTAAGGAGGCTCCTTGACCTCTATCTCCACCATAGCCAAATACCAAAATCACCAAACTATCCAGCAGTACCCTTTATAGCAGTGCTGGCGAATCTATGGCATGGGTGCCAAAGGTGGCACTCGGAGCTCTTTCTGTGGGCCCCCAATATCGCCCCTTCACAGCCACCTGTGTTGTTGTTGTTGTTCAGTTGTTCATTCGTGTCCGACTCTTCCTGACTCCATGGACCAGAGCTCACCAGGCCTTCCTATCTTCCACTGCCTCCTGGAGTTTGGTCAAATCCATATTGGTTGCATCGATGACACCATCCAACCATCTCATTCTCTGCTGTCCTCTTCTCCTTTTGCCTTCAATCTTTCCCAACATCAGGGACTTTTCCAAGGACTCCTCTCTCCTCATGAGGTGGTCAAAGTACTGGAGCCTCAGCTTCAAAATCTGTCCTTCTAGCCACCTGTATTCAGGTTAAATTGCTGCATTGGCACTTTGAAAAAATATGTGGGTTTTGAATCGCAGTTTGGGCACTTGGTCTCTAAAAGGTTCGCCATCACTGCTATAGATGTTTGTTGCATCACCTCCTCTGCACCCCCAAGCTCGTCTGCTGCCTTATGTGGGGCAGTTTGGCTATCCTGTAACCACTGCACCACATTCTCATGTTTCTGCTGCCTGTAGGATGGATATTCACTTGTTTGGCTTCTCTTCCTCCTCCAGGAAAGCCCAGTTAATCTCCCTCCTTCCTCAGTGACTGGGTCAGCTGCTGGTCTTTCCTGGTCATGCCCCTCTCACCCCCCCTCACCTTTTACAACTGTGAAATCGTGAGCAACTAGGATGTGCTGTCCTGGGAGAAGGGGATTACGCTCCGGCATAAAGCCACCCGACCTGCTAGTCTCATAATCCAGAACGTGGGCCGTCGATCGGTCGATCAGGTTCCTTGTTTTTGGAACGTCCTTTCTTTGTAGGCGAAAGGCGAGCATAGCAGGAAAGGGCAATGAAGACCAAACTGGTAACACGGTAAGTGGAGAGAGAAAGTCTGCAGGCGTGTGTAGGATCAACCCTTGTAGGGTGAGCCAGCTGTCTCCGAGAAGCAGAGTCTGGATGTTGCAATCATCAGATGGTCTGTATTAATTTATCATTCACATTGGACACTACCTGCCACGTATTGGCTGGATTTACATTCTGGGGACTGAATATATTTATCCTTAAAATATGTTATGTTCCAAGTTGGTGTGTTGTGATCTAATTAACGCCTGGCATACCAAGACAGGTTTCCGTGTGTCCATCAACAACAGCTGGAACAATGTTAGTTTTCTTTTGCCATAATTGCTTCATCTCTATTTCCAATTTATTTATTTATTTATTTATTTATTTATTTATTTTAATACTTATATACCGCCCATCTTCCAGAGGACCTCTACAACAAGGATACAAACAATGGAAACAATGAGACAATAACGATAATAATAAACTAAGAAGACATCATCATAAACCATCATTGTAGGACTACAAGAAATAATAATAATAATAATTTGACCATCTTTTCAAATTCCCTCTGTTTGAGTCTAACATCCCCATGTATTTTTGCAACCTCCTCCTTCGATTTCCAGGAAGACCCTGTCTACCTATTGAGCTCAATCAACCTTCCTGGTGTGCACCTGGGGTGGGTTTGCTTTGGCTAAACTGCAGTACTGCGGCCAAAACGCTGCTTGCGCCCTGGGTTCTGTTCCAGGTAGATAGCTCAAAGTTTATTCTATCCTTCTATCCTTCCAAAGTTGGCAAATTAAGTCCCCAGCTCGGTGGTGTTGGTGTGCAATGTGTAGCTTGCCTAATTAAAATTGTAAAACACCCAGAGAGCGCTCGGAGCACACTCTGTGTTTTGCCGGTCTGCCTCAAGAAGCAAATTGTTCTGGGAGGTGTGTGTGTGTGTGTGTGTGTGTGTGTGTGTGTGTGTGTGTAGATGCCAATTTGTGTTCAGCGCCAGAGCATGGTTCAGAAGATGAGAAGGAGAAACATCACCATGAGGAAGGGACTTCTGGTGTGTCCCTGTATACAGTAACTGCTTCCATGCTGTCGCAAGAGTTAAAATGACTAAAATAGATCCAGTGCTCAAATTTAAGTCTCTGGCTGTGGAGTCAGAGGTTGTGAGTATGATTGCCCACTATGTTGAGGGACCCTATGGATCCTCAAGTCCAGAAGGGTCCCTTGTTGTTCTACAGTTCTAAGAGATTTAAATCTCTTGGAGGTGAGCATGGGTTTTAAAGGATGTCTGCAACTTTAAATGGACCGGAGTGATCATCCAGAGAACATAAGAACATAAGAAGAGCCCTGCTGGATCAGGCCAAAGGCCCATCTAGTCCATCTTCCTGTATCTCACAGTGGCCCCACCAGATGCATCTGGGAGCGCACGAAACTAGGTATCTGTCTCCGGCTACCACTCCCCTGCAGCTGGACCTTGAAGTACCCCAGTTTTAAGCCTGGAGATTCCACATCTCCATCATGGTTTGTCACCTATGATGGACTTTTCCTCTAGGAATCTGTCCAATCCCCTTTTGAAGGCATCCAGGCCAGATGCCATCACCACATCCTGTGGCAGGGAGTTCCACTGACTAACACTGCGCTGGGTGAAAAAAACATTTTCTTTTGTCTGTCCTTACTCTCCCAGCCCTCAATTTGAGTGGATGTCCCCTGGTCCTAGAGAGAGAGAGAGAGAGAGAGAGAGAGAGAGAGAGAGAATGTTCGTGGGAGCTGGTGTGGTGATATTTTATTTAATTATTTACAGTCCTTAGACCAATCTCACACAAATACAAACAGAAAAACCTTATAATTTCCATATTACAAGCATTCTGTTATATTAAAACATATTAGCAAGCGTACGGGTCTGCTATCTAGCTGGCATTTGTCTTCCATAGTCAAAGTACTGTCGTGCATTTTGTATGTGTGTTGTGTCGTTATAGTCGTGACCGACCCTTCGTGGTCCCATGTCCATGGAGTTTTCTTGGCAGGAAGACTGGAGTGGCTTGCCAGTTCCTACTCCAGGCGCCTACAGCACCTAGTATTCCCTGGTGTTCTCCCATCCAAGTACTGACCAGGGCTGACCCTGCTTAGCTTCCAAAATCAGTCGAGATCGGATGTGCTTAGGGCATCTAGGCAGCTACTGTCGTGCATTACCTAGATTACTTAATGGGTAATCTTTGTATCCACTTCTGAAAAGAGAAACACCAGTCTGTTTTTCTCTGAGCATCTAGGGATTCTCTCCATCAAGGGGATAATAGTCTCTCTATACACTGTCTCATATAGTAAAAAAGGTTGCCCCTACACATGCATGCTAATCGTGTCCCGCTCTAGGGGTGGTGCTCATCTTCATATTCAAGCCGAAGAGCCACATGGCCGGCATGGCTGCAAGGAAACACTGTTTTACCTTCCCACTTTTTAAGGCAGTACCTATTAATCTACTTGCATTTTACATGCTTTCGATCTGCTTGGTTGGCACAAGCTGGGGTTATCAGCAGGAGCTCACTCCGCTGTGTGGCACCCGGGATTCAAACTGCTGAGCTGCCAACATTGCAGCCAACAGTTTTCGGAGCCTTAGTCCACTGAGCAGGTGAAAAACATGTGCTTAATGGTCTGGATTTCCCTCATGGGGCAGGAGCAGAGCCTTTAAGCAAAATTGATGTTTTTTAAACAGTAGGACCCCTCTATCCACTGATTCATTATCCACTGATTCATTATCCACTGATTCAGTTATCCATGGTTGGCAGAGGGGAAAAATTACATAAATAATTCAGCAGCTGTAAAGCAAGCTACTCTCACAAACGGCAGCTGCAAGGCAAGCTACGGTCACAAACAGTAATTGTAAAGCAAGCTACTGTCATAAAACAGCAGCCATAAAACAAGCTACTGTCACAAACGGCGGCTGCAAAGAAACTACTTTTGTAAAATAGCAGCCATCAAGTAAGCTACTATCACACAAGATCAGGGTTTTTTTTGTGTGTGTGTTCTCTCTTATCCACAGTTATTGATATCCACTGGAAGACCTGGAACCGATCCCCAGCGGATACTGGGGTCCTACTTACAATAGATGGGAAAGCCAAACACCTTGCCAATCTAAAGGCTATTCTGGTTTCTTTAGCTTCCAAAGATGTTAAATATTTGGCTGGTTCCATGAAATTTCTAATGTAGATCCTTACTGTTGTGTTTTGAATACAAGAGAGGTTTGTTTGATATTCAGTATCCTCTATTCTTTGTTTGATTGTTTGTTTTGCCTGCTCTGTTCTGGAAGAGCTGTTAGTTCATTTATGTATTTATGGTGTTGTTAGTCTGATTTTCCTCCAAGGAGATCAAGGTGTCTCTCTCTCAGCCCCCAAGAACTCTGTCAGGTAGCTTTAGGAGGAGGGATAGCAACTGGTCCAAGCCCACCCCAGGCAACCTCGAGATAAAACAGAGATTTGAACCCAGGTCTTTTTTGAAGTCTCAGCCTAAGCGTGTAAACTAACGAAGACACCAACGGGGCAGGGCCCAACAGTGCAGCGGATTTGGTCTACAGATGGTAGGAAGAAGGAAAGAGCTTTCGAAAATTCTAATGCCTGCCAACATTTTGAGCTATTTCTTGATCGGCAAACACCTTTCTAAGCAAAGGAGTTCAGGAAAAACAGGAAGGGGTGGGTGGGTTAGAGCTTACAAAAATTACATGCAGGACAAAACTGGTCAAATCCTGACTCGCTGACTGAAAACTTCAGTCAAGTGCAATCAGCAAGTGGTGGGGATTATGGAGTGTATAGTCCCCCCCCCCCCAAAGGTAACATTTGTGAGCTCTGGTCTAGCCATAAAAGAGTTTCCCCGAAGCCTTTGCTGAGAGACTAAGAACCTCTTCCTGGTTATATTTTTTGGGACAGAGAGAGTTCTCAATGGAGGGGGTGGAAAGCCCGATGCACTTGCTGGTGCCAAAATTAATCAAGGCCAGTTATTAAATTTCTGGTAGAGCCAATGGGAGGCACGTGCCACCTTTCAATGAGTTTAAGAAGGGAGAATTCAACTTCAGAGGCAGCATCTGTTGCCATGTTTCGTTTCTGCGTAATCTAGGGTGTCATTTGCACATTGCCAAAGAAAGAAGGCCCAGATTTGCATGTACTTGCGTAGAGGAGCATAGATGGGCGTTTCGCCATCTTTTGGTTAAAAATACAGCCTGTCTCAATGTGGAGAGGGGGAATTGCGGCAGGGAGAATCACATGTGACAGCTAGTTCCCTAGTATCTCTGAGCAAAATGCTGAACTACTGTAGTGTCATGGATGGAGGACTGGATTGGGACCTGAGACATCCAAATTCTAATCCCTGCTGAGCTATGGGAAGTATTAGGTGACCTTGAGCACAGCCCCTTTTTCTCAGTCCAGCCTACCTTGCAAGGCTGATGTGATGACAAAGTGTTGAGGGGAAGAAGAGCCATGTGTGCCCCTGGGAGTCAATGGAGGTGAAAGGCAGCGCTATAGATGTAACAGATACTGTACATCAATGTATAAAAGCTTCCTCTTGTCCCCTATTAGTTCCCTTTTTCAGTTAGATTTTGACTGAATCACACTTCAAACAGAGCGCTGCTCACTCTAAACAGGATGTCATACTGCGGATTAGAGTATGTCGTGAAGTATGAGTTGAAGTTAATGATTAAGAGAAATAAAAAAACTTCAACCTTAACAACAGAGTTTACAGTGAATGGCCTTCTCCCATGAGGAAAGATAAACAATGTAAAGAGAACTAAAATAATGAAATAACATAGACCCACTCAGTTCTGTAGAAAAATAGAATATTTATATTGTTTGACAAAAGATATATATATACATTAAACACAAAAATACAATGCTTGATACTCAGCTCTATACAAGCAACTTAAAGCAGTTCTATACCTGCTTATACTCAGCAATCCCTTTCACAACACAATGAAAGAGCCCAGAACTGTAACTTAAACTTTAAATGTATACTACTAGTAAAGTATAGCCCTCAACTTTAACAAATAAGGGCGTTTATACACGACCCCTAAACTCCGCAGCAAATGGCTGCAAGCTCCAGAGCTTACAATTGTTTCCCCACCAGCTCCGGAGCTTACAGAAAACTAAGTGCGACCACGCCCCCATAAGCGCGTCCCAGTGCACTTTTCTTGTACCTGCTCTTCCCTGGTGAAAATTGCTTGATGTGGTGTAACGATAGTGAGTGCGGGGCTCTCCTCGCTTCTGTTTGTTGTTTTTTGGCTCCGGCCCCTTTAAGAGCTACTTTATGGAAACAGGAATGTTGCCGGGGCAAGAACGGAGGCAGAACGGGAGGTGAGACACAATCTTTTCTTCCTTTTTTTCCCTCCCTCCCCTCACACAGCCAGCAGCCAGGGTGGGGACACAGGAAGAGCGACAAGCCCCTAAGATCTCTGGTCCGAATTTAAGGGACCAGCGGATCTTAGGGTCGTGTAAAAGCACCCTAAGCATACAGCATATACAGTAGGCAGGATAATACACAACAAGCAAAACAACTCAAACAGAGCTAGCAGGTTGGTGTGACTGAATCTAAGCAGATTCAGCAAAGTGTAACACCAGAGCCTTTCCTTAAATACACTTCTGGCTGCTTGATTGCCTCACCTGTATAGCCACACCCCAAACATTCCTGTAGTGCAGGCATGTCCAAACTTCGGCCCTCCAGACGTTTTGGACCACAACTCCCAGAATTCCAAGCCTTCATTTCCAATGGCAAAGGACTGTGGGAGCTGTGGTCCAAAACATCTGGAGGGCCAAAGTTGGGACAAGCCTGCTGTAGTGCCTTCCAGCAAGAACGGGTAAACCAACTTCATTCACATCACAATATTTAATTTATATTTGTTTTAAATTTTATAAAAACTCAACAGAGTACTGGTTTCTAGAACCTAACAGGCTAGGAAGGGCACAAGAAGTTCAAGACCTCCACCTGGAGTCAGGTGTGAAATGGCGGCTCCAGTAAACCTGGCTATAGAATGAGAGGTTGGGGAGTCCGGTTCCCCGCTGGGCCACCGGTGAGCAGAGCCAGCCTGGGTGGCCTTGGGCAAGCTGCATCGTCCCAGGGCACCCCAAGAAGGAGGGAGCGGCAAACCACTTCTAAGTACTCTCTATCTGGAACACCCTGGAAAGCGCGCCATAAGTCAGCATTCACTCAGCAGCATATGACTGATAGTTGATACTTATCAACTAAGTACGGTGTTTTTTACTTCCAAGCTTTATGCCGACTCCTGATCTAAAGGCAAGAGTATGCCTCTTGCCCCTCTCTAGCCTTGTTGTTGGTCTCTCATTTGCAAACATATTTACCTTAATTAGTAGTTGATTAATTGACTAAAGCACATGCATTTCATTGGTTAGGATTTTTATAGCCATGTCAGCTCTGGGAACTGTACAGCTCATGTGTGGATGAGGAGACAGTTTTTCATCTCTGTTGGTGCTTGCACAGGCTTGTCATGGGGGGCAGGGGGGGGACTGTCTCCATGCTGACTGTCTTTCTCTTCCAGGGTCCCTGCCCTCCCTGTTAAGAACCTGAATGGAACTGGCCCAGTCCACCCGGCCCTGGCAGGTAAGTGGGGGGGGGGGCAGGCAACATAACTGTTGAGCTCTTAGGCATGGAAGGGATAGTGTCCAAGGTGTAGAAGGAATTCCCCCCCCCCGAAATCCTGGGGTGAAGCAGCCCCTTTCCTGCTTGGACCATCCCCATTCTAATTCTGGATCTGGGGAAAGGGTCAGTCCCATAGCTGCTTAAGACAGGGGTGCCCAAACTTTTTGTAAGGAGGGCCAGATTTGGTGGCTGAGAATGTGTCAGGGGCCGGTTGCTCCCCGACCTTGCCATCCCACTGCAAGCCCCACCCACTGACCCATAAGCAAAGGAGACGGAGGGAGGGGCGGGCCAGCCAGCCGTGGGCCACTCAGAATGGCCTGATGGGCCGGATTTGGCCCCCGGGCCGGACTTTGGGTAGGCCTGGCTTAAGAGCATGCAATCGGAACGGATTAACTGCCGAGGTACCACTGTACTGGCAAATTGAATTCTTCCTTTGTCTGAAGGAACAGTTGATAAAACTGCCCACAGCCAAATCCATGGTCTCTGTCCTTCAGGTAAAACAAATAATGTTTTGTCCCACCCACCACCCACCACTTTCTTTTAAATGCAATTGGCTCACGTATTTAGCCACTTCATTAGATCAAAAATCCCAGTTGAAGGAGTCTTGACAGCCAGGAAGAGTCCCTTAGGGTCTGTTCCCAGTGATCACGCATGCCAGAATCTGTCCGAAGAACAGCGATCCTTCCCACAAAAAAAAGTAGAACCCCCTGATAGGGGCTCAAGACGATGCACTGCAAATTTATTTATTTATTTATACCACCCATCTGGCAGCGAGGTCACTCTGGGTGATTTACAACAATTAGTACATTCAAATAATCCATAAAATTAAAAACATAGAATACAGCAACATAATAAAATAGAAATAAAAGTAAAATTAACATTAATGTGAAATAAAACATTATACTATTATTGGCAGGCTAATTGGTTAAAAGTGTGTTCTGCTTATATACTGCCCCTTACCACTTCAAGTAGTCTCTGGGCGGTTACAGTTTTTAATTAATGAGGCTACACATCCCCACCCCCACCCCACAAGCTGGGTACTCATTTCACCAACCTCGGAAGGATGGAAGGCTGAGTCAGCTACCGGGGATTGAACCCCAGGTCATGAGCACAGTTTTACCTGCAGGCATTTAACCACTGCGCTACGAGGCTCTTGACGTAAAATCATGATTTGATGGGTAAACACTAAAATTGTATTATGTCTGAGGGAAGGCCTGCTTAAATAGCCAAGTTTTAAATAGTTTTTGAAAGGTAGCCAAAGAGGGGGCCAGGCAGATGTCTGGTGGAAGGTTATTCCACAGGCGAGGGGCAATGGCAGAAAAGGTCCTATTTCTAGTTTTTTTTTCCTTTCGGGCCTCTCGTGGTGTTAGTGGCCTCAAACGCCTAGCCTGGGAGGATGGGGTATTATGGGCGGTTTTCAATGGGAGAAGGTGCTCTGACCATAGTTTGGACTGGTGGCGGCTGGAAAGAAGAGCAAAGTAAACCATCAGTGGACCAAACCCACTGGTGGGCCCCTCGCTTAGCTTACCAAGCTCTGCTTCAGCCTTACTTCTGCATCTTTTCTCTCTCACAAGGGACATTGTGTCTCTCCTTGTCTCTGCTCTAGGGATGACGGGCATTTTGATGTGTGCGGCTGGTCTACCCGTCTGTCTCACTCGGGCCCCAAAGCCCATCTTGCACCCCCCGCCGGTCCATAAGAGCGACATGAAGCCCGTGCCTGGCATCGCCGGGATCTGCCGGAAGACCAAGAAGAAACATTTGAAGAAAAGTAAGGGGGCAAGCCTTCCTGTATAGACTAGAGATGGGCACGAAACGAACAATTTTTCATTTCCGTTTCCGTTTTTTCGTTTCGTTACGTAACGAAAGGACAAATGAATTTTGTCTCTAAAATGAAACGAAACGAACAGAAACACCAGAAATTGTGTCGTCCGTTTCGTTTTCGTTACGGCAATACATTGAACTGCTTTAAATGCTAAAAAAAAATCACAAAAAATTGAAATAAATGGTAACGAAACAGTAACAAAACGAATGAAAACGAAAATGAATTTTTTGCAAAAATTCACAAAAACGGAAACGAACTGAAACGGACCCCCTAAACGACAAACGAAACACCATTTTTTTTATTCGTGCCCATCTCTAGTATAGACAGTCAGTTCCAGCAAGGCATTGCTTATTACAAGTCAACTACTTTTACTTGCTACTAAGCCGTTTCTGCCACCCATTCTGAACATTTCTGGCCACCAAGGTTAATAACGCCGTTGCCGTTTCTGTGCCCCCATCTATTATGCGCTGCTCCCTGAGGGCTGAGGTGGATTGTGATCCAGGCATGCTCATGCAGGGGAAAAAAACATTCTGGTACTTGTTCCCCACCCCCAAAAAGCACTATCTCAAAGATCTCTTTCTCTGTCGCTGCTGCAAGCTGATGGTATCTAAACTGAGGTATGGTGTGAGATGCTGGCATCCTCAGAGGGATGTCCAGGCTGTGTTTCAGGGGAAATGTCCCAGAACGGGATACCAGAGAATTCTAAGGGTTTAATAATAATAATAATAATAATAATAATAATAATAATAATAATAATA
>JAHTLZ010000019.1:8475390-8492109 GCA_023846285.1 Phrynocephalus versicolor | reverse complement strand
TTATTTATTTATTTATTTATTTATTTATTTATTTATTTATTTATTTAACAGTATTTTTACCCTGCCTTTCCCATTGAAAAGGACCCCAAGGCGGCTTACAGTAATGAGGGATAACATACAGCCCAGTACAATTAAGACATATTCAAGTATTGAGAACTACAGCATCCCACAACATCAAAAGACAACATTACATTAAAGCTACCAGAGAATGCGAGCAGTTAAAAAGAGAGTAAAATTCCATGTAAAAGTTGTGAGTGAGGGAAACTAACATTGAGAGCATAGTGCCAATACAATCACAGAGTCTATAAACACAAAGTCTCTGTGTTCATGTATGATAGATTTAAATAAAAGTCACATAATAGGTAGTCCATCATTCCGAGAAAGCTTGCCTGAAGAGAAAGGTCTTTTCCTGTTTCCAGAAAGACATAAAAGATGGGGCCGTTGTGGCCTGTAGTGGGAGGGATTATACAATTTGAGCAATTTGTGTGTTTGAATAGCACAGTTTTGAGCAAAATGAGACATCTGAGCAAAACAAGCACTATTGTTATGCAAAAAAAAATCTTTCTTGAAAATATGAACAGGGAAGGAACAGGTGCTGAAATATCTCCCTGCCACCTACAAGGATGAGACAAGTGAGGATTTAGATGAGGCTAGAGTCTTCATTGAAGATCCTAAAAATCTGAACTCAGGCCCCTACTGGGTCCAAGCTATTTCAGAATTGCATCATCAGCTATAGTCCTGCCTAGGCGTCATCATCATCACCAGGAGAGACCTTTCTCTCAGCCCCATCACCCTCACAGGTACACTTGGTGGGGACCCAGGAGAGGACCTTCTCTGTGGCTGCTCCTAGACTTTGGAACTCCCTCCCACTGGAGGCCAGGCTGGTCCCTCTTGTGTGCTCTTTCCGTAAGCAGGCAAAGACCTTTTTCATCAGATAGGCTTTTTGCTAGTGACCGAGTGTCTAGGTTTAGGACACAATAAATGGGATGGTATATGCTTTGTTCCTTCTAAATCTGTTTTAGTAATGATTTTAACTAACACTATAAGTATAATGTCATTAAATCTTCTTTATATTTAAATAATTTACAGTTTTTAGCTTTTAATATGTATTTTTAATGCTACAAATCTCCTTGGATCCCTTTTTAGGGTAAAGGGAGGGTAAAGTATTTTAAGTAAACAAAAATACAGTTTCTTTTGGCCTGTTCCCCCTTACAGAGTAATGGTTTTGAGGATGAAGTACAGTGAAGGAGAGCCGAGTGTGTTGCTTTTCTCTCACTGGAGCCCAGACAAGATATAAACAGGGCAAGGAGAAAGCTGCAAAAGCAACTTGCCAAGAAAGTACTTATTGCCTCTGCTCCTTAGTGAAAAGACCAGCCATTTGGTCTGAGAAATAACAAGAATTCACAGGGAGAATTTTGACTGGCACTATCTACCATTCTGGCCTAGATGGCCTAAGCACATCCGATCTCACCTGATTTCGGAAGTTAAGCAGGGTCGGCCCTGGTTAGTACTTGGATGGGAGACCACCAGAGAATACCAGGTGCTGTAGGCACCTGGACTAGGAACTGGCAAACCACTCCAGTATTCCTCCCATGGACATGTAGTCACAAAGAGTCAGTCAAGAATGTAATGACACAACACACAACATACTTCTACCGCCATTGTGGTGAACCTTCAGCACTCCAGATATTTTGGACCACAACTCCCAGAATAGAGCTTAGACTGCCAGTGACAAAGGACTGTGGGAGTTGTGGTCCAAAACATCTGGAGTGCCAAAGGTTCACCGCCCTGTTTAGAGGTCGTGGAAGAAGTAACACTTGCTAAATTTCTATCTTGGTGCTGCAATCCAAGATGCAAGGATGCAGTTAGGACCCTATTCACCTGGGCAACATGCTAGTGGTAAGGAGAACTCTATTCTTTGTCTCATGATCTCATGCACGAAGCATCTGTCTGTGCCTTCCTCCTTCTCCAGGGCCCAGAGCACCCCAATCCAGGGAAGAAATTTACTGCGCGAGGCTTCCCCCGTCACTGCTACCTTCCTGACAATGAGAAGGGCAGGAAGGTAAGGGCTGTGTGTCTCATCTGCCCTTCTGCTTAAGCCGGTGTTGTTTACTACAGAGTTTGTTTACTGATAAATCCTGTTGCCAGGTTGCATGTACGTAAGGGAAATCAGGGGAGTGGTGGCTCAGCGGGCTAGAGCACTGAAAACTGTCAGCTGCAAAGTCGGCAGCTCTGCGGTTTGAATCCCGGGTGCCACGTAACGGAGTGAGCTCCTGCTGTTAACCCCCAGCTCCTGCCAACCTAGCAGTTCAAAAGCATGTCAGTGCAAGTAGATAAGTAGGTACCACTGTAAAAAGCAGGAAGGTGAACAGTGTTCCGTGCGCAGAAAAGTGTTCAGCCATGCCGGCCAAATGGTACAGACTTGCACAACACTGGCTCTTTGGCTTGGAAACAGAGATGAGCACCGCCCCTAGAGTCAGACACGACTAGCATGCATGTGGGGAGGGAGAATCTTTATCTTTTTAAAGGGAAATCGGTTTTCTTATCAAATTGCCATTCAGTGATGAGATGCTGGTTATGTCCCTGAGCCTGTGCATGATTGGACCTCTACCTAGGAATGTAACTAGCACTTTGTTAATTGTAGCCAGTTTGGTTTCAAAATGTGTGCAATTTCCCATACCTACGCGTAAATGGAATTCTGGCCAATGTTTCCAAAATTACTCCTGGAAATCTTTCTTGGCTTCCTTTTACATGTAGTGCTTGAAGGGGGCAGATCTATTTTGGGTGATGCCTCCCAGAATTTCCAGAAAACATGGAGCTGTAGTACCCAAAGGGTACAGTTGCAAGAAAAAGCATGTGGGCCTTTTGGAATTTCATGGTGTTCTGCAGTGTGTCTGTGAAGATTCTCAGTCATCCAGGTGAGTTTATCTGGAAGGTGAGTCATGGCAACTGGACTTCTTTTCTTGAATTGCAGGCAAAAATCAAAGAAAAACAAAATAAAACAAAAGACACAAAACTTTCATTTTGTGTCTTTTCATATTTTATATTTTTAACTTTCATATTTTAATGTAACGTTTCATGGACACGTCCACTTCTTCAGACATATAGCAGCAGTGTCCATGAAATGTTACATTAAAATATGAAAGTTAGTCTTTAAGGTGCCACATGTTTTGTGTCTTTTGTTTTGTTTTGTTTTTCTTTGATTTTTGCCTGCAATTCTTGGAAAGACTAACATGGCTACCCTCTCTGAAACTTCTTTTTCTTGAGAGATTGAAACGTTTCACTGCTCATCCAAACTGACGAAGCTGTTTGGATGAACAGCGAAATGTTTCAATCTTCCAAGAAAAGAAGTTAATTGGCCATGACTCAACTTCCAGATGGTGTTCTGCATTAATGTGTCATACAATGTGATCTGAGCTTCCTCTAAGTTGAGCGTATTGACAAATATAATGTGCCTAAAATAATAACACCAAAAAATTCTGATCTTTCATGTCTTTATTGAACACACTCATTCTACATTCAAAATGCTAGTGGGAAAAGTCAGTGAACCCTTGGAGTCAATATCTGGTTGATCTCCTGACTTGGCATCAATAACCTCAACCAGGCGTTTCCTGTAGCTGTGGATCAGACCTGTATATTGTTCAGGATGAATTTTGGCCCATTCGTCCTGGCAATTGTCAATACGCTTGACTTAGAGGACGATCAGAGCACATTGTATGACACATTAATGCAGAACGCCATTCCATTCCAAAAGGTTCTCGCACCTTCCCTTGCAACTTTTTCCATGTGATGGGCTGAGTGTGTCTCCTAGCTAGTGGACTGTTTATTTTCTGTTTTCTCAACCAGATCCTGAAACTGCTAATCATGGCATGGGAACGCCGACTCATCTTTACCATTGGGACCTCCAACACGACAGGCGAATCGGACACCGTGGTGTGGAACGAAATCCACCACAAGACCGAGTTCGGGTCTAACCTAACTGGCCACGGCTACCCGGACCCCAACTACCTGGACAATGTTCTGGCTGAACTGATGGCCCAGGGGGTGATGGAGGTGCACCTGTAGGATGGAGGAGACCGCTTGGCTCTTTCCTGCCCTTTCTCTCCCTACCCCACACACTTTGCTGTGTGCCGCGCGGAAGTGTCAACACTGCCTCTGTCCGTCCATCCGTCTGTCCATCTGTGAGTGTGTCTTCTGCCTGGCCGCCTGGCCCTCTCCGCCAGCTTTTGGAGGAGATTCCCTTCGCCTCTCATGCTGCTTCGGCGGGCGAGCATTCGGAGGATCATTGCCCGGCCATGTGTGCTGGATGAGGCCAAAGGAGGCTGTGAAGATGCTCTCCTCCTCCCGGACTCCGCCCACCCCACCCCGCCCCCGCCCCCCGCCCCCGCTGAGATGTCAATCTAATTTCTCATTTGGAGGAACAGCAAGAAAACCGCACAAAACAGTGCAAGGGAGCAACTGATCCAAATACTTTGCTATCATCTTCTTTTAATCTATATAAATATACACATACACACACACACACACACACAGAGAGACACCTATGCACCCACGCGCACGTGCGTGCATATATATCTATGTTCTTGCAGTCTGCAGTAGTTCCGTTTGCCCCAACCCTATTGCGTGCACAGAAGCATTCATGCTGAACATCATCTGCTGTTGTACAGGATGATGAATATAGAAAGAGAAGAGAAACCAGCTGTGCACACATAGGTTGTTCTGCCCCTTTTCCTTATGTGCCCATTATCTACATCTCCTCTTCGGTTTTATTCGTGTGATGCCTTTCCCATTTTAAAGGGAAGTGGTGGGCATAGATCACTTTGATCACAGCTGAGCCAAAACATTGGGCAGCCTGAGGCAAGGGTGGCAGCCCGTCCCTCCGGGAAAAAAATATGGATAAACTATTTTTTCCCTCCCAGACAAAAACGCTCAGAATCCTCCAGACAATGGGGCCGGTGGATTCTGGGCCCTAAAAAGTCCACAAAATGGAAAACTCTGGGAGGGAAACCATTTGGATTGGCAGCGGAACCTTTAGCAAAACAAGTTGGGGAGTCGTGTAGCTAGACTAGACAAGGTGAATGAAACCTTTAGGCTACTAGTAAAATAACAAAAAAAAATTGCTAATATTTCGAGGGCAATCCCCTCATTTTCAAAGCAGTACCCAAAGTTCAAGCATGGCAAAAGATGTATATGCCAGGAGTTACTTCTTAGATGTAGAGTTCTTAGCAAGATGAAAATAATTGCCAGGCAGTCTCTTATATTTGTACACGACCCCTAAACTCCGCCGCAAATGGTTCCCAGCTCCGAAGCTTAAAATTGTTTCGCCACCAGCTCCGGAGTTTACAGATAATTAAGTGCGACCATGCCCACCTAAGCGCGTCCCAGCGCACTTTTCAGGTACCTGCTCTCCGGAGGTGAAAATTCCTGATGCGGATATAACGTAGTGACTGCCGGGCTCTCCTTGCTTCTATTTGTTCTTTTTGTGCCCCCCACAAATGCAGTGCCAGGACAGCAGAACGGAGGTGAGTGGCATTCTTTTCTTCCTTTTTTTTCTCCCTGCCCTCACGCAGCCAGCAGCCAGGAGTGCGGAGGTGGTGGGAACACAGGAACAGCGACAAACCCCTAAGATCCCTGGTCTGAATTTAAGTGGCCAGCGGATCTTAGGGGTCGTGTGAAAAGGCTGTTAGTTCAGAGGTAGCTTTACAACATCTCTGCTTCCTGCCTCAACTAAGAGACTGCCTGGCGATTATTTTCATTGTGCCAAGAACTCTACATCTCAGAACTAACTCTTGGCAAATCTATCTTTTGCCATGTTTTAACCCTTTGGTACAGCTTTGAAAAAGAGGGGACTGCTCTCAAAATAGAGTATTAGCAACTGTTTTTTTTGCTATTTTACTAGTAGCCAAAAGGTATCACCTAGTGTAGTCTTGTATTTGAAGCTTTAGCAGTCACAGCGGGCTTGCCTCTTTTGCTACAGCAGAGGACTGCTGGCCAGTTCAGGGATCTGGCTCTGTTATCCAAGAGAGGCAAAAGACCAGGATCCCAAGAGGAATGAGCGGGAGGCCACCAGTGTTGCTTCCTCTCCAGCATCTGCTGCCTGACACCGCTGCCTCTCTTTAACTTTCTTGATCTTAATTAGTTAGTTAGTGTGCTGTCAAGTCAGTTCTGACACGCTGACCCTCCCTGAGTTTTCTAGTTATAAGATCTTCAGAAGTGGCTTCCCAGTCTCTCCTTCGGGGGATGCTCTGGGACCACTGCCCACATTCCCCAGGGCCACACCAGTGAGGGCAAATCACCCCATCAACAAGTGAGAGGGCAAATCACTCCATCAGCAAGGTGATCTTGGCTGCCCCCCCCCCCCCCAGTCCTCGGAGATTCACGGGAGAATGGCATTCCTGACCCTTGAGCCTGCAGGCAAGTGGTTGTTGGAGCCACTGAGCCATCTCGTTATGGCTCTCTCTGTGGCTTTACACATGGGGGGAATGAAAGAGACAGTTATGATGGTTGAAGGATTAGGCCACTGATGGCAAACCTTTTAGAGCCCGAGTGCCCAAACTGCAATTCAAAACCCACTAAAGTTTTGCAAAGTGCCAATACAGCCACTTAACCTGAATTCAGGTGGCTGTGAAGGAGTAATGTCAGGTGCCATCAGAAAGGGCTCCAAGTGCCACCTTTGGCACCCATGCCGTAGGTTCGCCAACGCTGAATTAGGCTCATCTATTGCTTCAGATGTTTCCTCTTCTGCACTTCGCAAGAGGGAGGCTGGGAGTGGCCGCAGCTGCCGTTGCTTCCTTGTATGCTCAAGAGTACTCCAGAAGGAAATTGGTGTAGTGGTGGTTTCAAGCTCTGGCCAAACAAGATGTGAGGGCCCACCTACCCCCCCCCCCCTTAGTTAGAGTTTCATAACTAGGGCCATTGCATTCATGAAAGTAAATAACATGGATGAGGACAGGTAGCATTTTTTGGTGGCAGCGGGGGAGAAGCAGTGGCAAACGTTGAAAATCCTACCCCAGCATGCTGGTCTCTGCAGGAGTCCATGGGCCTGTTCTCAATGAATTACAGAAGAATGGAGTCAGAAGGGTCTTCTAAGACCATCACGTCCAACTCCCTACTAAAGTAAGGAATCCAAGTTAATGCAGTTCTGACAGTTTTCTCTTGCATGCCCCCAGCGTTGGAGCACTCACCGCCTCCCGAGGCCATTGGTTCTGTTGTCGTACTCCTCTAACGTTTAAGAAGTTATTTCCTACTATTTAGCCAAAGCCTGCCTTCTTTTGTTTAGACTATGCAACCGCAAAGGTACGCAATAGACCAGATCACCCTTGTATCAATGGCATTTCCCATTAGTCTGGGACAGTCGTAAGTGATCCTGGGAGTTTCAATCCCCAAGCACTGAGGTTGGAGGGGGGTACAGGGGAAGGGGGGAGAACATGCCCGGACCCCGCTGCTCAATATTTGATGCTCTCTTACTATTGTACCATAGGGAGATTTCAGGCAGCCCACCCCAGATTCCTTCCCCTACCTGTTCATTGCCCTCCTCTTCAATTTAAACATTAGGAAGAGCTTCATGACAGTTAGAGCTGTTCAGCAATGGAATATGCTGCCACGGAGGGTGGTTGAGTCTCCTTCTTTGGAGGTTTTTAAGCATAGGCTGGATGGCCATCTGTCGGGAGTCCTGTGATGGGGGTTCCTGCATGACAGGGTGTTGGACTAGATGGCCCTTGAGGTCTCTTCCTACTCTTATGATTCTATGACTTGCTAGTTTCCCATGTGTGTCTTTTCCTGGAGAAGCAGTAGGATGGAAGCCAGAAGAGAAGGCACCGTGTCCTTCAGGGCTGGATTCACTAATATGCTGGATGCTCCGTGCTGTGCAGTTGCTGCAAAGCCTGAAGCTTTCCCAGCTGTTGTGCATGCAATCCAGATTGCAGTCCCAGACTCTGCAACCTACTTTTGCAAACCACAGGGTTTTATTTCATGAAATTATTTACGTATTACAAAAAATTCCCTTACACCCTCTGATGGTGGCGGCAGTGGTGACTGTTAATTGTGTGATAGTTAAGGATGCCTCTTTCAGGCTAGAAAAATTCCCTTTCAAAGAACTCTAAGGGACATTTTTTGTCATTAAAAATAATTTAAGGTGTGCCAAATAATGGAGGAGGTCAAGGATAGCTCTCCGAAGTTTGAAGGGAGCGTATTTCTCCCCAAGACTTTTGGAAGTTGCTCCATATTTCACACTATTAGAACCAAAGGATGCTCTTAGAAGAGAATGTGTTTTTCCAGTGGAAAAACTCCAGTTTGTGATAAAATTGGTCCGGTGGAGATCAAGTTGTGTGAATCTTGGCTGAGCTGTTTTCTGCCCCGTGCTGATGGGGGTAAGATCCCTCTGCTTCATGAGGTGGTCTGTTTGGATATCTAGATGTCATTGCTGGGTTGGGGTCAGAGTCACCCCAATAGGATGCAGGGGGGGGGAGGAAATTGGGGAAAATGCTTCCGACCTAATGCATTCGCAGCAAAATCTTCACTTCAGCCTTTAACGAAAGGAATGGATTTTCTCTCTTTAAAATATCCTCTTCAAGCATCAAAAGCTTTGCTTTCATAATGTTCTGCTACAGTCAAAAGCAAAAGTAACTAGACGCCCATTAGGGGTGTCCCACCCCCAAGGCTGGTCCAGGGACTTAGCACACCCGTTCCTGGATCTCGGAAGGATGCATTGATTTCCATCTCAATTTTTCCCTTATAAATATCGGGTGTTGGTGTGTGAAAGAGAGAGGAATACTGGGGAGGGGGTCCTTTTTTTTTAACTAGTGGCCAATTTATATATAATTTGGGCCACAGGGGCTCCCCAAGGGAAGATATTGAGCTCAGAAATGGGTAAAATAGCTTCCTACATCCCCTAAAAGCACTGGAGAACTCGGTGGATTTTGGGTTTCAAAAAATTAAATTCAGGAGGGGCGGGTGTGCTAGCCTGTCTTAGAGATTCTGGAGGGGCATGTGTGGTCCGTTGGGGTCTGCCATAGGTGGCACCACCCCTGGGACATGAAGAGAAAGGGCAACCTTAGGAAGGGGGGGAGGAAAGAAATGGGGAAACGTCTTGCAGTACTGTACATTTTTGGTCTAGATTTGCCATAATTCCAGAAGTACAGATTGATATAAGATCAATGGTCTGGTATGAGAGATGAGATGAGCTTTTTTCTCAAATTCCTCTAATCTAAGGCACCCCTGCCTTAGATTAGAGGAGGGACAGATTTGGTGAGGTGAAAATGTGACGGGGGTTAACATTTGGCCCCCGAGACAGACTTTGGACAAGCCTCTAGGACAGGGGTGTCCAAACTTTGCCCCTCCAGATGTTTTGGACCACTGTTCCCAGAATTCCAAGCCTAGATTGCCAGTGACAAAGGACTGTGGGAGTTGTGGTCTGAAACATCTGGAGGGATGGAGTTTGGAACACCACTGCTCTAGGACGTGCAAGGAGGCGGGGAGGACGCAGCAGCAACAGAGCCGGGGGCAGGTAGGCTGGGCAGGTGGCCGGGGAGAGGGACGAAAGCAGGGAAGACAGGCAAACCGTAAAACTGCAAGCTGACGTCTCCATCTGGTATGGGGAGGGGCCACCTGGCGGGGATGCATGACAGACTGAGCTGGCAGGGAGAAGAGGCTGCGGGCCACTCAGAATTTGAAAACGGGCCACATTTGGCCCCTAGGCCTGACTTTGGACATGCCTGATCTAAGGGGTTGCTTCTCACTTCAGGTTTTCAGTATCCAGCCCCACTGGAAGCCTGCATGGGGAAAAACTGCTTCCTGTCATTTTCCAAGTTGCCCCCTGCAGACCAGCTTGGCATCCCTAAGGCGAATGAAGCCAATGGCAGAGTCTCTCCTATATGTTTCCTTCCCAGGATGTACCAGGAAGTCTCGATTCCTGGCAGAGCTGAGCTCACTCGCTCTCTTCTCCTTTTAGATAAGGGGTCTGTCAACGAGTTTGCCCCTGGGAACCCAAACAAAGGGGAGCTCCTCTGAGGATGTGCCAAGTGCCTTTCTCTCATCACTGTGCCACCACAGTTGGGCCATGCATGTCCACACCCTCTGTGCAACCACACATCTGAGGGGCGGCCAGGGGGCGTAGGTTGAAAGGTTTTATGGGGTTAATTTCTTGACCGGCAGGAGCCACTTTTTAAAAAAAGAAGTAAATTCTGTAAGAATTGGCACTGGCACCCCGTCCTTGAGATGAATCGGGAGGCACAAAGGACCCCTTGCTCTACTTCCCCATTTGTACCTATTGATTCCCCAGTTGTCAGCTAAATGAGACACCAGTTCATCATCGGCATGTGCTGTCAAGTCAGTTTCTTCCCAGGCTCAAAATACTCTCAAGTGGTTTACCCTTCCTTTCTTCTGGGAGCGCCTTGGGATCTCTGCGTAGCTTGCCCAAGGCCACCCAGGCTGGCTATTCTCCCAGGAGGCCCAGTGAATAACTGAAATCCCAGCCTCTGGCTCTGCAGCTCAATACCTATAAGATATTGACAAAAGCCCCTCTCTTATGCTACTGGGTGGGCAAGTCCCAGTTCTAAGCATACCATAGCATTGCCATTGGGAAGGATTTGATGGTCCCATCACACTCCAGTTAAGGAACAGGAACAGATAATTCCTCCCCTTGTTAGAAGTTGTTCCCTTAAAGCAGTGGTTCTCCACTGGTGAGTCCCCAGATGTTCCTGGACTGCAACTTCCAGAAGACTCCACCACTCACTGTGCTGGAAGGGATTTCTGGGAGTTGCAGTCCAGGAACATCAGGGGACCCACAGGTGGAAAACCACTGCCTTAATGGAAGCCAGTGGCTCATTCTGACGGTGGACAGCAGCTTCCCCTGTGGGTGGGCAACCAAGTTTCCTGAAGCCTTGATTTTGGTAATTCATATATCATGCTCTTGACCTGCTGGTGTGTCCTGGCCCACAATCACACAATTGGTAATGTTTTATTCACAGTTCTCATACTCCTCCTGTTTCCATCTGCCTCCCCTCTGACTTTCCCCATATTCACATACAACAAATGAAAAGAAGCTTTTTGGGGGCTGTAATATTTTGAAGTCTGCAGGAGAAGAGGGGCAGTTGCATGTTTAAAGGCTTGATAACAAAAACAACTCCTTGCTTGTAGAAAGCTAGCGTATCAAGGATTAGCCAACTTTATCTCTGAAATGCTTCTTTGGCTGTGGGCAATTAGAGATTCGTAGTGCGAAACATCTGGAAGATCAGAAGCTGTCAGGTTTGCTTGTAGATCGACTCTTCCCTCCGCAAAACAGAATGGCAGATTTTATCTCCTTACTGCTTTGTCCCCTATTTATTGTTTTTTTAACGAAGTGCTCACTTTTTCTGCAGCGTCAAACAGTTATTTGCAAGATGAGTTGGAGGTAGGTATAAATAGCTTTATATAGCCCAAATACCTTACATCATCAATAACCATCATCCTAAAAGTGTGAAGCTGGAAAGGGACCCCCTGGGTCATTGAGTCCAAGTTTGATGTGTTAGTTTAAACATGAATTCATTAGTGTTCATGATTAGAAACTGGGGGGAAACCAATCTTGCTACTGTTAGAAACCAAAAACTGTTTAACTTGTTAAATTAGCAGTATTAACTCCTTGCCTAATGGTTAGCTGTAAATAAACAGGGGGCTTCAAAGGTTTCCTTCCTAATGGTACATTTGCTGCAATGCTGGCTCTTCCAGAAATGTTCCTTTTGCTGTTTCTAAAATTGCCATCCTCTGTGTGGCAGTTTTCCCCATTGCTTGTCATACTATTGCTTGCAAGGAATGGTCCTTCCAATATGAAATGCATCTGCTTGAGAAGAGACCTCATCTTTCCACCCATGGGGGAAGAGTCAAGTCTTAATCTACCCCGAGACAATAAGTTCTTTCATCATGTTCAAAAGCCTTTCTTTAGCATTTTTTAAAAATAAGCTTTTGATAACATCCCTTTCAAAAGACTGAGTCAATCTTTAGTAAGGAATAATACTTTCGTGGGGTGAGAGAAGTCCTTTTATGAAATGAAAACTGCTTAAAGACGAGGGAGCAGATAATAGGAATAAATGGTCCATTCTCCTGATAGAATAATCTGGTCAGTAGATCTGCCTTAGATGAGCCTTTTTAGAATTGTTTCTAAGTGAGCTGGAATTAAAAGGGAGCAATGAAGCAGCCTATGCTTGCGGATGATGCCAAATCATTTATGGTGGCGATGAGGACAAAAACAGATTGTCACGCCTTCCAAAATGATCCTTTCAGTTGGGACAGTGGGCTTTGAAATAGCAGCATATAAGGTTCAAAAAGCCCCCCGCATCACAGATGGAACCTTGGGGCTGACACAGAGGCTCACATTAACTGTTGTAAGAAGATGGAAGTCCTTCTCTTGCTAGGGTTGGAATGTAGGGCTTGAGGTCTTCTCCCCTTGTGTAATTGGCAAATTGTTTTGCTTTATATTGTGATGGGTCTTTAGGACTTGTCCGGTTTCTCAAACCCTGGCTGTTCTCCTAGAAGATCCTGCGGGGAACTGAACTTCCCAGCTGGGGTTGAGTGCAGGCAAACAAAGGTAAGCTTGTTCCAGGGGTATAAAATGATGCATGATGTGCAGAAAAGTTGATAGGGAGTTTCCTCCCTCATAATACTGGAACCAATGGTCATCTGTTGAATACGGGGGATCGAGGGCAGAGAAAAATAACTACGCTTTGTAAAACACATAGTTAAACTCCTTGTCACATGATGACTGCCACTACTGTTGGGTAAAAGATGGTGTCATCTCAAATTCAATCATGGCGGAGGGGAGCCCCCAACTAGCAAGAAGGGTGGTATCAGAGACAGGATGCCTCTGTGGATCCATAACTCATTGAATGCAACTGAGAGCACACACGTTTGCGTTCCACAGTTTTAAACTAAGCCAGTGTTTTGGTTGGATGTTACATGGTCTTTCTTACATTTCTGTACACATTACTGGCTTTTTTAAGTGGAAGAAAAAGAGCTCACAGAAATCAGGCAGAGCATCCACACAGGGCAGATGATGGTGGCAAATATGCTGCACATTTTCTTCGCCGTTCATAAGGTCCACAGAAAACATGTGCCTGATTTTTGTGGCGCCAACCAGATTCTGGTTACCCAAACATGGTTACAGCCACAGAGTACCTCTGAAAAAGTTGCTTCCCCGTGGAAGGCTCCTAGTGACACCCCTGGCAAGGTGATTTGTTGTAGCTCTTCCACTTTGCATCCCTTAATGTGGGTGGGTGGCGGGGGAGAGAAGCAGCGCCCAGGAATCGTGGGATGGTTACAGGTGGAAGAAGTCACAACGTGGACTTGGTTGTGTGAAAGAGGCAGGGCACTTATTCAGGCAACCATGCACCTTTTTACCAGTCATTCCCATCTCATCCTCACCCCCACCCCCTTGATACACACCACTCAGGCTGTTGGAAGAAAAAGTCTAGTGTTGTCTGAAACCTAAATGTTTTTCAGAGCAGGATTATCCAGGGAGTGGAGGTTTGGGTGTGAACAGCCCAAGACGGAATGGCTTCTCATCTTTCTGTCTCTCAATCCTACCCTACAAGCACATCCATTTTGGCCTTCAATTAGCAGGAGGGGTGGCAGTGGGGAGAAAATTTCGGAACCAGTCGCATGGTCAGCTAAGATTCTTGTTGGCAGATCCCCAAGGGCTTTGTAAGTCCTTTTGTCCCTTTCCCTCTCGCGTCCTCTGTTCATGCTGAGCATGTGTTGATGTCTACAAATTTATGCAGTAAATGTGGAATTCAAATGCTACCTGTCTGTTGCATTTTTTTCTTACTTCTTAAGCGGAAAACTGCATTGCTAGATGGAAAATCCAAAATGGTTTTCCTCCACCTTGGTGGTTTCTAATGATGACTCCACACATCCTAGAAGTTCTCCCAGAGGCCTGTGGGTCTTCTGTGAAGCAGAAGGCAGTGGTCAATTAGCGAGGTTAATGGCCAAGTCTCTGCCACACACACTCCCACTGGCAGATGGCAGAAACCCACGTTGCCACCTCCATTCCACTAGATGCCAGATGAGTCATAGAACCAAGGGTCACCCATTGAATATGGGAGATCCAGGGAATGTGGGAGATTCATTAGGAAGAACTTCATGACGGTCAGAGCTCTTCAGCAGTGGAATGTGCTGCCATGGAGGGTGGTGGAGTCTCCTTTGGAGGTTTTTAAGCAGAGGCTGGATGGCCATCTGTCAGAAATACTGTGATGGGGGTTCCTGCATGGCAAGGGGTTGGACTGGATGGCCCTTGAGGTCTCTTCCAACTCTATGATTCTAGTGTTGGAAGGAGTAAATAGGGCCACTGGGTTAATGTAGGAAATAGGAATCCATATCGAAGCAAATCTGACAGATGTTGGTCCCATTTTCTCTTGACTGCCTCCCACACTGGAGCACTCAACACCAAGAACTAGTGGTTACACAACTAGACTGCGCCTTAAGAGAGCTTGAGTCCATATCAGTCACAAAACTCACAATACAGCTTTGAGCTGCTGATGCTCTTATTCTCACCTACCTTGCAGGTTTTTTAGGAGAGAGTGGCAGTGAGTAAAGCTGTGTGGGCCACCTTGAGATCATTGGTGCAAAGGGGAGATGTGAATGCTACTTGCAAAAAACAATCCCAAAGTCTCACAGTGTTGTTTTGCCTGTGGTTTGTCTCCTGTGGTTAGCTCTTCAGCAAATGTCATTCAGAGGCACAGTGACTATACAACCAAGCGTTTCTTAGGGAGTCAGGCTTCCTTAAACTAACCTCCTCTGGGAATGTTGAATTGGAAACCTCATCACCTCTGCTTGGCATGACCCATTGACATCTCAACTGCACACATCTGGAGAAGTTGTGTTAAATGTTCATGGTTCACTATGGACAGATGGACAGATCGACACATTGGCATCCCACCTTTCTGCTAAACTCTGGGACACAAGGTGGCTTACAGTGGCCGCTGCTCACTTCAATATCACAAGCGCTGGTTCTGCTCTGGTTTTAGTCAGAACTTGACCATGTCTATTGAAACTGATGTATCTTATCCCACCAATAGTTTCAGCACCTTGGAGAGGTCCTGTAGAATTTGTCATAAAATCTGCTGATGATTCACTGGCCCCCACAAATCTTTGGACTTCAGATCTTTTTGGCTATGATGCCCACAGTTGTTTAGCATTGGCGAGACAGGCTAGACATTCTGAGTGCTGAAGTCCAAAACTTCTGGATTCCCAAAGCTTTGCTATTATTGGTTTAGAAACATAAATAACTTAATAGTATCCTTTCCTCCCCATGAGCTTAAGGCAGCATCCATGGTTCTCCTCTGGCATGTTTTGTGCATCACCCTTGTGAAACAGATTAGCCTGAAAAGTAACGACTGTCCAAAGTTCCCCCCAATTAATTTCGCCCCAGTGGAGACTAGGTCTCAAACCTTGGAAGCCCCAGCTTAACATCTAAAACTCTGCAACACGGGGCTTATGAAATAAGTCAGCTTGGCTAGCTGTAAAGGCTGGCAACCCCCTAGTCTTGTTTTATAGACTTTGCTACTAGACAGTCACACTTTCCATGGAACATTTGAGCCGGTCTTCGGGTGCCTCCACCTTGGCTTTTTTACTGGATAGAAAAGCCCCTGGAAATCTCAGTGCTTGTGTACTTAACACAGCTGCTCCCATTTTAAATTACTGGGGAATCTGCAGTCAGGCACACATCTCTTCATAAAGCTGACATTTTTCTTCTTTTCAATTTGGAATTTATTTTTTAAGTTCTCCCAAAAGGTTTAGAGAGAGTGGTGACATTTAGAAACAAGTCATAAAACACCAGAAAAACATTTCTATATATATATAAGGCGGGGGGGGGGCAGAGAGAGAGAGAGAGAGAGAGAGAGAGAGAGAGAGAGTTTCAAAAGGCACTATTAATATCCACACAATTCAGTACAAAACCACATTTTAATCAGCAGGGCTGGGTGTCAAGAGCGCAGCAACCCAGCTGATTTTAATTCAGTTGGGTCTCAAGTGGCCAGAATCCAGCTGCTGATTTACACTTCTGTAAAGGAAATCATGGACGTCTTGGCAGCACATTGCCGCTCATTAGTGAGGTGCTGGTTGCATTCCTGGGCACATGCTCCAGAACACTACTGGTACCTCATTAAAGAGCAGCAATCCACCACCAAGACATACACACTTTCCTTTATGCAGGGGAACTGAGGAAAGGAACAACACCAGATCCAAGTCAGATCAGAGTATTTGAAAAAGCGCTTTGGAGTGGCCAACATGACCCCTGACTCATCATCTTCTCTGGATGCCACTTCTTTCCCAGACTACACAGGCTCCCCAGGTTCAGCTAAGAGGCCATCACCCACCATGTGTTAATTCCCCCAACATATGCAATGGTCTGGAGCGATGTGATAAAGTTACTTGGGGGACCGCGTAGAAACCAAAATGACCGGTGGCCTGCCAACTGCTTGTTGTCCCGAATGGTTGTGCCAGGGTGCCATGAGTGATGGGTGGGTGAGGTGGCTCCATAGCACGAACACACCTCTTTCCTGGAATTCATTGGCAGACTTTGTACAGATGCTGTTCATTCTCTGCCTGGTGTCTTTTCAGGAGCAGCTCCTATAACCAGGACCCCCTTCGCTGCCAGGGGTCCAAAGAAGAGGAGTGGGGTCAAAAGCAGCATTGGGTCTCTTTCATTATTATTATTATTATTATTATTATTATTATTATTATTATTATTAT
>JAHTLZ010000019.1:8464572-8475380 GCA_023846285.1 Phrynocephalus versicolor | reverse complement strand
TTATTATTATTATTATTATTATTATTATTATTATTATTATTATTATTGCAAGTTATTTTTATATCCCACCCTCTCTACTCCTTGGAGCAGAAGGTGGTTTGAGTACCTCCCCTGCTTATCCACCCAGCTGCCCTTTTGAGGTATGTCAGGCTGAGAACGTTCAAGGTCACTCAATGTGCCCCATGGCTTGTAGGAGACTTGAAAATGAATCTCTTGTGAACAAGTGCAGGACTCTTAGGTGAATCCTGGGTCACTTAAACCCACTTAAAAGGCAGTTTTCCAAAAGCTCCAGGTTGAAGAAGGCCAGCCTTAGGGTTTCCCCAACAAACCGTGTGGTACCTCAGTGCAGGCCATGATTTATTTCAGGCAAAAATCAAAGAAAAACAAAACAGGATCTGCTTATATGTTTAGTGTGGCCTCAGAGCCATAAAACTATACTTAACATAGCTACAGACCCTGGCCAAATCCTACTTCCCACTATGTCTACTAATCAACTCTCCCTCCTCTTCTTCCCCTTCCTCCTCTTCCCCCATCGCCTATCCACCACCACCCCAACTCTATATACTAATGAATGTCTGGTATGAAATGTCTATCCCGTCACATATTATATTGCACACCTCATTCTGCTGCTATATGTCTGAATAAGTGGACGTGTCCACAAAATGTTACATTAAAATATGAAAGTTAGTCTTTGAGGTGCCACATGTCTTGTGTCTTTTTGTTTTGTTTTGTTTTGTTTTTCTTTGATTTTTGCCTGAAATTCTTTAAAAGACCAACACAGCTACCCTCTCTGAAACTTCTGCTGTAATTTATGGAGCTTTTAGCACCCCGGAGTCGCGGGCTTTTGGCAGGGCATCCCTGGGAAAACAGGCAGTTGGTGGCTGTTGCTGCAGTTGGGAGGAGGAGGTGAAAAGCTGGTGAAGCCAAGCTGTGCCCCAAAGAAGTCACCCAGTGGGACCTAGAAGCCCAAGAGGAAGGACATGTGGCACCAAAGAGCAGGTGGGGGGGAGACCCCTCCAGAACTACTTAAAACTGCTCATGCTGATTTGCACACACTGGTGCAAAATGAGAAACAGGTTGATTCACTAAGAGAATCACAATACTACACACCCTAGTGAGGTGTGACGTATTGTAAGGTGAGATGACCAGGTGTCCGATGTGTCTGGGACTGAGTCTGCTGTCCAGGTGCTGCTCCCTACGAGTGAGGGCCCCCCACTTGTCTGCTTTGATGTTCTTCAAGTCAGACATGGACTGGAGAGCCCTACAAACGGGGCATGCATGAAAGAGGTTTGCCTCTGTAAAAGAAGGCCAGCGGCCACCCTCAAACTTGAAAACCTTTCACTGGAGGGTGTGTCTCTATTAATCCTGCATCTATGGAATGCTTCCATTTCCCACAGCTGCCTCTGCTCCACGGATGGTTTCATCCACTTCTTTTTTAATGGTCAAAAATAAACCTTTCTTAAGAACATAAGAACATAAGAAGAGCCCTGCTGGCTCAGGCCAAAGGCCCATCTAGTCCATCTTCCTGTATCTCACAGTGGCCCCACCAGATGCCTCTGGGAGTGCATGAGATTAGATATCTGTCTCTTGATACCACTCCCCTGCAGCTGGCCCTTGAAGTACCCTGGTTTTAAGCCTGGAGATGACATGGCTCCATCATGGTTTGTAACCTGTGATGGACTTTTCCTCCAGGAATCTGTCCAATACCGTTTTGAAGGCATCCAGGCCAGATGCCATCACCACCTCCTGTGGCAGGGAATTCAACAGAGTAACAATGCGCTGGGTGAAAAAAATATTTTCTTTTGTCTGTTCTTACTCTCCCAGCCCTCAGTTTGAGTGTATGTCCCCTAGTTCTGGTATTTTGGGAGAGAGAGAAGAGCTTCCCTCTATCCACTTTACTCATGCCCTGCATTATTTTGTATGTCTCAATCATATCCCCCCTCAGGTGCCTTTTTTCCAGACTAAAGAGCCCCAAATGTTTTAGCCTGCACATACCAACCTCTGCCCCCAAATACTGTATGGGCATTTTAAACACTATATGCATGGCTTAAAAAGAGATCATCCGGTGTAGATTAACACATGCCTGGCAGGATTCTGGGCTGTGAATATGGGAAAGGTGTGCCTTTTTTTCCTCTGGGCCCTTTCCCAAGGTGGACATCCAGCCTGGACGTGACCCTTCTAAACTTCATCCAGCCTGCGGAGATGCTAGGATAGAGGTCGAAAATGAGGCAAGGCTACCAAAGCCCTTTTACACTACCCTCCACCCTAGAGGATTCCTCTGAGAGGACAGGTTCAGAATTCATCACAATGGGTTCGCGGTCAACACACCGACTAGCAAAGGATGTACATGACCACCCCTAGTGCGAACACCTGCTTCCCGTTGCTTGTTTTGGCTAACCTTCCACTTTCCCTCTGTGAAAACCTACTTCAGACCTTCCTCTGGAGGATGCATGAGTCATATCCTCCAGCAAAGGCAGAGCGAACATTTGAAGAGGAAGGGAATGATAACTGATCTCAAACCACAAGTATGTTCCTGGGAATTAAAAACAACAACAAAGCAAAGCGTGCTGCTTATTAACCGTCCCATAGCACTTGAAGCACTCTCTGGATGATTTGCAAGTACTGTAATTATGAAGGCTACACATTGCCTCCCCCCTAAAGAAAACTGGCTCCTCATTTTGCCAACCTCGAAAGGATGGAAGGCTGAGTGAACCTTGAGCCTGCTAACTGGAATTGAACCCGAGGTCATGAGCATCGTACAGCACTTTAAACACTGTGCCACTTGGTGCGTTACCCTAAAAAGACACCAAGCCACCTTAGAAGCATTTCGACAAGATTTGGTATATGTTAGGAAGTCAGCTCACACGGGTACTTCTTATCTGGTATCTGAACCATTACTCACAATTCCGATGCCACATTTCTCAAGTTCAACCAAGACTCCGTCAAATTTGTTGGGCTTGCTACTGGTTTGCCACAGTTTCTAAACTCCTATATAGAGATGGGCACGACTCAAAAAATATTTTTTTATTTTTTGTTTGTCGTTTTGGGGTCCGTTTCGGTTCGTTTTCGTTTTTCAGGGGGGGGGGTTTGCACATTTTTCGTTTTCGTTTTCGTTACGAAACGAAACGAAAAAACAAAACGAAAATGAAAATTTTTCGTTTTCGTTAGCATTCTTTTCATTGGAATGTGTCTGCCATAACAAAAACAAAAAACAGGGCAAAATTTTTCATTTCGTTTTCATTTTCGTTTTGTTTTCTGGAAATTTTTCGTTTTCATTTTTGTTGCGTAACGGAAACGAAAAACGAAAACGAAAACAAAAATTTCACTGAGTCGTGCCCATCTCTACTCCTATGTCATGATTACAACCTGTGGATACCTTGGACTGGGCTGGGAGATTTTGCTCACAAAACTGGTGCTCTGAGCCACGCAGAACTAAGAGATGCTGATACCTAAGTGCTGAGATAAGAAATGGGAGGAGCAGAAGCATTGCTTATCAATGGCAGTGGAGAAAGGAGGGGAAGTACATGGGGTGACAGTGGAAGTCTGGGGGGTGGGAGGAAAGATCTTTCTGGGTTGCAATTCCCCTCTAGCAGTTTTGGATTCTAGGAGTTGCAGTCCAAAGACAAACTAACTTGATCCCCTTCTGGACAAGACAACACAGCTCTTCCTGTCTTCAAGTGGAAGGGAAGTTTTTTCTCCTGATCTCAGGTTCCCACTTAGAAGAACCAGCCGTAAAGCATCTCAGTGCTTTCCATGGCTATCCAGGTCCACCCTCTGCTCCAGCAATGGGGTGGCCGTGTTTTGCTGGTGAGATGTACTTGTGGCACGCTGTCACCTATGCACAATTGACTTACGTTCCTGCAATGCCCAGTGGCATGTCCAGGGTCAGGTGTCTGCACTACTGCAAATCTGAACACACACACACACACACACACGGCTTCAGAAGAACAACATCCACCAAGGTACACTTCATTTTCTCCTGATCCTATCCTAATAGCAGATATAAACTGGACCTCGGCTGGATGTTAATCACAGAGGGACGATGTGCCTGTCATTTTTGCTAGAAGCAAAACAAGTCGAGGAGCCGTGTAGCCCTCACAAAAACCAAATACAAAAGTGGAACGGGTGATACCTTTAGGCTACTATAAAAAATAAAATAAAAACATTGCTAATATTTCGGGGCAAAACCCCTTCCTCAGAGTAGTACCAATAGGTTATGACATGGCAAAAGATGGATTTGCCAGGAGTTATTTCTTAGATGTAAGGTCCTTGGCCACTCTCTCTTTGTCTGTCCTTCAAAAACCACGAGCTGAACATGACCACCGTCTGCAAAGCCACGGCACGCACCAACACACAGGGGATGGATCCCAGCTCTCACCCCGCCATGCCCGGACAGATCACATCATGACAACATGAAGCAAACACCACGGGGAGGGGTGTGCCAACAGAGGAAGCCCCCTAAGGCAGGGGCATGCTGTCAGATCGCAGCTTCTCTTCTTTCTCTTGGTGTTCAAAAGAGTCGTGAGCCTGTTCCAGGGCTTCGATGACTTCTAACAGGTGGGCAGCTCTGGACGTCCTTACACTGTTCGCACCTGAACCTGTGGAGGCGGGGAGGGCAGAGGAGAATGAAGGGTGGTGGTGGTGATGGGGAAATCACAGGCAGAGAATTATTCCTGACTTTGGAGAGGCTGAGACACAGGTGGTGACTTGGCACAGAATGGTGGCCCCCATCAGTAAGGACAGAGAGAACAACCTTGTCCTGACATTATTCCTGACTTTGGAGAGGCTGAGACACAGGTAGTGACTTGGCACAGAATGGTGGCCCCCATGAGTGGGGACAGAGAGAACAACCTTGTCCTGACCTACCAGAGCCTCGTTTTCCCTTTCACTCCGGGTGGCCACTCCCAGAGAGGCCCGAAAGGTTTCCACCCAGAACTGGGCTTTTTCGGTGGTGGCCCTGGCACACAGGAATAAACTGCCAATGGAGATTAGGCTGGCGGATTTGCTGTCATCCTTTAGAAGGGCTTTAAAGACCTGGCTCTTCAGGGAATGCTTTGGGGACCTCCATGCACTTTCTGACTGTGATTCTGTTTTGCCTGTCTTGTTGCCAGCACCAGCCTTTCTTGCCGGATTTTATCCTTCATTATGGTCGTTTGCTATGTTATTTCTATTTTAGTTGTACCTTTTAATACCCTCATATTAGTAATATTGTATTTAGTCGCATTGTACTATTTCTTTTTTTCATTATTTGTATTGTGTTTGGGTATGTTAGGGGTTGTTGATCTGGGCAGTTGCTTTTTTTTTTTTTTTTTTTTTGGGAATGTGCTGTACGCCGCCCAGAGTTCCCATGGGAAAATTGGGTGGTCAATAAGCATAAAAATAAATAAATAAAATAAATAAAAATATCCTTCCCCCTAAAAAAAAAATCAACTGGCAATCTAAGCCAACTCAGAGGAAGTTGGTAGGAAGTGAAATGACCTGCGCACCCGTACCAGAAAGCTAGTGGTGAGGGCTTCTGGGCATTTCAGTCCAAGAATATTTTGGGGACCCGGGAATGGGGACCACTGCTACATAGCATCACCCCTGGGGCACAGTGGGAAAACAAAAAGCATAAAGCACCACCTACACAGAATCATAGAGCTTGAAGGGGCCTCTAAGGTCATCAAGTTCAACCCCCTGCTGCAATGCAGGAATGCAAATCAAAGCAGACCTCAAAGACGGTGATCCAATTTTCTCTTGAGTGCCTCCAGCCTTTGAGCGCTCACCACCTCTTGAGGTTTTTGGTTCCATTGCTGTACTGCTCTCTAACATTTGAGACACCTACCCTGATATTCGGCCTACATCTGGGTTCCTGTACCTTGAGCCCATCATTATGCCTCCGGCACTCTGCAATGATTGAAAACAGATCCTGCTCCTTCTGTGGGAGGCTAACATCCAAGAACTTGAAGCCTGCTATCCTATCTCAGAGCTGCCTAGATGCCCTAAGCACATCCGATCTCACCTGATTTCGGAAGCTAAGCAGGGTCGGGCCTGGTTAGTCCTTGGATGGGAGACCCCCAGGGAATACCAGGTGCTGTAGGCGCCTGGAGTAGGAACTGGCAAACCACTCTAGTATTCCTGCCAAGAAAACTCCATGGACATGGCATCACAAAGAATTGGTCACAACTGTAACGAGTAGACACAACATACACAAACATCCTATCTCAGACTTCTTTTCCTAAGGCTAAACATATCCAGTTCTTTCACTCTTTCCTCATAGGGTGTTTTCCAGTCCCCTCCGCCTCCTCTGAACTTGGTCCAGTGTGTTGGCATCCTTCTTAAAGCATTGGGAGTGGGATTAGTACTTCACAAGACTTGGAAACCATGTTTTATTGCAGGCATGTCCAAACTTTGGCCCTCCAGATGTTTTGGACCAAAACTCCCACAGTCCTTTGTCATTGGCAATCTAAGCTTAGAATTCTGGGTGTTGTGGTCCAAAACATCAGGAGGGCCAAAGTTTGAACATGCCTGCTTTCAGGCATGTCCAAACTTCGGCCCTTTTGACATGCCTGGTCTAAGTCATAACATTATCCAAACACATCACTTGTAAGAGGAGGTGATCCAAGAGTTAACTCAGCCTACTGACAGCGTGTAAGCTGATCAATAAAGCTACAGCAGAAATTGCCAATTAGCACCTTGCTAGACCTCATTCAGGGCAGCTTCTGTTGTCGGACCTCTGTGCAAACGCAGGCTCTCTGGCTCCATCCCTGCTGACTTCTGCCAACGGTGTGTCATTTGGAGAAAGCCAGCCATTTCATCCACGGAAACCCATTTTGAAACATGGCAGGTCACAGCAGATCAAACTGTATTTTCCCCATTGTGTAACTCCAGCCTCTGTGTGCTTGCTTGTTCTCCACCTCACCTCACCTCACCCTTATGTCGCTGTCTGTGGTTCTGACAGGTTTCCAGATTTGCTTTTCAAAGCTTTTCTTGTTTCCATCTACAAAAAAAGGGGCACCGACTGTTTCCTGAAGCGGTCAGCAAAGGAAGGACAGAACTCTCTGGCCTCTGGCTGGTCAGGAGGAAGTCTTTAAAGGAAGTCCAAGTTGACGTCCAAATCTATCGGTGAAATGATGATCGCTGTGTGTTTTAAAGTACTAAAAATTAGACCCATGGGGTAAGAATTACCTTTGGTTGTAGGGGTGGGATTTTTGGAATTAATGGACGCTCGGTCCCATGATTCAGTGGGAAGTCTTCAATGCACATGATGGGGTTAGTAGTCATGATCCAGCAGCAACATTCATCGAGATGAGGAGCAGTTTCCCACTCCATGCTGTTCAGTTTCCACTAGAACATGTTTTCCCATGAACCTTTGTGACCCACAGGAAATTCTGAAAGTTATCGAGGGCTCCCAGTTCCATTCTGATTATTTAATTTATCTATTTAAAATGCTTCTATTCCCGCTTTCTCCCCAAAACAATCCAAAGCCCAATGAACGATGGACATTCCTTCAATTCCAACAACAACAACAACAACAACAACAACAACAACAACAACAACAACAACAACACATCCCAACACGGTTTTACACATCAGGAGCGTGACCAGGATGGTTGAAGGTCTGGAAGAAATGTCTTATGAGGAGCGGCTTAGGAAACTGGAAATGTTTAGCCTTTCAAAAAGAAGGGTGTGGGTGGAATATGATAGCTATGTTTAAATATTTGAAAGGATGTCATATTGAAGAGAGAACAGGTTTGTTTCCCATGGCTACAGAGACTAGGACTCGGGGCAATGGTTTCAAACTATAGGAAAAGATATTCCGTTTGAACATTAGGAAGAACTTCATGACAGTTAGAGCTGTTCAGCAGTGGAATGTGCTGCCATGGAGGGTGGTGGAGTCTCCTTCTTTGGAGGTTTTTAAGCAGAGGCTGGATGGCCACCTGTCAAAAATACTGTGATGGGGGTTCCTGCATGGCAGGGGGTTGGACTGGATGGCCCTTGAAGTCTCTTCCAACTCTCGGATTCTATGATTCTATGCGTCTCATTGACCTCTCTGCACTGGATTCCGGTGAGATTTTGAAGTCTGTGGCATTGGGCGGAGGAGGCATGGTTCGCAGCTGGCAGACAAGACACAGGATTAGGCCCACCTTCTTTCGTGCCCATGATGTACATTTGCAAACAACAAAGCTAGACGTTTCATCAGTCTCTCTTTCAACATCTCCCCCACCTTGGCCAACCCATCAGTCTCTGACCCCATGAAAGTTCCATTTAATTTATTTAGTAATTTAATATATTTAGGCGCAGTCTTACTCCTGAAGAGGGCCGGAAGGCAACTTGCGGTGTTAAACAGTATTAAAAGGGACACAGTGCTACAGCATTTGAAAATAATTCAACAGAGATTATATTAAAACTGGACGATGAAGGGAAAAAACCACACACTTTTCCTTAAACAGTATGATAGCATGCGCCGCTCTCCTCTGCCGCACAGCCCTGTAGAGTAGGCCAATCTGAGAGAAAATAACAGGCCTGATTCATTCGGTGCGTTTCGAGGCTCTCCATCAGAATTAGAACCCAGATCTCCCAATTCCCAGGCCAGTGCTCTAACCACTCTGCTTCCTCTGCTCTGACTCGCTAGGATGAAAGGCAATCTGCCGCATGGAGCGGAGCTTTCCCTTGGCTGTACTAACTGCACGCCATCCAAGGGACAACGGCTCCCTCCAAATCCACCAGTGTGGTTGTCGGCCATTATCCCACACATCAATGGAGTTTGTCGTCCAGGATTCCCAGTGCAGACTGCATTTCTGCTGGGCTCCTACGAGCAACGGCAAGATCAGGGAAGCCACAGTCCTTATTATAATAACCCGAGGCTTCCATCCTCGCCCACCCCACCCCACTAGCTGGAGGGCTGTTTGCTTTCCAGGACCATGAGCCTCAACCATTCATCCAGGAAATGCAATCGTTCACGGTTGATTAAGGGTATACAGAGCCTTCATTGCCATGTGAGGGCAGAATAGAAGGCAGCCTCCCTCCCTTATATGATTGCCTGGAGTCTACAGAACGGGGGAGATTCCGGAGAGGAAACAACCTATCGCAAAGAGGAAGGGGTGCAGAAGGCAGAAGATCCCTCCGGTTTCTGTCCCTTTCAGAGTCATGGTAGACTAGCTTGCCACGGCCGGCCTTTTTAGCCTCCGGCCTCCATCGGCTGAGCTCCTGTGACGTGGCAAGATAGTCATAAGCATGCCAAGATGCTTGGAGGAAGAAAAGAAAGGAAGATTGAGTCAGGGAATGCTGAGGATCTGCCGCTTGGAAAAAGAGAAGTAGAAGATTTTTCTGCTGGCAATTTTAGGTGACTAGATAAAGGGAAAGATGCTGATGCAGTAATATGTTGGTTTAAGAGTAACTTGGTTTAAGAGCGTTTTGCAAGACAAGCAAACATTTCTTCTCAAATTTGCCTTGATCAACAAGCAATGTCTTTATATACAAGCACTGGGAGCAGGTTACACGATGCAAGTGAGACAATGGAGGCTCTCCCTCCCTCCCTCCCCCTGCTGGATTGTGGGTGATTGTCTGGAACATCCCATCTCAGGCAGCCTCCAAAGCAGAGGGAGGATAGAGGAATAGAGTTATCCTTTGCAACAGCCACAAATATTTTCACAGGGGAGTGCAGGTTAGGGTTTTATTTTTCTTTATATTCATATTTTTTCTTTAATTTGTTTTCAACATTCATTCTTATTTTTTCAAACCATTTCCAGCCATTGGGGCAGCTAGTCAAGTGTGTATAGGGCTACAACTTGCACTTTATTGTTGTCACATTAAAAATACAGAGTAAAACCAAGTTGCTAGGGCTAGAGTTAGGGTTAGGGTATAGGGTATAGGGGTGTGGTGGCTCAGTAGACTAAGACTTCCAAAAACTGTTGGCTGCAAAGTCGGCAGCTCGGCGGTTCAAATCCCGGGTGCCACACAGTGGAGCGAGCTCCTGCTGTTAACCCCAGCAACCTAGCCGTTTGAAAGCATGTCAATGCAAACAGCAGGAAGGTAAAACAGTGTTTCCTTGTAGCCATGCCGGCCACGTGGCCATGGACTTGCACAACACTAGCTCTTTGGCTTGAATATGGAGATGAGCACCGCCCCTAGAATCAGACACAACTAGCACGCATGTGCTGGGCGAACCTTTACCTTTTTATAGTATGTAGTCTATGGAGCCCCAGAATGAATCATGAGTTTCCATCAATTCTTATGGGGAATTTTGCTTTGATATGAGAGTGTTTTGGTTTACAAGCATGTTTCCAAAATGAATTGTGCTCGTAAGCCAAGGTATCCCTGTGTTTTAATAAGTAGCTACATTGTTTTGATAAAGAAATCAACAAATCACTGCCTTCACTGGCCTTCTCCCTTTCAGTGGAGAAGTGAGAGAGCTCGGTGAGGGAGAGCTTCCAAGAAAGGCACCAAGGATGGCTGGGCCATGAGGAGCCTATCATGCAGAAGAAAGCAGACTGCTGGGAGAGCCAACTCCCATCACCTGTAGGAGAGCCCCGGGAGTGGTCCCAAATGCATTGTGCATTCTCAGCCTCTCAGGTTCTGGCAAACAAAGAGAAATAGTCATACCTTTTTGCACTGCACTCCCTGGATCCCGGGTGGTCCCTTTGTTTGCAAACTCCTGATGCTTCTCCCTGGAGAGCAAGAAGGATGTGTTACTGGGCTGCAGAGCTTTACATGCCATCAGGTGGGGCCATTGATCACCCACCACTGCAAGGTTTAAAAAGGAGAGCTTTATAGACAACACTTTCTTTCTTTCTTTCTTTCTTTCTTTCTTTCTTTCTTTCTTTCTT
>JAHTLZ010000019.1:8437418-8460751 GCA_023846285.1 Phrynocephalus versicolor | reverse complement strand
ACCTTCATCATCCTTCACTCTGGGATGATCGAGAACAGACCCTGCCCTTCAAATATTTGAAAAGTGCTATCCTATCACCTCCAAGTCTTCTTTTCTCTAGGCTAAACGTCCCCAGTTCATTCAGTCTCTCTTCATAGGGGTCAGTTCCCAGCACCCCAATCATTCTTGTTGCCTGCCTCTGAACGGGTTCCAGTTTGTCAGCAACTTTCTTTAGGTGTGGTGTCCAGAACGGGACACAGTACTCAAGTTGAAGCCTAATGAGTGCCTGATAGAGAGGGACAAGCACTTTGCGGGATTTGGAAATTGTTCTTAACATAAGAACATAAGAAGAGCTATGCCGAATCAAGCCAAAGGCCCATCTAGTCCAGCTTCCTGTATCTCATAGTGGCCCCACCAGATGCCTCTGGGAGTGCATGAGACTAGATCTCTGTCTCTTGATACCACTCCCCTGCATCTGGCCCTTTAAGTGCCCTGGTTTTAAGCCTGGAGATGACATATCTCCATCATGGTTTGCAACCTGTGATGGACTTTTCCTCCAGGAATCTTTCCAATCCCCTTTTGAAGGCATCTAGGCCAGATGCCATCACCACATCCTGTGGCAGGAAGTTCCACAGACTAACAACACACTGGGTAAAAAATATTTTCTTTTATCTGTTCTCACTCTCTGAACCCTCAATTTGAGTGGATGTCCCTGAGTTCTGGTATTTTGTGAGATGGAGAAGAGCATCCCTCTATCCATTTTACTCATGCCCTGCATTATTTTGTATGTCTCAATCATATCCCCCTCCCCCGTTAACGCAGCCTAACATGGCCAGGCTGGTGGGAAAGGACAGCTGTAATGCAAGTCAAGCTTCTCTAGATGAAGAGTTTTCAAGCTCTTCATCCTTACCTTACATTGAAGGTACATGGTAAGCAGCTGGCTTCCGTTGTCCCGTGTTATTATCTGCATTATGTACGGCTGCTGGAAAGCATTTTCATCTACACGCTCTACAGCACAGATCTGCTGAACGGGGATGGATGTTCGGACCTGGAACGAAAGTCAGGTTGGGCAAAAAACCCTCAGTGATTTGACCGTCATTCCCAGAAGCCTCCAGCCACCAAGTCATTCTGGGTGTTCCGCCCCAGAAAGTAATTTCCCCAAATTCTGGAGGAGCACGACTCTCCATTTCCCAATCCTTCCTCTGAAGACACTGTGTGTGTGAATGGGCTGGTGAATGGGGATTTTCTTAAGGAAGTGTGCAAGAATGTTCTCATCTTGCAGCACTAGCAGAGAAGAGCATATTATTCATTAAACCAATTAAAAAGATCCCAATCAAAAGAGAACAGATCTGTTTTCCATCTGAGAGGACGCATCATTAAACAGGGCGTGGTAGTTTATCTGAAGGGAATGGCGTGACTCCATGTAAGTTGCTATAACCTTTATTTATTGGCATTTTATACCAGACCCATTAGCACAGGGCACCATTCTGGACAGTTAATGACCAATAACATCAAACAGGACTAACAATAAATCAAACTGAAACAAAGATAGAAATAGTAGAACTTATCAACTCAAGAGATCACAAACAAGGATGCCGTAAACAATGATCCATAACAGGTGACAGGCAAGCTTACACAAGGGTGCCCTCAAAGGGCTGTAATAGAATTTAGAGATGGAAACATAATGGCTTTAAAAAGGGACTGGGTAAATCCAGAGATGGCAAGGGGTAGTGGTCAAGTGGCTACTAGCCATTCAATGATAGCTGTACACCACCTTCAGAGTTGGAAGCAGATTCCTCTATATATTGGCGAATGGGAAATGCAAGATGAAGAGCTAAACGGCTGTCCTGTCCAGCTGGTGAGTTTCCCAAAAGAACAAGGGGGCCAGTGTGAAAACAGAATAATGGATTAGGCGGTCCATTTTCGGGATGTGAAAAATTCCTTTTCTGGGCCACAGCTCTCCCTATCCTTAGTGATGGAGGCCGTCGAGGATTTGCAACCTTGTGAGTGTGAATGCTGGGTTTAAAGACTGGGCTACAGACGACAGAGCACCCACCTGCCACTCTGGAGATTTGGAGTAGGAGAGGCTCTCATTGCTCAGCCAGAAGTAGCGTTTCTTGAACGTGAAGCGAGAGACCAACTGGAGGCCGTCCGCCTTGTGCTTGTGGAGGTAGCCCTCTTTGATGGTGGCCGTTGGGTGGAACGGCGTCCATGCCTGCTTCTCGTTGGCTTCTGAGGAGAGCAACGAGAAACACTTTGATCTCTCAGGGAGAACAGATGCACCAAATGGGCGCAAAAGACACGGGTTCAACCACAGCCAATGCCTATTCCCCTGGATTTCAAAATGCACATAAGTACACATTGCAAGAATTCTCAGAGGTGCAATGATTTTAGTATTCCTGCTTGGAATATCAGCTCTTTTCTACTATGCCTACAATTCTTTAGGTGCCTGGGAAATGCACAGAAGAGGGTGCAACATCCAATTCCTTGGGAAACTATGTAAACAAATAACCACCACAAGACTTCTAGTCCTTATAGCTTAAAATTGGCATCAGACTCCCTCCCTCTTCTTTCTACTATGCATTTCTCTCCTTTGCCTGAAAGCCCGTTTCAGGATGCTCCATGGGCAGTGCTGGAGACAGAGAGCACCCTTCCCCTTTCAGGTAGATCCTGCTGTTGGGTCCAACACCAGATATTGCCCGGTGGATACAAAAAACAAAATCCTTCCAGATCTCAGAAGAAAAGAGCCATTGCCCTTCAAAGCAAAGCCCATGGTCCCTTTGTTGATATATTCATCTCATTTCCCCCTTTTTGTACTTCCGTCCAATGATGTGAGCATCATAGGATGGATGGCTTGGGCAAGTCCATGCTGGATGATGCTACTAGGAGTCTAGACCTGACAACCATCAGCTTCCTGTCTGTATTGCTCCCAGCTTCTGTAACACCTTCAGATCTCTTAAAATCTGCATCCAAAAGAGGGAGACCACTGAATCAGAGGGTGTTCCCTAAGTGTTGATGTGGCAGACGCCCTTCGTTCAATGCATCCTCTTTAGCTGGGACTAAGGAATGGCCCTTGAAGTCTCTTCCAACTCTATGAATCTATGTCCAGGATGACTGAAGGTCTAAACTTTTATCTATGGCTCTCACTACCATTCCCTCAACTCTGGCTTGATCTCGTTTCGGAGAGCCGCGCGAACAGAGCTCACCATTCGCAGAGTCCACATTGATGAGCTTGTCCAGGAAGTCCTTGACTCGTCCAATGCTGGACAGGATGAAGGGATGCAGGGGCTCCATCCATTGCTCTTTGCCGTGCCCGAGCTGAAGGCCCAGGTTGCCAATGCTCTGGACCGCCTGCCGGGAGAGGAAACAGGCACATCAGGGACCGTACAGGAAGAAAATGAGTGGGGGAGGCAAGGAGAGAACCCCTCCCCTCCCATTTTTGACCTCTTCATTTACTGTAGTTTTCCATCTTATAAGGCCCCCATGTATAAGACGAACCCCCCTCACACACTTTTCCAACCCAAAATTTCAGTTTCGCAACTGTGCAGTTCTCGCCTCAGCTCTTACCTCTGTGTATAAGACAACCCTCTATTTTTATACAGTGGTACCTTGTATAAAGGAATTAATTCATTCCAAATGAAATTCTGTTAAGCAAATTTTCCTTTGTACAAAATTTCCCATAGGCATGCATTGAAAATAGATTAATCCCCAATCGCAACTGTTTTCTATTACATGGATTTGCCCCATAGGTGATTCTGTTAGGTGATTTCCCCCATCTCCAGACATTTTTTTCCTTTAAGCGGATTTTCTGTTAAACAAACTGCTTGTTAAACAAGGGTCCACTGTAGTCTTATACATGGGAAGATGCTGTAGAATGATAGAACCATAGAGTGGGAAGAGACCTCAAGGGTCATCCAGTCCAACCCCCTGCCATGCATCACAATATTTCCGACAGATGGCCATCCAGCCTCTGCTTAAAAACCTCCAAAGAAGGAGACTCCACCACCCTCCTTTGTGGCAGCATCTTCCACTGCCGGACAGCTCTGACTGTCATGAAGTTCTTCCTAAGGTTCAAATGGAATCTCTTTTCCTGTAGTTTGAAACCATTGCCGCGAGTCCTAGTCTCTGAAGCCATGGAAAACAAACCTGTTCCCTCTTCAAGATGACATCCTTTCAAATATTTAAACATAGCTATTATTTAAACATGTATTTGACTTTGGTTTCTAACATTCTGCATTCTGCTTTGCCTTCAGCGAGCTCACGGCAGTCTTACAGAGTGGACTAGTTCGTTCTTCTGAACTCCAGAAGTGTAGAGGAAGAGGGATCCCCTGCCAATACCAAGAAACCCATCGCTGATGCTTTCCCAACAGGTGGACAGTGAACATCAATTTAGAAATGTGCAGGGAAGGCAACCCAGAAGGGACTGAAGGTAGATGTAGACTGGATGCAGACTGATTTTTAGTGACCCTAATAGGTCTTTTTAAGGTAAGTGCAAAGAGCGGTTTTACCAGTTCCACTCCCCCAGTACGTTTCTGTCACTCTATCTGCTACACCACAGTAGGAACCAAAAAGAGGCTACCTTGGCCAGAAGCAAGAGGGTACGGCTAGTCTGTGGGTCTGCATGCTGGTCTCGGAGGTTGAACAGCTTCGGAGTCAGGATGGCAGGAGCAAAGAACCGGAGGAAAAGGAAACCACTGATGGCAATGTATTTGACATCCTGGAATTACAAACAGCCAGAGAAACCGATCTTGCCTGATTTCAGAAGCTAAGCAGGGTCGGCTCTGGTCAGTACTTGGATGGGGGACAACCAGGGAATACCAGGTGCTGTAGGCGCCTGGAGTAGGAACTGGCAAACCACTCCAGTATTCCTGCCAAGAAAACTCCATGGACATGGGGTCATGAAGGGTCAGTCACGACTATAACGACACAACACACACAGAGAGAGAAATCAAAACCCAACCAAATGCAGCAGGTCATAATAGTTATTTTTTTAAAAAAGTCAACAAAACTAAGTGAAAACAAAACAAAACCAAACTATCTCAGAACAAACATCTGCCATGAAAACGGTCATGTATTTCTAGATGGGCTTTTAAAATTAATTAACATAAGAACATAAGAAGAGCCTTGCTGGAACAGGCCACAAGCCCATCCAGTCCAGCATTCTGTCTCACACAGTGGCTCGCCATTTGCTTCAGGGTATTCCCAAGCAGATGTCGTCACCTGCTTATGATTCCCTGCAAATGGCATGGAGAGAGATCCTGTCTCTCTCTCAAACCTAGATGTTGTCCTTAGGCATCCAGAATGATAATCATTGATACCCTTGTTCTCCATGAACTTGTCCAGTCCTTTCTTAAAGCTGTCAAGGCTGACAGCTGTCACCACGTCTTCTGGCAGGGAGTTCCACTGACCAGCGATCCTAGAACAAGGGTATTAAGGGAATCTTAAATAGGACAATACATTCCCAACTCATCACCTTCCTTCGGGGAGTCCTGACTCCAAAGCATAGAGCTTTTCCCATTTTTTCCAGGCCATGTCAATGTGAACCGAAGGTTGGCCAGTGTTTCATGGTGAGGCGGGCCTGCTCGGAACTCCTTTCACAACAAGATGGCCCACTTAACATGCCATTTTGTCATACAAAGAAGTCGAAGGTTCCAATGCCAAAGGAAAATAAAACTCCTTAGCATCTGAAGCAAAAACAGGGGAGGGGGTGGTAACTGTTGTGAGTAGAGATGGGCACGAATAAAAAAAATGGCATTTCGTTTGTCGTTTGTCGTTTGGAGGGTCCGTTTCGGTTCATTTCCATTTTTCGCAAATTTTCACAAAGAATTCATTTTCATTTTTCTTCGTTTTGTTACCATTTTGTTACCATTTATTTCAATTTTTTGTGATTTTTTTTTAGGATTTTAAGCAATTAACTCATATTGCAGTAACAGAAACGAAATGCACGACAAAATTTCCGGTGTTTCTGTTCGTTTCGTTTCATTTTAGAGACAAAATTCATTTGTCATTTCGTTACGTAACAAAATGAAAAAATGAAAACAGAAATGAAAAATTGTTCGTTTCGTGCCCATCTCTAGTTGTGAGTTTTTTTCGGCCTGTTTGGCCATGTTCTGGAAGCTTCTTCCATTTCCAGGAAGATAAACTTCCAGAATACGGCCAAACAACCTGGAAAACTCACAACAGCTATCAGATCCAGGCCCTGAAAGCCTCTGAGAATACAGAAAGAGATGGTCTGATTCCATTTGGCCTTTGCATCATGTGATCAGATTCAAAGAGTTAGAATCCATCCATTGTGCTTCCCATCCTACGTGCAGGTAGAGCTGCCTCCTGAATGTGGCCGGGAGGTGTTATTTGCTCCACCGTAGCACCATCAGTCCCAGCCCGCCCTCCAAAGTCAACCTTCGGCACATTCACACCCTCTTGCCTCAGAGATGAAAGGCAGAATACGTCATAAAAAGTTATTTTGCAGTACTACAATTACTGGAATTGTCTGGCCAGCAACACAATTATTGTATTTTTTTTGTCCTATAAGATGCACTTTTCCCAACCTCAAAAGTAAGGGGAAATGTCTGTGTGTCTTATAGAGCAAATACAGCAGTCTCCACTACATATATATCACAGATTTTCATTTAGAGATAAGATACCTGCACAGAGTCTCTCCCATTTCGTGCTGCAACCGGGATACTGCAGTTCCAAACACCTGGTTTGCAAAGAGGCTTCCTCCCGGGAGCCTCTCCCCACCCATCCCCTTCTGCAGCCAAGATTCCCCAGTCAAAAAACACCTTGTTTGCAAAGAGGTCTCCACTCCCCTTCCCTTCTGAAGCCTGGATTTAACAGCTCCAATTACCTGGTTTGCATGTCTTCCCTTTTGCAGTTTGGATCCCACAGCCCCAATTACCTGGTTTGCAAACCTCCCCTTTTGTAGCTTGGATTCCGCAGCTCCAATTACCTCATTTTTCAAGCCTCCCCTTTTGCTGTTTGGATCCCACAGCCCCAATTACCTAGTTTTGCAAACCTCCCCTTTTGCAGCTTGGATCTCACAGCTCCAATTACCTCGTTTTCAAGCCTCCCCTTTTGCAGTTTGGATTTCACAGCCCCAATTACTTGGTTTGCAAACCTCCCCTTTTGTAGCTTGGATGCCACAGCTCCAGTTACCTCATTTGCAAGCCTCCCCTTCCTCCACCACAAAACCTTAGGCTAAACATTTCTTGTTTTTCTCCTCTAAAAACTAGGTGCGTCTTATGGCCTGGTACGTCTTGTAGGATGAAAAAAATACGGGTATATTACCTGGTTCTCAGCTTCTGGAAAGGACTCGGACACACGCTTATGCAACCTCTTGAAGGTCACTCTCATGGCAGCAGGGCATGTCTCGGTTGAGCCCACGATGGCCTCCATGATGTCCTGCAGATAGCCCTTCAGCACCTCCAAGCTGCTGTCTCGAATCTGAGCTTCAGAGAGGGACCCTTTGAAGGAGATCCGCCTGAGAGAAGTACAAGATGGAGGGGGCACATGTATCACAACTGAAACCGCCCGTCTTGGCCCCATCAACTGCCACCCCAAGCCCTCACTATTACCTCCGCCGCTTTATGTGCCAACCTTGCCAAAGGGGCATAAAAAGGAACACCCGTGCTTAAATTTTAAGCTGGTATGTTGTTTAGAGTGGGAATTGGAGGACCAAGTCTGATAGATAAGGCCCAGTTTGTCAAGACTCTCCTCATTTTCTGGAAGGAATTGCTAGCTTGTTCAATTCTACAACAAACTCTACAACGAAAATCGTTGGCAAAGAAAGGAGTCTGGTTAGAAATGGACACCCATCATAGAGAAGAAGAATGTTTTACAGCAGCCCAGACTATGGTGAACTTCCCAGCTCAGTGTTGTCCCTGATGCAGAGCCATGCTCTCTGGCAGCATCCCAGAGACAATGTTGCCTAGCAACCTGCAGAAACAGCATCTCTCCCAGGAAAGATGCTATCTTTGGAGCAGCTGAAATCCTGATCCACCAGCCGACTACCTGCTCCTCGGTGCTAAGGCTCCATTCACCATTTCGACAGAGAGCACCTTCCATCAATACCTCCCAACTCTGGTCCCCCCACAATGCATTGCTAGAGGTGGGCATGGACTGCCAGTTGAGCAGTGTGTGCCGGTTCGCTTCTCAGCCGAACAGGTGTTCAGGGCCTTGCAGCCCCACCTCCTCCAGTAGAGGCAGTGTCCTGGCTTCCCTGCCATGCTTCTTCTGGGCACTGCCTCTGAGGCATATCCAAACTTCGGCCCTCCTGATGTTTTGGACCACAACTCCCAGAATTCCAAGCCTGTATTGCCAATGGCAAAGGACTGTGGGAGTTGTGGTCCAAAACATCTGGAGGGCCGAAGTTTGGACATACAGTAGGCACTCGCTGGAGAAGGCCAGGCTGCAAAGCAGTAAACACCTCTTTGTGTAATAAACAAACCAGCATGAACTGTTGAACCAGTTTTTGTCCATCTCTATTGCCTTATATTTCTGCTTCCTCCCTTCAGCATTTGCTGTCCCTGACCAAGTTCTGGGCCAGGTGCTTTGTACGACTTCGGAAGTATCATCAATAGTTCCTTACATTCAGACAGGTAGGACTTGATATGTCCAATATCCTTCAATATGAGGAACAACCAACCTTCAGTTGGAAGATTGTTTCCTTTCATCCCTTTCCTCTGACAACAGGAGCTGTCTTCATTTGCTTTGCATTGGGTGCGTGAAGTCACTTTGTTGTTGCTGCTGCAGTGTCATTACAGTCATGACCAACTCTTTGTGATCCCATGTCCATGGAGTTTTCTTGGCAGGAATACTGGAGTGGTTTGCCAGTTCCTACTCCAGGCACCTACAGCACCTGGTGTTCCCTGGTGGTCTCCCATCCAAGTACTAACCAGGCCCAGCCATCCTTAGCTACCAAGATCAGGCAAGATCGGATGTGCTCAGGGCATCTAGGCAGCTGTGAACTCACTTTACCATCAGCTTAATCAGCATGTTGTTTCCTTTTCTGAGGGTGGCGTGAGATTCTGGAGTTGCCATGGCCCCAGGAGAGTGCTGCTCTGGTCTGAGATTAGCAAGGATAAATCTCCCACAGGATTTCCATAGCTTTGAATGCAGCCTTCTGAGGAACAGAGTCCAGTCTAAGGCAGAATTTGGAGTACACTATATGAAGATGCAGCTTCTTGCATCTTGTCTTCCCTCCTGAGTGCCAAGAGCTGTATCGGTTTTGACCACTCGCTCCACACGATCCTCAAAGTTCTCAAAACCTTTCTGGATCACATGATTCCTTGGTTATTATACCCAGTGCAGCTTTGTAATGTTAGTTTAGCATTCCAGTTGACTGAACCTCTGTGACACCAACTGCTGGTATCACAGCATTGCCTTATTTGCTACTTCCCTTCCGTGCTTGTTTCACTCCCTAGCATTTCCAAACTGGAAGTCTGAAAGCTCCAATAGGAAAGAAGAAAATGTCCGTCAGCATGCTCCCTGGAGTGTTTGAACAGAGATTCTTTCTCTGGAAAAAAAACAGGTTCCAGCCATCCTAGTCCAGCAGCAGGGAAAATATGGCAACATGAGTTAAGACAAAGGCTGCTACCTCACCTGAAGAAGATCCTGATCTTCTGAAGGTCCGGTTTTTTCGCTTCCTCCCATCATGTGGCTGAATATGTGGGATAGCAGTTCCCAGGTACAAAGGGGTTTTTAAAGCGCAGTTCAGCCCCATGGCCAGCAGGTGGTGCTAGGATTTTTAAAAGGACCGGCTGACTGGCTCTAGGGCTTGGGGAATTTAAAACAAACAGCACCAGATCCAGCTTCCTGTCGCTAGGAGGGTGGGGGGAAATAAATAAATAAATAAATAAATAAATAAATAAATAAATAAAAGACCAGCGCCGATCGGCCCCAGGAACAGTCAGTTGGCACTATGAGGAAAACATAAGAAAGAAAACCGGATTTTTTAAAGCGAGGCAAGAAATTCCCTACCTCTCTGGTAAGTCTTGGAAACCTCGCTTAAGGGGGCATCACTGTGTTTTGTTTTCTTTTCTTTCTCCAAAAAGCCCAGCGGCTGTGGGGATGACATTTTTGGACACGGTTTATCTACACATTTAATCTGCATTTAAAGGGATGTGGGATACAGGCCAAAGCTGGAAAAGTTTCATTTTGAAGAAGCAAAGTGCATGTCCTGGAAGGTCGGAGGGGACTTCTTCCTCTGAGGTTTAAAGCTGAATTATTTTGAGAATCCTGTCATCCAGTCAGGCACGTTTTGGCATTTCTGTGTTGATCAATTAGCACCAAGGCGTGAGAAACCTACCTGCCAATGATGAGGATGCTCAGGTGCTATTAGTTCTCACTTCATCTGACAGTTCTCAAGGAGGAAAAAGCTTCCTCTACTCAGCCTTGCTCCAAACGGATAGCTCAGAAAACACACATCCACCTTCGGTGACCTTTCTGGTGCCCCCAGGAAATTCCCCTTTCATTTCTAATCCATCCTGGAGAATACCCTGGAGAGCAATGCCTCACAGAACAGGTTGGGAAAGGAAGGGCTGAATTCCACCTTCTGGATTATGTGTTTCCATCGTGTGCAGGGTGAAGAGCTTGGGCTGAGGGTCAGAGACACACTAGGTAGATCCCAAGCAACATGGGAGATGGGTGATATTTTTACCCAATTGCGCCAGCAAGCACAGCAATGTGGCATAGTGAAGAGAGCGACAGTCAAGGATTCAGGAGGGGGTTGTGATGAAAGGGATTTAAGAGTGAAGGTGGCGTTTGCTGCAAGGTTTTCTTTGCTCTTTGCCCCTTATTTTTACAAAAAGGTTACCTACACTTTTACCCAGAATGCCTCAGTAAGAATTGGAATATGACACAAAATGCTAGGGGAAAATGACAGAACTATTTTTACTCCCAGCAATGCTTCTAGCAATACATTACAGTAGGACCCTGTTATCCGCTGGAGATTGGTTCCAGGCCTTCCCATGGATAATGAAAACCGTGGATAAGAGAGAACACCCCCAAATCCCCAAAACTTCTGTTTTGTGACAGTAGCTTGCTTTACAGCTGCTGTTTTGTGACAGTAGCTTGCTTTACAGCTACTGTTTGTGACAGTAGCTTGCTTTACAGCTACTGTTTGTGACAGTAGCTTGCTTTAGGTTGCCGTTTTATGACAGTAGCTTGCTTTACAGCTGCTGTTTGTGACAGTAGCTTGCTTTGCGGCTGCTGAATTATTTATTTATTTTTTTCCTCTGACACCTGATAACTGAATCAGTGGATAATGAATCAGTGGATATAGGGGTCCTACTGTACCTCTGACTCAAGCTGCATCCACCTTACAGTGTCTATGAACACAATCTGATTCCACTAAATATCATTGCTCTCTTATGAGGCTCTGGGATTTTTAGTTTTGTGAGGGAATCTGGAGCTTTCTGCTCAAATAACGACAATTTTCTAATTTGTTTAAGCATCTTAACCCCTATATTGCCATCATGTGCCGTACACACTTTTTGCAGTTAGCCCTGTTTGCACTTGAATAACTAGGTCCCCTGAAACCCAAACCTCTCCAAATTTCGGGGGCTTCCAGGGAAGAGCTTGAGGAAGCTCCCCGGCCATTTCTGTGCAGAAACATGCCTGCCAAGTACCATAATGTTTTGTTATGTTTCATTGTTTATCAGATTGGAGAATTAATGGCTTCCCCTGTGCTACTGCTTCCCGTGTCATACTTTCCAGGTTGAACTTCAATCCGGAAAGTATATTAAGCACTTAGTTACCACTACATAGGAGGAAGCAATTAATTATCCAGTTCAATCAGTGTGAGTAACTTCTTCCTCTGCTGCCACCTTTCCCCTTACTGTCCAACTGAAACCTTTATTTAAAAAAAAACTTTTAAAAATTACTTTGGAGCTTAAAAACTGAACCTCCTGAACCCCAAACAGCTCCAAATTTGGGGAGCTTCCAGGGAAGAGTCCAATGAAGCTCTCCGTTATTTAGAGAGTTTATTTGGTTTCATTTCATTCCAAAACCACTTTAAACATTTGTTAGTAATGAAACGAAATGAAACAAAAGAAACGAAATGAAACACTATATTTCTGTTTCATGCCCATCTCAATTAGCAACACTTGTCGTAGTGCTCCTTATGGGGTTTGGGTAGGAGAAAAGCAATATGGCAGCTAGTAATAGGCATAATGGAAAGCCATCATCCCACACCTAAAATTTCATTGAGAAAGCACCCAACATGTCTTTCACTGAACACTGATTGCATCCTGTGTATTATGGGTGGTATATTTCAACTTGGCACAAAACTGAGCAGAGATAGAAAAAGTCATAAATTTAGGGATTTGGAGGGAGTTGTCATTTCTTTTCTCCCTTCTGAGATCTGCACCTTGCTGTGCCTCAGAATAAAATTACAGTAGTACCTTGTATAAAGGTAGTAATTCGTTCCAAATGAAATTCTGCTAAGCAAATTTCCTACAAATTTACCATAGGAATGCATTGAAATCAGAGTAATCCCTAATGGCGACCATTTTTATGTTGTACGGATTTGCCCCATAGACAATTCTGTTAAACAAATTTCCCCTATCTCCGGAATTTTTTATGTTGTACAGATTTTGTGTTATACAAACCGTTTGTTATATGAGGGTCCACGGTCTTCTTCTCTCCTCACATTCAAGGAGGCCCATTCAGAGACAGAAACACTCAAGCCAAGCGGGTTCCCAGCCCTCACTTCCTGAAAAATGGCTCCTCCTTTGGTCTCTCACCTGGTCCGGCTCGGCTCAATCTTGCACGGATCCAGCTCCACATACTTCTTTTCCTCAAAAATCCGGTTAATGATGGACTTCAATACTTCATTCAAGTAAGGCATTCCTACGACCTGAAGAACCCCAGAAAACACAAAAGAAAAATAGGATGATGTGAGAGGAAAAAGAGATATGCTCACCGAGTGGGGAGGGGGAAAACATATGCGCAGGCATATAATATAACAAGAAATTGCAACCATCAGTGTGGCACCTGACAGGAGCCCTAAGCTCAATGTCTGGTTCCAGCTTTGGAGAGATATATTCCAGCTTTGGAGATATATGTTAATTCCTTTGCACAAATTTCCCATAGGAATTTATTGAAAATGGATTAATCCCTAATTGTGACAATTTTTCTGTTGTACTGATTCGCCCCATAGGCAATTCTGTGAAGCGATTTCCCCCTATCTCTGGAAATTTTTTCCTTTAAGTGGATTTTCTGTTAAACAAACTGTTTGTGATGTGAGAGGTGTGTTGTGTGTGTGTGTGTGTGTGTGTGTGTGTGTGTGTGTGTGTCTGACTTATGTCACTGCAATTACGCTGGTTTAAATAATACTTAGAATCCACCCCTATATTTTAAACATTGTATATACAGTAAAGCATTTAAAAGTAACCAGTTGATGGTTGTCATTTCTTGCTTGGAATATGGTCAATAAGTTCATCACAGCATCTATATTAGACTGATTAGAATAAATATCAAAGATGCAAAAGGCCACCCTTAAAATCTCCTTGTGCTAACATTCTCAAAGGTATGTTGAGATGGGTGAGAGTTTCATTTCAGAATAGTTTTGATTTTAAGAAACTAACATTTATAACACTTTTTCACATTTTGAGATTTAAAAAACAGTGGAAGAAAACCATAGCCAATAGATTTGTCCATCCAAGCCCAGAGCTTTGAACATTTAACTAGGAAACATTTAGGGGCCTTGTTCAGAAGTCAGAACTCAATAGGATAATGCAAAAATAAGGAAGATGATACTTTGAAGAGCTTCGAATCCAGCAGACGTGCCCTAGACCAGTTGTGGCGAACCTTTGGCACTCCGGATGTTTTGGACCACAACTCCCAGAATTCCAAGCCTATATTGCTAATGACAAAGGACTATGGGGGTTGTGGTCCAAAACATCTGGAGGGCTGAAGTTCGGCACCACTGCCCTAGACAATGGGCTAACTCCATGCTATCAAGCATCCCTAATAACAACAAAAATGTATTCTTTTTCAGGCAAAGTGTTTTCAAAGAGAGGGGCCAAGATGTTCCATGCTTTTATGAACATCTGTTTTTCACAAGGGGTAACTCCTGCGTCAGGTAGTGGGTGGATTGCTCACCCACCTGAAATGACAAGTTTCATGTGCTAAAAATCAAACCTGGTGGCACCCGCCCTACACCATCACCCACAAACCAGTGAGTACTTCTTATTATAGACTTCTCCCTTCTCCCTTCAGGGCCTCGTGTGCCCCTCCCTGCACACCCATCCCCCTCAAACAGTGTCAACCCATCTCACTCACCTTCATGAACTGCTCCATGGATTTGGAGGCCAACGAGTTTGAGCGGAAGAGGGTATTTGGATCCGCTGAAATAACACAACAGGACTTGCCGTTGCTGATTTAATTAGCACAGATACGTGAGAAGCGGTACCTGTGACAATGACACCCACTCCCACTGTATGTGCCACCCCAGCCCTCACTTTGCAGGAGGAGTTGTCTTCCAGGATTCTTGGTCAAGACTAATTCTCTCATGGTCTGGTTTCTTGATAACAGTTTCCTTACAACTATTGTGCTACATCCGTCCCATTTTTCTTGGGCTATACCTAGAGGCCACTGCTGTTTGGTGGGGGAGGGGGTCACAGAAGACTGTTTGTAGCCCTCAAAAGCTGCTGGGAACCAATAAAGTTGAATATTGGATAATTGTACCTTCCCAAGGCTTCAGGGAGGGGACTCAGTTATAAGCTGATCTATTGTTCATTCTTTCATTCTTGTGGTGACAGAATGGATACCATCACCTGAGTGTGGTATCCAGAGGAGTGCATGTTATCAATAGACTTGTAGGGATCATCCCCTAATATCTGGATATTCCATTTTTCCCTAGTTCCTCAAACATCTCCCCAGTCACCCTGTAAGATTCTGAGAATCAGAGGCAGTGGTTGAGCCATCAGCCCAGGAAACTGGGAGGTAGATGGGAAAATGGCAAGAGGCAGAAAGCAGCAAATGCCAGACCCACATCTGAAGAATAATGATATCATTCCCACTCCACAAGTAGAACCCACTGAACACAATTTTGCCCCCTGGAGTAGAATGAAACAACAGAATTATATATAAGCAGAACACTTGTTTTCCTCCAGAAATAAAAGAGAAACCACACTCACGCCAGAATGATGTCACCAGAAGCAGTAGCACAGTCTACTGATTAAAGACTTCCATTCCTAGTTTTGACATGTGCACAGCTCACGCACAATGAGATAAACAAAGACCACCCTTCCAAAAAGGAACTCAGCATGAGACATCATTATTCCCCAGCTGAAATCCTGTTCTGCCACTCTGGCATCTTTTATTCCACAACAGGCTAACACAGCTACTGTCTTGGTTACCTTTAAAGCCACTTACTGGTTCTGGAAATCTCACGCAAGTTGAGGTAGTCCAAGAAGGGCACAACCAGTCCTTGTCCAAGGAAGATCTTGACTAGTTTGGTGGCCACATCTTGCCGACTCTCTACTGAAGACACTTCTTCCAGGAGGGTCACAGGTGTGACATCTTCCTCCTAAAGTACAAAATGACATCTGCAAGTAACATTGGGCCTATTACCTGTTGTGCTATTAAATGGTGCCTTCTATAGGCTCCAGGAATGAAACTGGGTATGAATATGAGTATGTGTATAAGACTGCCTCAACTCAACCCTGTTTTGAACTGCTCAGAATAACGCTGCTGTGCTAATGGGAGCACTATATTAAATTTAAATAATGAATAAATAAAATAAAATAAATAATAAATATGTATCAGTGAGACCTTAGAATAGTTACTTTTTCTGGGCTGTTAACTCCAAAATGCTCCTGTGGGAATGCTTGCCGAAGGTTGTTAGACCTGCATGGAAGTGGATCTGCCAGGCTTTGGACTGCGACAGCTCCTGCATTCTTAAGGAGCTCTCCAAGGTCCTGAGGTCTCTAAATAGGTTTTGCCTGCGCTTGGCCTGCTGACAGTTATCAGAATCCCAAGCTATTCACAGCACATTCTAAGAAGGCTTCCAATAGCCCTTGTTCAGCCAGGCTGGCCACAGGGGCCTGCAAGATGAGAAGGTAAAAGGCAAAAACGTTGCCTGAACAATATGGAACACTCTCTTCCATTCCTATATACCTCTGGTGGCGAACCTTTGGCACTCCAGATGTTTTGGACCACAACTCCCAGAATTCCAAGCCTAGATTGCCAATGACAAAGGACTATGGGAGTTGTGGCCCAAAACCTCTGGAGGGCCAAAGGTTCGCCATCACTGCTCTATACTGTACAGTATCTCTAGGCATTGCTGCAATTCTGGGGTCCCTTAGCTCTCCTGGCACCTCTTTCACAGCTCCTTACATCTCTTCCATAATGTTCTCCTCTTATGTTTTGGGGAAAAATTACTTCTCTAGGAACTATAGTCCAAGAAAGTAACTTTCCCAGGCAAAACTTCTTCCCCATCTCCTGTTTGGTTATCTTTATGTATAATTAAGCACAGCAGTAATTTTTGATGCACTTTGAACTAGCCACTAGAATTTTTCTACATTGCAAAACATCTGCCCCTCTGTGTATCCACCTGGGCATATTGCCATTTTCAGAACACACAACACTCTCACAAAAACAGACAAAACTCCAACATAGTTTGATCAATTTGTTCGTCACTTCTGGCCATGGACCCACCTCCGGAGGACATACGATTGACTCCACCAGCAGATCTATGAGTGGCTGATAGTAGTGGGAAGGTAGGATCCTTTCCTCGGCCAGCTGAACCCGGAGCCTCAGGGCCCCCAGCTTCCCCCTGCAGGCAGATCACAGTGGCACAGCCATGACCCAAATGTGTGCACCATTGGACCTCCACGAATTATGCTACAAATGAATGCAAGGACAGGAGCCAAGTTGCAATCCCCCTCCCCAGGGAAGAAGGTGAGTGGAGACATCCTGCTGAATCACAGTGAAGGTTGATTTAGCTGCTCCCTGTTCCCCAAATGGGTCAAGTAAATGACTCTGGAAAAAGACCCAATAGAATCTGGAAACCTAACTCTGCAGCCATGCCGATTGAAGGGGTGCTGTGTGTTACAGGTGTTTTTTTTTTTAAAGAACTTCTCCTAGTCCTGCATCACAAAAAAGGGCCTGAAGGAAACAAATCTCCTTGGTCGTTGCTCCTCAAAGGAACTCAGGCAGCAAGCCTCTTGTGGATGTAAATTCTATAGTTAACAATGCATTGTGTGACTCCAACTCTGCACAAAGCAGGTTCGGTGGGTGACCCCTGAATTCTTCCAGGTCAGTCCATGATATTCTGGCACCCAAGGCAAACAAGAATATGGCATTCCATCCAATTCCTTGTATAAAAGCCAAATGCTCACGAAGCTTTATTTAATACAGTACTAGGAATGGAACAGCGTTATCTACCAGATCTGAAGAGGCAGCCAGTTAAGGAATCAATTGGAACATTAGGGAGACCTGACTTTGGTGGGCCATGAATCATAGACTTGGAAGAGACCTCAAGAGCCACCCAGGAACACCCTGCCATGAAGGAACCCCCATCAAAGTACTCCCGACAGATAGCCATCCAGCCTCTGGTTAGAAAACCTCCAAAGAAGGAGACTCCACCACCCTCCATGGCAGCATATTCCACTGCCGAACAGCTCCAACCATCATGAAGTTCTTCCTAATGTTTAAATTGAATCTCTTTTCCTGTAGTTTGAAACCATTGTGCTGAGTTTGGGCTCTGAAGCCATGGGAAACAAACCAGTCTCATGCTCAATATGACATCCTTTCAAATATTTAAACCTGGCGACCATATCCCCTCTCAGCCTTCTTTTTGTAAGGCTAAACATTCCCAGCTCTTTAAGCCGCTCCTTGTAAGACATTTCTTCCAGACCTTCAACCATCCTGGTTGCCCTCCTCTGAACCCCTTCAAGGTTGTCAACATCTTTTTTAAAAAACTGAACAATTAAACATTTAAATGTTCTAAATGAAGGCATTCAAAGACTCCTAGAAGAAGCTTCATATTTACCCAGCATCCTCCTCTTCCTTGGGAAAGGGGAGCAGGCGGTACCAGCCTTTGAGAGGGGCTTTCTGGAAGACATCCAAAGAGAACACAACCTGTGTGGATCAGACAAAGCAGCTGTTTACAGCAGAGGCCCGAGAAGTAACCACAGCACAGGAATGAATACGGCAATTTTCTGGTTTGTGGGAGAACTGCATTTACCTCCCTACTGCTACTGCACTTCACAAACAGCAAGCACTTTTTGTTTTGAATCGCCTTCTGCTCTCCCCTGGTCATGTGGTCACTGAAGCGATTCAGCATTCCGCACTTGGCGTTTTCTCATGAACCGTTTTCCCTGTCTGCATTTTGCTAAACCACTTTTTGTTCTGATTTTTGTCCGTCATTTCCCCATCATCTGCCTCTAATTCGGAATTTTTTTTTTAGGGTAACGTCAAGCCGTTGTTCTTCCATTCTAAGTAATGTAGCTAATTTTTCGCTTTTCTGATGGCAGGATAAGGCCTACAGAGGGGGAAACCTAGAAAAAAATGGTGCATGGTGTCCACAGTGTCAGCCAAATCGCTTCAAAAAGCGGTCTAGTAATTGGTTTTAAAAAATACTGCCCCTGGTGGCCGTCCCAAGAAAAACCGACACAGCGGCCGAAAAGGGGTGTGGCCAAGGGGGCTCCACAGTAAAAGCGACTGGAAATACAGTAGGCGATTTTTAAGGCGATTTGACTTTAAGCAAAAGGTGATTCAAAACCTAAGTGCATTAGGGTAACTTGCAAGCCAAGGTGGAGGGAGCTTTCAATTCCTGTAATGGGTTCAGCACCATGGACAGCTACCACAAACACCAGACTGTACTTGTAGTGCAGTAATACCTTAGTTTACAAGTGCCTTGGTAAAGTGGTTTGCAAGATGGGCAACCATTTCTTCTAAATTTGGCCTTGATCAACAAGCAGTGTCTTGCAATATGAGCACTGGAGCAGGTCATGTGATTGTAAGTGAGCCAATTGTTGCTCCCTCCCTCTCTGCTAGATTGTGGGGGATTGTCTAGTCCAGTGGTACTCAACCTGTGGGTCCCCAGATGTTCCTGGACTGCAACACCCAGAAGCCTCCACCATTCGCCTATGCTGGAAGGTATTTCTGGGAGTTGCAGTCCCGGAACACCTGGGGACCCACAGGTTGAGAACCACTGGTCTAGAGCATCCCATCTCAGGCAAACCTCCAAAGCAGAGGGAGGAGAGAGGAAGAGAGGTCTCCCTTGCACCAGCCAGGAATATTTTCAAAGGAGAGTGCAGATTGGAGCTTTATTTTCTTTATATTTATATTTTTATTAATTTGTTTTCAACATTTTTCTTATTTTTCAAACCACTTCTAGTCCTGAGGTAGCTGGTCAACTGTGTATATGGCTGCAAATTGCATTTTATTATTGTCACATTAAAAACACAGAGTAAAATCCAGTTGTTAGTCCCAAGTGGTTCTGAAGCCAGGCACCTAAACCATAGTGTGGATGTGGACTCCCAGCCAACTTCTTTTTGTGAGTTTTGGCAGTATGTGTGTACAGTATGTGGTCTACGGGGACCCAGAAGGAATCATCTGAGTTTCCATTATTTCTTATGGGAAATTTGCTTTTATATAAGAGTGTTTTGGTTTGCAAGCATGTTTCTCGAAAAATTATGCCCACAAACCAAGGTATTATTGTAGATCCATTGTTCCCCATGAAATTGGAGTCATGGGCTTCTGTTGCCTTTCTTTCCCCCCCCCCCCCCGGCAGCTCAAATGGGGACTCAGGCCATGCCTTGGGTGGACGTCACTCCATCACCACTCACCCGTCCTAGGAAGTCATTTTTGCCCACCATGTCCCAGTCCCAGACTTCCACTACTAGAGGAGTTTCACCAGAGGTCTCCTTGTCCAGGGCAAACTCCAAGAGCTCATTCCAGTGGGGGAAGCGGGTCTTCTTGATCACCTGGAGAGATGAAAGCAGGCAGAAGTTCATGAGGTTGAGCCCCACCTTTGCTGCAACCTGTACGCTTCCCCAGCATGATGCACAGATCCCCTGCTACCTTTCTGCTTTAAGGAAGAAGCATCTGATTGGGCTATAAGAAGTCAGATTCTCTTTAAATTGCTGCAAGGACATGCTACCTTAAATAAGCCAGACCTTTTCTGATTTCAGAAACCAAACAGGGCCAGTCTGGTAAATACTTGGATGGAAGACCAACAGGGATCTCCAGATGTCGGTGAAGATTCACAGTCATCCAGGTGAGTTTATCTGGAAGTTGAGCCATGACTACTGGAGACAGAAATGTTTCGCTGCTCATCCAAACAGCTTCATCAGTCTGAAGTCATCTCTTGTCACCCTGGTCTGAAATAGGCTCATAAGATGAACAATGGTCTGAATAGGCTTGATAGACAAACAACAGTCTCCATAGCCTTAAGGTGAACAATGGCCTAAGGTGCTGAAACCTATAAAGTATGGGTGGTTAGCTATGGCCTTGGTGGTGAAGGCTTTTTTATTTGTCTCGGTACTGTTGAAAGCACACCCTGATAAGTAGCAGATAGACTATGCCTGAGGCCCTCACCTCTGTTAAGAAAGGGGGTTTCAATGCTCACATGAATGGCTTCTCTGACTCCTCTCTCAAACCACCTCTCTTCTTTGTCTAATATGTGCACATCGTCATCTTTGAAAGAGTGCCCTTTGTCCTTCAAATGGAGGTGTACTGCTGATTCTGGCCCTGAGCTGTTACTCCTCCTATGTTGGGCCATCCTTCTGTTTAATGGCTGTTGAGTTTCTCCAATGTAGAGGTCTGCACACTCCTCACTCCTCATCTCCAGAGGCCTCCCATCCAGAAGAATCTTGCATGGAGCCATGGAGAGATGATCCTGCTTATCAGAGCTTGACAATGCTGGTTCTGTGGGGGGGGGGGGGATTCCGAGGTCCAGGAATCCAGCTTGCCTTAGAGCCAAGAGGGATATTTATCCCCAACAGTGAATCTCCTACCAGAGGATTTCCTTTGAGACATCTATGCCTCAACAGGGAGATGAACAACTTCCATAGGTGTTTACCTTCCAAGGGCCAATCACAAAAGAAAGCACATAAAATGCAAGCGACATGGTGAGGAAAAACACGCTGGCTTTCACAACCTTGGGGAGAAGCCCTGCGGAAGGGTGATACACAGTATTGTTTAACTGTGAAAAACAACACAACAGGGGAGAATAAAGATGAGCAGGAAATCCTATGTGGGGTTTTCCTCCCCTACTTAATTTCCACATCAGTTGTGAATCTCCCTTTGAGGTCTCCTAAAGAACCAGCCATGGCTAAGCAAAGACCCAACTACTCATGCATTGATTTGTTTATGTCCTTTTTGCTTTTCTGTACTGCCCGGTTGCTGCATCTTTCCAAGGGATTTTTTAAAAGCACACTATGGGGTAAACCAGCAGTGGCAAACCTTCAGCACTCCGGATGTTTTGGACCACAACTCCCGCCATCCTTTGTCATTTGTAACCGAGGCTCAGAATTCTGAGAGTTGTGGTCCAAAACATCCGGAGTGCCGAAGGTTTGCCACCCCTGGGGTAAAACAACAAAACTGCAGGCAGGATCGACCTCAACAGCAAGGGATCCCAAATCGCAGAGCTCCCCAAAGGTGACAGATACCTCTCCTTCAGCTCTGAAGACTCCCTGTTTGGAAGGACAACACAGATAAAGCAGTCCTGGCCTCTAGTGGGAAGGAGTTCCAGAGACTGGGCACAGCAGTCGAGAAGGTCCTTTCATGGGTTCCCACCTTCCCTGGCTCTGACTTCTTGGTTTGAACACAAGCGCTGACGTCCTGACTCCCGAGTCCCATGGAGAGGCTCTCTGTGCCTCCTTGACCCATAGAATGCACCAGAGTTATACTTACAGCGGTTTCCAGGATATGCCCATTCAAAATCACACGGACAAAGGGGTCAGAGGTGCCGGAGATGTCCCGTGGTGCAAGGTCTCTAAGGAGAAGAAGAGGGACGATAGCAACCAGGAAGTGTCCCCAAAGGGATATCCTAAAACAGCAGCTCCCAGCCTTGGGATTCCCAGATGCCCTTGGACTACAACTCCCAGAAATCCTGGCCAGCACAACTAGTGGTGAAGACTTCTGGGAGTTTTAGTCCAACAAACAACTCAAGGGTGAGAAACACTGAGAGTAGATGGTCATGGTGTGGGCATTCAACCTGCCCCAAAAGGATGTGTGGTCTGGTTTTGTTATGCATCCCCGTTTTAAGGACAGTCCAGCAGAGCAGGAGGAGTATAGAGTCCCTACCAGAGAGGTCAACAGAAGGGAGGTAAGCCAGTTACTGGATTAAGTTGCTCATGCCACCAGAGGAAGCTGCCCCAGGTCATTGGGAACAGGCAAAGCACTGAGAAGCCTGGAAGCTGGAGCCCCAGTGTCAGATACTGAGGTATCTGGGAATCATCAATTACTGGCTACCTGGTGTTGCTCTCACCCAGGGTGGGGTGTCACCTTCTGACAAACAGAGGCCACTCTGGGTGGTTTATATCAATGCATAGAAGAAGAAAACAAGAAAAACCTCAAATCTGAATTCACTATAAAACAATAAAAGGTAATTAAAAGTGACAAAGTTAAAGCAAAGACTCCACGGAGAATCATAGAACCATCTAGTTGGAAAAGACCTCAAGGGACATCCTGTCCATCCACCTGCCATGCAGGAACCCCCATCACAGTCCCCCCCCCCCGGACAAATGGCCATCCAGCCTCTGCTTAAAAACCTCCAAAGAAGATGATTCCACCACCCTCCATGGCAGCACATTCCACTGCCGAACAGCTCCAACCATCAAGAAATTCTTCCTAATTTTCAAATGTAACCTGTTTTCCTGTAGTTTGAAACCATTGCCCTGATTCCTAGTCTCTGAAGCCCTGGAAAACAAACCCATCCCCTCTTCGATATGACATCCTTTCAAATATATAAACATAGCTATCGAATCCCCTCAGTCTTCTTTTTGAAAGGCTAAACATTCCCAGTTTCCTAAGCCGTTCCTCATAAGATATTTCCTCCAGACCCTCAACCATCCTGGTCCCCCTCTCTGCACCCGCTCAACGTTGTCAACATCCTTTTTAAACTGAAGTGCACAGAACTGGACACAGTACTCCAGGTGGGGTCTGAACAGAGCAGAACAGAGTGGTACTATCACTTCCCTTGATCTAGAGTCAGACACTATGGTTCTGTTGATGCAACCAAGAATTGCATTGGCTTTCCTGCCATGTGATTCCTGATCACATTTTCCCGTTTTGCAGATAATTCAGAAATGCTCAAAACCTGGTTCCCAAAATGCACAGAATCTCTCTAGGAAGAAAAAGAAAAAGACAATTTTCATGTCATGTCCCATCCCCCCCCC
>JAHTLZ010000019.1:8423722-8433984 GCA_023846285.1 Phrynocephalus versicolor | reverse complement strand
TAGATAGATAGATAGATAGATAGATAGATAGATAGATAGATAGATAGGCAGGCAGATGCACGCACACATGCACGCACACACACACAGATCACACATGTGTCTCAACTTGCCAATAACCCATTCACCCCTTTTCCTTTTTTTCTGGGGGTTAAAAAGGCCAACAGACAGACAGGCTGGCAGGCAGGTGGTAAACAAGAAGGGTAGAGCTAAAGGATGGTGGAAAGAGGTGGGTTCAGCCCTGTTCGCTGCCAGTATGCAGCCCCACCCCCAAGACCATCCATTTTCCACCTCTGGCCTTGACGGAGAGAGATCCAAGAGCGGCTTCCTCTCTACCTGGCTTCAATGACACGGCAGCGAAGCGCCTGCGCATTGTCTTCCTCCACCACCTGTAACACAAGAGAGATCTCCCCTTGCACCTCCTCATCAGGATCCACGTGGTTCAGGTTGATCCAGCGGTCAATTCCTGCAGCAAAGCAGAGAAAATGCACCGGACGTCAGTCCCAACAGCTGAAGAGAGAGCGCCTCTGGTGCGGTGGAGAATCACCCTCCCCACCTGAAACTCCATTTGAGGGAACAACAAAGGGACAGAAATCAAAATGAATCACACCCCATTTGCTCTATCTTCAGGCATGTCCAAACTTTGGCCCTCCAGATGTTTTGGGCCACAACTCCCACAGTCCTTTGCCACTGGCAATCTAAGCTTAGAATTCTGGGCGTTGTGGCCCAAAACATCAGGAGGGCCGAAGTGCGGACATGCTTGCATCAGGTAACTGAGTGGAATGACAATTTCATGGAGAGGGTCTCAAAAAGGGGAAGGAGAAAGCCACACACAGAGAGACCTCGAGTCCTTCTGTGAAAAAAGGGCAATCTTGGGAGAGACAAGCTACAAAGGTGGTCCTGCCTACTGGTGACTGTTCCCCCGTATGTGAACTCATTGGCACCTACCCCGCGGATTAGATGAGATGACTTCCTTACTGAGGGTGATTTTGCCAATCAGATCGTCATGCCTGCAAGAAGACACGGAAACAGATGGTTCAAGCTGAGACCTGGACTCCTGATGCCTGCAGTGGAAAGGTAACTTCTTCGGATTACAATGATGCTGCTAGGTGTATCTTCACCCGTGATGTGCCTGCGCCATCTGTAATCTTCTTCTAGCCAGGAGCGACCGTGTTCACATTGCTTTGTACAACATTATTAATATCAATATTGTTATTGTTGTCTGTGAAGATTCTCAGGCTGCTTTTACACGACCCGCTGGCAACTTAAATGCAGATCCCCCCAACGTGGTTTTTGTTCTGCTTCCTGTGTTCCCACCTCCCACACTCTGATTCTATTGCTTCTGTCTACGGTGAGGGGAGAGAGAGAAAAATGCAGGCTCACCTCCGCCTGCTGTCGTTGGCAGCAGCTAATTGTTCCAGCCCGTTAGGATTCCTGTCTGTTAAAGGGGAGGGGGACCCAACAAAAACAAACAACAAGTGGAGGAGGGTCAGGCACGCAATGCTTTAAAACAGCAACAAGGAACAGCAACAAGGATTTGACCTCCTCCAGACCAGGTACTTGTAAAATGCGCTGGGGTATGCTTAAGTGGGCATGGTCGTACTTTATTTTATTTTTAAGTCCGCTGCTGGTGAGAAAACAATTTTATGCTGCACCTTCTGTGAGCATTTTGCAGCTGATTTTAGGGGTCGTGTAAAAGCAGCCTCAGTCATCCAGGCGGGGTTATTCAAAAGTTGAATCCCATTGTTATTGTTATTGTTATTGTTATTGTTATTGTTATTGTTATTGTTATTATTCAGTTCAATGATGGCAGTAACAACTACATCACATGTAACTGCTGATGGCAAAAATAATCCGCTGTAATTATTAAGAGCAATAATTCACTATAATAGGCAGAACTCTCTGCTATGTCCCTCCCTCTGTCCTTCCCCCTTACCCAATGGTGTCCTCATCCAAAACGTAGAAAGAGAGGTGGTGGAACCCTGCTGGAAGATGCAGGGTGAATTCCTCTCCCCAGAAAGGGTTCAGGTTCTTCCATACGGTAGCAGTCCTGCAGGGGGGGGAAACAACAGATAGGAGTCAGCAACACCCCGAGATGGGTAAGCTGCAACACCCCAGATGCTCCTGGGCTGAAACTCCCCGAAAACCTAGCTGGTGTGACCAACAGGATGGGATCATGAGAGTTGAAGTCCAGTCATGTCCATTGTTCAGTCCTATTTTATGCCCATTTGGTCTGCGAACGGGGAATGGACGGCCTTCAAAATGTTACGTAGTTTGAAAAAAAGTAGCCGTGTTGGTCTACACAAACCTGTTATTGAGATTTTTTCTTCTTCTTCCCCTCTTGGTTTTTTTTACTGAAATCCTTTGTTCCTGTTACTGCTCAAAATATTGGGCTTCATAAAACCACCCACCTCTGCCCTCCTTTTTGCTCTCACCTGGTTTTGGGTCTCCTGTGGGAATCTTCACAACATAACTTAACACCAAACGTAGGCCATAAATTACTGCGTGTAAAATACAAGCACACATGCAAGACTCTTACCAGCCAATGGAGGCCTTGCATGTTTTACTTGTGAATTCTGTATTTCATTCTGTGCTCCATTTTATTCCCTATGTCTGAAGAAGTGGACTGTATCCACGAAAGCACACCTCAATATATAATGTCTGTGAAAATTCTCAGTTACCCAGGGGAGTTTATCTGGAAGTTGAGTCATGGCAACTGGACTTCTTTGCTTGTGAGATTGAAGCCCCTTGCTCGACAGAGGTGGGGTGCTCAGGCCCCTCTCTCAAACCACCTATCTTCTCTGTCTAATATGGTTTGAGAGAGGGGTCAGGGAAGCCATTCATGTGAATATTGAAAACCCCTCTTTCAACAGAGGTGGGGGGCGCAGGCACAGTCTATCTGCCACTTATCAGGCAGTGATTCCAACAATCTCCAGATAAATAAAAAAATATTTCAACCTCCACCACCAAGGCCATAGCTAATGGCCCATACTTAATGGGTTTAAGCAGCTTAGGTCATTGTCCACCTAATGAGCCTATTGAGCCTATTGTCCAACTAACAAGCCTATTCAGGCCATTGTTCATCTTATAAGCCTATTTCAGACCAGGATGACATGAGGTCAAAGTGAACTATAAAATGGAGGACTCGCAACTAGCTTTCCTCAGACTGACGAAGCTGTTTGGATGAGCAGTGAAACCTTTCAATCTCTCAAGAAAAGAAGTCCAGTTGCCATGACTCAATGCCCAGATTAATATACAATACTTCATCTTTGACAAGGCATTGCATTGGTATAGGTACATATAGTATGTAAGCTGCCTTGGGTCCTTTTCCAAAGAGAAAGGTAGGGTAACAATATTTAGAACAAATAATTTTAAAAAATGTTTCATTTTTCTTTGGATTTTGGTGAGTGTTGTTGGACTCCCATTCCCATCTGCCCCAGGTGGGCTAGTCAATAGTCAGGCATGATGGAAGCTGTGGTGCCACAAATTCCCTGGCCAACACAGAGGCTTCACGCCCCCACTGACCACAGAGGCTGCAATCTGAGCCATCATCCTTTCTCCCTCTTCCCCTGGGCATGCTGTTCTACAAGTCAAGGAATCCAGTTAAACAGGGTGAGCAGCAACTTTCTGTAAGAACAAGGAAAAGGCTGTCTGATTCCCCAAGATTGTACAAATGCAAGAGTGACACTTACCAGCTGTTGTAACACTTCTTGTGTTACATTTGGGCAAGCTGAAACAATGGCTGCTCCACTCTGGGACATAGTTCCCGGGCGGGGCTTCTTTGCTCACCCGCCCGGAACCTGGAGCAAAAAGTGCTCCTTGCTTCAGAGCCAGCAGGCAGGAGCAAGTAGGGTATATAAGCCTCCTCGTTCAGAAACTGGCCTCTTTCCAGCCAATGCGACACACACCCCCAAACCCTCCCACCCTAATTTATAAAGGGAGAATGAGATAGGGTGGTTGTGCATTGAGCTAGATGGAAATTTTTGACGGTCAATCAGATTGGCCCAGATTGGCGTTGTCCCCATCCCCCCCCACCGCCCATCCCGTTCTCTCTTTGGGGGCAGGGTCTTTTCACTTATCCGGTCACAACAGGCGGGTGGTGCAAGAGGTAACAGATGCACAGTTATTTGGCAAAACACGCTTAAACTGTGGGGCAGCCCTCATATAATATGAGAGATGGAGTAGAAAAGTTAGAAACAGAAAAATAGAAGTTTAAATGACAGTTAAGTATTGAGTTGAGGGCTGCTTTTGGAATTATTTACAGTGAGTGGGTTTGGGAGGATGCTGAACAGGTGGGAAGCATCCTTCTGAAGATAAATATGCAATAATCTGAGAGTGGGCTGGAAGTAAGGCTATTCCAGGCCCCTTTACCTGCTTGCACTACATTCATGCCCCCTTGACGGGGATCAAGAACATAAGAACATAAGAAGAGCCCTGCTGGAACAGGCCAAAGGCCCATCTAGTCCAGCTTCCTGGATCTCACAGTGGCCCCACCAAATGCGTCTGGGAGCGCATGAGACTAGATATCTGTCTCTTCATACCACTCCCCTGCATCTGGCCCTTGAAGTACCCTGATTTTAAGCCTGGAGATTACACATCTCCATCATGGTTTGTAACCTGTGATGGACTTTTCCTCCAGGAATCTGTCCAATCCCCTTTTGAAGGCATCCAGGCCAGATGCCATCACCACATCCTGTGGCAGGGAGTTCCACAGACTAACAAAGCACTGGGTGAAAAAAAATATTTTCTTTGGTCTGTTCTTACTCTCCCAGCCCTCAATTTGAGTGGATGTCCCCTGGTTCTGGTATTTTGTGAGAGGCAGAAGAGTGTCCCTCTATCCACTTGACTCATGCCCTGCATTATTTTGTATGTCTCAATCTTTGGAGGTTTTTAAGCAGAGGCTGGATGGCCATCTGTCAGAAATATTGTGATGAGGTTCCTGCATGACAGGGGGTTGGACTACATGGCCCTTGAGGTCCCTTCCAACTATATGATTCTATGATTCTATATCCACCCTCAGGCGCCTTTTTTCCAGACTAAAGCGCTTGAAAATAAAATGATTTACAATTAATAAATTGTGATGCTAATTAATTCATTTAAGAACTTGTGTCACCTCTTTATTTCCGGGCTGGGCGAGCAAAGTGAGTCGTTGCAAGTGTGGTGTGCTTGTGTGGCTGAGAGAGTGGCACATGAGCCTCCCATATGTCAACTACAGCTAACTGTATCCATCTGCGTGTCAGATAGGACAAGAATGTGAGAGACCATGGGAGTGTAGGCCAAGGTTTAGTTATCTGTTGAGTGATATTAGATCCCAGTTTCCCTCAGTGAGCTTAAGGTGGGATATAGGGCTCTTTTCCTCTTCACCTCTTTTATATGGCATTCTGGCAAGTGGCTTATACGCAGTGTGATTTGGGTCACCCAGTGTCATTTGGGTCATCCAATGAGCTCTGACCCCCAGAGGGGATGTAGACTTCCATCATTCTAGCCCAAAAGTCCAGTTGCATGTATCTTGCCATTAGAGGTGGTGTTTTCAGAGTTCAAGGACTTCCAGTGGCATAATTTGGAGGAACAACCCCTGCCCGGCTGAATAACGGCACTGACGGTCCTTGAATTCCTGCTCATTGTATCAGTGAGTGATGTGTCTGCAGATTAACCAATGCTAAAAATGCATTGGTTGCATGTTTGGACACGCCGTTTCTCCTCCCTTCCCATCATCTTCGCACTTTTGCTGCCCTGCGTGGCTGTTTTGGGTTTCTTATAGCAAATTTTCTCAACCCAAATCACACCTCACGGGTGAAGCGGCGGGCAACGTCTCAATCCCTTGCTGAATATCTGTCCTGAACATCCCGATAAGATCAGGCAGAGGCATCTAGGAAACCTCCATTTCAGTCCCTCATAATGTCTTGAGGTGATACCACACAAGGGCATTTGGGACAATCAAATGGGAGCTCTATCTTCTGGTCACTCCTGTTTCCAGACAAATCCCGGCCTTCTTCCCAACTCTGATTTCCACTGGATGAAGACCCTAGCCACGGGCTGGAGGACCAGTCATAGAATCTTGCCATTTTTTTCATATACTGACACAATGCTGGCATTTACTGGCCAGCAACTTCAATGCTTTCAGAGCTTGGAAAAGGTGTGTTTTTAGACCATAATACCCCGGAAGGTGGCTGTGAAATTCCAGTTTTGTTTTGTTTTTTTTAAAAAAAACACCTTTCTGAAAGACCTTTCTGACTCTTTGACCCCACACAATTGGAAACCATACTCTAGCCAATGAAGCTGACTCCCCACAACAGTCTTGGTTCCTTGGCCAGTTAATTGTTTGCTGATGCAAAGATAAATCCTTACCGCATATATCCGCTGGCTTTTCAGACCTCTTGAAATGTCATTAACGTTCTCCTGAGCAAATATTTGAGGAAGGATGAGACGAGAAGGGAATGTCAAAGCCACTGCGGCGGATGGACTTGCCTGAGGCTCAGAGGACCTCACCAACTCCTCCCAAACAGGAAAAAGTGTAAAATGTTCCTGACTAGGGATGGGCACGAAACAAACAAATTATGTTTCATTTCATTTCCTTTTTTTGTTTCGTTTCATGCACATTTTTTCAAAAAAAATTCATACAAAACAAAACACTAACAAAATGGTTTGGGGGGGCTGGAAAGTGGTGGTGGTGGGAAATGTTTTTTTTTTTTAAAAAAAAGCCCTGGGCTTTAAAAAAAAAACTTTTCCCCTCCCCCTCCCCCGCCTGCCAGCTGATCGGCGCTGGCTCCAGTCAGCTGGCAGGTGGGGCTTGGGGAGAAGGGGGAAAGTGTTTTTTTTTAAAAGCCTGGGAGAATTTCACGACAGGTTAGACCTGTCTGGCAGTGGGATATGCTGCCCCAAAGGAGGGTGGTGGAGTCTCCTTCTTTGGAGGTTTATAAGCAGAGACTGGATGGCCATCTGTCGGGAGTCCTGTGATGGGGGTTCCTGCATGGCACGGGGTTGGACTAGATGGCCCTTGAGGTCTCTTCCAACTGTGATTCTATGACACCTTTATAGGCAGTCTAGTCCTTCTCCATGTATCCTGACACTAGTTTGGAACCAAATGCCATGCAACTTACAAAGCCATTGGCATTCATATAGAACAGTGGCAAGGAAGCTCTTTCTATCCAAGGAACAAATTCAATTTCAGATATGTGTTGTTGGGGGTTTTTTTTGGGGGGGGGGGTGCTGGAGTTGGGGAGTGCATTCCTGTGGTTGGTGGGGCCAAAGGTCCAAGGGGAGGGCCAACCATGCTAGCCTGGCACCTCACAAGGAAGCTACCTCACAAGGAAGAAGAGTCAGCCTGTGTGGCCTTGGGCAAGCAACACCTTCACAGAGTGCTCCAAAATAGAGGGAAAGTTAGCCCACTTCTGTGTGCTCTACACCCAGCAAACCCTGACAAGGATGTGGTGGTGGCATCTGGCCTGGATGCCTTCAAAAGGGGATTGGACAGATACCTGGAGGAAAAGTCCATCACAATTGACAAACCATGATGGAGATGTGTAATCTCAAGGCTTAAAACCGGGGTACTTCAAGGGCCAGATGCAGGGGAGAGGTTGCAGGAGACAGATATCTAGTCTCATGTGCTCCCATAGGCATCTGGTGGGGCCACTGTGAGATCCAGGAAGCTGGACTAGATGGGCCTTTGGTCTGATCCAGCATGGCTCTTCTTATGTTCTTATGTTCTTATGTAATGGTCGCCAAAGTTGAAATAGAATTGACAGCACATCATCACCCTGGTCACATCATCATCATGATGAAGGGCATGGAGGACATTTCAGATAGCCGAGCCTTCACTTTCATTTACCTGGCCACCACTTCATTGTCCACCTTGATGACACAATAAGGGTCACTCGTGCCAGATCTGTGTGGGGAAGAAACAGAATCTGAATGAGTATAGAACTATTGCCACTCTTCCCTGGATAGTCTGGGGAAAAAAGCAGAGCCGTCCCTCTTTCTCAGATGCCAAAGCATGGACATTACAACAGCAATCCTAATAACGTGAAGAGTATGCCTGTGAAGTTTAGGAAACAATGCTGAGAACAAACAAACTGGAATTCCAGAATGCAATAGTTCCTCTATCAAGCAACAGAGCTTCCTGAATTGTTATTCTCCTCCTCCTCCATTGACAGCAGCTCAGTCTATTTTATTACTTCCAATTTCCCCTGACTCAAATTACTGACCTTCTTTTCAGCCCAACGAATAGATACCAAAGATATGTGATGGTATGAAACCCATCTAGGATGGATGCCCCACCTTAGGGGGGAAACAGACCCTGAGTTCTGCCCTGGAATCACCCCCAAATCATCCAACTGCCCTGAGCAAGCCCATGTTTCCACATTTGTTGAAATAACAATGCATATCTGTAGTTTATATTTACAGCAGAGTGTGAGGAACTTACAGCCCTAGATATTGCTGGAACTATGAATCCCACCAACCCTAGTTACAGTGATGGGCAATGGGAGTGACCTGGGTAGGTAGACCTCACAGGTGCATCTCATGGGAACACACAAAAGGGCCTTCTCAGCTTCTGCACCTAGACTCTGGAACTCCCTCCCACTGGAGGCCAGGACTGCCCCATCCCTGCTGACATTACAGAAACAGGCCAAGACCTTCCTCTTCAGGCAAGCTTTCCCTGAATGATGGACTACCATCCATGGTTACACAGACTTGCGTTTATAACCACCTAACTCATACAACTTTGTGCTTGTATCTCTCCTTGTGGGAGTATGTTGGCACTATGCTATCAATTGTTAGTTCCCATCCCTCATAACTTTTAGATGGTCTACTGTACATGATTACATGGAATTTATACACTTTCCTTAACTGCTTCCATTCTCTTTTAGCTTTAATGTTGTCTTTTAATGCTGTAAAATGCCCCTCAATTCTCTGTTCTCAACCTGGCTTACATCTTAATTGTACAGGACTGTATATTGTCCCTGCTTACTGTAAGCCACCTTGGGTCCTTTTCCAAGGAGAAAGGCAAGGTAAAAAATACTCACAAACAAACAAACAAATAAACATTCCCTACTCCCCAATTTACCGGATGTTAATAAAAGAATAGAAATTACTCAACAAATCAGATTTAGTGAGTGGTAAAACTTTTTTTTTTTTTTGCAAACATGAGAGCCATCTCACTTCATTATTTTAATTACCCATTTTAATTATGCAAGTTATTAGAAGTTGAGATAAGCCTTTATGTATGGAATTCTGTTCCCAGATTCTGCCCAGTTATAATTTGTCTGGGAAGCATGCATATTTATAATACAGCATCTTTGGATAAGCTGGATTTTGTAATGCAAATATCAAGAATGGTATACGTGGCACTTTTTTAAAGACTTGAATACCTCTTTGAATAAAGGACTGTTTATACCTTTGCTGAGAGGAATGTCTGATACAACTTTGAGTAAATCTGTGAATTACTTGCAAATACGGATCCTGATGTTGCCAATAGAGTCGCTTTGTTTGCTGCTGCAGCCAAAAGGAGATTACCCTAGGAATGTTAATAACTGCCGTTCAGTTATGTGTGTGAGGCAAATAGTTACAATCACTGTGCTCAATCTTTTTCCACACTGTACTGAGATTTGAAGCAGCTACGGTTATACGCAGCAGGATCCAAATGATTTTGGACATTTCTCTCAGACTCCAACCCCCACCCCCACCCTGGACAGATGAGTCTCTAAATATTTATCTTGAATTTCTGGCAGTGGCCCAAGAAGGGACATTTCTGGAGAAATTAAGATGGCAGTTTCTGTGGCCCAAGGAGGTCTATACACACGAGGGCTTATACGCCGCTCAAACTCTTCTCAGCCCTTTTTGAACGGATTCGGTGTCCTAACCAAATTTCTGATCCCTCTCTTAAAGCAGTCCCTTTTTGTGCTGTTAACTTATAGGGCCTTCTCTGTGGTGGCTCCCAGCTTGTGGAATGCTTTCCCTCAGGAGGTGAGGTTACCCCTCCCCTTCCTTTTATATTTTTGGAAGCCTTTGAAGACTTTCCTCTTTAGATTGGGCTTTTAATAACTGAAATTGAGGCCCTCCATGGGCTGGGCTTATGCTCTTTTGGTGTTAAACAGTTAAGTCATCTTTAACATTATTATTATATGTTTAACTGCTATTTAACATCGTTCTATCTATCTATCTATCTATCTATCTATCTATCTATCTATCTATCTATCTATCTATCTATCTATCTATCTATCTATCTATCTATCTATCTATCTATCTATCTATCTATCTATCTATCT
>JAHTLZ010000019.1:8410378-8422478 GCA_023846285.1 Phrynocephalus versicolor | reverse complement strand
AAATGTCCCCCTTTCCCCAATATTTTGAGAAAGGCATTGGCAAATGTGTGGTTTCCTCCCATCTGCTGTTACTTGTCTCTTGTGAGAAAACAGTGCTGCTCTGAGAGCTTTTTGGGGTGGGGCCCCCCCGGGGTGTCCTGACAACCTCACACCCTTCCTATTAAAACATAGACCTGACAATCACCAAAAGCCACTATAGTAGAGACTCTTCTGGTCTAAGACTAATTTGAACAAAATATCCTATCTTGATTATTTTTTTAAAAAAAATTATTCACAATGACCCTTCACATTAGGTCCCATGCATGATAAATTATTGATGACACCTGTTCAGTATTCCATTAAAAGTTTGTCCTAGTGGTTGGTTTCACAGGATGGCAAATCTGTTCTGGAGACTAGTCAAGATTTTTAAGGACAAGAGCCAAAAGAACTGGAGCATCCAAGCTACCAACAAGTCAGAAGAGACAAAGTCTCAGGATGCTGAACAAACAAGGCACTTTATTTAAACAGAAGCCCAACGCGTTTCGGTTTTTTAAAAGCCTTCTTCAGGGGCTGTGTAAAACAAAGGGACAACCAATGATTCTTATACAGCAGTTGTTATAAAATGAAAGGCTTATAGACACTAAACATATATGGTGATCTAGGTTGGTTAGATATTAATACTTTTTACAAGCCAGAAGGCTTTTTTTAAGCCAAAACCCATTGGGCTTCTATTTAAATAAAGATTTTTAAGGAGCCATAGGTTCCAGCACCTTGGACAGCACCTGTCATGTTCCAAACAAAACCCAGACCTCACACAAGGTCAACTGAAAAATGCCGACTTCCATAGGATTAGTCCGGGTGCAGTAGATTTAAATGTCTTAAAATGTGATTGTTCCAGTTGTGCATCTACACAGACAGTAACACAATCCTGTATGTGTCTATTCAAAATTAAATTAAACAGGACTTAGCGAAAGGTCAGCGTGCATAAGGCTGCACCCTTAAATAATGGATTTGTTCCTCTGATGTTCACAGTCTTTAGCGATTTCCACCCTTGTTGATCATTCTCTTATGTTTCCTCCTTAATTCAATTGTGACTTAGAGGCAAGATATTTTTTTAAAAAAGAGGAAGCAAAAGTTTGGCATCCTACACACTCTCTGCGGTTCGCATGGCTGAGTTTTCACCAGCTGGCATCTTGGCCCAACACTGCATTCTGCCAGAGCACATTTTCACCCACCCCCTCTCTATTATTTATAGATTAATATCAGGCAGAATTGTAATTTGATAACTAATAATAGTAACTCGATTCGGCCTCCGAAACGCTAACAGCACTGGCCTGCCAGCCCAGCTCACGGTTTTAAAAATAGAAAAACCATGGCACATGCAAAAATAATAAAGACAGTAAATAATAATGGTGATGGTCAGAAGCATTCTGAATAGTCTGCTCAATGCTTCAAAGCAATGTTTCACTTTACTTGCATTTATCTAACTGGCAACCTAACAACTACCTTGTACAATTGCATCGGGGATATTTCTCTCACCACTATGCCAATGTGGGGTTTGCATGTGAAGATGGGATGGAGAAGGGGGGGGGGGTCCCTGCCACTTGACATGGAAAGCATTCCCTGCTCAGCACCATGTCACAGTGGCATCCAACCCCCCCCCCCACACACACACACACAAAATAACACAAGGAGAAGTCCTTCCACCAAAAGAGTCAAAAGGATCCTCAGCTCCCTAGTCCTACCAGAAAAAAGACAAGATCTGGTGCAAAGGGGAAAAGAAGGCATATCCCGTAGCAATCTGGATATATACAATACACCAGGGAATACCAGGTGCTGTAGGTGCCTGGAGTAGGAGCTGGCAAACCACTCCAGTATTCCTGCCAAGAAAACTCCATGGACATCGGGTCACGAAGAGTTGGTCACAACTATAATGACACAACACACACACACACACACACACACAAAGACACACAGTGCTCATAGCCTTGGCATGAGCTACATACATTGAAGAACATGGCACCTGCCCAGCCATTCTGTTTTCAAAACCGCCAGTTGGAGGGTCCTTGTTGATCGGTTTTCACGGAAGAATGGGCTTGTGCCCTCAAAGCAAGAATACCCTCAGAGCAGCCTTTTTAGCCCACAAAGTCAGCCATGTTGAATACCCCTCCACTATGTCCGCAGTTCCCAACTTTGGATTTACCCAGGGTGTTGTTGTTGTTTACTCAGCATGTTGTTTTTACTCCACGTGTTGTTAGTCTGTGGAACTCCCTGACAAAGGAGGTGGTGATGGCATCTGGCCTGGATGCCTTCAAAAGGGGATTGGACAGATTCCTGGAGGAGAAGTCCATCACAGGTTACAAACCATGATGGAGACGTGTCATCTCCATGCTTAAAACCAGGGCACCTCAAGGGCCAGATGCAGGGGAGTGGTATCAAGAGACAGAGATCTAGTCTCATGCACTCCCAGAGGCATCTGGTGGGGCCACTATGAGATACAGGAAGCTGGACTAGATGGGCCTTTGGCTTGATTCGGCATAGCTCTTCTTATGTTCTTATGATAACCCAAATGTTCTTGGACTGCAATTCCCAGAAGCCTTCTCCACTAGCTATGCTGGATGGGGTTTCTGGAAGTTGTAGTCCAATAGCACCTGGGTTACCCAAGATTCAGAACCACTGCACTTCACTATTCTCCTCAATCCCTGAGTAGTCCCTACCCTGGGATTGTCACTACTCTGTCCCACCATTGTGCTTGCCACCGTAACTCTGGCCCGGCCTGAGCAAATGACCAGCACTACTGCTGACGTCTCTTCTTCATGTTTTATTGTGGATGAAACATTTTGGTCATATATCCTGCCTTAAAATTTGCCCAGAACCACCAGAAGAGTAGTGGCCTTACCAGGGCTGGTGGAAAGGCAGCACATTGGTCTGCATTCACCACTCTGTTGCCTGCGGCAACTGCCTCAGAGGCTCAAAACAGGGCCAACATTTCTGCAAGTGAGCGGCTTGACTAAGACAAGTTCACCACAGAGGTTTGAAATGGGACCAGGTTTAGATGTTAAGAGAACTGTGTGGCTCTTTTAAATTAGTCCCTTTTCCCTCATACAAAGGGATTTCCTTGGCACTGTGTCTCAGCAATCTGACTTGTAAATCAAGCCCCTGTTTACCATTCAGTGATGAATTCCAGAGCAAGCACGCTAAATGCAAGGTAGGTGGGTGAAGAAAAGCATGTGCTGTAATAAACAGGCAAATATGGCCTTTCACCATTGGAGAGACCCCTTCTTCTCACCAAGATAAACAGGCTGTCTTGGTCAGAAGTAGATAAATTGCAGCCCTCCATTGTTGTCAGCCAACAACTCCCAGCATTCCTCATGGTGGTCTCTGCCACCTAAGGGTGATGGGAGTTGCAGTCTGTCAAACATCTAGACAACTGCAATGAGCCACTCGCCTCCACCCGGTCTAGCCTAACGCTCAGTGTCTCGGCCAGAACACTATCATCAGCTCAGGGTATTCAGTGGAATTGTGTTAGGTCACTATGTTTTGGGGTTGTTTTTTTTTTTTTGAGATATTATAATTTTACCATTAGGTCTTTAAAGGGAACTTTTTGTGCTACTCCTCTCCTCCCCCCCGCCACACCTCACAAGCTTTTGCCATCTTGTTAGGTTAGGCAGCCGGTGAAGTGAAGCAGCACAAAGATCTGTCATTACATCCATGGAAACCACAAAATGCCACAAGCGTTTCTACTTGATAGAGCTTTCCACTTAGCTGACTTTGGAGAATGTGTGTGGTGTGTGTGCGTGCGTGTGAGAGAGAGAGAGAGGGAGGGAGGGAGGGAGGGAGGGAGAATTACGACAAGGACCTTTTCTCTGGCCTCCTCTCAAATCTGGATTGCAATTCTATATCCACCCAAACACAAACAATACTTCACAAATTGAACCACCGCTGTCCCAATTGCGCTGAAAAACATCACAACAAAGACCTGACAGATGATGGCAGCTCATCTCTTTTTTGATCCCAGCACCTGGTCTTTACAGACAGACATGAACAATCACCCCACTCGGCTGTAATCAGGCCACCCTCTTTCAGGAATCGGTCTGATCCCTTCACCCTTTTGAAACCTCTCCAACCAGCCAAAGAACTGCTGGGGCCAAAGGAGAGACCCAAGATCCATCTGGCCTCTCAACCTGTGCCCAATGCTACCCTGACACACACAGGGCATATGGGGGTTCTTAGAATCAGGACATGCTAGACATTATAACCCATTACCCTTTCTTTTGCCTTACTGCCCCAGGGAAGCTAATCAGAGGAATACAAACACTCCTGCGCTTGTATTCCTTGCAGGGAATACAAACACTCCCACGCTTGTATTCCTTGCAACCTTGCCTTGTTGCAACAAGCAGTTTCTTGGGACTACAACACCCAGAATCCCTAGGGGCCACCCTGGCTAGGGATATGGTCTAAGAATGGCAGACCAACCTTTCCCCTAAGGGCTGAAGGATTCACAAATGCAACTCAACCCGTTTCCAAGATAATTTATCCCAGCAGTCGCCCCGACATCCAGTGGCAGTTAATCATGGGCACAGTGATCCACACAGGTTCCCTTCCAGGGTACGGTTCTAAGGTTCTAATGGAGAATCCACCTGAATAGTACTCAGACCTTCTGGATGGCGAGAGCTGCTCAACAGTGGAATGGGTGACCTCGAAAGCAGTGGGCTCTCATTCGCTGGAGGGGGTTTGTGCAGGGCTTGGGGAGCCAGAGCTACCTGTTAGGGATGCCTTTAGTTGTGCCTGTTTGCATTGGCTGGCGGTTGGACACCCTTGAGTGATTGCTGGGACAATGCGATGGTTTTAGGCTTCCCTTGTGCCCTTCCCATCTGCGCCCATTTTGTCTCCCTGGGGAGCAACAGGAGACAGCAGGAGGGGAAGGAGGAAGAACAGCCTTGGGGCCATTAGGAACTCACTCACCAAGGATGGGCATGTACCCATGGATGTGTGCCTTTCCTCCTTCCTGCCTTTCAATCCCTGCAGGGATCCGGGAGGACCCCCGATTCCAGGGATGTCTTGGGTTAGAGAAACCCAAGGAGAGCAGCATGCACTTCAACCTGTGGGTCCCCAGATGTTCCAGGACTGCAACTCCCAGAAATCCTGGCCAGCTCAGCTAGTGATGAAGACTTCTGGGAGTTGCAGTCCAGGAACATCTGGGGACCCCACATGTTGAGAACCACTGGTCTAACCTTTCCAAAGCTGGAGCAAAGGAACCAAACGGGCAAGCCGGCCATTCCCAGGAGGTGAAACGGGATGGTGGGGGTGAGTCTTCATTTTGGAAATGGCCACTTTTTACACATACCCCTCCCGCGGCTCCCCGCCCCCAGCTTACAAAAGAGAGGATATTCCTTTTTGAGCAGACCAGCCTGTTTTTCAACTTATGATCATTTGTTTGTTTGTTTGTTTTGCACTCATGTACTACTGAAATCACACTAGTGACCGGAGGTCTTGCTGTGGAGTGCTTTTTCCACCAGAAAGGCAGCTCGGGCAACTTAGGGCGCTTTTACACGACCCCTACGATCCGCTGGCAACTTGAATTCAGACCAGAGATCTTGGGGTTTTGTCGCTCTTCCTGTGTTCCCACCCCTCCATACTTCCTTGCTCCTGTCTGCGTGGGGGGGGGGAGAAAAGGGGGGAGAAAAGAATGCAGGCTCAAGCTCGGGGAACCATTCCAGTCTCTTTCAGTCTCTTAAAGGGGTGGGGGCAAACAAACAAACAAAACAAACACAAGGCGAGGAGAGTCGGGCACTCACTGCTTTACATCCGCATCAGAAATTTTTCACCTTCAGAGACCAGGTACTTGAAAAAAGCGCTGGGAGGCGCTTAGGTGGGCGTGGTGGTACTTTATTTTGTTTAATGTCCGGAGCTGCTGGGAAAACATTTTTAAGCTCTGGATCTGGGAGCCCTTTGCCCCGGATTTTAGGGATGGTGTAAAAGCACCTTTTAAAGCAGGCAACCGAAATCCCACCCAGCCCCACTTTTTTTTTCCCTTCAAAAGGATTCTCCGCCAAAATGCCCGGGGCGCGCCCCTGTCTCAAGGCTCCCGCTGCCCAAGCGCGGACGCTCCCGCCCCGTGCCCAGCCTCGAAACGCTGCGGGAAGGTGTGTGTGTGGGGGGAGCCCTGGAAGGGGAAGGAGGACCAGCCACGGCGGAGCTTTGCTGCCCGAAAACGAGGCGGCGGCAACGCTCCCGCGCTTGGAGAAGCACCCGGGCGCTCCTTTCTTGGCGCGCCCGCGGCCACCGGCGGCGGCAAAGTCCGCTACTCACACGTCCTTGGCGGGCAGGTCCCTTCCCTCCACCACGCGGAAATGGAGCGACGTGTCCCTGTTGGCCATGCCGCCCGAGGCCAGGCGGAGGAGGGCGGCGAGCGGGCGCCCGGTGCGCGCGGTTTCCTCGCCTTCGGACAAGCGTAGGGTCGCCGCCGATCCCCGACGGGCGAGCTGCCCGCCGGCTGCGCCTACTGAGATCTCAGCCCCGCGGAAGGCAGCGGGACGTGGCCGCGGAGGACGGGAGCCAGGCGGGCGAGCTGGCGGGCCAGGTGCGCAGGAGGGGTGGGTCGGGGGATACCCCGTCGGGATCCCCGTGGCCGCCGCCCCAAAGAGGCAGCCCCGCGGCTCCCTCCACCCGCCCGGCGTCGGTCCGCCCGTGCGCCCAGCCTGCGCCCTCGTCCCGGACTTGCGGCGCGGGCGACAGGTAGGGGAAGCCCCCGCGGAGGAGGAGCGCGGAACTGGGACGCCCCCTAGCGGCCGAACGAGCTGCCCGGGCGCGCCTTACGCTCCTCTTCGGAGACCCAACCGCGGCGAGAAGCTTATTCAAAAGAGCACCGTCGCGGTTGCTCGGCGTCGCGTTGGCTCGGAGCACGGTAGCCTCGTCTGAGCCGCGGTTCTGTTTCCAACAGGAGGGGGCAGACACGTAACCGCCCCTTTCTGCCCGAGAAACACACGTGAAGGGGAGGAATCGGTCGCAATCCCCCCCCCCCCAACACCAGCACCCTGCAGTTTCTTCCGGACAAGAATTAAAGAGATACTGGATGCCCCGATTTGGGTGGGAAGGAAAGAGAACTGGAGAAAAAAGGTTTCTCTAGGTAGGGTGGGGGGTATTGCATCACCCTCCCATCCCGACACGTTTACCTGTCCTGCCCACCGGGACCTAAGCACCTCCTCTGATCTTGCACACTCAACGTTGTTTGTTTCCTCTTAAATTTATTTAGCTATTTATTTTTGAGTATTTTCACCCCGCCTTTCTCCTTGGAAAAGGACCCCAGGCGGCTTACAGTAGTGAGGGACAATAAACAGTCCTCTACATTTAAGACATATTCAAGTTTAAAAACGGGGAATGGAGGGGCATCTTACAGCGTCAAGGGGCAGCATTAAAGCTAAAAGAGAACACGGGTAAAGAAAAATTCCATCGTGAGGAAAATTTCAGTCAATCGATCCCACATGCTGCCTTCCACTTTCCCCAGCTATTATTATCCTTTTCCAGTGAGCTTCCCTTCCCGTCTGGCGCCCAAAATACAGTCGCCTCAGTTGCTTCTTTTTTGCTCTCTCGGGCTAACTTGCCTTTGATTAAACTACTAAGGAGCCGCCCTCAGCCCTGTGCAGGGCGGCAAAAAGCTTGCCTCAGACACACTTCTCTTCCTGCTTTTTCGCTCCCATCTCCTCCTAATCCACCAGTTGCAGTCCCTGAAACAACCTCAGTTTTTTTTCTCTAGTTGCCGTTAAAGTCTCATTTCCCCCCTAATCATGATATTTCTTTCCTTAATAGTCCTTTACCGTCTCCAGTTTCCTGTGCTTTGTGCTACCAAGTCGGAACCAATTGGTAGTGGCCCTAAAAGAGCTTTCAAGGTAAGTGAGATATTTAAAGAGTGGTTTTACCAGCTCCAGTCCAACCCCAACCCCGTGACTTTCCATGGCTAAGTCGGGATTCGAACTCTGTTTTCCAGAACCCTAATCTGTCACTATATCCACTGCCACCTCCCAAATGAGTGTCCATGGTTGAACAGGGATATAAGCCCTGGATTTAATAGTCCTGGTCCATCACTTTATCCAAATCATTAGGTGTGTGTGTGTTGTGTCGTTACAGTTGTGACCGACTCTTCGTGACTCCATGTCCATGGAGTTTTCTTGGCAGGAATAACGGAGTGGCTTGACAGTTCCTACTCCACAGGCCTACAGCACCTGGTATTTCCTGGTGGTCTCCCATCCAAGTACCAACCAGGGCCGACCCTGCTTAGCTTCCAAAATCAGGTGAGATCGGATGGGCTTAGGGCACCCTAGACCTTTTCCAAGGAGGTCTAGGGAAAAGACCTATCCAATATCCCAGCAGACCAGCACGGCAGGGAATCTTCAGCAAAAGAGCTGAATCTAGCCCTGATAATTCCCAGCTGGCTTTTCATACCTTCCAGTATCACTGTGGTTCAGTCATTCCCCATTCTTTTTAAGTCTCCCCCCCAACCCCCCTTTTTAAATGTAAAAATGCCTTTTCTGAGCTCTGAATCCTGGCAGTAAGAACAATAGGCTGAAAGGCGCAGAAGAATGTGGGTGAAATGGATTTCAGGTTTGCTTCCCTCATTCCAGGTGGTCCTCGGGGAGCTTTTTGAAGTGCCCCCTTTTAAAAGCGATACCTGAGCTCTTTGTAAAGGAAGGGCACACGCAGGCAGTGTCGGCTCATGCCAGGGCCAAGTGCGCAACAGGTGGTTTCTCTCTGGGGCATGTCACTCGTCTTCTTGTACACACACACGCGAGCGTGGCGAGGCAAGCTCTTGTGGCCACCAAGGCAGAACGTGCTTCCGGATTGGATGTGGCCCTTTGAAGTATGAATCAGCTTTTAGCCATCTGGGAAGCACGGCTTTAAGGCTTCCTCCGTGGGAGAGACGCTGCCGGCAAGCCAAAAGAAAGGAAACATCGCAGGCTTCTGCCAAACAAAGGGTTAGCGCAAGGCCTACAGCAAAATGTGGCAGTACAGAATGGCCTTGTTCAGGAGCCCTGTGTATGTGTGTATGTGTTGTGTCGTTGCAGTTGTGACCGACTCTTCGTGACTCCATGTCCATGGAGTTTTCTTGGCAGGAATACTGGAGTGGTTTGCCAGTTCCTACTCCAGGCACCTACAGCACCTGGTATTCCCTGGTGGTCTCCCATTCAAGTACTAACCAGGGCCGACCCTGCTTAGCTTCCGAGATCAGGCAAGGTCGGATGTGCTCAGGGCATCTAGGCAGCTCAGGAGCCATGCCTTTCTTCAAATGCTCCATTTCTCTCTTCCCCCACGCTCACCATATCCGCCCGTCTCTATGGCCATGGAGAGCAGCCCTATTCATACTGTTTTGCTCCCCCCGCCCTCCCTTTTCTATCTACCGTTTCCCTCTTAATGTTTGAGCTTTGTGTGTGCCAGATCACGCCCGAAAGGGCTTTGCAATCTTCTTGGAATCAGCTCTCCCATCTTCCAGGGAAGTGATCCCGCCCGGCCCTGCAAAACAGGAGCCCAAGAGCTGGGACTACCAGGGTCTAGCGTGGGCATGGCTCGGGGTCAGGGTGGAGCGCCATCTCCTGTAGGTAGGCAATGCATTGCCTCAATGCCCTGAGTTGCCACTGTGCAGACCTTGGGAACCACGGGTCCAATCCACTGAGGAAGAGAAGACCTGTTGATGGTGACAGTAGCCATGTTAGGTAGATGGAGGTCTCCGTTTCCAGAGCACGGACCTCTAAATGCCTGTTCTTGGAAGATAAATGTGGAGAGGTCAGGTCTTTGCTGTCCTAAGGGTTAGGGCTAGGGTTAGGGTTAGGGTTAGGGTTTCTCTGCGCAACCTTTCCCCATTCTGTCATGGTGTAGTCGTTCTGATGGTCCATGCCGTGAACATACGGGCTTTTGGTGTAAGCCAGGAGTATCCAAACTTTTTGCAAGGAGGGCCAGACTTGGGGCTGACCATTCAGCTGCATTTGGCCCCCAGGCAAGATTCTGCACAAGCCTCTAGGTCTAGGACATGCAAGGAGGCAGGGAGGACACTGCAGCAACAGAGCCAGGGGCAGGTAGGCTGGGAAGGTGTCTGGGGGGACATACAGAGGCAGGGAGGGCAGGCAAGCCGTAAATCTGCAAGCTGAAATCTCCATCCAATGCATGACAGGCTGAGCTGGAGGGGAAAAGAGGCTGTAGGCCTCTCAAAATTTGAAAACAGGCCGCATTTGACACGTGGACCTGACTTTGGACATGCCTGTTGTAAGCGCTCTTCTTGAATTTTATTTATTTATTTATTTGACATAGAGATGGGCACGAAACGAACAATTTTTCGTTTCCATTTTCATTTTTTCGTTTCGTTACATAACGAAATGACAAACAAATTTTGTCTCTAAAATGAAACGAAACGAACAGAAACACCGGAAATTTTGTCATGCGTTTCGTTTCCGTTACTGCAATATGAGTGAATTGCTTAAAATCCTTTTAAAAAATCACAAAAAATTGAAATAAATGGTAATGAAATGGTAACAAAATGAACAAAAACGAAAACAATTTTTTGCAAAAATTCACGAAAAACGGAAACGAAACGAAATGGACCCGACAAACGACAAACGAAATGCCATTTTTTTGATTCGTGCCCATCTCTATTGACTAGTATACCGCATCATCTAGCAACAAGGCTACTCTGGGCATTGCTGCTCACCCACCCCTTCCCTCTTCTGTGCAGGTGGTGCTGTTTAGGGCAGCCATGAGTCAGGATCATGTTGATCTACTTGGGAGGCAGGAGAAAAACCCACTCAGGAGAGAGGAGGAGGTTGTCAGGGCAATAATGAGAGCCTCCAGGTGGGAGGTGCTTGTGTATTCCCAAGCAACTGTGGACACGTCCCTTTTAGAGGCCCCACCAAATGACAGTTTTGGAGGATCCAAACGGTTCAGAGGCTGTAGGTGAGTGAGGGGTTGGGCATCGCCAAGGGCGCTTGGATTGGAAAGGAGATGAGACACCCATGTTACTTCTCAGCCTGAAGATGGCAGCTCACTTGCTCAGGACCTCGGGAGCCTTTGAACCAGAAAGGGGTGGAGAGGGAGCAGGAGCTTTCCATTCATTTAAATTAAATATTTCCACTACCTGATCCGGGCTCTGCTGATGGCAATTCATGCCAACAGGATTTTGATTACAGTAAGTAGTCAGAACATTTAAACAGTGCATTAAAAGAACTCTCTCTCTCTCACACACACACACACACACACACAAACACACACACACAACACCAGCAGGGCTGTATGTATCTTACCAGGGCTGCTTTTGTATCCCCCTAACTGCTTCCCAGGTCCCTCTTTATTCCAGCATAACCCCTTCAATCCAGCTGCTTCGTTGCCTGTATCCGTTTCTGGGCACAATTCAAAGTCCTTGTTCTAACATCTAAAGTCTTAAATGGCTTGAGTCCAAACTATCTCAAGGACCACATTTCCTTCAATGAGGTTTTCTCTTGCCCCACTACTTTCGCAGGTGTGTTTGGTGTTGACACAGGTGAGGACCTTTTCTATTGCTCCTCCCAGACTTTGGAGCTCCCCCTGCTTTTGAGATGGGACATTCCAGACAATCACCCACAATCGGGGGGGGGGGGTACCATTGGCTCACTTGTGATCATGTGACCTGCTCCAGTGCTTGTATATCAAGACATTGCTTGCTGATCGAGGAAAAATTTAGAATACATGTTTGCTAGTCTTGCAAAACACTCTTAAACCAAGGTATTGCTCTATTTGTTTGACTCCATTTCAATATTTTCATAACGTTGTTTTTAGTTTTTAAATATCACCTTTTAATGATGTAAGCTGTCCTGGGCCCTCTTTTAGGAGAAAGGCTAGTTAACAATATTTTTAATAAGTGAATAAATAATAAACAGGGAAGATGAGGGAAAGATAAATTCTGTGTCCTGGAAGATTCCAGCAATAGTGGCTCAACTTTTAAATAGATTATATGTCTCCTTTGCATTTAATACCACAACATACCCACTTTTCAAATCTGGAGATGGACTTCAAGCCATTTCCTGTTGTTGTTGTTGTTGTTGTTGTTGTTGTTGTTCTTCTTCTTCTTCTTCTTCTTCTTCTTCTTCTTCTTCTTCTTCTT
>JAHTLZ010000019.1:8386767-8396961 GCA_023846285.1 Phrynocephalus versicolor | reverse complement strand
AATAAATAAATAAATAAATAAATAAATAAATAAATAAATAAATAAATGATCAAGTTTCGTTTTCCTTGACTTCAAAATGTCCAGAAATTTTCCGTCTCCAGATATTTTTGACTTCAAGTTCCCCTCTGGCCAACTGGACATTGAGAACCTGGACGGCCATAAGTTCTGCCCATCTCTGTCGGGCGTGGGTGGGGAAAGGCGGCCCCTTCTCCTGAAGACTTGCAGAATGAATGACGTTCAATGACAAAACTGCCAAATAAAATTACGTAATAACAAAGGAAGGGCAGCACCCAGGCTTCCCTGCCCTGCCTGCTCTGGGCCTTGCCTCTGAGTAGGTGCCCACGGGAGTCCACAGGGCTGGGACACATAGAACACCTGTTCACTGGAAAAACCAACCGGCACGAACCACTGTGTTTCGTGCCCATCTCTGTCCAAGACAGTGGTTCTCCACCTGTGGGTCCCCAGATGTTCCTGGACTGCAACTCCCAGAAATCCTGGCCAGCTCAGCTACTGATAAAGACTTCTGGGAGTTGCACTTCAGGAACATCTGGGGACCCACAGGATGAGAACCACTGGTCCAAGACCATCAGGGATGCCACATTTTGCACCAGAGACTTGGTAGACTCAAGGTTCAGGCTCTCCCTGCAGCCTAAAAGACACTGAGCGATCAGTTGGCCTTTTTAAAAAATCCTGGCCAACCTTAAAGGGCTGTTCTGAGGATCACATAGGATTTTATGCACCACATTGTGCAGACTGCAAGACATACGAGACATCAATATTAATAATACTGATCTCTGTATTAATCTCTCTGTGATCACCTGTTCTAGGACTTGCGCAGAATATTTGTCCCAACAACTGTGAGAGCCTTAACACTCCCATATCCATCACGATCTCACTGTCTGTCCTCAGGTGCTGCTCTTCAGCCTCCTTGGAGATGTCTGTGCATGCTGGGAGCCTGCTCACATCCCCTGTTCCTCCTCTTGGTTCTACAGAGCTGGAAAGAATCCTTTGGATGGTCAAGTCCAGCTCCGCATCAAGGAGACACATTCCAAGAGTCTGTTTTGGAAGAATCAACGGGAACACCAAACAGCCTCGGCTAATTTCACTACAGTAGGACCCTGGTATTCGCTGGGGATCAGTTCCAGGCCTTCCCGTGGATAAAGAAAACCGTGGATAAGAGAGGACACCCCAAACTCCTCAAAACTACTGTTTTGTGACAGTAGCTTGCTTTGCAGCTGCTGGATTATTATTTTTTTTCTCTGCCAACCATGGAGGACTGAATCAGTGGTTAATGAATCAGTGGATACGGGGGTCCTACTGTACTTGCATTCAATTATGGATCGTTTCCCGTGTGTTTTTTAGAAGCAAAGCAAGACTTCTATACCCAGACACATCTTGCAGCTGCAGACGACTCTAATCCCACTAGTTTTCAACCTACAAATGTGCAGATTTGCTTGGACTACAACCCCCATAATTCCCAGGAAGCTTTGTAGCTCAACCCTCCCAATCTACACCCCTCTGTTCTCAATCCTTTTGCTCGACCCCCCGACCCCATAACCCCGTTATGCCCTCTGTGTCCAGACATGCCTCTGCCAAGGATCTCATTTGGAATCTGAAACACTGCAATTAAAAACCACAAATGAGAATCCTTCTGAGGAGGTTTGGTTTGGAGGGCAGACAAGACCAAGAGTGAAGGCAGGAACATGGCACTTTCCTATTCGTTTAACCCAGCAACCGTTCATCTATTTGGGGACGGGAGGAAGCAAGAGGGACGGACGGGTGGGTACAAACTCCCCTCCCTTAATCTGGCACTCAAGCAAAATAAGAACTAAAACTCTAGCACTTACACTGGAGTTGGGGGCAGGTTAGCGTTGGTTTGGAGGGAGGGGGCCCACCGTGGATAACAAACTCATCCAGACCTCAGTGTAAAGTCACTGGCAAAGCTAATTGTGTAAATTACTCTGTACTAGATGACGTGGCAAGCTATGAGTTTTAGAAAAAAGCAATAAGGATTTCCTCATTCCCCAAATAAAGCCTTGTTATAAATCTAATTTCAAGGCGGCGATGGCGGCACAGTAAGGAGAGACAGCAGCAGGAAATGCAACTGTTAGAAAAAGTTTTAATCTTTCCCTCTACACCCAGAGTTTGCATAGACAATTAACAGAGCCTGGGTGTGTGTGGGGGGGTGTTTGCTGCACCCCCTACATTCTCTTCCGCATCTTTCCCTTCTTGACGGTTCCACGGCCAAAGGCTGACCGGCGCATCTCCTGCAGGCGCTGCCGGCCGCGAGCCTTCAGCCTCTTCATGCCCCCGCTCTGCAGGAAACGCTGCTTGGCTTTCTTTCTCCTCTCCTTGAAGATCTGCTGTTTGGTTTTCAGCTCCGAACGGACCCGACCCTGCTGGGGGCCACGGCTGTCTCTCGGGGGCGGGGCTGCGGGGTGACCTTGGGCCACAAGAAAACCTCACGTTAGCCAAAAGGCCCTTTCGGATGGACTTGTCCTAGAGCTTAGAAAGCGTGGTACAGTAATACCTCGGGTAACGAATGCCCTGAGAGCTCAGAACAGGGCTGTTCAAACTTCGTCCCTTCAGATGTTTTGGACCACAACTCCCAGAATTCCAAGCCTGTATTTCCAATGGCAAAGGACTGTGGGAGTTGTGGTCCAAAACATCTGGAGGGCCGAAGTTTGGACATGTCTGGCTTAGAAAGTGTGTACAGTAATACCTCAGATAACGAATGCCACTTAGAAAGTGTGGTACAGTAATACCTCAGATAATAAATACTTTGGATAACAAACACCTGGCAGCCAAAATCGGCGTGGGGGATTTGTGCATTTGGACCAGCATTTTGGGAGCCCCAGTGCAAAAACACAACTTAAGCAGACTGCTAGAATCCATTCTTCGACCATCTTTCCACACTTAAAGAATTTTTCCGATAACAAATTGCAATTTCTGGGTATAGGACTACCTCGGATAACGAATGCCCCAGATAACAATTTTTTACGATAACGAATTGAAATTTCCAGGTATAGGACTGCCTCAGATAGCGACTTTTCCCTATGGGCTGCCTCTGATAACGAATTTTCCTATGGGCTGCCACCGATAATGAACTTTCCCTATGGGGAGCATTAGATAATGAATTTCCAGCATGCATTGGTAAAAAAAACAGTTATCCCAGGTTTCATCACATCTGTACCTTTAAAGTGCTCTTTTAAAAGAGTTTTGAGCAAAAAACCAGGTGTTTGTGTCTTTTTCCTAGGCTCCGGAACAGATTAATCAGTTTCCCATTCATTCCTATGGGAAACCGCATTTCGGATAACAATTTTTTTCTGATAGCGAATTGCTTTCACCATCTTTCCGCACTTAAAGGCAAACAAGAAACAAGGTGTCAAACCCCTTTGGGGGAAAGTGGGGCTCAAAAAGCACCCGGCAGCCAGGAGAGGCGCAGGGGATTTGTGCATTTGGACTGGCATTTTGAGAGCCCCAGTGCAAAAACGCCACTTGAGCCGACTGCTAGAACCCATTCTTCGTAGCGATGCTGCTGCCGGTGGTTGGGTGGGTCAAATGTGCTACTCCAAATGCAGCTGGCCTTCAGCTCCCATCACCCTAGTCCACCAAGCCAGCACGGACAGTAGAGGCAAACACTGGGATTTGTAGTCCACCCAGAGGACTGCCCTTTGCCCAAATCGGAATTTAATGCCAGCTGAGCAATTTTCTCCAAGTTCTGCCCCCAACTGAGACATGGGTGTCATGGAACGACCCGAGGCCAGCGGTTCTGCTTTCCCTGGACCTCCCGCACGGGGATGGAATGAGGACAAAGTGGGGAGGAAGAACCGTGCCCGCTGCCTTTTCTTAGGAGCAAAAAAGGAGGGGGTGTGGATGTCATTAATATTATTGCCACGGGCACCACCCATTCCAACAGGGAACGATGCCAGCTCTTTTCTGTAGCCAGCAATGCTGGAGCCCAGGGTGGATCGACTCCACTGCCTTTTCCTTTGATCCTGGGAACAGCCCTTAACGCCTCTGCTGGAGGGCTGCATGGGAACAGCTGCACTTACCTCTGCCCCTCCTTTTCCTCCCCGTTCTTTCCTCTCCTCCATCCTCCCCATCGGAGTCTTGTTCGTCAATCTTGTTCCGTTTTTTCCACTTCTCGTAGCTGGAGCAGGTGTGGTCAGGAAAACCAACATTCTCATCCCGGAGAACGGACCCGCGCCCCCCTCCCCTGCCCCACCACAGTGCCCCTTCCTTTCCCTTGCCGTGTGGGGTGGGCGGCTGCTGCGTTTTACTCAGAAGGCAAATCCCCATTCTTCTGAGCATTCCAAAATCAAGAATTCCCTTCTTATTTTGGAAGGGGTCAAACTCCCCCCCCCCCAAGAGAGGGGACCAGCCTCCAGACCGCGTGTGCCACTGGTGATGGGTGGTCAGTGACCGCAACCCCATCGCATCTCCCGCCTCCTCCCGAAGACTGGTTGAGGGACTTCAATGTGTCACCCCTGTGGTTCATGCCCATCTCTGTCCCAGACAGTGGTTCTCAACCTGTGGGTCCCCAGACGTTCCTGGACTGCAACTCCCAGAAATCCTGGCCAGCTCAGCTAGTGATAAAGACTTCTGGGAGTTGCAGTCCAGGAACATCTGGGGTCCCACAGGTGGAGAACCACTGTCCTAGATCATGCCAAAGCCCTTTAATTGATGTCCAGGGCGCTTGGCAGTTCTCTGATAGCCAACATCAAGGCCACCTTTATTTATTTATTTATTTTTGAGATTCATGCTGCGGACATTTTCTTGCTCCTTTAAGTTGGCTTTGAAAAGCGACAGCTGGGCCACAGGCCATCGCGGTTCCTATGACCCAATGACATGACAGTGTGTCTCATACGGATCTGGAAAACAACTAGGAAAGGCAATGCCACCGCTCAGCAAAGCAAAATGATGGGGTGGGAGGACGCCTATGCATACCCCCCCACCCCCAAATAACTGCTGGGTAGCATCGCGAGCCCCTCCTTCCCTTCCCACCGACCCACAAGAACGAGAAGGATACAGGTTGCTTTTATAGGAACTGCTGATGTAGGCGCCACTCTCTGTGCGGATCTTCTTCTTATCTTCCTGGCCGGTTTGCCCCACGAAGCGCTTCCTTTTCCGGTCCCTGGAAGATGGAGAAGAGAGATTAGTGGGGCTGGAGAGAAGAGAATGCCGTTGATCTGTGCAGATGCAATCATTTGGCTGGATAAACAGCAACTTTTAGGGTCACATCCCAGCTATCCAAATCTGAGGTGCTCAGTTGCTTTTAAATGTGTTTTGAGTTCTGATTTTAATTACCATTTTAATATCCTTGTTTAATTGTTTTGCAAATATTTGCATGTTTACTCTTTTTTGGCCTTTAAATCTTGTCTTTTTGATGATCTAAGCTGTCTTGGGTCCTTTTATGGAGAAAGATGGAGTAGAGGCAGAGAGAGAGAGAGAGAGACAGACAGACAGAGAGAGAGAGAGAGAGAGAGAGATCCATCCTCTGTAGGAAGATCGCCCCGAGTACTCTAGATGTGTTGGATCACAGTTCCCATCATTCTGTTCCAACTGGCAGGGCAAATAATCTGGTCCTATATATCTCAACTAGGTAGATAATGGGGAAAAATGGCAACAGACACCAGTAGCTTCCCCAACAGACTATAATTTCCTGGGGGCTTATTTGTTTGTTTTATTTTAACTTACTGTTGGCAATCTGCCAAACAATTTGGGGGGGGAAATGCCAAGGAAGAGTGAATTTCAAGGCAGAGATGTAGCTGCCTTGGGTCCCCGTGAGAAAGAACAGGAATTAATACACTGGTACCTCTTAAGACGAATCTAATTCATACTGCGGGTCAATTTGTCCAATGAAAAATTTGTCTTACAAAACACAGTTTAATGCAGTTTCCCATAGGAATGCATTAAATTCGCCTTGCGAAGCACCCCGTAGGAAAATTCATCTTACGAGGTTTTCCTAATCCCGGGCATGTTATTTGTCTTACGATTTTTTTTTGTCTTAAGGGGTATTTGTCTTACGAGGTATTACTGTAATGCATCCAAATAAAAAGGTTTAACATGTTTGTAGGTTGAGAACTTGGAAAAGCTACTACAGTGGTACCTCAGATAACAATTGCCCCAGATAACAAATAATTCAGATAACAATTGCAAATTTCCAGGTATAGGACTGCCTCTGATAATGAATTTTCCCTATGGGCTGCCTCGGATAACGAATCGCAATTTCTAAGTATAGGTCTGCCTCAGATAACGAATTTCCAGCATGCATCAGTAAAAAAGAGTTATCCCGGGTGGCATTGCATCTGCACCTTTAAAGTGCACTTTATAAAGAGTTTTGAGCAAATACCAGGTGTCTATGCCTTTTTCCTAGGCTCCAGAACGGATTAAACGGTTTCCCATTCATTCCTATGGGAAACCGCGTTTGGGATAACAACGTGTTTCGGATAATGACTAACCTTGGAGAACGAATTACCGTTGTTATCCAAGGTACCACTGTATGTCAGACACTATTTGGAGAGTCCAAAGAAGTAATTTTTTTTCTGAGATTTGCCCCCACCATGGTACAGAAAAAATGCCACCAAAAAACCATCCATCCAAACAAACAAACAAACAAAAACACGAGGGGCCCTGGAAACAAAAAAGGTGACGGCCACTCACCATTTCAGGAGCTGCTTGTTCTTGTTCATGCTCTGATTCTCGTCTCCCATCAGATCGAGGACGGCCCCCGAGGCCTGCTGCTCAAAAGCGCTGCCTTCCCCACTGATGCAGAGCCTGGGTTTGGGGAGAGGGGGCGGGCAGGAAATGAGGAAGCCGGGAAGCGTCCGTGCCTGGCGAGCTGCCTGTCTGGCCCAAGTGGGCCTTGCACAGCCCCACACCAAAGCCCCTGGACACTCCCGTATCCTGCCCCCCGGGGGGGGGGCTTTTCGACCTGCCAAGCAGGATCCCTCCGCTAAGATGAAGGGCCAACACACACACACACACGTCCCCCTCACCTACCCCCGCTCGGAGTCAAAGTCCTTGGGCCGGTAGGGGATGTAGAAAGCTTCGTCGGGAGGCCCAGAGACCTTCCTTTTCTTCTTTTTCCTGCCGGTTTCTCCCGCCGGGGCCTGTTTCCGTTTCCCGCCCACGATGCTGGAAAAGACATCCTAGGGCGGAATTGTCAAGAGGGATGAGAACCCCGGACGGCCAGCAATGCAAGCAAATTCTCACTTCAGGTAAACCAGTGGGTGGCCAAACCTCTGCCCGCGGGATGTTTTGGACCACCACTCCCAGAATTCCAAGCCTGTATTGCCAATGGCAAAGGACTGTGGGAGTGGTGGTCCAAAACATCTGGAGAGATTAAGTTTGGCCACCACTCAGCCGCTGTGCCCAGACGCTGGAACTCCCTCCCACTAGAAGCCAGGATTGCCTGCCATCCCTGTTGTCCTTCCAGAAACAGTCAAAGACCTTTCTCTTCAGGCGAGATTTCCCTGAATGTGGGTCTACCGTTATGTGTCTTTTATGTGAATCTATAGGTTCACATAGACTTTGTGTCTACAACTACTTATAACCTTCTTTAATGTAATGCAGGCCTGCCCAAAGTCCAGCCCGGGGGGCAAATCCGGCCCGCCAGGCCATTCTGAGTGGCCTGCGGCTGGCTGGCCCGCCCCTCCCTCCCCTTCCTTCACCCCATGTTTTTTTAAAAGAAAGTGGGTGGGGCTTGCAGTGGGGTGGCAGGGTTGGGGAGCAACCGGCCCCTGACACATTCTCATCCACCAAATCTGGCCCTCCTTACAAAAAGTTTGGGCACCCCTGATGTAATGTCTATTAATGCTGTAAGATGTCCCCCAATTCCTTGCTCTCAATACTTGAACATGCCTTAATTGTGCTGGACTGCATATTATCCCTCATTACTGTAAGCCGCCTTGAGTCCTTTTCTAAAGAGAAAGGTGGGGTAAAAATATTCTAAAATTACAAACAAACAAACAAACAAACAAACCCCACTTAGCAGTGTGCCCCCAATGGATGCTAAGAGTAGCTCAACACTGTGTTTTTTTTTAACAGGTTTGACTCACTCTAAGATAAGCCTTCCCAGGAATTCCCCAGCTCACTCGACCCCTGGCCCGTAGGCCCTGCCTCCACCCCTCGTGATGCTCTGTCAGTCACCAATAAAGCCTTGCCCCCAGGCTAGCAGAAGAGAAGCTGCTGCACGGACCAGGCTGCGTGCTTGGACCCACCGATGTGTCTATGCGTAGTCATTACTACAACCCATTTCCCCCCCCCCCCAGCATAAACGCCAGGCGGAAACTCGCACTTCCAACCATCCAAAGTGTGCATGGGGGAGATCTTCGTAATGAAGATCAGCAGGCCCTCTCAAGGTTCACTCAGCCTTCCATCCTTCCGAGGTCGGTAAAATGAGTCAACAGCTTGCTGGGGGGGGGGGGGGCAATGTGTAGCCTGCACTCTGTAATTAAAATTGTAAACCGCCCAGAGACTACTTATAGTAGTATGGGGCGGTATATAAGCAGAACACTTTGCTTTTGCTCTGTTGCCCGCTGATCTTCATTATAACCAACAGATGATACGTTATGCTCATGCAAATGTCCTTGATTTGCAGAATCATCAGATTGCAGTATTCAGATTCTCTGATTGCAGAACACTTTGATTAAAACACGGAATACACACACACACACACACACACACACACACACACACACACACACATATATATATATATATATCTGTCCTCAGCTGTACCTGAATGTGCTCTTCCTTCTCCTCCTCCTCTTCCTCCTCAGGTTCTTCCTTAGCAGCAGGTGTTGGAGACTTGGGGTTGGGGGCCTTGGCTGCTGCCAAGGAGAGTTTTTCCTGTTGCTTCCTTTGGTGTCGGTCAATTAACACTCGGTCGCGGAGACGTTTGGCGCGCATGACATCGCTGGCCAAAGTCTTGTTGGTGGCATTGATTTCAAACATAGTCTAAAAAGAAAACATCAACATGTGAACAACACTGGTAACGGAAGAGTCCAAGTTTGCTCCTATAGCAGTTCATTGTGGATAACAAAACAGCAGTTGCAAGATCTTATTTATTATTTATTATTTATTTATTTTTCGCACTTGTATACCGCCCTATTCCCACAATGGGGACTCAGGGCGGTTGACAACAATAAGTTAAAGATCTAGCGAAGTCCAGTGTCAGTATAAAACAGCTCTTTTTGGGGGGGGGGGGTCAGCATTCTGACATACACAAGAAATCATCTCTCTCCTCGGTCCACCTTAAATACTTAGCTTAATGGCACCAGTGGCCGGTTCTAAAATGAATTATTGTAACCTCCACAGTCACAGCTCCCAAAAGTGTTCAATCAAAGAGGCAATTGGGATGATCCATAGAGGTTTTATGGTTTTTCATGCAGGTCTTTTGCAAAGCTAATCGCTCTTGATTACTATTCAAATTAGTGAGCCCCAAAATCGTTTGTATTACTGCAAAGATAGTCTAATGATGAGAGCATTCCTCCCCTCCTCCTGGTTAACATAAGAATGACAACGAAGCACAGATAAACTATTTTATCTATCATTGTCAGTCATTGAGGTGCCATTAGGTTTTAACTTTGCTTAGTGTTATTATTATTTGTTTTATTTTTGTTTTTTTTGTAATTTATGGCTATTGAGGCCCAATGTTTTGTAAGCCGCTTAGAGTACATATTGTAGATAAGCGGGGTATAAATGCAATAAATAAATAAATAAATAAGGACCTTCTAGGACAGTGGGTGGTGAACCTTTGGCACTCAAGGCGTTTTGGACCACAACTCCCAGAATTCCAAGCCTGCATTGCCAATGGCAAAGGACTGTGGGAGTCGTGGGCCAAAAGATCTGGAGTGCTGAAGGTGCGCCACCACTGCTGTTCATCAAAGCCTTCCATGTTAGGCTTTCTCCCGGGACGGGGGGGGGGGGTCACCGCATTCAAGCATTCCCAAGGTGCCGTAAGGCAGACAGAGCTTCCAGAATGGAGACTTATGGTATTTACAGTTCAGAAAATCCAAACAGCCTCATCTCTGCTAAGTAATGTTATTCATAATGACACTCACAGCTTTGGAACGGTATGTTTTAATGCTGTCCACAAATTTGAGCCGCTCCATCTCCTCATCTTCAAACCGCAAACCTAGCAAGACGTGTGGAGGGTGGGGAATTGAAAGGACAAAGAAAAAAAAA
>JAHTLZ010000019.1:8372175-8386757 GCA_023846285.1 Phrynocephalus versicolor | reverse complement strand
CACACACACACACACACACACACACACACACCATATAAAGTAGTATTCCGAAGCACGATTCCTCACATTGCATCCACTCACCAACAATTTTAACACACACACACATACACAAATGAGGCCACGAACGTTACGGCCAGAAATTTGGCATTTTCGACTGTGGCCCCATACTATTTGGAATAAATTACCAGTGGAGATTCACCTGGTACCAGTTTTTTAGAAGCTACTTGAAACAGAATTGTTTAAAGGTACCTTTTATTAATGTCTGCCATTTTATGTCCAACTGTGGTTTCATTTTGCTGACTTGGCAAGTCACATGTTTTGATTGTATCATTTATTGTGGTTTTATTTTATCATTTGTTTCTAACTGTTCGTGCCGTGTTATCTGCAGTTGTTGGTTTTCAACTGCTCAGAGAGTGAATATTGCACTATTGGGTGGTTTATAAATTGAATGAATGAATGAATGAATGAATGATACAGTGGACCCTTGTATAACAAACAGCTTGTATAAAATAAAATCTGTACAACATAAAAAATTACGGAGATAGGGGAAATTTGCTTAACATAATCGCCTATGGAGAAAATCTGTACAACATAAAAATGGGATTACTCCATTTTCAATGCATTCCTATGGGAATTTGTATAAAGGAAAATTTGCTTAACATAATTTCATTTGGAAAGAATATTTCTTTTAATTTTGTCTGAAAAACCAAAGCAAATTGTTCTGCTTATATACCGCTCCATAGTGCTTAAAGCAGTCTTCTGGGCGGTTTACAATTTAATTATGCAGGCCACACATTACTGGCGGAAATCCTATTGACATTTGGGGAAGGCTTGAATAACTTGCTGCAGCTAATAGCAGCTAATTGCCAAAGTGCCAGGCTTCTGCTCAGTCACATGTCTGATCATGTGTCCAAAGTGCACCCCAGCACCTCATCAAATACCTGTTCCAATTTATGCAATAACTGCAACCATCTATAGGATTCCAGACATTCTGATTCTTCTTGTTGGTAACACAATGTGACACACTGATGGCCTTGACAGGACAAGAGGACATCTCTTGCGCCAGAAGACGCACGCCCTACCTGTGGGCTTTTCGTGAAGACTGGCGAGGGTGAGTGGACGACCCAAGAACAGATGCAAGTCAAAAAGATAAGGGGTCTCATCTGGCGCAACAAGAGAGTAGGCGGTTCCGCTCCTCCCAGCCCGAGCCACTCGGCCTGGATAGCAACAGAAAAGAAGTATCAAAAACGGTACACAGATTTATATGGACTATTTAAACATATCTCTTCACCAGAGGTGGCGGGGGGATTTTGCAATATTGGTAGAAATGAACAGCATCAAGCCCCACGCAGAACAGAGAAAGGATCCCAGCACAGTTTGATAAAATTTCATAGAATCGTAGACTAGGAAGAGACCTCAATGGACCATCCAGTCCAACCCCCATCCATGCAGGAACCCACATCACAGTATTTCTGACAGGTGGCCATCCAGCCTCTGCTTAAAAACCTCCAAAGAAGGAGATTCCATCACCCTCCTTTGTGGCAGCATCTTCCACTGCTGAACAGCTCTTAGAAGTTCTTCCTAATGCAGGCATGTCCAAAGTCAGGCCCGGGGGCCAAATGCAGCCCGTTTTCAAATTTCGAGCGACTCACAGCTTCTTATTCCCACCGGCTCAGCCTGTCATGCATCCCCACCAGCTGGCCCCTCCCCATACCGGATGGAGATGTCAGATTACAGATTTACAGTTTGTCTGCCCTCCCTGCCTCTGTCCACCCCCCTCAGCCACCTGCCCAGGGTACCCACCCCTGGCTCCACTGCTGCAGCATCCTCCCTCGCCTCCTTGCATGTTACAGAGACTTGTCCAAAGTCTGGCCCAGAGGCCAAATGCAGCTGGATGGTCGGCCCCCACACATTTTCACCTCACCAAATCTGGCCCTCCTTGCAAAAAAATTGGACACCCCTATCCTAATGTTTAAATGGAATCTCTTTTCCTATAGTTTGAAACCATTGCCCTTAGTCCTAGTCACTGAAGCCATGGGAAACAAACCAATCCTCTCTTCAATATGACATCCTTTCAAATACTTATAGCTATCATATCCCTCTCTCAGCCTCCTTTTTGTAAGGCTAAATGTTCCCAGCTCCTTAAGCCCCTACATGCAAGACATTTCTTCCAGACTTTTAACCATCCTGGTCGCCCTCCTCTGGAATTTAAGGCTTCCCGTTTTCAAAACAAGCTGCATAACAAACAGAGTTTCATCCTGTCTCCCAGAGATTGGGAGAGAGAAAAATTATTGTGTATTAAGGGCTGGAGATCACTTGAGATACACAGGGGTGGTCTCAGCTGTGACTTGAAAGTATTCTGTCACAGTTTTGCTACAGTACAGTTAAAACTTTCAAAAGATCATGGTGCAAATCCGAAAGGGGTCTCTTAGAAAGCACCTGGCCTGCTTTAAGCTGTTGTTCCTCTGCTGAACCAGGTCCTCAGAAACAGAGAAGACAACGGTGGCCTCAAGGCCAAACCGAATGCCTGGAAAGGTGGTCGAAGCAAGAGAAGCTGCTGGACCTCAAGAACTCACCCACACGGTGGAGGAAGAGCTTGGCCTTGGCTGGGAAGCTGAAGTTGATGACATTGTCCAACAGGGGGATGTCGATGCCTCGGGCGGCCAAGTCCGTGACGATCAGCACCGAACTCTTCCCGTGGGCGAACTTGCCGATGTTGATCTTGCGCGCCGTCTGGTCCAGGGAGCTGTAGACGTGGGTGCAGCTCACGCCCTGCGCCGTCAACAGCTGGCAGAAGCACCCGTGAACAAGCCCCGAGAAAGGAAAGCAAGGTTGTAAGTGGCTCGCCCGAGACCTTGGGAAAGTTTGCTTTCTCGGCATGATCCCAAAGAATCTGCAAGGCCGGTGGAGGCTGGGAGCTGTGTCAAAAGGGAGCCTTTCCCCCCCAGGGTCTATCCCAGCCTCCAGCAGAGAGACCCCAGAGGACTGTGTCACAAATTCATCTTTTAAACTCCTGTACTTTTAAAAGGCACCGTGTTTTTTAAACCTTGCAGGCAGGCAAATAACCCACACCCTTTTAAAGTTGGTTACGATATTCCTCAAATCCTGTACAATTCAACCAACCAACCAACCAACCCATCCATCCGTTTAAAATGGGAGCAAATACTAAAGAGTATGGTGATCAGATTGCTCCCCCCCCCACTATATCAATGGGCCTTGCAATATCAGCAACAATGTACAGCATGTATTCTCAAAGGCTTTCATGGCCAGGATCTGATAGCTGTTGTGAATTTTTGGGGGGTTGTTTGGCCATGTCCTGGCCTTTTTTCTTCCTAACGTTTTGCCAGTCTCGGTGGCCGGAGGAGTTCAGGGAAGTAGGAGCTCTCATTCATTCTCTAACCCAGAGCACAGAGAGAACGCCTAGTGCCCTGAGGTCCTTGCCCTCTGAAGATGCTCTGGGATAATCCAGCCATCTGGGGTGCCCCCAGAGCACAGAGAGAACTCCTAGTTCCCTGAGCTCCTTGCCCTCTGAAGATGCCAGCCACAGAGTCTGGCGAAACGTCAGGACGAAAAACTTCCAGAACACGGCCCAACAGCCTGAAGAACTCACAACTGCTATCAATGTACAGCATGTTCCATGGAATCGATGGGTGGACTCCGTTGGAATTGATAACTGGATGTAGCAAAAACAAGGCTTTATTATGGGGGAAAATAAGGACAGAACTGCCATGGATCCAAAGCAAGTTTACACTGCATCGGGGCTGTGGGAGAGGGCTAGAGCCACCCGAGGTCTTGCTGTGGTCCGACATCTCACACACACACACACACACACACACACACACACACACACACACACACACACACACACACACACACACACACACACACACACACACACACGCCTGAGGAAGATACTATGCTTGAGAACTACTTCCACGCACCTCTTTCAGGTACTCGGTGTGATGTTTGGTGGCTACAAAGACGATCGTCTGCTCCTGGGGCTTGACCACGGTCCTCAGCAGATACAGCAGGAGAGCCGGCTTGTCATCGGGACGCACGTGGAAAAAGGAAAGCTGGGAGGAATTACCAGCACTGCTTGTGAGGTTCACGGATGCATGGATGACCCCCCCCCACCCCCACTGGTGTTTCTGAACTGCAGTTCCCATTATCCCTTACTGCCAGTGGTCCTGGCTAGGCTGAGGGGGGAGTCCCTGGGGAAACACATCTAGCGGGCCACACAACGCCCGCCCTGGATTTTTCAACTCTGCAAGCAGGGCTGTGGAGTCGGTGGATAAATATTCCGACTCCGACTCCTAAGTTTTTTTGTACTTCTGACTCCGACTCCCCGATTCCTCTGTATTAATATGCAAATGTATTCAGTCTTGAACTATTGACCCTCCATTCCCTTCACTTATACAAGTGTCTCTAGTCCTGCAATAAAACATATTTACTTAATCCCTTACCAGTGAGAGGCTAGGTTACCCATGGGCACTGCGTAACAGCAGAACATAACACTAGGGAAAGTATAAGTATTGCCGCTCCTAATTGTGCGTTGCATGCCTGCCATCTAGTGAAGCACATGAAAAGCATGCTTCTTCACGGTCACTTAACGTGTTCGTTTTGCGGTTACGTGAGGCACTGCATGCATTGGTCTTTATTCTTACAGTAGAGAAGTCATTAATTATAACTTTTTGTGAATTGGGACATTTAAACTTGCTTTTTTAAAAATTCCAATCTAAATTTAGTAGGAGTCGGAGTCGGAGCATTGTTTGCCGACTCCAGGTACCCAAAATTTCCTCCGAATTCAACTCCACAGCGCTGTCTGCAAGTACCTGGAAGGATTTCGCCCTACCTAATTCAAACTTGTTCTCCCAAGGTCAAGTTAGACTACAATTCCCTATAATCCGCTGTCCAACCCCAGTCCAGCTCTTCCAAGGCGTGGTTGGTTTCCCTCACCTTGAGCTGTTCACTCAGCTTGGACTCCACATCCAGCCGGATCAACACGGGTTCCGTGAGGCCTGGCCAAGGTGCAAGGTGGGAAAAGCGGGGTTAAAAGAAAAGAAAAAAACATAAGGATTACACCCTATCTTTCAAAGAAGAATTTAGGAGGAAACGAGAGACTATAAGGAAAAGGGAGCAGGAGAATGTGCTCAAGGCAAACTCCTCCCCAGGGCCTGTCCTTTCAACTCCCCCGAAAAGGGGTCTTTTTTCCTGCAGGGGGGGGGGCATCCTTGTCAGTGGAACTCCCTGCTCCAAGATGCTCAGGCCCTTGACCCATGTTCTGCCCAGCAACTGACACACACTTCTTTTTACACAAACTTGCAGTGCCCTTGTTTGGGGCTGGGCAGAGGCGAGAATGTTGGGCTGAGGCTTGGAGAAGCCAAGTCACAGGATAAATGAGACACAGCGCCCTCCCCGTCAAACATTTCATCCACTGGATGCCTTTAGCTGCAACCTCCACGGAGCATCAGCACAACCTGCGCAAGACAGGGCTTCTGGGAGATGAAATCCAATGCACCTGGACAGCTCAAGGCTCTCCCTCCTGGCGCCCCGAAACACACACCGGCTAAATGTTACCCACAATTTCAGGCTTATCTTCACTCTCTGGCAGTTGCCTTTTGGGCTAGGCAAAGGGGACTGGCTTTTAGAATAGAATAGAATAGAATAGAATAGAATAGAATAGAATAGAGGTTCTCAATATGTGGGTCCCCAGATGTTCCTGGACTGCAACTCCCAGAAACCCCTTCCAGCACAGCAAGTGGTGGAGGCTTCTGGGAGTTGCAGTGCAGGAACATCTGGGGACCCACAGGCTGAGAACCACTGCAATAGAATAACACTTTTTTGCCATTGTACAAATGCAGCAAAATTAAAAAGTGCCATCCAGTCTGTGCAGCACCCAGCCCAGATATAAAAATTCCAAGACATAAAACCTACCATTTAAGAAACAAGCATCCATACGCATACTCCTACATTCTCTTGGCCAACATCACTTGTAAGCATTATGAAAATACTGACATAAAACCAAACACACACCCACACAACCTATACTCTCTCATTTGACAGCATTCATACCCAGTACAATTTACTTATTTATATTTATTTTTATACCATCCATCTTCCTGAAACAACTCCAGGTGACGTACAACAATCACAGAAAACAATTAAAATAGAAAACAAAACAACACTTAAACCAATTTTTTTTAAAAAAATAATCTTTGGCAAAATAGCGCAACAGAGCAAAACAAAACAAAACAAAAACAGAAAAAACTAATGGTCGCCAAACGCCTCTCTGAAAAGCAGGATCTTAAGCACTTTTCTAAAAAAAAACTTTTATAAAAATCTTTTCTAAAAGCTTTTCTTAAAAAAACAACCGGACATACCCACAACCCTACTCTCTCTCACCCAACGACTGCACATACAATATACATGTTACACATTCAACACTAATATTACCCATCAACTTATTTTTAACAGAATTTAGCATGGTTACTGCTATTGGGTAAATACTGTGTCTGAATCTGTCCTTTTCATTGGCCAGAATGCTCAAAAGAGTCCGCATGGTGATCTGGGGGCAGGAGGTGGAATAGGGTACATAAGAACCCAAGAACAGCCTTGCTGGAACAGTCCACAGCCCATCCAGTCCAGCATTCTGTCTCACACAGCGGCTCACCATTTGCTTCAGGGTATTCCCAAGCAGATGTCTTCACCTGCTTAGGATTCCTTGCAAATGGCATTGAGAGATATCCTGCCTCTCTCTCCAACCCGGAGGTTGTCCTTCTTAGGCATCCATCATGATAGCCATGGATACCCTTGTCCTCCATGAACTTGTCCGATCCTTTCTTAAAGCTGTCAAGGCTGGCAGCTGTCACCACTTCTTCTGGCAGGGAGTTCCACAGACCAGTGATTCTCTGGGTGTGAAAGGACTTCCTCTTATTTGTTTTGTGATCTAGCACCCAAATGTTTCATGGAGTGCCCCCTAGTTCTAGTGTTGTGCAATAGGGAAAAAAAGGTAGGTCAGCATCAAGTCAGGGAACAGCATACGTCCCGTTGATCCAGTGGTTCTCCACCTATGGGTCCCCACATGTTCCTGGACTGCAACTCCCAGAAGCCTCCACCCCTTCCTGTGCTGGAAGGAGTTTCTGGGAGTTGCAGTCCAGGAACATCTGGGGGCACACAGGTGGAGAACCACTGCGTTGATCCCTACCGAGGGACATTCACACATACACCTCCCTAAAGGGGAACAGTGTCCTGTTTGCGCCCGTCACCAGCGGCTCACCAGCTCGGGCGAATTCCACAAGGACCTTCGGCAAGGTGGCGGAGAAAAGCAGCGTCTGTCGGTTCTCCGGCAGCCTCGAAATTATCTCTTTCAGCTGCTCTGCAAAGCCCATCTCAAACAGCCTGGAAGGAAGCACAGAACAAGGAGTGAATAAAACAGGTAGGAGGAGAAAGTGTGTAGGTGATTCCCCCAGCAGATGATTCCCCCCTTTTTTATTTTATTAACCAAAGGAAAAAGATAGAAGGCAAGAGAAACATTAACATAACATAGTGACATACATTGTAATCTTGTGTGTGTGTGTGTTGCGTCATTACAATTGTGACTGACCCTTCATGACTCCACATCCATGGAGTTTTCTTGGCAGGAATACTGGAGCAGTTTGCCAGTTCCTACTCCAGGCGCCTAGAGCACCTGGCATTCCCTGGTGGTCTCCCATCCAAGTACTAACCAGGGCCAACCCTGCTTAGCTTCCAAAATCAGGCGAGACTGGATGTGCTCAGGGCATCTAGGCTTGTACTCTTACTTATTAATTAATTAACCACCTTAGGCATGGACTATTTATACAATTTAACAGGATTACATTTATTCTCCCAACTCCATCCTAAAAAAAGAGAGAGACCAACAATCTAGATCAGTGGTGGCGAACCTTTCGCCCTCCAGATGTTTCGGACCACAACTCCCACAGCCCTTTGTCACTGGCAATCTAAGCTTGGAATTCTGGGGATTGTGGTCCAAAACTTCTGGAGTGCCAAAGGTTCACCACCACTGATCTAGATTATTTCCTAAAGCACGCTTCTTCTCAATTAAGTCATCCATATATTTTAGTAAAGGTTTCCAGGTTTCCATGAATTGACCATGCTTTATTTCTTCTTTATATAGTCTAATTTTATTAGTCGATTTCTCCATCAGCACTGTTTGCCATGTCCTGTTCAAGAGGGGTTACAATAAATCCACAGTCCAACAACCTTGTCCCAAAGTTCTGGAAAACACCTAAAGGCAACCAAGTAAGATCTCCAATGGTTTGTTGTCAAGTCCAAGTGTCTTTCACATTTCCTCGTGCACACACCCATTATTTGACAGTGCCACAAAATAATAATAATGAACAGATGAAACTTTGCAAAGCAAGTAAAGGTGCTCGATTTATATGATTTGCACAAACACACAAACAAATCCAATGTATGGTATCATAGTGAATAATATAACTGTAGCCCAGTTCTTTACATGCAGATGGGGAAAAATACCCAGAGTGCACCATTCAATCGATCCTGGCATGTGATTAAGATTACTTGATTACAGCCTTGTGGTGCAGTGGTTAAATGCCTGTATCACAGCAAAAACTGTGCTCATGACCTGGGGTTCAATCCCAGGTAGTCGGCTCATGGTTGACTCAGCCTTCCACCCTTCTGAGGTCGGTAAAATGATTACCCAGCTGGCTGGGGGTGGGGGTCAATGTGTAGCCTACATACTGTAATTAAAATTATAAACCGCCCAGAGACTACTTGAAGTGGTATGGGGCGGTATATAAACAGAACACTATATCATGAGTCATGACACAAACCTCTGGACACTTTACTTTGCCCCCCACTTTTTCTTCTCTTCAATCTGGGAATGCTAAAAGCGCTGCAAGGAACTACTTACATTAAACAACATTAAACCAAGATCTTTCAGTCCCACCCCACAACCTCCCATAGGAAAGAACAAAAGTATTCTTGACTCACAGGCCAGCAGGAAACTGACCACCCACCCCCGCCACCTCAGTGGCCAAAGATTCATCTGGGATCAAAACCAACCTGTCTGCTTCATCAAAGACCACGTATTCCACGCTCTGCAGCTTTAGCTTCATCTCCACGGCAACGTGGACCAGCCGGCCGGGAGTGGCAATGATGCTGAGGACAGAGCAAAGTGGGTCGGGAAAGAGAGAGAGAGAGAGAGAGAGAGAGAAGCAGTGGTTTCATTAGGGCAGAAAGAAAGGGCATGTCACTCAGCTGCTTGCCTACGAGGTCGAGGGAGAGGTCATATGAAGGAGAGACACACAAGAATTCCACTGTTGCGACCCATGAGTCTAGTCCTCACTGAAGTCTCACATCTGAGTTGGTTCTGGCTAACTTCAGCAACCCATGACACGGCACGCTGATACAGCAGGGAGAAAGTGTGTCTAGAACCTTTCCCTGCCTGTGTCTCTCCTAGAGGTGGAGCCCTAGTGCCTTGCGTGAAGGTCAACGGCACAACAGCTTCTGCTCCTCAGCAGGCCACCCATACACAGTGCGGACAAAGTAGATAAGGAGAAACTGTTTTCCCTATCACGCAACACTAGAACTAGGGGGCACTCTGTGAAACTTTTGGGTGCCAGGTCTCAACCAAATAAGAGAAAGTCCTTTTTCACCCAGAGGATCACTGGAACTCCCTGCCAGAAGAAGCGGTGAAAGCTATCAGCCTTGACAGCTTTGAGAAAGGGTTGGACAAGTTCATGGAGGACAAGGGGAATCCATGGCTATCATGAAGGATGCCTAAGGAGAATCTCCGGGTTGGAGAGAGAGGCAGGATATCTCTCAATGCCACTTGCAGGGAATCGTAAGCAGGTGAAGACATCTTGGCCCTTGGGGGTCTGTTCCAATTTGGAGCCTCCCCAACCCATCACAGATGCCACGGAGCCACGCTTCCAAACTTACATGTCAGGGTTTTCGTGGAGGGCTGCGAACTGATCTTCCATCCTAGAAAAGAAAGGGAAGAATCATCGTGACGGTCCTTCTCTTCCCCACCCCTGAAACATCAACCAGGCGCTGAAGACAAGACGGGTTAGGACAGGGAGATGAAACCTCCCGCCCTCGGATTGGATCTGACCCTTTGTGGCTCCCAAAGGGGCCATGCCTCCTTCTCCTTCCCTATGAACCATCACTGAATGGTCTTCCAGATCCCCTAGAGCAGTGGTTCCCATCCTTCCTAATGCCGCGACCCTTTACTACAGTTCCTCATGTTGTGGTGACCCTCTTGCCCTGCTTGGAAGAGGCCACAAGCCCCCTTTGGCAGGCCACTATGCTGCAGGCGCCATAGAGAATGTCCCTCTACAGCAGGCATGTCCAAACTTCAGCCCTCCAGTCCTTTGCCATTGGAAACCTAAGCTTAGAATTCTGGGAATTGTGGTCCAAAACGTCAGGAGTTTGGACATGCCTGCTCGACAGGCACACTCAGCCACTGACCAGAACTAGACGAGTCCAAGGTATCTCAAAGACTGTGTCCCCCATGAAGAGCCTGCTTTGGTGTTAAGATCATCAGGAGAGGCCTTTCTCTCGCTCCCACCACCTTGACAAGTGCATTTAGCGGGGACCCAGGAGAGGGCCTTCTCTGTTGCTGCTTCAAGACTTTGGGACTCCCTCCCACAGGAGGACAGGCGGGCCCCATCTTTGCTCTCCATCCGAAGGAGAAGACCTTTCTCTTCAGACATGCTCTCCCCGAGTGACTGGCTGCTGAGTATGTGTGTGCTTTTTTTAATGGACTGCTGTGCCTTACTACATCGAATGACTTTTGGTCAGAAGGAACAATGATAAGGCATAATAAGAGCTGTACAATAAGACCCCCCATATCCACTGATTCAGTTGTTCACGGTTGACACAGGGGGGGGGGGGAAACCTAAATAATTCACCAGCTGCAAGGCAAGTAACTGTCACAAACAACAAGTGCAAAGCAAGCTACTGTTACAAACAGCAGCTGTCAAGCAAGCTACTGCCACAAAACAGCAGCCACAAAGCAAGCTGCTGTTAAAAAACAGCAGTTTTGAAGGGGGGGGTTGGCATTCTCAATTATCCACGGTTTTTGTTATCCACAGGAAGGCCTGGAACCAATTCCCAGTGGATACTGGGGTCCTACTGTAGTTCAACAATACCTGCAAAGCATAATATTCCCATCTCACTTTTACGCCAAGATGGTTAATCGCCAGATGTTTAGTGGCCACATACACTTATCCCTGGGCCTTGGAGGGACACTCTCTCTTCTGCCCCCTGCACTTCTTTTTCTTACAGATATTTTATTTAAAAATCCCTTATTTTATCTAAAAAGCCTGCTTCCATTCTGGAGGGGGTCCAATGTACATTCTCTTTTAAAAAATAGACACTTAGGGGTGCCCTCCCGCCAAAACAATGACCTTATTGTTCCATCACACTCCTTGGAGGCAGCAAGCGGGACTTTCAAGTTGCACCCACTTATTCCAAAACAATTTTTGAAAAACTGCGAGTGCATGCAAGGGGGAGGGGAGGTTGAAATGGCTTCCTTTCAACCCGTGTGTGTGTGTGTGTGTGTGTGTGTGTGTGTGTGTGTGTGTATGTGTGTGTGCATACACCTCATGCGCCCGACTGCGGCCCAAACACGCCTCAGACAAACTTACTTGTCTCCTCCTAAGATGAGAGCTGTTTTCAAACCTGTGAATCGTCCAAGCTGTGGGACAAGAGAAAGCCGAGTTAAGCTCTAGCGCTCCGTCGAAGGAAGGTGGCTGCCGGAAGTGAATTGACACAGAAGACATTGTAGGGATAGAGAGGGCTAGAGGGACAGGGTGTTGTCCTCTGGTCTCTGAGACTGGCCCTGACCTCCTTCGACTCATGCTGCCATTCCTTCAACCTTGAACAGTGATGGCGAACCTTTTAGAGACCGAGTGCCCAAGCTGCGATTCAAAACCCAATAATTTTTCTCGAAGTGCCAACATGGCTATTTAACCTGAATACAGGCTGCTGTGAAGGGGCCGTGTTGGGTGTCCACAGAAAGGGCTCCGAGGGCCACCTTGGCGCCCATGCCATAGCTTCGCCAACGCTGGCCTAGACTGATGCTCTTAAAGTTGCCGTATTCCCTTAGAATCACATCTCCGCCTTGACGATACCTGGGGACGGGCACCTTCTCTTCCTTGAGAGATGAGGAGAAGACTCGTCAGTATCCTCCTCAGAATCAGGATTTCTCCTGCCTTCCCAGCTTCAAAGCATTTCTCGAGTAAAGAACTATCAAATTCCTGTTGTTCAGTCTCACAACACTAGAGGCAGCCCACTGAATCAATGGGGGCTTTGTTGAGTCAACCCCACTACATGTACAACTGATTCCAAAGGGCCCACTTTAACTGCATTTTACTTCAGCAATGTAAGCTGTAACTGAACCTGAATCAAGGGAAATTACAGAGACCTTGCCTCACCAAATCCTCGTTGATTCAATGGCCTACTATCGTGTGATTTACTAGACTAAGCAACAGGATTTGGGCACTTTATTTGCGTAGAAGTATGGATCTCTTCCCCCATCCCACACACAACAGGGAAGTGTGGCCTGATAACCAATCCTCAGGGACGTAATCTACTGATTCATCTAGCCCAGTGGTTCTCAACCGGTGGGTCCCCAGATGTTCCTGGACTGCAACTCCCAGAAATCTTGGCCAGCTCAGCTAGTGATGAAGACTTCTGGGAGTTGCAGTCCAGGAACATCTGGGGACCCACCGGTTGAGAACCAGTGGTCTAGCTGTTGCTTGGCAACATCTTGTTTTGTTAATGTCACCAACGTTAATTACCCAACGAGACAGGCAGGATATATAGTCCATTTAGAAAGAGTTCCTTGGGCTACTCTACCATTGCGACCCGCTCCTTTTCCATCGTCGATGCTCAAGGATGAGTCTTGGACATCCTGCATCCAAAGCATGTGATCCACAAGCAACCACCCTCCTACCAAACGCAGGCACCACTGCCCTACCTGACAGCCCTCCACCAAAATAATCTGCAAACTCCTCTCTTTTCCAACTGTAGGAAGAATGGCAAAGACTTTGTGACTTAAGAAGGATGTCTGGGTGGAGGAAGAAGGGCTGAGATGACTCTTTGGTTGACTTTTTTTACAGATAACTTCTGGTTATTTTATTTGGACTGCGATATTTTAGGACAAGTGTGGCAAACCCCCGGCTCTCTGGATCAATGGTTCCCAGCCTTTTGTGTCTCCAAATGTTCTTGGACTACAACTCCCAGAAGTCTTTGCCAGCACAGCCAGTGGCAAAGGCTTCTGGGAGTGGCAGTGCAAGAATGTCTGGGGATCCAAAGTTCAGAAAAACTGCTCCGGGTGTTTTCAACCACAACTCAAACGAAGGCCAACACACGTGGAGGGCCACAATTCCCCAAACGATTTCAAAAGATAATGAAACAGTGGTACCTTGTATAAAGGAATTAAATTCGTTCCAAGTGAAATTATGTTAAGCCAATTTTCCTTTATACAAATTCCCCATAGGAATGCATTAAAAACAGAATAATCCCTAATTGCGGCCATTTTTATGTTGTACGGATGTGCCCCATAGGCAATTCTGTTAAGCAAATTTCCCCTATCCCTGGAATTTTTATGTTGTACAGATTTTATGTTATACAGACCATTTGTTATATGAGGGTCAGATTCTTTAAGAACATATAGGCTAACAGAAATTAAAAATGTTTCCACAAGCATGGGATTACTTGGCGTAAAAACATATTAATCTTGATGCCATTAGAAAGTCTTATTATGCACTCAAAAAACCCTTCTGTCAATTCGTTCCACCGATTCACTACATGAGACCTCGGGCTCTCAAGAGTTTCAGATCACTTCAACGACATTAAGAGCAGCGGCAAAGAAATCCGCTTTTTTATTTTGGCCCCCGGCCCCCTCCCCCAAATCTCCGGAATACCTCCTTGGTGAACTTGAGGGTCTGCAGAGCCAGCTCCCGCGTGGGCGAAAGGACGAGGGCCCGGGCCCCAGTTTTGGCACTGCGGGCCTTCAGTTTCTCAAACATAGGAATGAGGAAGCAGGCCGTCTTTCCACTCCCCGTCCTCGCCATGGCAACCACATCCTTGCCATCCAGGATCACAGGAATCGTCTGCAGAAAAAGCCAGCGGCACATCAAGAGAGGGAAACTGAGCCACCAGCCGAAATTGGGGCTTTCAATTCTTGGCAAACACTCAGGCCCTTAGGATGTTTTTCCCACAGCAAGCTAGACAGTCTGTAGCTGTTTCACCACCACCACCACCACCACTGTATTTATTAGCATGGCCTGTTTTCAACAAGACTTCTATCACTTGGAAGCTTTGTGGCGACTGGATATGGACGAGGCAAGCATCTCTCTGGTAAAGGCAGAATTCCCTCGAGAACAAGCCAGAGCTGAGATAAGCCACACTGCCCCTCAAACTCACAGCCATTCTCCTACACCAGGCATGTCCAAACTTCAGCCCTCCTGACGTTTTGGACCACAACTTCCAGAATTCTAAGCTTAGACTGTCAATGGCAAAGGACTGTGGGAGTTGTGGTCCAAAACATCTGGAGGGCTGAAGTTTGG
>JAHTLZ010000019.1:8338012-8372165 GCA_023846285.1 Phrynocephalus versicolor | reverse complement strand
TGCAAGAACGAGCAAGCAAAAGGATCAGCCCTTCCCCGTTTCTTCCAGGGGGTGTCCGTCCAGACCCTGTGCAAAGGATTTGTCGGGGTCATTGTCAGCCAGGGCGACCGGCCCAGCAAACTTGGGTAAACCGAGACCTCCCTGGAAATAACCTAACTGTACAAAAGCAAAGTGCGAATGAAATGCTAGCAAATGGTCAAATGTGGTAGGGAGAAGCGGGGCTGTTTGATTCCATCCCTCTGCCGGTTCAGTGGTTGGGCATTCGATTCTGCCTTGTGACTCCTTAGCTGTGTCTGGGCCCGATGATCCATAAGGTTAAGGAACAGGTCAATTCTGGTCATCACATCTCAAAAAAGACATAGTGGAACTGGAAAAGGTGCAGAAGAGAGCGACTAAAATGATGACTGGGCTGGGGCACCTCACTTATGAGGAAAGGCTAAAACATTTGGGCCTCTTTAGTCTGGAAAAAAGGCGCCTGAGGGGGGATATGATTGAGACGTACAAAATAATGCAGGGCATGAGTCAAGTGGATAGAGGGAAGCTGTTCTCCCTCACAAAATACCAGAACTAGGGGACATCCGCTCAAACTGAGGGCTGGGAGAGTGAGAACAGACAAAAGAAAATATTTTTTTCACTCAGCATGTTGTTGGTCTGTGGAACTCCTTGCCACAAGGTGTAGTGATGGCATCTTACCTGGAAGCCTTCAAAAGGGGATTGGACAGATTCCTGGAGGAAAAGTCCATCACAGGTTACAAACCATGATGGAGATGTGTCATCTCCAGGCTTAAAACTGGGGTAATACAAGCACCAGACATAGGCAAAGGAACAACTAGGAGAAGCTGGGGAAACTCTCACCCACGGCTTGGCTTGCCATGATCTCCTGTGGCGGGTGTTCCCCTTTTCCAGGCACCAGCCTACTCCCCAAGCACAGAAAGGGAGCAGAGTGCCTACAGACAAAGAGAGGAGTCTCTCTCCCCCCATCCCCAAGGTGTGTGTGTGTGTGCCCTGCATAAGCCAGCCGTGGGCATGGTCCCAAGTCATATCAGCCACGTGCTGAGGTTCTTGGCTGGGATCAACAGTGCCCCCAAAATCTCATGCCCATGTCTTCGTCCCGTGATGTGGAACAAATTGCCTTGTGAAATGCGCCAAAAGGAATCCCTGACAGCTTTTGAAAAAGTTTTAACGGCCTGGCTTTTTTAGGGAAGCTTTCGGCGATCAGTGATATAATGTTTGTTCCCCCCCTGTTCCTCTTGCTGGGGTCTGGATTTTTAGTGTGTTTAGTCTATGCTTTTTTAATATTAGCTGTTTATTGTTTTGTTTGCTTTTAATCATTAATTTGCTTTTGTGTAAACCACAGAGAGTCCCTATTTGGGAAATCGGGTGGTCTAGAAATGCAATAAATAAATAAATAAATAAATAAATAAATAAATAAATAAATAAATGTCCACGGGGGGGGGGGGAAGACCGAAAGAGAAAGGGATAAAATATTTTATTAAGCAACGGGCCACTCCTGGGGGCATGCAATAACTCTAGGACGGTATCCAAGCAGGGCTCAGCAGCCAGCCGAGAAGACTCCAGCATGGGCTGAGGCTCACTTCCTGGACCCCTTCTTCCCTCTGCCTCTCTTCTTCCTTTTGGAGCGCAGCAGTGACCTCACCAGGTAGCCCTTCCACACAGCCTGGATGAGCGTGGCCGCGCGGACCAGGATGGCCAGCTCTTTCTCGGCTTTCTCTTTCTGCTCCTGCTTCACCCGCCGTTCTTCCTTGATCTGGCTGTACTCTTGATCCAGCAGGGCAAATTTCTCCCTCAGCTCCTCCAGATGTTCCTTCTCCACCATGTAGGCTGCCTCAATCTCTTCTATTTCCTCCTGCGGGACAAGCAAAGCCTGGGATTTTAGGAAGGGAAATAAATAGCCTCCTGCCGACGAAACAACAAACCAATTTTATTCTCCTGGGGAAAAAGCGGGATGCACAAAGATAGCTTGATGTCGTGAAGCCAGTGGGAAAATTGGTTGATTTTTATCCATGCCAACTCCAGCATAAACAATGTATTGTACCCAGCAATCGCATCCCATTTGGATTACTAGAACATGCTTTTGCAAGGCTCTCTTTGCAGATCATAGAATCATAGAGTTGGAAGAGACCTCAAGGGCCATCCAGTCCAGTCCCCTGCCATGCAGGAACCCCCATCATAGTACCCCTGACAAATGGCCATCCAGCCTCTGCTTACAAACCTCCAAGGAAGGAGACTCCACCACCCTCCTTTGTGGCCGCATATTCCACCTCTAAGGAATTATGCAGGCTACACATTGCCACCAACCCCAGCAAGCTGTGTACTCATTTTACTCATCATTGGAAGGATGGAAGGCTGAGTGAACCCTGAGTCGGCTGCCTGGACTAGAAACCCAGTTCGTGAGCACAGTTGTGGCTGTAGTACAGCATTTTAATCACTGTGCCATCAGGAATGGGTGCAATTTGTAAAGTTTCACTGGTTCAAAACATAGCAGCCAGGCTAATGGCTGGGCCTGGCTACAGGGATCATTTATCCCTCTTGTTACAGCTTTATTGGCTATCTGCCCATTTCCATGCTCAATTTTAAGTGTTGGTTATTACCTATCAAGTCCCGTATGACTTGGGTTCCAGCTATTGGAAGGATTGCACAGGGTATGTTCCCTTACAATCCTGCCCCCCTGGTATCTGAGATCCCCCAAGGAGGGCCTTACCTCCGTCACATCACCACCAAGGACATGCTTAAAAAATATTGTCGTAGTTGTATTTTATTAGTTGTATTTTAAAATAAATACTCCAATTTAGTGTGACTTTAAATAAACATTTACTTTTTAGCTGTTGCATGCTGCCTTGAAAATCCCATCAAAAGAGAGAGAATATATTAATGGCTAAATGTGTGTTTTTTTAGATAGATTACTGCTATAACTGGGTCTTTAGTATTACTTGTCTTTAGTATTACATCTCTCAGAGTGGTATTTATTTGTCCCTTTTAAATATTAGCATCCTTTTTTGTTTTAGCTCTAATGTTGTTATTGAGCTGACTCTTTTATGTTTGTTGTCATTAGCTTTTAATCTTCTTCCCAGCATTGTGATGTTTTAGTGGTACCCACCCACCCGGCAGGTGTTGGGTCCAGTTGGCTCTTCAGAGCCTCAAGCTCACTTTGCTCTGTTCAACCACATCTTCAGGGCGCAGGCTGATGATTTGCATCTCTGTTCTTAACTTTAAATACTGGCTTTGAATTATGTAAACCACTGGCATCCACTCATTGTTGGCAGTTTTAAATATTGTCTTTTTAAATGGTGTAAGCTGCCTTGGACCCTTTTAAAGGAGAAAGACGGGGTACAAATATTTTTAATAAATAAAAGAAATACTTTATAGGCCACCAGAGCTCCCAGAATCCCTCAACCAACATGAATTTCTCTAAGCCCTAAGGGCGGCACCATCTGATTGTCATGCCATATGGCATGTCCAAACTTTGGCCCTCCTGATGTTTTGGACCACAACTCCCAGAATTCCAAGCCTGTATTGCCAATGGCAAAGAACTGTGGGAGTTGTGGTCCAAAGCATCTGGAGGGCTGAATTTTGGACATGCCTGATATGTTGCATTTGATGTGTGGGAAAACATTGGGCAGGATAATTGGGTGCGTGAGCCGGATCCAAAGCAGCTCATATTGTTTTGAGAATTTACATAGAAGATCACATCCCGACTAAATAAACGAGGGAAAGCATGCTTTTGGTGAGGTTCACTTCACTTCACCCCTTTTCCCCCAAGCAATTTGGTAGGCGAGCACAAGCTGCAGTGTGCTTTTGAAGGCCACGTTCCCTCTTAGGAAGAGGGAAGAGCCATCCTCCTGCAGAGGCAGCGATTTTGCTGTGTCATGCCCATAAAATGACTTCATAAGGACAAAACCGATGAGTCAGAAGAAGGCTCACGCTGAATGTCTTCCAGAAGAACAAGACTGTACCTGCTTTTCTAGCATCTCCATGTCGTACTTCTGTACCCAGTTTTCAATCTCAATCTCCACTTTGTATTTCTTCTGCAATAAATAAGACAGGCACATTATTACAGACCATCTTTTCAGGGTTAGGCCAAAGCAGAAGGTGAGGGATATTTACTTTGGTCTAGGAAAATGGTGGCAAACCTTTGGCACTCCAGATGTTTTGGACCACGCCAGATGTTTTGCCCAAGAAAAACACATGGTTTATATTGGGCAAGGCCTCATGGGATTAGAACATGGGAATAGAGAAGTAAAAATTAAATACAGTATCTAATTAAGCTTTCTCCAGAAAAAAATCCACTATGGAAAGCCAGAAGTGCCTTCCCCCAGTTTACTTGTTTTTGCTCTGCTGAGAGTTCAGGCTTAACTTGATTTTTGCACCCATTTTTCTGGTGGCCTGTGGTATCTCAGGCTCTCCTCCAGTACCACATTTTCCCTTCACTGTCTTTCTTTTACAGATTATGGATTATTTTGACCCTGGTTTTCAGTGCTAACTCTAAGCCCTCCCTTATTTTGTAGCTGTGATGGCTACACGGCTCCTCAACTTGTTTTGGAAAACATGTACACATGTCTGTAGTTTTTGGTCTGCTATAGCTTTTCTTTCTCTGGCTGCCCCCCCCCCAAAAAAAAAGGGTTTGCAAACTGGAAGATAGCTATTTAGTCTGCATTCTGTAGAGCAGGTATGGCAACATTAATTTACCTGAGAGATTAAAGGGTGTGTGTGTTTCTTCTTTGTATGTACTGCAATCACTCATTCATGCTTTGATTAAGTCCAAAACCAGCCCTACAGAATATTTTGGCACAGAAGGACTAAAGAAAAAATAAGAACATAAGAAGAGTCATGCTGGATCAGACCAAAGGCCCATCTAGTCCAGCTTCCTATATCTCAAAGCGGCCCCACCAAATGTGTTTGGGAGAGCCCGAAACTAGGTATCTGTCTTTTGATACCACTCCCCTGCATCTGGTCCTTGAAGTACAATCCCATCCTAGCAGTTCTTGCTTCTGTCCACAGAATACATCATGTGCTCATCTTCTGGAAACCTCCAGCACTGGGTAATTCTTCATTAGAGAGGTTTCTGTGGGAATCTGTGTGTAATGTATGCATCCATAAAGGTCTGTTTTTAAAAGCCAATTAAATTAAAAAAACCCTCTGTTTTATGAATGTGGGATATTTGCCTTCTGGATCCATGATTCAAAATGCAAGGAAATGGCCCGATAGTGCTGTACAAAATATTATGCCCTTATTGCCAGCAAGAAAAAGCTTTCAAAAGCAAAGGAGCTGCTTGAGGATTTTCAACACTAACGGCAACAGTCAATATGGTCAACAGGATACCCTCTACCATTCACCCTTGTTGTAAAACTGCTCTGACAATGGCTTTGTATTTTGTTGAGAAGTGTTTAGTTGATGGGGAAAAAAGAAGTCAGCTGCTAGTATTTTCCCTTGCCTGGAGTCCTTTTGTGAATAGTGAAATGAACAAGAGGTTATCCTGTGGACCAGGGATGTCCCTCCAGATGTTTTGGACCACAACTCCCACAATCCTTTGCCACTGGATATACAGGCTTGGAATTCTGGGAATTGTGGTCCAAAACATCAGGAGGGCAGAAGTTTGTGGACCATCTTGCCTGCTGCCTTTGGTGAACACTCCTGTTGTCCTTTGCTCTGTGTTGGGGTGCAGGCAGTTGTCCATAGAAATGAAGGAAGACCTCTCCAAAGATCAGAATACAAAAGTCAAGAAAGCAGGACAATCTCACATACAAAATGCAGTGCATAAGAAATCCATAAATTTCGTTAGGCTCTCTTTTGAATTCCTGAACCTTTCCTATTTCAGAAGCTCTCTAACGTAAAGCCACAAAATACAGTGGACCCTTGTATAACAGACAGCTTGTATAACATAAAATTTGTACAACATAAAAAAATTCTGGAGATAGGGGAAATTTGCTTAACATAATTGCCTATGGGGAAAATCCGTACAACATAAAAATGGGATTACTCCATTTTCAATGCATTCCTATGGGAATTTGTATAAAGGAAATTTTGCTTAACATAATTTCATTTGGAATGAATTAATTCCTTTATACAAGGTACCACTGTACTGTGACAATGAACGAAGAGGCCTTTTCCATGGTTCTCTTTGATTTGGGTTAACCTGAATGTCCCAGCCCAATGGCTCACCACCCTTTGGTCACCTTTCGGAGAGCCAGCTCTGATTCTCGATCCTCTGCGATGAGGGCGTTCAGCTGGGCCCGTAGCAGATTCAGCTCCTGCTGTAGCTTGGAGCACTTGGCTTGGGATCCCCGCAGCTCTGCCTTCTGTTGCTTCTCTGTATCGGTCCGGAGGCGCTGGATTTGGCTTTCAGAGCATTTGGCGAGATTGTGCAGGCGAGCTTTGAGGTCCTTGATTGTAGCGTTCTTCCTGGAGATCTGAAGACCACCTTAGCTGGTCAGTGCGTGTGATTTTGTGTGATCAATTTATCAACCCAAGGGGTGATGCGGATCAGGTAAACTGCGGTTTAGTAGACTGGTATGGATTTGAGGAGTACAAGGTCACCCACAGTAAAGGCATTCTGGAAATCTTTTTCAGTTGGATGCCAGAAGTAGAGTGAACTGTGTCACCACAAGTCCACTGCTGATTTAAAGTGTGTGTGTGTGTGGGGGGGCACCTGAGCACCTTAAAGAGGGACATCTCCATTCCCGTCTATGACAAAACAACCCAATTGCTTCTCCTCTTCCTTTCTGTCTTCTGTCGAAACACTCCGAAGGAGAGCACAACAGAAGCAAAGGGGCGCTTCCCTCTCATTAATACTTGCATGGTTGGAAAGGGCAAATGATCAGATAGTGGTACCAAGATCGAGCAGGTACAGGATGGCAATGCAGCCATTGTCTTATCATGCCCCTTATCCCAAATGACCACTCAAACCCTCTAGGGTAGTGTTGACGAACCTATGGCATGGGTGCCAAAGGTGGCACTCGGAGCCCTTTCTGTGGGCACCTGACATCGCCCCATTAACAGCCACATGTATTCAAGTTAAATTGCTGTATCAACGTGTTGTGAAGAATTAGTGGGTTTTCAATCGCAGTTTGGGCACTCAGTCTCTAAAAGGTTCAACATCGTTGCTCTAGGGTATAATTGGCCGTGCTGCACCATTTTTAGAGGAAAACTGTTTTCAGGCTAGGGGAAGGTTTTTAAAATTACTATTATTTTCAAAATCAGATGTGACCTGAAGGCAGAATGCTCTGGCTGGTGTGCCATCAGTTAAAAAAAAAAGCCCACACAATATGTTGCCAAACAATCACATACTGTTCACGAGCGGAGAATTGCAACATCAATGAAAAATGGAGGTAATCGTCTTTTTTGGACTAACATTCCTAAAATCCTGCTAGCTGCAATGACTATGGGGTTCTGGAAATTGTGGTACACAACAATCATCATCATCATCATCATCATCATCATCATCATCATCAATATAATAATAATAATAATAATAATAATAATAATAATAATAATAATAATAATAATAATAATAATAATAATAATAATAATAATAATAAATAAATAAATAAATAAATAAATAAATAAATAAATAAATAAATTCAATTTATAATTAATTAATTAATTCAATTTATATACCACCCATCTGGCAAAAAGCCACTCATTTTCCTCCTCTCTGGATAACAGAACCTGCACGACATTCCCCAACCTCTGCCTCTGTACCTCATCATCACGGTTCTGGATTGCAGCAGCCAACTCCTCTTCCAAAGCAGCGATCATCTCGGTGTTCTTCTTGTCTCGCTGAGAGATTTCATTCAGAAACCGACTTTTCTCTTTTTCTTCTAACGGGGTGGTCAAAAGCCTCTCAAACAAGAATCCTCGGAGGTCTGAAAGGCATTTAATGAAGTGGCTGTTGGCTGGGTGCCTCGCGTGGGCAATCTCTCTGACGGCCTGGCACGCCATGGGATTCGTATAAAACAGGCGCACAATATTTCTCACAGAGCCTCTTAGGCCTTGGGTGAGCACAGCAAGATGGCCGACCGGGTCCTCGGCCCCGTAGATAACTCCTTTGCAAGTACCCTTCTGCAACATCCCCTCTTCTTCAAGGTGGGCGAGCGCGGCCTCCATAACTTTGGAAAGACGCTGATGTTCCTGCAGAGCTCCGGTAAGTTCAGGTCCCAACGTTGGACTAAATTCCTCGAGGTTGTCGATAACGTGAGAGAAAGTGCTGACCAACTCCACCTTAAAGATGGTCTCATCCAAGACGTTTATGATCCTCTTGGTCTCCACAGTAGTCAGCTTCGACCGACCAGGATCCAAGATTTTCAAGGGCATTCTAAGAGTCTGCCTTCTGGGCTGGCTGGCTTCCACCAGCTCATAGGATGAGCCGGGCATCTCTTCGGTTGCCATATTTTCAGCTAGATGTGAGCTGGCAGGTCTATATCAGCTTTTATCTTCTACAGCATGTATCTGGATGCTTTTAACACACTGAAACAGAGAGTAAGGAGATCAATTTGGCCACAGTTGTTTTATTATAATGTTGTGGTTGTATTATTATTCTTGCCTATGTCTTGTTTCTTGGTTTTAATTGCTGTTTATTTATTTGTTTGGCTTTTAACTGCCCAGAGTTCCCGAGGGAAAGTCGGTGTGGTTTAAAAAAGCAAAAATGAATGAATGAATAACAGACTCAAGCCATTAAAGCAGTTCAAAGAGACTCAGGAATGCAATCAGCTGGCATTTAGTATGTCACATGATACGCAACGGGGACAAGTTCCTTTTTCCAGCCATCACAAGAGGTAATTACTGGAGCAAACCAGCCCGTCCCTGAAGTGTTACTACCTGTACTTTTCTGAGCCACTGTCAAAGGCTTCTACTTTTTAGGCAGGATGTAAAAGAGTTGAGTTTTCCATTTTAGCTACTGTCAGGGAGAGCTGAGGGAAGCTTAATGGCTTTCTGAAGGAGGTGAAAAGAAATGCACGGGCCCATTTAAGATGCTGACAATCTTGGTAACAGCCAGCACACTGAAAACAACCAGGATGGAAAAAGAAGGAAGGGGAGGATCACATCTGATTACACAGGAAAAGGTTGTTTTGCCAGAATCATTCATCCTTAAAGCAAACCTTCTATCCATCCAAGAATTGCTCCAGTCCAACCCCTTCCCACCAAAAAATAATAATTCTATCACAGGACCCAAAAGGTCCAGCTTGGGCACAGATCTTGGTCAGATAAGAGTTCTATTGCCCATTTGTGGTATGATCAATGTGAAATAGTTTGAACGGGACCACACCACAAATACTGTACTTCAAAGTGCGAGCAATTTCTGTCTGATCACACTCCAAGTCAGGGCCTTATTATGTGCCTGACCCTCCAGATGTTTTCCACTACATTTCCATAATCCCTTGCCTCTTCTGCCTTGCTTCTCCATCCTGGAACCACCAGAACATTTCTGTACATGTGTATTCAACCATCCCCATTGTCTAAACATGACAAAAACAAAGTAGCACTTGGAACAGCTGCTCTCTCTCTCAGTGCCTCTTGCTTCCTCCACCAGGTGCCTGAACTGGAAAAGCAAATTGGGCTAGGAATACTTGTCCTGCAAGGGGCTAATATTTCATGACAGTCGTAGACATTTTTTCTGAGATCTCTTTTGCTTTAAAGATTGAGTAACTAGGATCTTGATACATCCAAGTATAGAATTTTGCCCTCCACCCATAATTTTCCCCATTGTTTGTTAATATCTTATATTTACTGTTAAATACATTGGAGCCACCTTGGATCTCTTATGGGGGACAAAATGTGGGACAAAAATTAAATCAAGTTACAGTATTGGCAAATACTAAGGACTGGATAAAATCCACTAGTACATTGCTACTAAAGCAGGCCCACTAAATCAGGTCTTTTGACCTGAACAAGTGTAACCTTCTGCTGGTTTGGTTTTAAAATAATATAAAATGTAACTGATTGGGTTATTATAACTCCAAGCAAGTTAAAGTACCTGAAATCCACTAGTAAATCACAGTTTGAGTAGGGCCATTGAATCTGCTGGAAGATGTAAGTCTATAACACAATTACATTTTTCAATAGAATTAATGGTCCTACTCTAGTTGCAACTTTCTAATGGATTTCACGTACTAGAACTTCTTGGAGTTGGGCTTTAAGTCTTCCAAATATACAGTATTAAAAGATTCCAGAAACAGAGTCCATTACACAGCAGGCTAATCCTATACTGTATATGATTACATGGAAGTAAATCCCATTGAATTCAGTGGGACTTCATTCTGAAGAGAAATCTATGCATTTCCCCTTCCTGTTTTTAAAAAACAAATTAAATTAAAACAGCTATGTGATATCTCAAGAAATGAAAGCCTGCAATGGATCATATCTTTGCTGGGGCGCTAAAAAGCTGCAAGCAAGGCAACACGTCAAGTTCCAGGGGATTCTTCATCAGGCAAAAACATGATAAAATAGGAGAAATTGGGGAAGAAGGGGAAAAGTCCTGAAAGTAAAAGAGGAAAAAAACAAAAGGAAGAAAGAACAAGAAAAGAGACTAGATATAAAATCACTTCTGCGGCTTTCTCTCTCTGTTCTTTTCAGTGGTTAGATGCGCAGGACTGCACTGCTAGTCACCCTGTTCGCAATATTTATCTAATTACACAGTATTTTTCTCAATTCTCTCCCATCCCCCCCCCAAGTGGGGCATGGAGGAGATTGACTGGTTTTAAAACCACCCGAGAAATCCCTCAATTTAAGAATCAAGTCTCTTAGCTACTCGGGGGGAGTGGGACGGGAGCCCCCCCTCCAAACTGAGGCCCCACTACAACTCCCATCATCCTTCGCCATTCTCGACTACGGCCGATGGGACATGCAGTCCACCCACATCGGGAGGGTTCCAAATCGCCCCTCTCCGCTCTCCTTTCCCTATTAAACTTACCGGGGGGGGGAACACACCTTTCCCTTAAAAGTATATTATTATAAGCACCGTTTCTTTTGGCTTTTTCCCCTCCAAAACAAAACCACGTTCCTCGGTTGCCTGGCAACCGTGCCTAGAGCGTGGAGGGAGAGGGAAAACGGCCTGCGGCAGAAGAGGCGGGTCTTAGAGTGAAGCGTTCACTAATCAGAAACCACCAACCCCTCTAAAGCCCAATCGGTGCCCATGTGGAGGCGGGTCTTGGAGTGAAGCGTTCACCAATCAGAAACCACCAACCCCTCTCTAACGCCCAATTGGTGCCCACGTGGAGCTTCAAGAGGAGCTATTCGGAAGGAGAAGCAGCTTTTTGTGAACCTTTAGCGCTCCAGATGTTTTAGACCACAACTCCCAGAATTCGAAGCCTGTATTGCCAATGACAAAGGAATGGTCATAGAATCATAGAATTCAAGAGTTGGAAGAGACCTCAAGGGCCATCTAGTCCAACCCCCTGCCATGCAGGAACCCTAATCACAGTATTTCCGACACATGGCCATCCAGCCTCTGCTTAAAAACCTCCAAAGAAGGAGACTCCACCACCCTCCATGGCAGCATCTTCCACTGCCGAACAGCTGTAAATGTCTTAAAGACTAACAACAAAATCAGGAGAGGCCTTTCTCTCCATCCCACAATCCTCACAGGTACGTCTTGTGGGAATACATGAAAGGGCCTTCTTGGCTGCTGCACCCAGACTCTGGAACTCCCTCCTACTAGAGGCCAGGGCTGCTCCGTCTCTGATGTATTTCTGTAAACAGGCAAAAAAAGACCTTTCTCTTCAGGCAAGCTTTGCCTGAATGATGGACTACCTACTGCTGTGTCTTGTTATAAATCTACCATACACGACTGGCTACAAAGACTTTGTGTTTATAACCACTGATAACTTTGTGTTTATATCTCTCCTTGTGTGATTGCATTGACACTATGTTATCAATTGCAAGCTTTAATGCTGCCTTCTAATGCTGTAAGATACTCTTCGATTTCCTGTTTCTCAAACTGATTGTGTCTTAATTCTACTAGACTGTATATTGTCCCTCCTTACTGTAAGCCAGGTTGGGTCCTTTTCAAGGAGAAAGGCAGGGTAAAAATACTCAAAAATAACTAAATAAATAAAGGTGACCTTGATGTTGGCTATAACTGCCAAGCGCCCTGGACATCAATTAAAGGGCTTTGGCATGATCTAGGTCACAGTGGTTCTCAACCTGTGGGACCCCAGATGTTCCTGGACTGCAACTCCCAGAAGTCTCCACCACTCGCTGTGCTGGAAAGGGTTTCTGGGAGTTGCAGTCCAGGAACATCTAAGGACCCACAGGTTGAGAACCACAGATCTAGGGAGTTGTCTTGAAGGTGGGGTAAATAAATAAATAATTTTTTGGCATTACAACTCCCAAAATCCGCTAGACAGCAAGGCTAGAGGGTTGGAAGACTTACACCCCAAAACCTATACTTTCTCCAAACTCTAAACTAGAAAAAGAATATCCCCTAATGTCTGCGAGAGCCAAAGCCTGTCGCTCTATCTCAAATCGCCTCTATGGTAGAATCGGAACCCCTCCCCCACATACACACACACACACACCCTCCGGCGAGTTGCGCCTGCGCACCACTGGTGTTTACCCTCGAAGCGCAGAAATGAACCTAACCCGGAAGGTAAAAATCACAGCTTCCGGGTTTGGGGCTTCTGGCTCTGACTTTATTATGCCAAAACATGGGAGGCGGAAGTAGAATTTTCTTCGATGCTCATATGGGCTGCTGGGAGCGTGTGATGCCGCTGCACTGCCCCCCCCCCCAATTAGCATGGCTTGCGCCCGTGGATAATGGGTGCTGTAGTCCATGGGTGATGGGTGCTGTAGTACAACACTTAGTGCAGGGGGGGGGCGCGCCCAGTCTTGGGTAGAGATAGGGACCACATTTACCTTGGAATGAGTCCCACCCAACTGTTATTTTGCGGGGCGGGGAGACGGTCATAGTCCCGAAGAGGATTCTGGGAGTTGTAGTCCCCCAAAAAGAAAAAAAATCCCAGCCTCCGGCGGGCTCCTAACAACCCCCCTCCCCGGATCTCAGATTAGCAGCGAGCGTTAAGAGAGGAGCTACCCCATCCATGCTTTTTAAATGGGTTGGGAACGCATTTGGTCCTTCAGGCGTTTCAAGGCGCTACCATAAAATGTTCATTTCCCTACCCTTTCCCGATTCTGTGTTGTTAGGGAGGTGCCTGAGCTTTAATTTTGAAAGGAAGGGGACCCCGGCTTCCTGCTTGCCCTATATAGGACTCGGTAATTTATTATGGGTTGAGAGAAGGCCATACAGTATATATTCAGGAAGGCGCTCTTTTCATTCTCAGGGGGTCCCTATTACGGGAGATTTTGCTACAGTATTTTATTCTGCTTATTCTTTTAAAACTAGGTGTTTTGTTCCCAGGTGTTTTCTCCCAGAGTAGACTGGGGGCTAGATGGCGCGTGTACAAATCCAATAAATAAATATTTTAATAACACGGTTTGGTTAATTGTGGTATGTTAGGATTTACCCTTTCTGTTCTATCTTGTTTCCAACTATGAACCTTCTTAAGCTCCCGTGCTGGCAGAAGGCCGAGTGTAAATCAAATAGCGCAGTCCTGAGCTTGCCTACTCAAAAGCAAGACCCATGGAGTTACTTATAAATAAGGCTGCATTTCAGCTTGCAGTTTCAAGATGATACAGTACTGTAATTGCATATTTTTTGCATAGCAAGGCGATGGGCTAAATGTTCTTATGAGTATGGTGAAAGCAAGGGAGGTATTCCAAAACTGCCTGGTCCCACAGCATTTGCAAAAAGTGCCTTTGGTGTTGGTCGGGTTGCAAAATCTTACTTCCAGCTGTTTACTTAAACAGCAAGGAAGGAAGGAGCAGGGAGTATGCGTGAAAACTCGAAAGACAACGACGGTGCTTGTAAAACATGATACTGTATTTCCACTTCCCCGGATAAGGGATGAGCCAGCTGAGAGGCAAAAATCACGATTCAACCATCCCCCTGCAAATGGTGACTTTCTCCCACCTAATCCCTAGATGAAGAAGGAGCAAATTTCGGATGCAGCACTAGAAGGACCTGCAAGAGACGACCCACTCAAATCGTTTAACCTGACGACAGAAGGCGTTAGGGCGCAAAATAACCTCCCCCCAACACACACGCCTGCCCGCGTTGTTGCAAAAGCGTGACGCTTTGCGTCTTTTTATTTTTAGTTTATTTTTTAGTGCGCGTATTTCGGGATGCAAGTCGTGATCAGGCTCCTGTCCTTAAAAGCCTCTCTCTTGCCTGTGGTTTTGATAGTTTTCAAAATTAGCTTTGTTTGCAGAAGGTAGTAGACTTTTTTTTTAAAGAGAGGTGGAGGCGATGAGTAGCGGGGTGTTTACTCCTAGGCCAGATAACAATATCTGTGCTGGATTTACAGCACTCACTCTCGTCCCTATTTTTCTCCCCTCCGCCTTCCCTTCCTCCTGGGATCCTCCCTCCTCCTCTTCCTCCTCCTCCTCCGTCGGAAGGGCTGCTGAGGTCAGCAGCGAAAGGGGAGGACGTCGCGGTGGTGCAGACGGAGCTTGATGCGCTTTGCAACCCCGCAGCGTCCCTTGCAAGAGCCCCGGGACCTCTCCAAGCTCGCCTGCCGGGCTCCATGAGGGCCAGAGGGCCACGGAGATGGGTGGCATCTTCTCCCCGGACCGCTTCAGGGTTGCAAGAGATACCTGATCTTTGACGAAGCCCGCAGCGAGAAGTTGGGGAGTTGTTTAAAGGGGGAGATTGCCTGGAGCAGAGCAATAGCCCCGAGGACCGGGGGTGGGGTGGCGTGGGGGGGCATGGCTGTGAATCCGGAGGATGATGATGTCCCTCTCATTCTCACCTCGGATGAGGGCAGGAGCCACGGCTTGGAGCGGGAGGCGGCACCGAGTGAAAGTAAGTTCGAAAGTACTGTAACCCTTTCCCCTTTCCTACTCCGTATCTTTTATACTGTTTGTGATTCCACGGCAGGAATCGCATTGCTTCGCCCTTTGAAAATCTGCATTCCTTAAATTTGCCCTAGGGGATGGTGGGAGTGTCCATCAGCCCTAAGAGTTTCCAAAGAGATGGCTGCCTTGTGTCTTTTTCTTGAGTGATTATACATTGACACTATGTTATCAATTGTTACTTCCCATCCCTCATAACTTTTAGAGGGTCTACTATACATGATTACTTGGAATGTATCCTCTTTTCTTCACTGCATGTGTTTTCTTTTAGCTTTAATGTTGCCTTCGAATGCTGTAAGATACCTCCCTGTTCTCAAACTTGAATATGTCTTAATTGTACTGGACTATATATTGTCCCTCCTTGCTCTGAGCTGTCCGTGAGTCCTTTTCCAAGGAGAAAGGTGAGGTAAAAATACTCAAAAATAAGTAAAATAAAAAATTGAAGATAAACCCAGTGATTAGTCCTCACACATTAAATCAGTGGATCGTCCATAAGTTGAGTTAAAGAATCCTGCTTATTCAATGGGTCTACTCTGATATTGGGACTTCCTATTGCACTGAGCCCTGGCAGTTTAATCATAGCTGAAAACTCTGGTGGGTTAGTAATGCCCATGCTATGAAACATTTGTTGGTCATTAAGAGATCTCAAGTCTTTTTTGTTCTTCTTTGGTCATAAGTGCAATTTGTAGGAGCAATTCTCTGCTTTTATTTATTGAAGCATGCTACCTTTGTATAAATATCAATATGTTTTAGCTTTCAAGAGGGAACGGCAATTAAAAGCAATAAAACCAAAGCAAGTAAAATGAAAATACATAAAGTAGCTGCAGAATCATACATGGCAGAGTTGCAGCTTTAGCTTCCTGACTGAACCTTAAAGGCTATATGCCAGTGTTGGCGAACCTACAGCACGGGTGTCAAAGGTGGCACTCAGAGCTCTTTCTGTGGGCACCTAACATCACCTCTTCACAGCCACCAAAGGCTCTATTGGCACTTTGCAAAAAATTAGTGGGTTTTCAATCGCAGTTTGGGCACTCCGTCTCTAAAAGGTTCGCCATCACTGCTATATGCTCTTTCCTCATTCGCTATCTGCCTAGTGTTTTAATGATGAGAAGACCCAGGGAAGGGCCTCTAATAAACTTCTGACACTTGTAGATTCACACTGGCAGCAGATTTTTTTGATGGTCTCTAAATATTTACAGTATTGTCATGGGAACATGGAGAAAATTATGGCATATATAGACATGAGTGATAAGTTTTTTTCTCTGAGCAATTTTCTAGATTTTTCTGTTTTATGTAATACCCTGGTAGTCCCTACTGAATCTGTGGGGTACATTATTTTTATGCCAATTAGACTTAGACCCACTGAGTATCTATTTGTTTCAATAGATCTTCTGTAGTTGTCTGGGGGCTACAGTTGATTGATTGATTGATTACCATACCTTTCTCCTTTAAAATGACCCAAAGTGATTTACAGGCAAAATTTAAAGCTAAAAACTGTAAGTATAGAATTATTAAAAAGGATTAAAACAAATACCACTCTGAGAAATGGTAAACAAAAGCAATACTAAAATCTCACTCAGAGCAGTAAGGCATAACAGCCCATTTAAAAATCCCAGTCAGGCAACCCATCACTGAGGGAAAGCTTGCCTAAAGAGAAAGGTCTTTGCCTGCTTGCGGAAGGAGAACAAAGTTGGGACCAGGCTGGTCATCTGTGGGAGGGAGTTCCAAAGTCTCAGAAGAGCAGCAGAGAAGGCCTTCTCCTCTATCCCCACCAAATGCACTGGTAAAGGTGGTGGGACTGAGATAACTCCCCCCTCCCCTAATATTAACACTTGAGCAGGCTGTTAACGAGAGACAGAGTCCATTTAGGGCAGGGGTGTCTAAACTTTTTGCAAGGAGGGCCAGATTTGGTGAGGTGAAAATGTGAGGGGATGACCATTCAGCCACATCTGGCCCCCAGGACGGACTTTGGACAAGTCTCTACAACATGCAAGGAGGCAGGGAGGACGTTGCAGCAATGGAGCTGGGGGAAGGTTGGCTGGGCAGGTGGCTGGACAGAGGCAGGGAGGGCAGGCAAACTGTAAAACTGCAAGCTGAATCTCCATCCAGTATGGGGAGGGACCAGCTGGCAGGCCACTCAAAAATTGAAAATGGGCCACATTTGGCCCCCGGTCCTGACTTTGGACATGCCTGACTTAGGGCTTTGAATTGCACCTGGAAATGGATCAGAAGCTGGCGGAGCTGCTGTAACTGTGGGGTTATGTGATCCCTGCAAAAAGCCCCCACCAGCAGTCTGGCTACTGAGTTTTGGACACACTGAATTTCCCTTCCACTTTCCATAAGCTGAGCCATGTAGAGTGTGTGTAAAGGTAAAGGTAAAGGTTTCCCCCACACATGCATGCTAGTCATGTCCGACTCTAGGGACAGTGCTCATCTCTATATCCAAGCCGAAGAGCCAGTGTTGTGCAAATCCGTGGCTGGCACGGCTGCAAGGAAACACTGTTTTTACCTTCCCACTTTTTACGGCGGTACCTGCTTATCTGCATGCATTTACAGGCTTTCGAACTGCTAGGTTGGCAGGAGCTGGGGTTAACAGCGGGAGCTCACTCCGCTGCATGGCACCCGGGATTCGAACCGCTGAACTGCCGACTTTGCAGCCGACAGTTTTCAGAAGCCTTACTTTGCTGAGTCACCAGGCATATCAGTAACTATATTGTAATCACATTAACTAGAGGTATCTGAGACGAGGACGTGCCTGCTGAAGATGAGTGAGCCATGTTTTCTCACCACACCAGATGTGCTAATGGGCTTATCTGTTGCCCAGGCTGTTTATCTTACTATCAACAGTTGAATAAGTGGGCTATCATGGGGCTGTTAATCGTGCCGCTATCATGGGACTTTCTGCCTTTAATTTTCCTCTTAACTCCTACCCCATGTCACTTGTTTCTGTCTTAAATTTGGGATTAATGCATACATTGAAGTGGCTCATTGTCCATGAAAGCCCAGGTTATAATAACTTTGTTAGTTTTTGAGATTCCATGTTGCCTTTACATTTTTTTATGGCACTGGAAGACTTGTGGTTTGTCTGGCATCTGAGTTACACACCCACAAAGGCGGTGGCCCCTAGAAAAGTGCCCTTTAGCAACTGACTTGGGGAAATGTGATCTTTGCCAAACTTGGTGGGTTTGTAGAGAAGAGTCACGGTGGATTCCCTGCAAATTTGGTGTCTATAGTTGCCTGGGTGCCCAGTTTATAGGCCAACAAATGGGACAAACCAAAAATCGCTAAAAATTCCTATTCGTTGGGAGTATCAATTTGTACAAATACAAATTGACAAATTTTGAACGAATCTCAGAATTCCTTTTTTGTGTGTGCTCACCCCTATTGGGGTGAAACTATTGCCATGGCCAGTAACCGTTGTGCTGCTACTTCTTCGGACGTGTGCGTTTAAGGTATGGTAAGAATATGAAAGGCAAGGAATAGATAAATTTATGAAGGGCAGTAATCCTATCAGACATGTATGCAACCTATAAAACTCTTCTCAAGAGATGCTGAAGACCTTTGGTCTAAATAATATTTCTAGAACCTACCCTCCAACCTGTTTTAGCAAAAATGGATCCTACAGAGTGTGTGGTGGTTGAGTTTGTGCATGCACTTTACGCACGAGGAGCTCTTGAGCAGTTGTGTGCCGTAATGGACGCAATGATACTTGGGGTCCTGTTTAACTCTATGGTACTATGCTTCTGTGAACAAAAAGGCTGGGTCATCTCTACTGCTGCTGTTTGGGAGGTCTAGTTTTTCTAAGAATTCTCTGGCCCTTGGGTTCCAGGTGCATCTAGGCCAGTGGTTCTCCACCTGTGGGTCCCCAGGTGTTCCTGGACTGCAGCTCCCAGAAGTCTTCATCACTAGCTGAACTGGCCAGGATTTCTGGGAGTTGTAGTCCAGGATCTAGGCCAAATGCAGTTTAGTCAACTGCTTGCCACTGTTATGACAGTCACTTGGTGGTCTTGGCTCAATTGGGCTGCCTGTGTCGCCTAAGATAAACTGTCAGGCTTTCTTTAAAGTTACCATATTTTTCGCTCTATAAGACGCACATTCCTTCCACTCTCAAAAGCAAGGGGAAATGTCTGTGTGTCTCATAGAGCCAATGCAGCACGTCAGCTGCCACTGCCAGGAGCCTCCAGGGCAGCCGCTGTGGGGAGCCCGGCAGAGGTGGTTGGGGAGCTGCTGTTCGGGAAAGCAAGGATCCAAGGGGCATGCCTTTGAGGAGATTCCGAAGCCTGCCTCTTAGATCCTTGCTTGCCTGAAGTATAGCATCCAATTTTCATGAAAACACCCGCCAGTGCCATTCAAAGATGGGTGTTTTAAAGGATCCTTGCTGCTCCAACCCCAGCGCTCCAGGCAGGATTGTCTTAAAACACCCGCCTTTGCGTGGCACGGGCGGGTGTTTTAAAAGGATCCTTGCTGTTCCCACCTCAGCTGTGGAAGCTCCCGGCAGCCACTGCAGAGACCTCTGGACCGACACAGTATGTATGTGTAAATTTGTTTCCCCCACACCTACATACCTCTAAAAATTAGGTGAGTCTTATGGCCTGGTGTGTCTTATAGAGCGAAAAATACGGGTAATTGAAATTGTAGGTCTTTCTAAGCTGCAGAAGGTATTAAACTGGCACAAGTGTCACCAGATAACGGGATGACCTGCCTCTTCTGCATTTGGAATCTGCCTTGCTGGAATCTTTTCTTTGCTTCGCAGTGACTTTTCTGCAGCGGTGTTTATTTGTGGATCTCCTAAAACTCAGGATGGGATGGGGAACATGTGCCCCCCCCCCAGATCTTCTTTAGCAGCAACCCAGCCTTGCATCAGCTTTAACTGTGCCAACTAGAAGCTGATGGGCAGTTGCAGCCCAATAACACACACACAAGCCCTTTTAAAATCGAAACAAGCCACACTGGAAAACGCTTGACTCAATGCTAAAAGAAAAGAAGAAAAGAATAGGCCACTAGACTGTGCTCTAAATATCTGTGGTTAAATGGGAAAGCATTAATTAAGCTTGCTTCAGAGAAAAGTCTTGGGAAAGTTGTCAGTGCTTTTGGGAGGCTACTTTAATTGCAGTTATGCACAACATCAGTGGAGGTTGCTCCTAATACAAGACAGCCCTGCAATTATTGGACAGAATTTAGGCAGGGATGAGTTAAGAACATAAGAAGAGCCATGCTGGATCAGGCCAAAAGCCCATCTAGTCCAGCTTCCTGTATCTCTCAGTGGCCCCACCAGATGCGTTTGGGAGCGCATGAGACTAGATACACAGGTTGGAACCTGATTCTGTTGCACATATTCTGACTCGATGTCCCGGCCATCGTATTAATTGACAACAATTAATTGGCTCCATTATTTCCAAATTTTCAATAACCTCTGAGACTATTACTGCTACTCTCTTGGCAGACAAAGATAAAAGCGTGACAGAGCTAGTAGCTAAATATTTATTACTAGTTTCTCAAAAGAATAGCCCTGCTTCCTTTTAAGTTTGGTTTATGGTAACCCCCGATTAATATGGTCGCTATTCAGGCGCTGAGAGGGTTGCCTATTGTAACTATTTTAATGACTATTTTATGCCAATAAAGGTGACTTTGACTTTGACTAGATATCTGTCTCCTGATACCACTGCCCTGCATCTGGCCCTTGAAGTACCCTGGTTTTAAGCCTGGAGATGACACATCTCCATCATGGTTTGTAACCTGTGATGGACTTCTCCAGGAATCTGTCCAATCCCGTTTTGAAGGCACGCAGGCCAGATGCCATCATCACATCCTGTGGCAGGGAGTTCCACAGACTAACAACACGCTGGGTGAAAAAATATTTTCTTTTGTCTGTTCTTACTCTCCCAGCCCTCAATTTGAGTGTATGTCCCCTAGTTCTGGTATTTTGTGAGAGGGAGAAGAGTTGACATGGGTTTTAACAGATATTGCCACTTGTCAGACAAAGTCCAGGGAGTGTGCTCACTTTCTAGAAACTGTGGTCAGTGTGGATCTTTTGGGGTGTGAGAGAGGGAGACACAGAGCACTAACAGAGTGGCAGAGAGGAAGAGCGTCCTCTGCCTATGCTCATTGACTTCAAACGCTGTGATTTTAGTGGATGTGCTACCAAATATAATATATCAAAAATAACTATTGGCTTGCTCTTTTCCACTGCTAAGATATTCAATCAAGACAACTTTAGGGAAACTGATTGGCAAATAAACTGATGCTGCTTCATAATGAGCCAGAGAGGAAATACAGTTGTATTTTAATAATAAGACTGAGAAACCACATGCCCTGCCATCCAAAAGGACAGAGGCGCATAGTATAATAAGAGTTATAACATGATAATTGGAGCACAACAGAGAACATATCTTATAAGAAACACTCAGGCTTAGATGAAGAATAGAGAGGCCACCAGAGGATATAAGACCAGCAGAGAGTTCCAAGATGGAATAATATTTTAAGCAAAGAGTGAATGATGATGACTCAATAAAGTAGAGGAATATGTAAAGTGAGAAAGGACATGCCCCAAAGTTATAAAGTTTGGAGACTGTGATGGTATTTGAATAGATTTGCTAGTGGATGTGATATGAGAGGCGGGATGAGGCGTTTCATAAATGGAAAACACAGTCTAAGGAGAACTGTTTAAAGAAAACAGACAGCTCTGGAATTGGTCAGAAATCAAAACGAGAATGACGGATTTCGTCCTAATGACAGAAACATTAATAAGAACAATTTGCTGTGTGTCTAAGCTCACATTTTGGCATATTTTCTGACTGGAAAGAACAGAGAGCCTTAGGTACATGCATTGTTGGGAGGAATAGCGATTGTTAATACAAATGCTTTCAGTTACGGAAAACTCGGGTTACAAAAAGAAATTACAGTATTGGAAATGGGGATGCCTCGGGTTAAGAAAATTTTCAGTGGAATGCCCCGGGTTACATTTTTATCCATTAGGCATTGTGAAAAAAGTGTATCCAGCATGCATTGCACACCCAAAGTTTGTGGAGGCATGGGAGGAGTTGGAACTGTTTTTTCATCGAGTTTTGGAGCCATCCTGGACATTTTTTTTGCAGTGGGCTTTGGACTTCTCACACTTTTTTGGTGCATTTCTCAAGCGGTGCAAATGTAGGGAGCTGTTCCTTCATTGCTTCCATGACTGTTTGGTACATTCTGCATGGGTGGGGTTTGACTTTGTTTACTTTTTGGGGGGGACCTCCGAAACATATTAATTGGTTTTCAATGCATTCCTATGGGAAACAACACTTCAGTTTACCAATTTTTCAAGGTACAAAACGTCCTGGAGAACGCATTAATTACTATACATGCTTGAATATAAGTCGAGTTTTTCAGCTCTAATGTTGGACTGAAAAAAGGGGCCCTCGACTTATACTCAGGTGAATACGGTAGGTCGATGGGGGGGGGGAGTGGTGGGTTTTTAACCTTTTCTTCCTATCTCAAAGCAAGTGCCAATGTCCTCCATTGGCACTTGCTTTGGGAGAGAAAAAAATGTTTAGAAAACCCACCACTTCTCCCCCCTCCATCGGAAGAAGAAGAAGAGGAGGAGGAGGAGGAGGAGGAGGAAGAAGAGGAGGAGGAAGAGGAGGAGGAAGAGGAGGAGGAAGAGGAGGAAAGGGAACTGCCGCGGTGGTGGCAGTAGCAGCAGCCACCACTAGCACTAGCTTGGGGAAGGGAGCGGAGGGAAATATTGACCTGGGTTATACTTTATTTATTTATTTATTGGATTTTTATACTGCCCATCTGGCAGCAAGGTCACTCTGGGCAGTTTACAACAATTAACAAATTCATACAATTCATACAGTAAAAACATAAAATACAGTAACAGAATAAAATAAAAAATAAAAAATAACATTAATAAAATTAATGTGTTTCATCCGGTTCGTGAGTCAATTAATTTCCCCACTTTTTAAGGGCAAAATTAGAGGCCACAACATACGCGAGTCAACTTATACTCAAGTATACAGTATATGGTACTTAAACCAAGGTACCACTGTATGGACACACTGTTTGTTCATGGGTTTTAATTTAAAGAAAGTATTTGGAGAACTATCTGAGGGCAAAAATAGTGTCACAGCAGCAGTGAGACAGTATGATTGTCTATGAAGCTTGCTTTGTCCTGCTTGGCTCTGTCTGGTATATGAGACACTCCAAGCACACATTAAAAAAAAATGGCTTCGTGTCTATTCAGTCAAGCATTTTTGGATGAATTACTGTAGTTGCTTGCAGTGTCAGGAGAAACCAGGCAGGAGCAGATGGGCTGCATGCCCTGGCACATTCATTCACTGGAACAGGGTCAGTAAAGGGCAGATGACAGGTTTCATGAGAGGATCTATAGGCATTGTGTGTGACAATCCATAATCAGGACGTAAATCCCATTGCAAGAAATAAGAAGGGATTTACTGTTGGGGCCTTTAGTAAACTGTTGGTCTCCGTGTTTCCTTGCCTAAATTGACACAATATTTAATTGATTTTGTGTTATGACAGGATCAATCCCTCTTTCGAGTCCAGCTCATAGGAACATAGGAATCTACCTTATATTAGGTCACAGTATCGATCCATCTAAGCCAGTATTGTGCATGATGATTGTTTAAGGCTGCCTTGTTGCATATACTGTACTTAAGCTTGATACATTTGCCTCTTGTAGAGAGAACCCCTGTATATATCACAAAGATATGAAATCGTTATTCCCACAGAAAAGTGTATCTGGGTGTGTGGGAGAGACAGGGAGTGAGCAATGTGTTAAAGTGTGCCCGTCTCTAGAAATTTGATTTGCTCTGTTGCACGCACAATGGGAGGAGTATTTAAAGCAGGACTGAAATAGCTGAGTTGGAGGATTATACAGTGACATGGCTTAACCTTATTGAAAGACAGCAGATAAAATTAGTGAGGTATCTTACACAGACAGGTGTAGTAATGCCCATCGCCCTTCCCCCCCCCACACACACACACTGCAAATGCATCAGAGCAATAGCGTGCCACTGCTGAGATCAACAACATCCGTTTTGATATCACTTTTCTCAGTGCACCTTTCTGCTAGCCCAAATGTGTGTGTGTGTGTGTGTGTGTGTGTGTGTGTGGGTGTGGGTGTGGGTGTGGGTGTGTGGGTGGGTTGCTGCTGCTGCTGCTGCTGCTGCTGCTGCTGCTGCTGTTGTTCAGTCATTCAGTCATGTCCGACTCTTCGTGACCCCATGGACCAGAGCTCTCCTTCCTGTCCTCCACTGCCTTCTGGAGTTTGGTCAAATCCATATTGGTTGCATCAATGACACCGTCCAACCATCTCATTCTCTACCGTCCCCTTTTCCTTTTGCCTTCAATCTTTCCCAACATCAGCGACTTTTTCCAAGGAGTCCTCTTTCCTCATGCCAAAGTACTGGAGCCTCAGCTTCAAAATCTGTCCTTCCAGTGAACATTCGGGGTTGATTTCTTTCAGGATGGATAGGTTTGATCTCTTTGCAGTCCAGGGGACTCTCAAGACTCTCCTCCAGCACCACAGCTCAAATGCATCGATTTTGCGCAATCAGCCTTCTTTATAGTCCAGCTTTCACTTCCATACATCACTACTGGAAAAACCATAGCTTTGACTATCCATACCTTAGTCGGCAAAGTGATGTCTCTGTTCTTTAAGATGCTGCCTAGGTTTGCCATTGCTTTCCTCCCAAGAAGCAGGTGTCTTTTAATTTCGTTGTGCAGTCGCCATCTGCAGTGATCAAGGAGCCCAAGAAAATAAACTCTGTCATTGCCTCCATTTCTTCCCCTTCTATTTGCCAGGAGGTAATGGGACAGGTGGCCATGATCTTTGTTTTTTTATGTTGAGCTTCAGCCCATTTTTTCACTCTCCTCTTTCACTCTCATTAAGAGGTCCTCCCTTTCTCCACTCCTCACTTTCTGCACTTTTGCTTCCACACTTCCTTGAGCAGCCGCTTTTTATTTTGCATCGCATTATCTCCTCCCGCGGTCACGTGGTCGCTACAGCGGTTCGGCAGTCCTCACTTCAGCGGTTGCTTAGCAATCGGCTTCCCCGTTCGCACTTGTCTAAACCGCTTTAAACTACGACAGGGAAATGGCAGAAACGGGGGGGGGAACGACGACCGAAAAAAGGAGGCGTAGTATGTCCACAAATATAACCAAATCACTTTAAAAGGGGGTGCAGGAACCGATTTAAAAAAACACCACCCCCAGTGGTCATTGCAAGAAAAACCGACACAGTGGTCAAAAATGGGCGTAGCCAAGGGGGCTCATCAGAAAAAGCTATTTGAAAAGCGGACAGTGATTTTTAAGGTGATTTGTCTTTAAGGAAAAGGTGCTCCAAATCTAAAGTGTGGTAGCAGTAAGGCAAATACAATAGTGGAACAGGTGATACCTTTAGGCTACTATAAAAATAACAAAACATTGCTAATATTTCAGGGGCAAAACCCCCTTCCTCAGAGCAGTACCAATAGGTTATAACAGGGCAAAATTTGGATTTGCCAGGAATTATTTCTTAGGTGTAGAGTCCATGGCAAGATGGAAAAAAAGGCAGGCAGTTTACCTTAGGCCCGGAGCTGGGATGTTCTTGGGCTGCCTCTGAAGTGAAGGGAGGGAGGTGTTTTTATTGTCCCAGTCCTTCCAAAGACATGTCATGGCTCTCACCTACACACATTCTCACCTCTCCCCAATGTGACTTGCCGAGACCAAACGTCCCTGATTTGTCAGCGACAGGGGGGTGGGGGGTTGGTGTAGAAGGCCCATGCATTTCATTTGAGGATTGGGATAAAATTTGGAAAAGTCCACTGAGTATAGCCAATTGGATCAAATAAAAGGAAAGAGATTACCCAGTGTTGCAGTCCTGTTGAAGGTCAAATTGCCTCTTTCTTGGTACAAAGTGTGGGCGGCTCATTCCTGGTATCTCAGTATTTTCAATTGAAGCAAAACAATTCAAGGAGCCGTTATAGCCACCACAAAAGACAAATACAATAGTGGAACAGGTGATACCTTTAGGCTACTATAAAAATAACAAAACGTTGCTAATATTTGGGGGGCAAAACCCCCAGTATTGGTTTGTATTCATTCACTTGTTTCTTTCTGTCGCGTCCTCAACCACGCACACATGCCAAGTCTCCTCAAGCTGAATTCCACCTTCCCCTTATGCGTAAAGCACAGCAACAAAGGGTTTTGTGGCTCACATAAGCTTGACTTGAGAGGGAGTTTTGAGCTTGGAACCCCTCGGGCGCCGAAAGGAGGAGGAAATGAGGCAATCAGCCCCAGCTCTAGCCACTGAGCAGATGTTTCTGTTTAGTTTATACAGGGCTGCTTATGGAATGGGGATGGGTAAAATGAGATTTCGAAGAGGGGGCAGGCCACAGCAGGGAGAATCCTCCACTCAAACCACCTAAGGCAAAAGATTTTCTGACTGGCTAGGACGCCATGAACTCAGCAGGTCCACCTTTTGTTTTCGGGTGCGACAGAAGCGCCTCGGCCATATCCGACATATTTTATCTAAGGGGCCCAGGAAATCCACAAGAGGCAGAAAAATAATAATAAAAACGTGCCAAACGGGTCTGTTCCCTAGGAGGCCATGAAAACCTAATTGCCGTTTGTTTCCAAGAGTTGTCTCGCTTGGTGCGCCAAATGTTTCAAGTCCCCTACAAATGAGCCAAAAGCAACCAGACGCTGTCGAAAACTTTGTCATTTCAGAAGTGCGGTTTGAATGTCTCCTAGTGCTTTGAAAGTCGTTTATAGTCTCCTAACCACCTGTTCCCAGAATAGAAAAAGTTTAACAACAGCATGTGTATAAACACTGCTACCATCCCTCAGCGCAAACCAGCAGAGGGAAGAGGCATTATTTGTTTTGTTTTCAGCTACAGGAAAGGGAGATGCGTTCTAAAATCACGAAAGACATGGCTATCTTCTGCCCACAAGTGGGATCGTTCATATATCCCAGATATAGTCTTTCGGGAAAGTCCATTATTTAATTTTTGAGACGCTGAAGTTCACCGGGAGTTGTTGAAGATGAGCAGCCTGGTGTTGTGTGGAACAAACCGTTCTTGGTTTCCTAATACATACTTACAGACACCTTTCCGTATGTTGGATTATATAGGTTTCTGTTTTGAAGCATTCTGAGGCTCGTGTAAGATGTAGTCCTTATCATTTCCTTCCCATCTGACTATTCCAGTGCCTTATATAAGGAATTTAATATACTGCATGCATGCCCAAGCTTCGGCCCTCCTGATGTTTTGGACCACGACTCCCAGAATTCTAAGCTTAGACTGCCAATGGCAAAGGACTGTGGAAATTGCTGTCAAACATCTGGAGGGTTGACGTTTGGACATGCCTGATATACTGTATACACCTTTGTGTCACACTTCCATTACATTAATAATATATTATATATGGCAAGATAGTTTGTTGTAAACATGCATCAATCTGTTTTATTTATTTTATTTTGTTATTTTTGAATAGTTTTACCCCGCCTTTCTCCTTGGAAAAGGACCACTGTGGATAGTACAATAGCTGGGAGAAACAGTTTGTTTTGGGGTAGCAAGGTAGATGTGACTATAGCAAGGGATCACCCTAAGCTTTTTTCATTGCTGGAGAAACCAAATGATGCAACAGATGGCATTTCTGAGCTTGAATGAAAGGTCTGAGACGTACAAAATAATGCAGGGCATGGGTAAAGTGGATAGAGGGACACTCTTCTCCCTCTCACAAAATAGCAAAACAAGGGGTCATCCGCTCAAATTGAGGGCTGGGAGAGTAAGAACAGGCAAAAGATTTTTTTTTTACCCAGCACGTTGTTAGTCTGTGGAACTCCCTGCCACAGGAGGTGGTGATGGCATCTGGACTGGATGCATTCAAAAGGGCATTGGGCAGATTCCTGGAGGAAAAGTCCATCCCAGGTTTCAAACCATGATGGAGATGTGTAATCTCCAGGCTTATAACTGGGGTATTTCAAGGACCAGAGGCAGGGGAGTGGTATCAGGAGACAGATATCTAGTCTCGTGCACTCCCAGACACATCTGGTGGGGCTGCTGTGGGATCCAGGAAGCTGGACTCGATAGGCCTTTGGCCTGATCCAGCATGGCTCTTCTTTTGTTCTTATGTTCTTATGTCATGGAATGCTGTTCTCTTAAGATGTGTGTTATTCAAGGTAATGGTGATTTTGCTTCTTTTTGTTCAACAGTCAGATGTAAGTTGATAATAAATTGTCAGTTTGTAGCTAGTTGTCCGAATGTAACAGGTGGTAGGACTCTATAAACACCACCATCTGACACCATGCTATATTGGGCTGAAATGTAAGATCTGTTTTTACAAATTGGTGTTCTGCATATTTTGATAATTTGCGAAAGCCTACTTTCTTCTAATCATATAAACTGGATGCATGTGTTGAATCCTATTTTTTTATTATTTAAATAAAATAAATAAATAAATAAATAAAATAAAGAATATTGTGGGTTTAGAATGATTGACTGACAAAAAAATAAATAGATGTAAACTGGAAGGAAGTAAAATGTATTGTTTGTAAATGTACATAAGGAGCATTAGCATTGGGAAGTTATGTTGACATCTTGGATATTAAACAAAGAACTTCATTACCTCTGTACATGAATTAGGAACTTAGGAACATAAGTATTTCCTATTTGTTAAAAATTTAGGATAGGATAAAACCATGATTTCAAGACTTAAGTGAGGCTTTTAATGACAAGAGTACAGTGGACCCTTGTATAACAAACAGCTTGTATAACAAAATCTGTACAACATCATAAATTCCAGAGATAGGGGAAATTTGCTTAACAGAATCGCCTATGGGGCGAATCCGTACAACATAAAAATGGCCGCAATTAGGGATTACTCCGTTTTCAGTGCATTCCTATGAGAAATTTGTATAAAGGAGAGCTATTCAGCAGTGGAATATGCTGCCGCGGAGGGTGGTTGAGTCTCCTTCTTTGATGGTTTTTAAACACAGGCTGGATGGCCATCTGTCGGAAATATTGTGATGGGGGTTCCTGCATGGCAGGGGGTTGGACTAGATGGCCCTTGAGGTCTCTTCCAACTCTATGATTCTATGATTCTATGATTTGGAACGAATTAATTCCTTTATACAAGGTACCACTGTGTTTCAAAATTTATTAATTCAATAGGATAAGTAAGAAGCAACTTAACAGCAAATAACAACCCTTCCCAGTGGGACTTTGAGATATTGTCTGGGACAAATACAGAATGTGACAGAAAAAGGATAACCAATTAATTGAATAAACAGAACGATAAGGACAAACATGAGCTGTAGGATGAGAGGCATCAAGTTGACAGGGTTTTGCAAATGCTCCCCGAGGGGGTGGGGTAAGTCCTTTGCAAGGAATCATTTAAAAAACAACATATCCATATGGTCCATGAGAATCCATATCTCTGCCCCATCCCTGCTGACTTTCCAGAAGCAGGCAAAGACCTTCCTCTTCAGGCAAGCTTTCCCTGAATGAGGGACTACCTACTGTGTGACTTTATATGGATTACCATACATGATTGCATGGGTTGATTTCATAAGGACACTAGTGTTTTCCATGTTGCTTTTTGCCCCCCATAATGGATTTTTCTTTTCTTCTTGCATGCTCTTTGTAGCTCTGATGTTATCTCTTAATGTTCTACGATGCCTCTTCTAATTCCCTGTTCTTAATTTGAACATGTCTTAAATGTTCTCGACTGTATATTGTCCCTCATTATTGTAAGCCACCTTGGGTCCTTTTCTAAGGAGACAGGTGGGGGAAAATATTCATAAATAAATAAATAAATAAATAAATAAATAAATAAATAAACAAACAAACAAACAAACAAACAAACAAACAAACAAACAAACAAACAAACAAACAAACAAACAAACAAATACAAACAAACAAACAAACAAACAAACAACCACTTTATAATGCTTATAAGCAAAACCTATTATGCTGCCAAGCAAGTACTGTCTTTTTGTAACCTGTTCTCATTCGGGTGTTTTTTTTTTCTATTCTGTTGAATTTCTTGTTGCAACTGTCATTGTGCTGCTTCTACATTAAACATCACAAAAAGCGGGAAGGTAAACAGTGTTCCGTGCACGGAAATGTGTTCAGCCATACCGGCCACAAGGCCACAGACTTGCACAACACTGGCTGTTGGGCTTAAAAACAGAAATGAGCACCGCCCCTAGAGTTGGACACGACCTTAGCATTTAGGTGTTGTGTACTGAAGGACAGCATTCAGGTTCTCTAAATAAATACGTGTCATGTTTTTGCTAAAGAGACAACAGATTTCAAATAGAGCTGTTAAAGTGCTCTGTGTGTGTTGTGTCGTTATAGTTGTGACCGACTCTTTGTGACCCCATGTCCATGGAGTTTTCTTGGCAGGAATACTGGAGTGGCTTGCCAGGTTCCTACTCCAGGCGCCTACAGCACCTGGTATTCCCTGGTGGTCTCCCATCCAAGTACTAACCAAGGCCGACCCTGCTTAGCTTCCGAAATAAGATCGGATGTGCTTAGGGTGCTAGTCTTGCCTTGTTTTTGTGCTCAGAAGAATTCTACCTCTCCTTTGCAGGATCAGCAACCCTGTTGCACAATTTCCCCCCAGTTCCATCCAGCCTTGCACTTTTAGCACTGGGTAGAGAGTACTGTATAGTGCTGGACGCTGCTATGTTTTAAATGGAAGTATCTAGGAATCATCAGTTGCAGATCTCTCTCTCTCTCTCTCTCTCTCTCTCACACACACACACACACACACACACACACACACACACACACACACACAGAGAGAGAGAGAGAGAGAGAGAGAGAGAGAGAGAGAGAGAGAGAGAGCAATTTCTTCTTTTTGGGTTTGAGCAAATGTTGTTTAACAAGGATTTTACATTCAGAACAGAGATGGGCGCGAACCACTGTTGTTGTTGTTTTGTCTGAACAGGGGTTCCATCTCTGCCTCATGCAATCGTTTCCCACTCAGAGGCAGCACCCAGAGGAGGCAGTGGGGCAGGAAAACCAAGCCACTGCCTCTTCGTGGGGGCTTGCCCGGGGGAGACAGGGGTTTGTTGCACCAGAAGAAAACAAAGTGTCTGTCAAATCAGCAGTTCATGCCCATCTCTAATTTCTGAATATTTTGTACCCAGTCCCTAGCCTTCCTGAGTGAAAGGATAATATTGCAGGTGATGGGAATGCCTCTGCCAGTCAGAGCAGTTGCAGAGGCGTAGCCAGGATTTGGAGAACCTGGGGAAAACTTTTTTGTGCCCTTCCTGCCACCAACCCCGCACATTGCATGACCCAGCTGAACCCTGCGGGCATGGTGTGTGCGTGTGCGCGCACACATGCACATGGGCGGACGGGTGGACGGAGGTGTGTGTGTGTGTGTGTGCGTGCGTGCGTGCGCGCCTTACACCTCTCCCACCAAGGCAAGGAAGAGGAGGAGGAGGGCGCTGTGGCCACTGTGCTCCTGCCTGCCTGCCTACTTTGTCGCTCACGTGGCGCACAGCAGTGGAGGCGGCGGGGGGGGGGTGCCGTCGGGAAAAGGAGGACTGCTGGGCGATGGGAGGGTGCAGGGCTTCCTCCTTCTGCTCCCCCTCCAGGCGCCCCCCCCCCCAGATTGCTGAGCCTGGGGCAGATATATCCCCCCCCCCCGAGATATGCCTTTGAGCAGTTGGCAGTATTGAGCTAGAATGATGTACAAACCTATCATGAAGAAAGGTAGCACTTTAAGGGCTTGTTACGCTAGCCCTAGAAAGCTTGGGTGACCTTGGAATAGTCGCTGTCTCTCTGTCTAACCTACTTTATGGGGTCATTGTGAGTATACAAATGGAGGGAAGGCCTATCTACATTCTTTGGAGGAAAAGTAGGGTATGACTGTGACTAATCACAAAAGCATCCCGTATTTGAAAAGGCTCGGTCCAGTGCGTGCAGTGGTTTTATCTTCCCCATTCTTTGGCAAGATGGCTCTGGTTGAGTAATTAAAAAGGCGAAAAGATACACAACTCCAGCCGTGTGACTAAAAGTCCTGAACAAATTGCTTTTGGAAACCTGGAGGATTCTGCACTGGTTTCCTTTTCCTTTTGAAATAATCCCTGATGGCGGGATCATTTTTCTCTCCCTCTCTCTTTCTTCTACCGAGTGTTTCTTGTTCTCTGTCCCATCCCAGGTTCCATCATATGGACTGGGTTTTTATTGCCCATCTGAGAACTAAATTGAGAACAGCGCACTGAAGCCTCCTCGAATCTCCAAGGCAGGGGTTTTACACCGCCCGTTAGCCAGCTGAATATTATAAGTTAGTAAACATTTGTGTTTCCCTCCTCCTCCTCTTTATGACAGCATCTGGAAGCTGTTTCTATTTAGAGGGCTGCCAGAACAGCTTCCAGGCGCCAATGAATGGAAATGGGTGCATCCCTGAACTGTCATTCCAGAGGCCTTGAGTAAGCGAGACAGCTGGCCTGCATGGAACTCTGGGGATCGGTCTTATAGGCGGGAAGGCAGCATCACCATCTGTGCATCCGCCAATGGCCTTCTTTGCAGCTTCTTCCTGGAGAGGCAAAGAATTTGCAGCAGGAGTCCTGGTGGAGGCTTATGCTTTCTGTTGGTCCAGGCCAGCTCCTTTTAGATGTTTCTGTGCGACCACAGCTGCCGCTGAAATGTGGCTTAAAAGGAGCCGTGGGGCACAAGTGAGCTCTGATGGGAATGCTAAGAGGAACCAGAGGTTTAAAACACATTAGAGGTGGGCACGAGACAGAAAACCGATGGTTCGGTTGGTTCTGTTTCAGGCCCACCCTCGGTTCGGTTCGGTTCGGGTTTGGGTTCGTATGATTTTTTTAAAAAAATCATACGAACCTGAACTGAGCCGGGCGGCAGTAGACTGTCCCACTGCCACCTCCGGAGCCCTGGCCGCAGCTGGGCCAGGTGGCGGTAGACTGTCCCACTGCCACCTCCGTAGCTCTAGCCGCAGCCTGGCCAGGCGGTGGTAGACAGTCCCACCGCCACCTCCAGATTCCCGGCCGCGGCCGGGCCGGGCGGCAATAGACTGTCTTGCCACTGCTTTTTTTTTTAATTTATGTTTTTCAGCACCGATCACGTGGCCTCAGGGGCCGGTTCAGCACTTCTTTTTAAATTTATTTATTAATTATTTTTTCAGTGCCCACCATGCAGCCCCAGGGACCGGGTTGGCACTTTTTATTTTATTTATTTATTTTTTCTTTTTTCAGCACCGACCGTGCGGCCCCAGGGGCCGGGTCAGCATTTTTAAGTCCCCGACGCCGGAGGCTCCCCACCCCCCACACACGCAGCTGAGAGGTGCTGGCTTGGGGGCAGCTTCTCTCAGCTGAGAGGCACTAGCTGCTGCACCCCGTTTATTTATTTTTTCCTCCTGGTCCCGGAGAAGAGAAAGACAGCTTCAAGGTAGGGGTGAGGGGGCGGGGGGAATGAAAAATGAAGCGAAAGAAAACGGAAATTTCCGTTCCATTCTGTTTCGTTTTCCTTTGATGGGTTGGAATTTTATTCATTTGTTAGGTAATGAAACGAATAACGAATAACAAAACGAATTAAAAATTCATGTTGTGCTCATCTTTAAAACACATTATTAGTCTTAACTAGATTAAGGGAATGGCTACATTAAGGGCCACTTGAGAAGGGTCCGGCTTGATTAGAATGATCTAATTAAGCCTGACTGTTCCCATAGAAATGGCTCCTGTCATTGTTGTGAAGTGCCTTAATAAGTGACTTTCAGGTTTTATTTAATTACTGTATTTTCCATGTATAAGACTACTGGTATATATTTTAAAACCCAAACGGTTAGACTAAAATATTAGCGTCGTCTTATACACAGAAGTAAGCCAATGAGAGAACCGCACAGTAGAGAAACTTTTGTTTCGGGCTGGAAAATTGGGGGTTGTCTTATACATGGGGGGGGGCATCTTATAGATGGAAATTACGGTAATCACTTCCACGCTCCACAAAAGGAAAAAGGAAGCGGAAATCCCTCCCTCCCATATAGATAATTGTTACTGGACTACACCAGCTATTACTAAAACATCTTTTCTTTGCCTTCTCTTAAAGAGCCAGTTGAGGAATGGCCTGCAGCTGAAGACACTTCCCTACAGGCGGTTTCTTGACCCGCCTGCGAGACAAACTGTAGGATTCATTGGGAGAGCGCTTTGAAGAAAACACACACACACACACACACACACACACACACACACACACACACACACACACACACA
>JAHTLZ010000019.1:8326229-8338002 GCA_023846285.1 Phrynocephalus versicolor | reverse complement strand
ACACACACACACACACACACACACACACACACACACACACACACACAGATGCATACCAGCGGAGCCTCCCAGTCTCTGGAGCGGTCTCCTTTTATTAATCCCTCTCACATAGCTGATTAACATAACTGATTACATCATTTCTTTGTGGCGCAGCAGGAAATTCCCCAAATATAGTTAAAGAGGCGTTACATAGGAAGTCTAAATTAATATGCATTTCTACATGTGCAAGTATAACTATGTGTCTTACTCTAATGGGTAACCTTTAGCTTTAGTGATAAGAATTATTGCTCTAATTGGCAAACTTAACTGAGTAATGAGAGAAACAAAAGGGATGTTGCTCTTATTGGCAACTTAACTAAGGAATAAACGAGGGAAGAGGAAGGGCTAGTGTGCTGACCTGATTTGTCTGCTGTTGCAGAGAAACCCGGACCTTTGCCGTCAGGAAGCTGTTGCCGTCTGAAATGGTTCCGGTTATGTCAAGCTCAGGAGCCCTATTCCCACAACAAACAGAAGATTTTTTTAAAAAGTTATAATATAATTGATGTAGCATATCAGCAAAACTCTATGTTCAGTGGACCCTCGTATAACAAACAGTTTGTATAACATAAAATCTGTACAACACAACACATTCCGGAGAGAGGGGAAATTTGCTTAACAGAATTGCCTATGGGCCGAATCTGTACAACATAAAAATGGTAGCAATTCGGGATTACTCTGTTTTCAATGCCTTCCTATGGGAAATTTGTATAAAGGAAAATTTGCTTAACATGATTTCACTTGGAATGAATTAATTCCTTTATACAAGGTACCACTGTATAATCATTTTTTTAACACTTTCTCTGCCAAGTCCAGGAATTGATTAATTTGCCAGTATCCTGAAGTGGCTTGCTTATTATTTGTTATTATCGCTCTTGTAACTGTTGTAAACCACCCGGAGTTCCTCCGGAAGACGGGCAGTATATAAATATTAAAATAAATAAATAAATAAAATATTAAGCCACTTCAGGATATTGCACGTTGAAAGAAGAAGCCTTGCTTTCTTTCGATCATTTCCATTCCACATTCACTGTAGTGGGAAGCTCATTGACAGGGGCCAGAAAGATGCGTGTAGGAGCCCTCTGGGGTGGACTGGTGAGCTCTAGCAAAGATATCTGGCTGCCCTCTTTAAGAAGGTGCCAGTCCTCCATCACTGCCATGTTTCAGCCAGTGGGCCAATCAAGCCATATAGCCAGCCCTAACCCACCAAGTCAATGAGGGGGTGGCATGTCAACACAAATGGCAAGTTCCATTGATTAGGTCGGTCTACTTGGAGTTGGGAGTAAAAACTGAGTTTAGACCCGTGTTCAGTTCTTCAGGAAAAGCTTTATCCAGCGATGCCAACAGAAACAACAGAAGTACTTAACAAAAGTGGTAAAAACACGAATAAATAAAATACAACATATATTTTAAAGAAACTAACATTTCAAGGTCAGCCAAAACAGCTCCACCTGAAGCACTCCTCTTGAATTCCTGGAAACATCATATTTCGTAGAGACTCTGGATGTGAGTTGCAGAGCATGGGCGCAGCAACATTAAAAATGTGTTCTTAATGACCCAAAAAAGTTGGTGCTTCAAAGAGTGTATTTGTCATTTTTCCTCAATTCCCCGTCCAAATCAGATTTGCAAAAAGCTGGAAGTATGAAAACAATTTTCCTGCTCCTCTTTTCCTTCCCTACAGATGGAGGCAATTATGACTCGGTCCGTGATCGGCCTGACCCAGCCTCTGGGGGCTGCTTTCTTCCAAGGACCCATGGAAGACACAACTGGGAAATGAACTACCAAGAGTCAGCAATCTACCTCCAGGTAGATTGTTTCCTGATTTGTTTCCTGTTGTTTGCCTTAGATAAGCAGACTGGGAGAGCAAGGTGTGTGTGTGTGTGTGTGTTTGTGAAATGACCGGGAACCTTAATCTCGATCCCAGAAGTGCTAAACATGGAAGGTTCTTTTGTGTGTGTGTGTGTGTGTGTGTGTGTGTGTGTGTGTGTGTGTGTTGTGTTGTGTTGTGTTGTAACAGTTGTGACTGACTCTTCGCGACCCCACGTCCATGGAGTTTTCTTGGCAGGAATACTGGAGTGGGGATGGACTGAGACATCCGAGAAATAATTGTAGTGCAGGGTTAGGAAGAAAACATTTATTTATTTATTTGTGCATTGGGGGGGGGGTGCGTCGTTACAGTCATAACTGACTCTTCCTGACTCCATGTCCATGGAGTTTTCTTGGCAGGAATACTGGAGCAGGAATACTGCCAAGGAACTCCGGGCGGTTCACAACACGCAAATTGTAACAATTAAATACAGCATATAAACAACAATAAAATCAATTAAAGCAATAAAAAGGTGCATGTAGACAGATGGCGGACCAAGAGAAAATACTACTACTACTAATAATAATAATAATAATTAGGAGTCACCGAACGCCTCGCGGAACAGCAAGGTCTTTAATGCTTTCCTGAAGGCTGGCAGGGACTGTGCAAGGCACAACTCACTCGGGAGATGATTCCATAGTGTGGGACCAGCCACAGAGAAGGCTCGGCTATTAGTGGATGTTTTCCGAGCCTCCCTGGGCATGGCCACCAGCAGCGAGTGCACCCGCGACACTCTAGTTGGTCGGGCCGAAGTTGACTGCTGGGAGATCCGCTCTGCCAGGTAATCAGGTCCCAGGCCATGGAGGGTTTTATAAATTAAAACCAGGACCTTGAATCTAATTCGGGACACAACGGGTAACCAATGCAGGCGAGCCAGAACTGGGGTGATGTGGTCATATCAAGGCACACCCGCCACCAGTCTGGCTGCCGCTCTCCAAATTCACTCTCTCTGGCTCCATGTCAGGAATGGGATGGTTTCAGACGGTCTGTTTTGCAATCCCGCCTTAGGAAGGAGAGAACAACGACAAGTTCTTCACACACCCCAAGGATGCCAAAGCTCTCGCTGCCTACCTCTTTGTGCACAACCATGTCTTCTACATGATGGAGCTGACCACGGCGCTGCTGCTCCTGCTGCTTTCCCTCTGTGAGGCGCCCGCCGTCCCCATGCTCCGCCTGGGCATCTATGTAAGTATCTCGGGTTGGGCAGGAGGAGCACGGAAGGGCCTTCAGTGGAGGCGGGTGGAAACCTGAAGTACGGACAACATAATGGTCAAGCCGGCCATCATCATTGCTCATGAGCTTCCAAGGATGGGGATGGCCATGACCTTTGGGCAGTACTACATCCTTGTAAACTGGGATGTGGAAGTTCCCAAAACATTTCAGAGTCTATGGGTTGTTAGTCTGTGGAACTCCCTGCCACAGGAGGTGGTGATGGCATCTGGCCCGGATGCCTTCAAAAGGGGATTGGACAGATTCCTGGAGGAGAAGTCCATCACAGGTTGCAAACCATGAGGGAGATGTGTAATTTCCAGGCTTAAAACCGGGATACTTCAAGGGCCAGATGCAGGGGAGTGGTATCAGGAGACAGAGATCTAGTCTCATGCGCTCCCAAACGCATCTGGTGGGGCCACTGTGATATACAGGAAGCTGGACTAGATGGGCCGTTGGCCTGATCCAGCATGGCTCTTCTTATGTTCTCATGTTCTTATGAAGGCTTTCACGGCTGGGATCTGATAGTTGTTATGAGTTTTTTTGGGCTGTTTGACCGTGTTCTGGAAGTTTTTCCCCCTGATGTTTTACCAGTCTCTGTGGCTGGCATCTTCAGAGGGCAAGGAGCTGAGGGAACTAGCAGTTTCTCTCTGTGCTCTGGGGTATAGAGTGAGTGAGACTGGGGTTCTTCAAGTTGTGGGAAAGAGGAAGCTTGTCCTATGCAGGACAATAGGTGTTAGTCATTGTATTGTGATGGAGGGATTAAGAAGTTTCAACATAATCAGGGGTGTTGATGGGTGTCGTTTGTCATTCTATTGTGTGAACTGATCACCTTTACTTGTGGCTGAATGGCAGTCATTATTGCACTTTGACCTTTTGCACTCTGCAGTCTTTAGTATTGGAAGCCAGGCTTTGCTGATTTTAGACTTTCTTCTTTTTTGTTGAAACTGTGCTTATGAGCAAATAATCAATCTCTTTCTCCATACTGTGAGCCCAATGAACGTACACTCATACAGGTACACATGGCACACATCTCTTGAGTGTGCGTGTTAAAAGGTATATGTGAAATGGAAATATAAATTTATTTCATCACTTTGTTCTTAAGTCTGAAAGGATGGTTCTCTTTGCTATTAAATCTCCGTTGCCCAGTTATGCTGAGAAAGGAGAGAGGCTCCAACAGCATTTCAGATCGTTTTTTAAGCCGTGGTGGCATCTTTAAAGTAAAGTGTTCAAAGCAAAGTGTTCTGCTTATATACTGCCCCATACCACTCCATGTCATCGCTGCACGGTTTACAATTTTAAGTACAGTATGCAGGCTGCACATTGCCACCACCACCCCAGCAAGCTGGGTCCTCATTTTACCTACCTCGGAAGGATGGAAGGCCGAGTCAACCTTGAGCCTGCTACCTGGGATTGAACCCTAGGTCGTGAGCACAGTTTTACCTGCAGTACAGGCATTTAACCACTGCAAAAAAAGAAAAAGAAAAAGAAGAGCAGATGTTAAACTGGAAATGTTATCATTTGCTGATTTGATTACAGATCCACGCCACCCTGGAACTGCTTGCCCTGACTGTCGTGGTATTTGAGCTCTCGATGAAGATGAGATGGCTTGGCTTCCGCACCTACATTCGACACAAGAGGACCATGGTCAAGGTGAATGGCTCTTGCTTGCAATCCAAGAGTCAGGCCGACAGTGAAATCCGGAACATTGGGACGCAGAAAACAGTCGCACTCAGGTTAAGGGGCTTTGTGCTTAAGGGGAGTCTTAGGTTGCAGCCTCTACAAAGGTACTGTGTTGAAGCTTTGTGGCTTGGCCTTTAGGGGAACATGGGGGTGGTGGTGGGGAAATTGGTTTGTTTTTGGTTTGGCAGAAGTCCAGGATGTTATTGTGTAAGACAGCTCATAAGTGAAAGGCTCTTCAAGGTTCGTTCTGTAACTCTAGAGGCGGCGGTTTGGCATTATATCTGAACAGGCTTGCAGTCTATGCTAGCATCCTTTTATCTTTCAGTGCTGCTAAGTAAACACTCTCTGTCTTTCTTGGATGCACACTTTAAAGGGATGTTGAGGGAAGCTGAGAGCAGTGTTATCACAAAGATAGACTTCTAGCAGCGTCGTCCAAAGATCGAAGCTGAGACACCAGGCAAAGGAAGATCCGTTCTCTTCAGCAGCTCATGAGCTGCTAACATCAAATAGTAAAGCTGAAGAAGAACACTAAAAGAATCACAGTATCATAATGGATTTTAAATAATAATGCCGAAGAATTTATATTGTTTTAGGAAGAGCCAGTGTGATGTAGGAGATTGAGCAATGGGTTAGGATTCAGGGGACCATTGACAATCATAAGAACGAATTTGAAGATTATATATGGAACAAAATTGCAGTGATGAGCTCAGCTGACCATCAAGAAGAACAACTGCTGTCTTGAGGCCAGAAATGTTGTCAGAAAACCATATGGAAAGACTTTTCTTGTAGCCAAAAGGAAATAAAAACCGCAGTGGGTGACTGATGAGATTCTTGACATTGGTAATGAGAGATATGAAGTAAAACATGGTGTCAGTAGGGTCAGAATTGTAATTGTAACTTTTCTGTGACCTGCGCAGAGGAACAATGAGAATTATATAATCGAAGCAAAGAGGCTGAGATCCAAGAAATAAAAGGGAAATCTAAATTAAATTTAGGAATGAAGAAAGATAACAGGGAATTGTATAAACTTGTCAGAATACAGAGATATAGAACCAATATACTGAAGAACTATACAGAACAGATGCAAGAATGCCAGATTCCTTCCCTGGGAAAAAAATCCTATGCTAAATAATCTCCCCTTTTAGAAACTTGAAATGAAAGCTGCTCTCAGTGCCGTTGAAATAAATAATCAGGAGCAAAATGAGATGCCAACAGAACTAATCCAAGCAGCAGAGATGGAATCTCTCAAAACCCTTCCAGGAAACACGGGAAACAGAGCAATAGACCAGAAACTGAACTAAACATTGAACCATTGGAAAGTGATGTTCCAGATTTTACAGCAAAGACTTTTACCATCTGTGGGGAGTGGGGAGGGCTGCATCACTTGTGCATTGCTGAATTATCTGGCGACCTTTTCTTTCATTTGGTGGAGATGCTCGGAGCAGAAGCAAGGCTATTTCTATCAAAATTATATACAAGTTGTACCTCAACTTATGAATTTAATCCGTTCCGATTACGTGCTCTTAAGTTGAACTACTCTTACGTTGGGGTACCTATCTAAAAAATTGAAAAATATAAGTTTAAAAAATTATTAAGTCAAGCAGACCATATCTAAAATTTGTAAGGTGGCAGTTAAAATGCCAGCAGTTTTCCGCTCTTAAGTCAAATTGCTCTTAAGTCGAGCTGCTCTTAAGTTGGTACCACAGGTTAGGGACACCTCAGGTTATGTAATTTTGGGGTTATGAAAAGAAGTCAACTTGGAAGTCTGTCCAAAAAAAAAAAATCCTCAAAATCCAGGTTATGATTATTTTTTTCCTATAGAAAACCCTGGGTTTGCAAAATTTTCAAAAGACTTCCATCCCCAGGTCTCTGCTTGAGAACAAAATTTGTTTGGCCTTGAAACTCCGAACACATTTCAAGCTTTCCATTCAGATCCAGCTTCCAAATATTTCCGGTTTATGAATTTGTTCCCAGGGAACAAATTAATTTTGTAACCTAGGACACCACTGTATTTTATTTTGCTTACTACACATCTGTGGTTTCACTTCTTCCTATTTGCATAATCCTAGCAAATAAGATAAGATGTGCTTCGGTAGGCCCAGGGTGCAGATGGTTGCAGTTTTCACCACTTTAGTGTAAGGAAGTGATGGGTAAAATCGCGCTTCTAGGTTCTTGCATCATACCAGCAGTTTCTTGGCCCTACTTTCTCTCTTCATTTGGGCTGTTTTATGGGATCATCCAGAAACTGTGCTTTTCCTTTTAAGTAGCCTTTTCATCCCATGATACATAGTCTCTCTCTCTCTCTCTGTGTGTGTGTTTCTCTTCCACTTTTGTGTTTCTTCATCTCTTTAGGCCAGTGGTTCTCAACCTGTGGGTCCCCGGATGTTCCTGGACTGCAACTCCCAGAAATCCTGCCCAGCTCAGAGAGTGATGAAGACTTCTGGGAGTTGCAGTCCAGCAACATCCTGGGACCCACAGGTTGAGAACCACTGCTTTAGGCATTGCTCCAGTGCAGTGGTTCTCAACCTGTGGGTCCCCAGATGTTCCTGGACTGCAACTCCCAGAAATCCCTTCCAGCACAGTGTGTGGTGGAGGCTTCTGGGAGTTGCAGTCCTGGAACATCTGGGGACCCACAGGTTGAGAACCACTGCTCCAGTGCATGTCATGGTTGCCTATCCTCCCCAAGAGACCCTTAACCCTTAAGCCTCTTGGGTTGCCTAGTTTTGACCGATTTCTCCTCCTAGATACCCTCTACAGCACAGGGACAAGGGAAATGGAGGCACGGCCAGAGTTCAGGGTATGAGCCTCGAACAGATAGGTCACTGACTTGACTACCTTCTTCTCTTGCAGACCTGTGTCTTGTTGCTGCAGTTCATAGAGGCAATCGTAGTGTTGGTGCGTCAGACGTCTCACGTCCGGATCACGAGAGCCTTGCGTTGCATCTTCCTGGTGGACTGCCGTTACTGTGGAGCCGTCAGGAGGTAAAAGGGGGCGGCTGTTTCAGGCTTTGTGCAGCACTCGGAACACAAGAAGTCTGCTTCGTCGAAAGCTATGTTTAAATATTTGAAAGGATGTCACATTGAAGACAGGACTGGTTTGTTTTCCATGGCTTCAGAGACTAGGACACGGGGCAATGGTCTCACACTACAGGAAAAGAGATTCCATTTAAACGTTAGGAAGAGTTTCATGACAGTTAGAGTTGTTTGGCAATGGAATATGCTGCCACATAGGGTGATGGAGTCTCCTTCCTTGGAAGTTTTTAAGCAGAGTCTGGATGGTCATCAGTTGGGGGTACTGTGATGGGGCTTCCTGCATGGCAGGGGTTGGACTAGATATCCCTTGAGTTCTCTTCCAACTCTATGATTCTCTGATTCTCTTCCACTAACTGCTTTGTGGCATTTATTTATCTAAACAAAGGCCTAAGATTTAGTGCATGATGGAAGCAGGCTGGTCTAATTTCAGCACCCAGGTGCACCCTGCTTGTTAGAAAAGGTGCACACTGTTTCTTAGGACATGAGGCTTTCATAAGCCTCGACTGCTCTTGGCTGAAGCCTCGGTATGTGGTACACATGAGTAGCTAAGAAATGGATGGACAAGAGGAAGAAAGATGAAGATCAGAATTGGCTGCAGTATTAAAAATGCCTTAGAGCAACAAAAGTGGCCTTTTCAGATATACATAAGAGGAAGGAAGGGCTGGTGCTCAGTGAAATACGGACTGCTCACAAAGAGAACTAAGCCGCTTAGTTTCTATTTTGCTTTCATCTCTTCTCCAAAGTCCAACTGGGGGTGGTCCCACATAAACAGCATGACAGATGAGGGAGCAGGATTAGGGTTAGGGTTAGCGGGTTTCAGGGTTTCAAGGCCAAACAAATTGTGTTCTCAGGAGGGGGCTAGGGAATCTTTGGCCCTTTTGCTGCTTTGCTATTGCAATCCCTTCCGATTGGCCCTGCTATCTAGGGATTCAGAGAGTGGAAGCTGAAGCTATCTGGGTGGCCAGAGATACGGAGATTACCAAAAAGAGGAAGAAAGCATTTCTGGAAAACGGCAGCCTAGATGATGTGACTTCAGTATCCAAAAAGATACGGAACATATGATAATGGGAGCATTTTGAAAGACTCTTGATAGTTGTGGAATGACTAATAGACGTGTGTGTGGAATTGTCAAGAAAAAGTTATTCTTCGGGCTTTGTTTACATTCCTTTAAGATTGCAGATCTACAACAGGATAGACATGGGACATTAATATTAGCGATGTTTACGTTTGGCCTTAAAGACAGGCTTCTTCACTCTTAATTTACACTACATTCACGCACACAGACATGTTAATCAGGGATTCTCCTTGTGGCCTCCGAATGCTAAGGTGCAGTTTTACCATGTCTTGACCCCTTCCCTGTACCCTGGACTCTCCATGCCTCCTCCAAATGCCAATAAAGCTTCTTTTTTCTGGTAAGGAAAAAATACATTAAATTGATCTGTGCAATAACAACTTTTTTTTTTAAATGAGTATTATTTTATTTGACTGTGCTTTCCAGTCTTAGAACGTAGTCCTTAGCTGCCAGCGGTGGGAAATGGCCCTTGGCCCTACTGAGGTCACCAATCCATAAACTAGCCCCTGTTGCCACTTGGTAGACTTCTGACGATAATCTTGTCCTTCTTGGCATCCCTTCAGATCATCTCGCAACATCTCGGGAGAGACGAAGGAGGAGGTTTCCTTCCAGATAATGCTAAATCAAATGTTTCTTTCAGAAACCTGCGACAGATTTTTCAGTCTCTCCCTCCGTTCATTGACATTCTCCTTCTACTGCTCTTCTTCATGGTCATCTTTGCTATCCTGGGTAGGTATTGGTCGAATGTCCTGGTTTTGACATTGAGGGGGAGGACATCCTTTTTAGCAAATAAAATGTTATATTTTACAGAAATAGTGGATTCTGTTTTCTTAGGGCTTTTATGACTAAAACCAAAGTAAAGGTAAAGGTTCTCCCCACACATGCATGCTAGTTGTGTCTGACTCTAGGGGTGGTGATCATCTCTGGTTTCAGGCCAAAGAGCCAGTGTGGTGCAAGTCCGTGTCCGCGTGGCTGGCATGGCTAAAGGCATTTCTGCGCACGGAACACTGTTTACCTTCCCACTTTTTATGGCAATACCTATTTATCTACTTGCATTTACATGATTTCGAACTGTTAGGTTGGCCGGAGCTGGGGTTAACAGCAGGAGCTTGCTCGATTCTCCTCCAACCCCAGGGAGTTGGGTACTCATTTTAGCCACCTCAGAAGCATGGAAGGTTGAGCAAACCTTGAGCCAGTTACCTGGAATTAAACCCTAGGTTGTGAGCAGTGTTTAGGCTTCAGTACAGCCATCTAAGTACTGAACCGTCAGGCTCAGTAAAGATCAGAATCTAATTTCTTTACACAGAGGTAAATATTTTGTTGCCTGTCTCTTGATTGTGCAGCCAGTTGTACAACAGACTGCTGACAAACCACAAAAAGCTGCTTCTCTGATTGCCCTCAGCCATGCAGTTTTTATCGCTGGGCTCTTGACCAGAGAGTTTTGTGGAATCTTACAAAGGCTGCTATCCCACGACCACTAAATAACCACTTCAAACTGCTTGAAGATGCAGTTGATAAAATTGTGTCCCCACGACCAGCAGACTTTAAAGGGGAGAAAATGTGACCATGCCTACTTAAGCGTGACCCAGTGAGTTTTACAAGTACCTGGTCTCAAGGTGGTACAAAGCTTGTCTCTAGAGATGGGCACGAACTGAACAATTTTTCGTTTCCGTTTTCATTTTTTCATTTCGGTACGCAATGAAACGACAAACGAATTTTGTCTCTAAAATGAAACGAAACGAACAGAAACACCGGAAATTTTGTCGTGTGTTTCATTTTCGTTACGGCAATACAAGTGAACTGCTTTAAACGCTAAAAAAAATAACAAAAAATTGAAATAAATGGTAACGAAATGGTAACGAAACGAACGCAAACGAAAACGATTTTTTTGCAAAAATTCGCAAAAAACGGAAATGAACCGAAACGGACCCCCTAAATGACAAACGACAAACAATACACCATTTTTTTTATTCATGCCCATCTCTACTTGTCTCAGTTCTGATGTGGATTTTAAACTGGTACTTGAGTCTGTAGGGACTTGGAAAATCTGCATCAAAACCTTTTCGTTCTGCTCTGCTGCAGTTCCCGCTCGTGGGGACATAAAAGATGTGGACTTTAAATTGCGCCCATGGGGACATAGAAACTGCATTTTCAAGCATGTGACCATTCCGGGTGGGAGGGTGGAGGGAATCCACATTTTACTTTGATCCGGATTTTCCAGCCGTGGGGTAGCAGCAGTTTTGCCTGCCAGCAGCTTTTGTAGATTGTTGCAGGTTGCAGCTGACTTCATCAGAGGCCCACACATACCGGAGCCAAATGTAGCTCCTTAGTCTTCCATGTGCTAGCAGACTTTTTATCAGTTTTGCTGCAACCGACTAATATGGTGACCTCCCTTCTCCACATGTTTAATTGTGCTACTGTTTGAGTCTTCCTTTCTCTCCTTCTGTTGTCATCTTGCTTATGTTTTCATTTCTCTATTCCCTTCCTTCATTTCTCTAGGCTTTTATTTGTTCTCCCCTAACAAATCAGATCCGGTAAGTAAGACCGTCCCTTCTTGGATTCCTTAATAATTTGGGGGAAACGACCTTGTCAAGTGTAAAACGGGCATTTCAAAAGGGCTCCTGCCAGCAGCATTTGCCTGGAGTCCCAGTGGTGTAGGGCGAATGAGGGCAAAGCTTCTGCACGCCTGCCTTTCTACTTAGGTCTGTGGCTAAGTAATAGCATTCACTTTTGAATTGTTGGGGAGCTCAGAGGTTTGGGTTTCTGCTGCAGAACCAGAGCGTGGAAGCTTGATTCCCCATCCCACCCCCTGACAGCCCTGGGAATTTAATAATAATAATAATAATAATAATAATAATAATAATAATAATAATA
>JAHTLZ010000019.1:8295818-8316603 GCA_023846285.1 Phrynocephalus versicolor | reverse complement strand
ATGATGATGATGATGATGATGATGATGATGATGATGATGATGATGATACTTTGTGGCCTGTTTTCTTTCCAGGCTAAAAAGAACCGGGAACATTGGTTTGATGACCTTCCAAGGACAGCATTCCTTATATTTAAAGGTAATCTCCAGGACAATGGAAAGCTTTGCTTTTTGCTTACGAAAGACACCCCTTCCAATAAGGACCCCTGTCTTCCCACATAAAGTGCATGTGTGTGGTCACAGGCAGTGGAGGGAGGTTAGTTGGAGACTGCCGTGTGCTTGGGTGTTTGCGCTGCCACTATTTAGATTTATCTCTGTTTCACCTGAGCGTATTACTAAAACCATGGAGTCTCACACGCTTTGTGCTTTTGAAAATAAACAAGGGTAGTTTATTGTGTATTAATAATTAATATTGTGTATTAATAAACTTAAGTACATTCAGCCATTATGGAGTTACAGTAATACCTGGTAAGACTAATTTTATTCGTTCTATGGGTCAATTCGTCCTATGAAAAATTCATCCTACAAAACATGGTTTAATGCGAATTCCCATAGGCATGCACTGAATTTGTCTTGCAAAGCATCCCATAGGAAAATCTGCCTTACAAGGTTTTCCTATTCCTGAACATTTCATTCGTCTTATAATTTTTTGTCTTAAGGGGCGTTTGTCTTACGAGGTTATTACTGTATATGTTTTCATAAGCTTTTTTCTAACATTAGTCATAGCTCTATTTAACACTACCCCATGTCAACTCACTGTCTTTACATTCATCGGTTCCCTATCTGTCCCTATCTATCTGATGTTATGTTGGACATTCCCTATCTAGCTACTACATTTTCCAGGCCCTATAAGACTTATGCAGGCTGGTAGAAAAGTATATAAATACAAGTTGGCTCCACCCACAAGCTCTCCTATCGGGCATGCAAATACCAGATCATTGCATCCCTCTAAGCAATACATATTCAAGGGTTAGGCTGCCTGCTACAGAGATCTTGTGCAGGAAGACTCCTTTGAAACCTAGGAGCATTCTTCATAGTGATTCATTTAAAAGAGGTAAAATCCTCACTTGCTCCTGTCTACCCCTTCTCAGTTCACCTGGAAGAAATTCGTGTGGTCCGGGAAAAGTACATCGTGTCATTTGGGGTTGGCAATCCTTGACCTTTCTGATGAAACCAGCACAGAGGTGGTTGAGTGGGCTTGCAGAATATTACAACAACACAGTAGTATCTCCGTATCCACTGATTCAGTTATCCACGGTTGGCCACCCCCCCCAAATAATTAAATAATTTGCTGTCGCAAATAGGTGCCGCAAAGCAAATTACTGTCACAAGCTGGTACAAGTAGCTGTTGCAAATTGCTCGAAAATGGGGCTCCAGATTGTTCTTGCTTGACATGCTTCACGCTTGATTTCTGGGGGGTGCTGGCAGGGCGTTAGCTCTTATTCGTGGATTTTGGTATCTGCGGGGAGGCCCGGAACCAATCCTTCACAGATACAGGGATATTATTGTATGCCTCTTGCGCCTAGCCCTTCAAAGATCATTCTTTCAGAAGAATGTCTTGAAGTTGCAGAAACAAATGCTGTACATTGTTGGTAAGATAAAGGTGCAGCAAGCAATTGAAGAGGGCTAATCTTCACAGAGACAAGAATAATGTGTAAACATTTTAGTGGAACTCTTTAGTGGAGAGTTGGAAGAAAGGGTCTCAAGCAGGATTTCAGTGTTTTAACTCTGCTCTTTCTTCCAACAGGCATTAACATTCTCGTAAATTCCCGGGCCTTCCAGTACACCATGTGTAAGTGTTTCCAATGCTCTTAAACATGCCTTTGGGGGGAAAATCTGCTCTCATTCTTCAGCTCATTTGCTCACCAGAGAAGGACATTTCTTCATGAAAATTTAAGATTTGGGATTTGTAAAAAAAACAAACAAACAAAACTCATGGAAGCAGCTAATTGGTGGAAACCTTTGTGTTATCTTTAACCTTTCCCACTTTCTTTGATTCTGATGCAAAGAACAGAGTCTTATAAAGCAGGCCTGTGCTTTGGTTAATCACAGGAAGGACACACACACACACCCCGTGGGTTTGTATCCCATAGAGATTCTTTCCTAGGCTGTTCCAGTGGAGGTAGAATCTAGAGATGCGCACCTTACGAAAAACGACATGCTGTTTCGTCATTTCATAAGCGTTCAAAAGTTATGAAATGAAAAGGAGAAACAGTGTTCTGTTATGAAACAAAATGAAAATGCTGCTTTTCCTCTTTGAAAATGAAACATTTCATTACTCTATAAAATGGCTCCCTTGTAAAAAGCTACCCACCAAATTTGGTGCCTGTAGGACCAAATTTTGTTATTGTTTTGTTACGTTACAAATTTTTAAAATGAACAATTCATTTGAAAACAAAACAAAATGAATCGCTAGTAGAAACCCAATGCAATGAAACAAAACTCTATTTTTCCGTTTCGTGCCCATCCCTGGTGGAACCTATTGTGTGCCCTTTCTGATCACAAGATTTCTGATATTTGTGGGCGTTTTTCATAGATCGAAGGTCATATCAGGATGCAGGAGACCTGAGTTCAAATCCCAGCTCACCCATAGAAATGTTTTGGCGGGGGAAGAAACGGCAAACCATTCCTTGAGCATCTTTTGTGTTGCAAACCTGATTAGCTTTGCCGTCATCCAGAACGGATTCATCAGCGCATAACTGTAGATCAGGTATGTCCAAACTTCAGTCCTCCAGATGTTGTGGACCACAACTCCCAGAATTCTAAGCTTAGATTGCCAATAGCAAAGGACTGTGGGAGTTGTGGTCCAAAACATCTGGAGGGCCGAAGTTTGGACATGCCTGCTGTAGATACTGTATGTGTTTGAAGATCCTTTCCCCCTCGCTGTCAAAATTGTTAGAGTAGATCCCAGGAGAGTAAGCAGAGCCGATATAGTTCACTGGTAAGAAAGCTGGATGGGAACTTGGTAGATCCAGGTTCTAGTCCTCACCGAGGTATGCAATTTGCTGCTGGGCCAGTCACACATTCTTGGTCTGAGCTACCTTATAGGTATGTTGCAAGGATGAAGATGCAGAAGAGAGGACCTTCTTGAATGCTCTTTGGATTTGGGGCTCAGTGTCAACATATAACCGGTTGCCAGTGGTGGTGAACTTTCAGCCCTCCAGATGTTTTGGACCACAACTCCCAGACTTCCAAGCCTGTATTGCCAAGGACAAAGGAGATGTGGTCCAAAACATCTGGAGGGCCAAAGGTTCGCTGCCACTGCCACTAGGCTGTCACTCCACAGCCCTTTTCCCACTGGAGTACTGAGTTCCTGAATTAAAGTAATACCACAAGTAAGATCCAATTGAGGTGGCATGCATTTATCAAAAGTAGTATGCCATTGAGAGCAGTGTGGTTGAAACTTGTCCTGATAAATACTGTGTTCAGGAGGAAACCTTTCAGTATCCAGAGTGATTTTCCTTGCCTTCCCCCCAATTTATGCTGATTTTTGCCCTATAATCCTATGAGGCCAGAAACTGTCTCATTTGTTTTTCTAATGCAAGCATCTCTGGGGGGATTTTTTTATCAATTCCCAGAGCGTTGGCAGGGTTGGTAAATAATAATAATAATAAGAAACTGAATGTTGATCCCACTGGGAAACAACCCAAAGTCAACATCTGTCCTCATTTCATGCCTCTGAACCAACATCTTTGCCGTGCAGTGCTATTGTGGAAAGATAATGGCTGTTCTTCTCTCTCCCCCCACCTTCTGTCTTTCTCTACGGTATTTTGTAGATACTCTGGTGGCAGTAAATGGTCTCTGGATCTTAGTGGAAACCTTCATGCTGAAAGGTACAGAAGACTATCTGTTTCCTGCAAGTGCTTGCCACCCCATTCATGCAGTGTGAGATGTTAACTTTCTACCTTTCTCCCCCCCCCCAGGTGGAATCTTTCCCCGGGATGTTCCCTGGAGTTACATCGTCTTCCTTACAAGTAAGTCTTTTGCTGCTAGGTGTCATCACTGAATCTCCTCAGTCGCTAAATATCTGAGGGCTTATATCCAAGTTTTATAAATATGGGGTGTTTCTTCTTCTTCAAGTGCCATGTCCTCGTAGAACATTGGCAATCAGTAGCCTGATCTGGTTTCTCTCTAAAGGTATTCTAAATAGAGCAGCTGTGCTCACTGTGGACCATTGGCTTAAGCCATGCATGTCCAAACTTCAGCCCTCCTGATGTTTTGGACCACAACTCCCAAGCCTGTATTTCCAATGGCAAAGGACAGTGGGAGTTGGGGGTCCAAAACATCTGGAGGGCCAAAATTTGGACATGCCTCGCTTAAGTTCTCATGCCAGAATGTTCTTCTACACCCCGGGCTATGTTTCCTGTCTCTTTTTCGCTGAAGGATAAGCTGCAGTCGATGGTATTTCTTATTGCGCATTTGTAGCATTATGGATTACATGACAGATTGTTGGGGTGCAGCATCTCTTGAGTCCCAGGCATGATCTGTGTGTCTCTCTGTGTGTCTCTGAGTGTGTGCCTCGCCTGGGACCCAAGTCTTTTATTGGTTACAGTAAACAAGCACACACATACATCACAATAGGGGTGGAGTGAAGAAGCATCGATAATAGGACAGAGGAAGACAAAGAAGGAAGGATGGTCTTTGGTCACGTAGGTCATGAATTCCATTGGTCAGGGGAGAGCTTATCTGAGGGTCGCAGGCATCTGTTTGCCCTGCAACCCTCTCTCACAGGTGCCCTGGCTGATGAGAGGGGAGATACAGATAGAGCCAGCTTCCCGAGTACAGTGGTACCTCGGATAACAAGTTTAATTCACTCTCCGAGGCAATTTGTTATATGGAAAAAAATCGTTATCTCAAACACGGTTTCCCATAGGAATGAGTGGGAAACCAATTAATCCATTGCAGAGCTTTTGAAAATGACACAGACACCTGGTGTTTTTGCTCAAACATCTTTATAAAGTGCACTTTAAAGGTACAGATGTGATGCAGCCTGGGATAACTCTTTTTTTACCAGTGCATGCTGGAAATTCATTATCTGAGGCAGCCCATAGGGAAAATTCATTATCTGAGGCAGCCCATAGGAAAATTCATTATCCGAGGGAGTCCATAGAGAAAAATCATTATCCGAGGCAGCCCTATACCTGGAAATTGTGATTCATTATCTGAAAAATTCATTATCAGGGGCATTCATTTTCTGAGGTTTTACTGTATATGGGCTTAACTATGGAATTCATTACCTTCCATCTGGGGCCTTTCCGCTCAGATAGAGAGGATAATGATTCCCAAAAGCTTTACCCATGCAGGTAGCTGGGGTCATGATTCTCCCCAGGGGGATTTCTCTACACACATTATGTCATAGAATCGTGGAATCATTGAATCATAGAGTTTGAAGAGACCTCAAGTCCCATCCAGTCCAAATCCCTGCCATGCAGGAACCCCCATCACAGTATTTCCGACAGATGGCCATCCAGCCTCTGCTTAAAAACCTCCAAAGAAGGAGAATCCACCACCCTCCTTGGTGGCAGCATATTCCACTGCTGAGCAAAATATTGCATTTTTCCTCCTTCTCTTTATGGTATTGAGGATTTTGATGTGGTGTTTGTTTCTCTGATTCAAACCACAAGGAAACAGACGTTTCTTCCCAATATCAGGCTGGTGTTAGCAGCAGGAAAAAGGATTCTAAGCCTTACATAGCAAAGGCAGCCCAAAGGTTGTAAAACCACTGGCAGCGGTCAAGGTGGATCTCTTCTGCAGTTCACAGAGCGACACCAAGCAAGGGCAGATCCCAAAGGGATTGTCAGTTAACCATTTCTCACCCAAACCCGAAGCAGCTGTCACAGCTGTTTTTCAACAGCTGGTTGTGAATGGTTGTAAGCACAAGAGGGTCTCCTGTAGAACATCTTGACTGCTGCCGTTGGTGTTGTCAACATTCAGGGCTCCTGGGTTCTGATCTGTCACTCTTAGCAACACTTTCTGTGTTATCCCAAGTGTACGTACGTAACTTTCCCCAATACATACATTTTCTGTACATCTTTTATACAATTCAGAAAAAGTTCAGAAAGCAGAGGTGTTTGCAGTTTAGGTTTTATACCATCACACTCAACAGTGATACAGTGTTACCTTGGTTTACGAACATACAGTGGTACCTTGTATAAAGGAATTAATTAATTCCAAATGAAATTATATTAAGCCAGTTTTCCTTTATACAAATTTCCCATAGGAATGCATTGAAGACAGAGTAATCCCTAATCATGACCGTTTTTATGTTGTATGGATTTGCCCCATAGACGATTCTGTTAAGCATATTTCCCCTATCTCTGGAATTTTTTATGTTGTACAGATTTTATGTTATACAAACCGTTTGTTATATGAGGGTCCACCGTAATCCATTCCGGAAGCATGCTGGTAAACCAAAATGCTTGTATATCCAAGCAGATTTTCCCATAGGAAACAATAGATATTTACCTTGGGACCCAGTTTCCATTATTTCCTGTGGAGAAATTTTCAGAAGTCACAGATGAGTGGCACCGGGCTCAGGGCAAGCACTGGAGGTCGCTTCCGGTCCTTTGGAAGTCACTTCCGGTCAGCGTCGGGAGCAGCGCAGGCCCACCTTATACCCCAGAGTCTTGTTCGCCAGGCCCAGGCTGAGCCTTGGAGGCCACTTCCAGTCGAGAGGAAGAGGAGGAGGAATAAATTATTTATTAAGAAAGTTGCTTGTTTTGCGAAACACTTGCAAACCAAGGTACTCATCCACCAAGGTACCACTGTACTTGATTTTCAGGCTGCAACATTTTCTGAATGTATGCTTTATTGTGTCCATAGTCTACGGCGTTGAGGTGCTCCTGAAGATCACTGGATTGGGTCCCATTGAGTACCTGTCTTCGGGCTGGAACCTGTAAGTGTGTCAGTGCGAAGGGAACTGGTGTCATGGGCCTGAGGAGTGTTGTCTCACAAATTCACCCACCCCCTTTTTTTCCAGCTTTGATTTTTCAGTCACCTTATTTGCCTTTTTGGGGCTCCTGACTCTGGCCTTTGACATGGAACCCTTCTACTTCATTGTCGTTCTGCGGCCTCTGCAGTTGCTAAGGTGAGTTATCCCGTTTTGCTGGTGAGAAAGCGGAACGGCAAGAAGCATCTGCAGGGAGGTCCAGAGAAGGACTCGGCCAGTAGACAGGCTTAGACAGAGAGGCCAAATTGGAGTCAAGTTGGGTACCGCTGCATTAGAGCATGTTGCTGGCAACTCCCTAAGTGGTGTCTCTGATATTTTCAGTGAATGGGTCTGAAGGTCAAAAAACACCTGGGCCGGACACCTTGATATTAGTACAGTGGATAGAGGGATGCTCTTCTCCCTCTCATAAAATACTAGAACTAGGGGATATCCACTCAAATCGAGGGATGGGAGAGTGAGAACAGACAAAAGAATTTTTTTTTTTACCCAGCACATTGTTAGTCTGTGGAACTCCCTGCCACAAGATGTGGTAATGGCATCTGGCCCGGATGCCTTCAAAAGGGAATTGGACAGATTCCTGGAGGAAAAGTCCATCACAGGTTGCAAACCATGAAGGAGACGTGTAATCTCCAGGCTTAAAACCGGGGTTCTTCAAGGACCAGATGCAGGGGAGTGGAGACAGATATCTAGTCTCGTGCGCTTCCAGATGCATCTGGAGGGGCCACTGTGAGATACAGGAAGTTGGACTAGATGGGCCTTTGGCCTGATCCAGCATGGCTCTTCTTATGGTCTTATGTTCTTATGTACCTTGAATCTCCGGGCTAGAGCAATGAGGAGTTTCCCTGATGATATTGTTGTGAATGGGGTTTTAAAGGCAGCACCAGACACACAGCCAGGTAAACAAGCCAGCCTCCAAGAAATCAAGTAAATCAAGTCCAGTCCAAGGTCAAGACAAGCTGCAAGAAGCCACCGCAAGCAGGAAACCTGCAAAGACCCCTTGCCTCAAAACCTGTCTTTTGTGAGGCTTCATGCCTCTCATTGATTTCAGCGGTAACCTGGCTGCATCACTACAGATATGGCAGCTTGATATGGACAGTTAGTTGATTCGCCTTCTTGTTTCCTGTTCTGGTGTCCCCCACCCCCACCCCCACCCCCTTGTGGTGTGCATCTCTCAGGTCACTACAGCATGTGCCTTGCTTTATGGTTTCTACTCATGAGGTGCGTCTGCAAGTCACTTCTGAAAATGCTGCAATAGAGCAGCATTGTGTGACTCTATGGAAAGGTTCCAATAAGGCCCAAATGCCTCAGAATTCTGCCCAGTCCTGGGCTCATTGAATGCAGATAGAGAAAGTGTGATGCTGCCCTCTTCTTCCCAGTGTTTGGAGGACAATGTGTCTTATAAATGGATGAAGGGGAACCAAGGAAAGGCAGTGGCTGCCTTTTCTGACTTCTGCTCTTGATTTGCTCCCTCAAGTTGATAATTGGCGTTATAAAATCCAAGTCATCTGGACGCGTCCAGAAACAAACTACAGGAAAATTGATTCCATTTGAATGTTAGGAAGAACTTTCTGATGGTTAGAGGTGTCCAGCAGTGGAATATGCTGCCCCGGGGGTGGGGTGGGGGTGGAGTCTCCTTCTTTGGAGGCTTTTAAGCAGAAACTGGATGGCCATCTGTCGGGAGTCCTGTGATGGGGGTTCCTTCATGGCAGGGGGTTGGACTGGATGGCTCTGGAGGTCTCTTCCAACTCTAGGATTCTATGATTCTAAATGCCTAATCTGTCTCTTCTATTGCAGGCTGTTTAAGCTGAAGAAACGTTACCGAAATGTCTTGGATACCATGTTTGAGCTGCTTCCAAGGATGGCCAGGTACAGAGGGGGGATCGCATGCAGGGAGGACAGACCTTAGGTCCAAACTTGGCCATGTAGTATATTTGGGACAGTGGCACATAAAGGCTGTCATCGTTTGTTCAGTTATTTCTGTTCCCTCCTTTCCAAAGTTTTTTTTTGCAGGTGAACTTGCACTGTTGTGCCTGATCACACGGGGGCCGCAGCCTCTCCGAACTCATGTCAAATAGGTTTCAGGTGCTGTGCCAAACTTGGTATTGTTTCCTGCCACAGACAAACATAACCACCTCTTGCCTGGGTGGCGGACCAGAAGTTTGAGCTCAAGTGGGATGTTCAAAACTTCCGGTCTGCAGCCCCGGACCCAAGTGGGATGTTCCAAGACCGGTGGCCAGGCATGTCTTCTTAAATTCCCAACCCATCCTTCCTAGCTGCCAACTTCCCTTGCCCCCTCTGATCACCAACCACAGATAACTGAATCTGCAAGTGTGTGTGTGTGTATCCAGTTTCTATAGGACTTCAAAGGCACCGCCAACTTTTAAAAAATGTCTTTTTCAATCAGTAAATTGTTAGCACAGCTTCTTTCAGTTACATTGCTATTGACTGTTATGCTCATGTATCCCTACTTTTAACCGCCCCACACACAAACCCCCCTTTTAATAGGCAGGCAGATAGGGAGGAAGGGACGGAGGAAGGAGGGAAGGAAGGAAGGAAGGAAGAAACCTCCAGTTGATGTGAGGAAGCAAGAATTCTTTTTTAAAAGCAAAATTGAAGGGAAAAACAGCTTGTTGTGGCAGAAAACATCCCCTAGAACAGTGTTGGCGAACCGATGGCACAGGTTCCAAAGGTGGCACTCGGAGCATTTTCTGTGGGCACCCGACATTGCCCCTCCACAGCCATCAGGTTAAATTGCTGTATTGGCACTTTGTGAAAAATTAGTGGGTGTTGAATCACAGTTTGGGCACTCGGTCTCTAAAAGGTTCGCCATCACTGCCCTAGAAGTATGGTTTTCTGGTTTTTATGGGGGGAAATTTAAAAAGTTACCTGTGTATGCTGTTTTTGTATCTGGGCGATTTGAGACACCACAAAAAAAACAGGGGCAATATGATTCTCACAACTGTTCCAAAGTGGAAGAAATCTTGCAGCAATAGAGAGCGGATATCTTGCTTTTTGCTGAGACTTGTTGGTTTTCTCCCCCCCCTCCCCCGCCGCAGCCGCGGCGGGACCCTGCTCATCTTCTACTACTGCTTTGCCATTATCGGTATGGAGTTCTTCTCAGGAAAACTGTACCCTAACTGTTGCAAGTAAGTACCTGTCCGACATTTTCCTTCTGTATTAGAAAAGAAATTCCCAAGTTTATTGGCTGAGGCTCCCACCCCCCCTTTGATTTTTAGAAGCCTTCATGCTGTGCCACTTTTCCTTTGCTGTTATCCATTCCCCTTTTATAATTAAAAAAAGAATGCAGTTTGCAATTTAAAATTAAAAAGTGAACAGAAATCTAGTTTTAAAAAAATAAGCAGAAACAGATTGTCTTGCTGCAGAAAGTTAATAAAATGCAATTTGCTGTTAAAAAAAACTAATGAAAACAAAATTAATTTAATGTAAAAGATAATGAAAATCTCAGTCTTCAATGCTCCATTTATAATCCTTTATACCAGGGAAGTCCAAACTTTGGCCCTCCTGATGTTTTGGACCACAACTCCCAGACTTCCAAGCCTGTATTTCCAATGGCAAAGGACTGTGGGAGTTGTGGTCCAAAATATCTGTAGGACCAAAGTTTGGACATGCCTGCTTTATACCTTTCTATATAATACCTTTCATATGGGGCATGGTGGCTCAGCGAGCTAAGGCTCCTTGACTGCAAAGTCAGCAGCTCAGCGGTTCGAATCCCAGGTGCCATGCAACGGAGCGAGCTCCCACTGTTAACCCCAGTTCATGCCAACCTAGCAGTTCAAAAGCATGTTAATGCAAGTAGATAAATAGGTACCGCCGTAAAAAGCGGGAAGGCAAAGACAGTGATTCCTTGCAGCCATGCTGGCCACGTGGCCATGGACTTGCACAACACTGGCTCTTCAGCTTGAATACGGAGATGAGTACCACCCCTAGAGTCGGACATGGCTAGCACGCATGTGCGGGGGGAACCTTTACCTGTTTTACCTTTCTTTTGAGTTGAGTGTCCCCAGTTTGAGAAGCAGAATTGTACAAAGTACTTGCTGTGTTTGAAGTCTGTGAGCCATCCTGGCATAGAATCATTTTTTCCTAGCCCATCATCTTGGGGGGAAAAATGCTATTTACTTTTGGAATGAAAGTGTGTTCCTTCGTGACTTATTGAAATATCCCTGTAGCCTCAGGGGATCAGTTCTGAGCTGCCCTGCAGATGCTGAAAAAGACTATAGCAAATGTTATTGTCATAACAAATGCTATGCATGGCATGCTATCAGTGTCCAGTTCTGGTAACTTCATCTTTGGAGGTTTTTAAGCAGAGGCTGGGTGGCCATCTTTCAGAAATATTGTGATGGGGGTTCCTGCATGGCAGGGGGTTGGACTGGATGGCCCTTGAGGTCTCTTCCAACTCTGTGATTCTATGATTCACCCACTGACCCCCGTCCGGCTCTGTCCTTTTAAGAGTGGTGTGTGGCTGCCGTCTCATGGTCTCTTTGTTCCTGCTTCTCCTTTCAGCACCAGCACAGTGGCCGATGCTTTTCGCTGGGTCAACCACACTGTCGGGAACAGGACGGTGATGGAAGAAGGGTACTACTATCTCAACAACTTTGATAATATCTTGAACAGCTTTGGTAAGAGCCCGGCCCCAAGAGGCTCATGGTGGCCTTGGCAGGTGGCGGAAGAATTCTTGGGTCAATGCAGGACCCTGTTATGGGTCTGATGGGTGGTTCAGAGTGCAGGACACTTGTTGGGTCCCACCGCTCATCCTGAGCTCCCCACTCCAGCCTGAGTCTCTTGGGGGGGGGGAATCATGTGGTGGGGTGACAGTGGCCACCATCCCTGGTCATTGGGCATGCACAGGCTGATAGGCTACAGTTGCAGAGGATCCAGTGGGCTGCCAGTTGTAAACCCATGTCATTAGAGATAGGTGTGATCACAGGAATGACCACTGCCAGTTCTGAGGCCTCTGTTGTTTTCCAATGTGTATGTCAGGAAGCATTGCAATGTTAAGTATGGGAATTTGCTGGAAACGTTCCAAAGCAAACTGATTACAGAAAGTACATGCACACACACACACACACACACACACACACACAGAGAGAGAGAGAGAGAGAGAGAGAGAGAGAGAGAGAGAGAGAGAGATGCCTTTTCAGGCAGCTGATCAGACACACAGACAGACAAAGACTCCTCCTAGAAGGCTTGTTTTATTTTATCTATCTTAATTCATTGGAGTAGGAACTGGCAAACCACTCCAGTATTCCTGCCAAGAAAACTCCATGGACATGGAGTCACGAAGAGTCGGTCACGAGTGTAACGACACAACACATCTTAATTCATATGCATACACTGGAGCATTAATGAAAACATTGCATGACATAGCAAGCATATGCTCTTTAGCCCTTTGGCCCTGCCTCAAAGCAAAGGGAAAGGGAAAAATAGAAGGTCACTTCCTCCCAGACATGCCAACGTGGCAGCCAGGAGAGTGTGCTCACAAAGAACTCCCTGTTTTATATACAACAAGAATAGAAAGTACTTCAAACCAATGTGTAAAACTAACATTGACTTTGCTACGAGTGACAGGCACAGCTATTTTTCCTAACGCAAAAGCACACTGCTTATACAGGACACCAGCCCATAGTGCTTAAAGCTCTGTGCATTTTACAATGTAATTATCCAGGCTACACATTGCTCCCCCCTCGCACCCCCCCCGCAGCATGCTGGGTACTCAGTTTACCAACCTAAGAAGGAGGGAAGGCTGAGCCAACCTTGAGATGGCTACCTGGAATTGAACCCAGATTGTCAGCCAAACTCTGACAGTGGTGCTGTTGTTTAATTGTTGTGCCACAAGGCTTAATGTGATTTTCCTGTGCAGGCAGTCCTCTGAGAAAAGTTAGTTTTATTCTGGATATTTCCAAAAAATTAATATCAATGGAGGACAGGTCCCTTGCTGCCTCTCTTTCTTGTAGCTTTTTTTGTTGTTGGAGGGTATTAGCGGATGGGTGGATTGGGTAGGGGGGAAGGCCGAATCACAGAAGAGACCGCACCAATGTATTGGCTGTTGCTTCCACACTCTGCCATTCCATTTCCTTTGTGCAGTTACCCTCTTTGAGCTGACCGTTGTCAATGACTGGTACATCATCATGGTAAGTAGGACTCCGGGCCGGAACCGGCACTTGCTGGAAGTCGTTTTGTGTAACCGTGTGTCTGATACCCTGTGCCTGTTAGTTGCAGAACCAAGACTGGCCATTTTTTTAAAAATAAAATAAAATCCTGAGGATTGTAAGGTCTGTCTCACTTGTAGAGCGTGCAGAGATGAAAATGGGAAGGATCGATCTGTAGGGCGCACACAAGAACTTGTGGCCTCCAAAGCAGGGAAGGCAGATGGCTCCTGCATCACAAGAATAGGAAGCCATGCCAAGTTTCAGTCCAGAATTTAGAGGAGCTGTCCAGGGTGCTAAGCCGTATTCCCCAAAAGTGGAAAACTTTATGAAAGTTTGTTCTTGCTTTCTGTGTGAGGTTTCTTGTTGTTACTGCTGTTTGCTTATTCTCATATCTTTCCTCCCTTTTCCAGGAAGGGGTGACCTCAGAGACTTCTCACTGGAGCCGGCTTTACTTCATGATTTTCTATATTGTGACTATGGTAGGTAAAAAGGCCTGATATTTTTCATAAAGCTCCTTAGTATCATCCCACTTTGACTGGTCTCTTTAAGAGCCCTTTTACACGACCTCTAAAATCCGCTACAAAACACTTGCAGATCCGGAGCATAAAATTGTTTTCCCACCAGCAGCAGACTTTAAAAATATAAAGTACACCCACTTAAGCGAGCCCCAGCACACTTTACAAGTACCTGGTCTCCGGAGGTAAAAAAAAATAAATTCCGATGCAGATTGTAAAGCTGTGGATGCCGGGCTCTCCTCGCCTTCTGTTTGTTTTTGTTGTCCCTGCCACCCCTTTAACAGACAGGACTCACTACGGGGCTGCTCCGATGGCAGGCGGAGGTGAGCTGCGTTTTTTTCTCCCTTTTTTTCTCCCTCCCCTCACCATAGACTGAAGCAACAGAGTACAGAAGGGTGGGAACACAGGAAGAGGAACAAAACCCACATAATATCTGACTGGGGGGGATCCAAATTTAAACTACCAGCGGATCTTAGGGGTTGTGTAAAAGGGCTCTAAGTCACTAGCAGAATGCTCATCCATACAGTTGAAACATCAGTGAGGTGATCAAAATGAACTCTCATTTTACTATGTCTTTGCCAATGTTCTGAGAACGGAGTGGTTAAAAATGCAGAATTGTGGTGTGCTGTTTTCAATCTCCGTTGACATTCCCTTCTTTCCTCCTCCACAGGTGGTGATGACAATAATCGTAGCCTTCATATTGGAGGCATTCGTGTTCCGCATGAATTACACACGGAAGAACCAGGATTCAGAAGGTGTGTGCATGATACCTAGCTACGTATATATTTATTAAGGCATATTTAACTTCACCCAATGTCAGAAAAAAGATTCTGTCCATCTGTAGGTATACCGGCTGAAACGCAGGGACACCAAAGGACATGGAATTGTTGAGAAGCTGAGGAAGGAGTTCATACATTCCTTTCATATTTGCAACCACTTTTCAATCTCCGATGGGAGAATAAAGTAGACTTGGAGGAGTCTGACTTCTAATCATACACAGTGTGGACAAAATAAGGAAAAGCTGTTTTCCCTATTGCACAACACTAGAACTAGAGGGCACTCCATGAAACTTTTGGGTGCTAGACCTCAAGCAAATAAGAGGAAGTCCTTTTTCACCCAAAGGATCACTGGTCTGTGGAACTCCCTGCCAGAAGAAGTGGTGGCAGCTGTCAGCCTTGACAGCTTTAAGAAAGGATTGGACAAGTTCATGGAGAACAAGGGTATCAACGACTCTCATTATGGATGATGCCTAAGGAGAACCTCTGCGTTGGAGAGAGAGGCAGGATATCTCCCAATGCCATTTACAGGGAATCTTAAGCAGGTGAAGACATCTGCTTGGGAAGACCCTGAAGCAAATGGTGAGACAGAATGCTGGACTGGATGGGCTGTAGCCTGTTCCAGCAAGGCTGTTCTTATGTTCTTATGATCCCAAGTGTCTCGGGTGAAAGATGAGGCACCACAAAAGATGCTTTCGTGTTGACTGGCATCTAATCTACCTTTCCCCATTTTAAAGACCTGTAAAATGAGAGAATCATCCTTTTCCCTCTAAAACCAGGCATGGGTACCGTCAACCAACCAACCTTGTTCTGGTTTTGGTAACTAGGAATAACCTTTCAGTAACCTCCAGCTTCTATTGAACAACTTATGTGGCCCAGAGAGAGTTTCTAATGTTCAACATTTGGCCTTTCCATCTATCTCCTGCTTAGTGTGTGCTGTTCTTCTGCCTCTTCCCCCGATAGCCTTGTGTTTCTTCCTTCCCTCTGCAGAAGACAGTGGCATTGTGTTGGAGAGGGAAGTCTCCCGAGAAGAAATAACTGCTGTGGCTGAACTATATCGGAGGACCGGCAGTGCTGTGGCTGCAGGACAGCTGCTCAAGGTGATGTCCCAGATGGACAGGCACCGGGTGAGCCATGGAGGGATTTTAAGCTCAACAGTTTGTCCTTCCAAGCTAGCTCCCCTCCCCTTGGGGAGAATGATGTCTCCTCTAGGATAATGGACAAGTCATTGCTGTGAAGGTCAGTGAGTATCCCCATGTGGTTCCTGATCATTCAAAGAGAAGATGAAGGCAGGAGATTGTGTACTTAATGCATGACCATTTCCCCCCTGTAAAGTAAGGGCAGAAAAAGAACACCAATAATACATGAGTCAGCAGTATGACGCGGCCATGGTGCGATTCTTGGTTGCATCCATAGAAGCATATTGTCGGGATCAAGGGAGGTGATAGTACCACTCTATTCTGCTCTGGTCAGACCCCACCTGGAATCCTGTGTCGAGTTTTGTGCGCCACAATTTAAAAAGAATGTTGACAACCTTAAACGGGTCCAGAGGAGGGCGACCAGGATGGTTGAAGGTCTGGAAGAAAGGTCTTACAAGGAGTGGCTTAGAGAGCTGGGAATGTTTAGCCTTTCAAAAAGAAGGCTGAGGGGTGATACGATCGCTATGTTTAAATATTTGAAAGGATGTCACACTGATGAAGAGACTGGTTTGTTTTCCATGGCCTCAGAGACTAGGACTTGGGGCAACGGTTTCAAACTACAGGAAAAGAGATTCCATTTGAACATTAGGAAGAAATTCATGATGGTTAGAGCTGTTCAGCAGTGGAAGATGCTGCCTCAAAGAAGGGTGGTGGAGTCTCCTTCTTTGGAGGTTTTTAAGCAGAGGCTGGATGGCCATCTGTTGAGAGTACTGTGATGGGGGGGGGGGGGGTTCCTGCATGGCAGGGGGTTGGACTGGATGGCCCTTGAGGTGTCTTCCAACTCTATGATTCTGTGCCCACATGTTGGGAACTCTATGAGTTTATGCCCACCTGCTGGGAAATCACGATGGATAACTGATTCCCAGCATGGCTTCTTAGCACCTGAATAAATGGAACATGTGCACACCATTAATGTCTAGCTGTGTCCATGGGTCTCCCCTTCCCCACACACATATTTGTTTAGGGAACAAGTCACGTCCACAGGCTCGTAATGGCTCTGCAGATGTATGCTGTCAAAGTTGACTGGCCAACCTCCCTAAAAGACAGCAATGAACCCCAGTCATAGATACTGGCCAATAATCCTATAGCTGAGCACAGCAGATTATGCTAGAGGAAGGTCATGGAATCAGCTCAGGTGTTGTGAGCCAGCTCTTTGCTAGATGTCCTTGATCCAAATGGACTCACTGAAGTTGAGACTCACTGTGCCAAAGCACATCACCACCAGAGCAGAGCCATTTAAATCAACAGAGGAGTGGGCTCATCAACTCCCAGATGACTCAAAGAGCTTAGTGCCATACAGTTTACTACATGAAGCAGCAGGATGGTGGCAGCTCTCTTCCCCTGTCATGGCTTTCCAAACTGGTGCCCTCTACATAGTCGACAGTTCACCTGAATCTTTCTGATTTTCAGTGGTAGAGGGAGTTGCCAGCTAAATTGGAGGTTGCTGGATTGACTGAACAACATTAATGTCTAGACGTGGGCATTTCATTTCAAAAGGGGTCCAGTTCCAAAACGAAACATGGCAGCACAGCTGGCATTTGGAACCGGGACCCACTCTCCAGAATGAAATCAACCACTGACTTACCTTCCTTTGAGTTGCGTGGGGCGAAACTCCCAACCAGGAAGCCGCCTCTGACATGTCATATTTCCTTCTCCCTGGCGCTGGCCAATCAGACAGGGAGGCAGGATGATGCATGTCCTTGCACAGCTCCTGATTGGCCAGCGCCAGGTAGAAGGAAAGATGATGCATCGGAGGCTGCTTCCTCATTGGAGTTTCACCCCGCGTGACCCAAAGGAAGGCATGTCAGTGGTTGATTTAGTTCCAGAGTCTGGGTCCTGATTTCTAACAGCAGCTATGTCACCATGTTCCAAAGTGAAATGTCCATCTCTATTTATGTCAGTTCCTGCTTATTTCTGATACTAGTAAGGGGTGGCATTGCTCTCCTTTCTCCTTATTCTTGGCCTTGTCTTGCTTTAGCAAACATCCATGGTGTTCCTGGGACGAAGGTCGAGGACCAAAAGTGATTTAAGTATGAAAATGTATGAAGAAGAGATACAGGTAAGGGGTGTCCGTGTGCAATTGTCCTGTTTAACACAATGTACTCAGTGCCCTGTTGAGTCTAGCAATGTGCTCAGCAGTGGCTCAAAGTCTACAATACTGACTGGTGGTGTATAGGGACCAGCATCTTTGCTCACTCCAGCCCTCCCAGGGGCTTAAAAGCCAAAGGTGTGCTGCTTATAAACTCCCTCTTGAATCTTGAATCAATCCATCTGCGATTGAGTTCAGGTTGTGAACAGAGTTTTGGGTGCAGTGGTGTAGCTTGACTACTATGCCATACGACTCCTTGCTTTTTCCAAGAACGGCTGTGGATTCAATAACGAAAAAGAAAACTTCATCTCTTGCTCAGGATGCAGTCACATCTGTGTATTTGATGCTGAAAGGAGAGATTGTAGATGTGACACTGCTTTAAACCTAGTGGGAGCTGCCAGGTGGCAAAGCAGCTGTCTGGTCTTAACTAGAGATGGCTATGAAATGAAAATATAGCATTTCATTTCATTTCATTTGTTTTGTTTTGTTTTATTCATGATTTTTAAAAGAATTTCCGAAATGGGACAAACCAAAACAAAATGATTTGTTATGGTATAAAATGGCTCCCCTGGGTTCTAGAACCACCAAATTTGGTGGGTAACTTCCTTGGACTATTCCCTTTAAGCCCTCCAAATTTGGAGAGGTTAGGGTTTCAGGGGAATGAGTTATTCAACTCCAAAATGCCCCCCCAGGAAAAACAATTGTAATTGGAAAGTTATGTACTTGAAAATAGTGCTCCCAGGCATCTAGCAGCATGGAAAGTACAGCAAAACTTCCTTAGGCTCTTTCCTGTAAGTCTGCCAAATTTGGAGAGGTTTGGGGTTCAGGAGGCCGAGTTATTCAACTCCAAAGTGGGTCTCCCCCCCAGGAATCAATCCATTTGTAGTTGAAAAAGTGTTTTTTTAATTTCTTTTAAGGAGAATGGATCCCTGGAGGGACCCACTTTGGATTTGAATAACTAGGCCTCCTGAACCCCAAACCTCTCCAAATTTGGGTGGCTTAAACTTTAAGGAATAGTCCAAGGAATCTACCAACCAAATTTGGTGCCTCTAGGATGAATCGTTTAATTTTTAGAACAAATTCTTTTTGGTTTGTTACGTTTCATCACGAAACGCATTCTGCTGTTTTGTTACATAATGAAATGATGAAACAGCATTTCGTTTTTTCATTTGGTCCCCATCTCTAGTCTTAAACCTTGTTTTAGGCTTGGGCCAAGGCATGTTTGAGATTTGCAGATGCTACCCTTCGGCCTGGGCCACCTCTAGGAAATCTCTTAGCGTAATCTCCTCCGTACACCTGGCCACGTTCTCCAGGCAGCTGCCTGGAGGGTATGCATGCTTATCTGTGCAAATATTGATGCTCTTGAGGACTGCTTGGGAGAGCAAGAAACATTCTCTCTTTCTAGGAGTGGTATGAAGAACATTCCCGGAGAGAAGAGAGGCAGCTTTCCTGGGCTGAGGATGATGACCTGCTGAACCAGCCCTTGCCACCTCCGGGCCTCCGCCAGCGGTCTCAGACCATTATCTAGGCCCAGCCGATGGGGACGTACAGCAGCTTTTCCAACGTATTAACGGTCTCTTTTTCCCCCTTAACTTTGCAACAGTTGTGTCGAATGAATGCATAATATAGCCTAGCAGGAGAACATCTTCTGGAGTTTGCTGTATTGGACCTTGCTAGGCACTCTGGCTGAAGGGGCCTTTCAGGCAGAATGTAAGGCCCTTCATATGGCCCAGATCCTACATGAGGGAAGGCGGTCAGCCTAGGATGGGAACCCGTATGCTGAAATGCATCACATTTTAGACACATGGCTCAAGGCCAGGAGTTCTGGGAGTTGTCTGTCCTCCGGTAACATCTGGGACCCCCCCACACACACACACACATGTGCTTGGAGGACCCACTGCCATGGCGTATCTTTCTAGCATTTTTGCCTATTACAAGATGGGGGTTTCATGCTCTTCATCTCTATAAACAACCCCCAAAGTACAAATAAAGGGGTGACCCAAGCTATTGGGATATCTGGCAGTAACTTCTTGGACTTAAGAACAAAAGAACATAAGAACATAAGAGTGTATCTACAATGGCAGAGTTACGTCAGCTTGATGCCAATCTTGATTCCTGTCACTCCAACCTATGGAATCACAGGGTTTGTAGGTGGTGAGGTTTTAAGCATTCTTTACCAGAGAGAGCTCTAACACACTCTCCTAAATTGTAACAGAGAAGGTTAAGTAATTCATCAAACTACAGATTCCATGATGTCCATGGGCTAGAGTTAGAACAGTTAAAAGAGGCATCAAATTACTATAACTGTGTATCAGTCACACTCTTAGATATATTGCAGCCTCCGTGCTTGGCATCATCACTATTCCAGTGCCCTCTAAATCAGGCATGTCCAAACTTCAGCCCTCCAGATGTTTTGGACCGCATCTCCCATAGTCCTTTGCCATTGGCAATCTAAGCTTGGAATTCTGGGAGTTGTGGTCCAAAACATCAGGAGGGCTGAAGTTTGGACATGCCTGCTCTAAACCTTGAGCATCTAGCTGTGGCTTTCTGATTTCTACTCAAATGGAGTGGGTTATACAATGCAACCTGTAAAAAGGCTGGGGGGGGGGAAGTGACCCCCTTAATAGTTGCAGAACGCAACAGGGTTTCTGGCAAGATGGCGTGGCTACAGAATACTGTCTCCCTAATAACATGTATTCCCTATAGGTATTCTTTTCCTGAAATGTGCAAACAATTCGGGATTTCTTCTAGGGAGCCGTTTCATAACAGCAGCCAAAAAAGAGAGAGAGAGAGAGAGAGAGAGAGAGAGAGAGAGAGGCATGTCCCGTTGTGTGAAGCAACTCTCTCCCAGGGCCGTGTACTAAAGCAATAAGACTTTGACCAAAAAGAGAGGCAAATGGTGTAACTTTGCAGTCACCGTTCAGTGGAGCCCCATGCTGCCCTTCATCCTTGTCACCCACTTCAGCAAAATCTCAACCTGGTGTTAATTTCTGGTTCTCCTTGCTGATGTTCCCCAAAGAAAAGAAACAGAACAGGTGGAGCTCCAGAATTCTTGGGTTGATTGTCCCCAGTGGCTTGAAATAAGGGGATAAG
>JAHTLZ010000019.1:8283013-8295778 GCA_023846285.1 Phrynocephalus versicolor | reverse complement strand
AGTTGCAGTCCAGGAACATCTGGGGACCCACAGGTTGAGAACCACTGCTCTAGAGCAATGGTTCCCAAACATGGGTCCCCAGATCTTCATAACCTCATATCTTCAGTCAGCTGTCTGTTCTCGGAAGTCACCGCTGTTTTCTCTGGAAACCACTTTCTACCCTCCTTACGGAAGAAATAAATCTGCCAAACTGGCTGAACTGGACAGGTAAAGAATGCTAGATAATTTAAAGGCAGCTATGATGGAAAGGAGCATACTAGCTACTGTAGGAAGCATTAATGCACCAACATCTGGCAACACCTTGCCTCATTTCTTCCCCACCCCGTGCCTATAATCCATGAGGCTTGATTAAAAAGTAATGCCTCCACAGCTGTAACCGTTTTGTTAATCGATTTCCAAAATCCTTTTTGTACCTGATAGCTACATTTGTCCTCTATGCAATGCACTAATTCACTTTTCGACACACACCCCATCTCTTCCCATGCCTTTGCACCAATGCGTGACTATTCGGGCAAACCCGTCGGAGAATTCCATTGGTCATTGTTTTCGACACCTGGATGGAATGGCAGCTTTCAGAATGAAAGTGATGCCCCTTAAGGTGCTCTTTCATCTTTTGATTAGAGGTGGAAAGGTGGAAGGTCAGGGGATGTACGGTGGGTGCAGTAGAAACTCCTTGAACTGCAGGCACCGCAAGGCCTTGTGTGTTTCAGCGACTCGTGTTTAAGCAGGTGTTGTTGTGATGCACAATAGATCTGTCCAGATCCTTCCAGAAATGGCTCAATCATGCATGGAGCTTCTCCAGTGGTTTCACTTAGCATTGAGAGTTGAGCATGGCTCCCTCTCTCAAGAAGTTAATGAGCACGACCCCTTGGAAACGGAGGCGTTACTTTTCAATCAACCCTCGTATTTAATGGGACATAAATTCCGACCTTGATAGGGTGGAGAGAGTTGTCTCCCTCTTCCCTGAAGAGACCACTGCCAAGCCAAAGGAGTCAACCGAATCTTTCGGGGCCAGAGATTAGAGATTGCAGTCTTTCAAAGTGCTTCTTTCCCTGCCGAGTATGGTTTCAAACTTCACTACTGACACTGCATAGGTGTTGTTGGAAGCCTGGCATAAAAGCAGCAAGAGGCTTCTTGGAATACACACTGTAGACCAGGCATGTCCATACTTCGACCCTCCAGATGTTTTGGACCACAACTCCCACAGTCCTTTGCCATTGGAAACACCAGCTTGGAATTCTGGGAGTTGTGGTCCAAAACATCTGGAGGGCAGAAGTTTGGACTTGCCTGCTGTAGAATATATATCTCTGTACAGTTTGGGGTCAGTATCTAACTTCCTTGACTGCCTCACTAACCCACTGAATTGTCTCAATTTGCACTGTATCTTTTGGTGTGTGAGTGTGGGGTGTGTGTTTGAAAAAAAAAATAAGCTAGTGATAATTCCAGAAGCTAATTTCTTCCAGACGTCGGACCGACTGGAAGGAAAAACAAACCTCTCTTATGGGGGACATCCCCTGCTAACAATCATCTCTCAAACTTTCTTTGACACTTTTAACTCCAAAGACAATCACGTGTAGGAATGGAAGACTTGGAGGGATTTTTATATGCTTGAAGTTTGTATAGCAATTGTAATGAAGATATCTGAGACAGTATTATTATAGGCATTTCCAGACACCTTTAAATAAACCTTTTAAAGAAGTAACATCTTTGCCATCTGGTTATTAATTTTGCAAAAATTGACAAGGACCTGTTTGGCTATATCCTGTACACAGAGAAATCTGCAGACCATCATGTTTTTACATTTAAAACAAAATCATGTGGTCATTGTAAACCACATAAGTCAATTTGGCTGCAGTTTTCCATGAGTCCATCTGATTATGTGGGCCACAGTCTGTAAAATGTCATCTCAGTAGAGATGGGACACAAACTGGCACTCACCTGTGCAGCTGCTAAGTAAACGGCCCCAATCCAGAGGTTTGTGTCATGACTCATGATATAGTGTACTGCTTATATACTGCCCCACACCACTTTAAGTAGTCTCTGGGTGTTTTACAGTTTTTAATTACAGTATGCAGGCTACATATTGCCCCCCGAGCAAGCTGGGTACTCATTTTACCGACCTCGGAAGGATGGAAGGCCAAGTCAGCCATGAGCCTGCTACCTGGGATCGAACCCCAGGTCGTGAGCAGTTTTACCTGCAGTTACAGGCATTTAAAAACTGCACCACGAGGCTCAAAATGTCAGATAAAACTGGTTTGTCTCTCAGGCCCCGATTCCAACAGCCTATCACACCTTACCGCAGAAACCTCTAGGGTTCTATTGATGTACATGCCAGCTATTTTGCCACCTGTGATTCACACCAAGAAATCAAGGCTTCTCAAGAGTTGCATCCACCCTTCCTGATGGCCCGTTTTACTTTTCTCCATTCTGGCACTTCATTATGTATTTCTTACTACAGCTGTTTTTATTTTTGGACTGCATATCTGCTTCAATTTTCATTCCCTATTCCAAAAAACTTAGTTTTTACGCAAGTAAAAATGTGAGCCTAATGTGCCCAGACTTAACACTGACCTGATGCAGATACACAGTTGCATCTGCTCCTTGCTGGCAAATGGCTGCTCATTCGTCAGGTGCTGCTTGCATTCCTAGGCACAGACCCAAAAAACTAGCCACTACCTCATTAAATGAGCATCCATTAATGTCCGTACACAACCATAGGTCAATAATAGGCCTCTTGCTTCTCTTTATGGCTTGCACAGGCTCGTGGTTGACTCAGCTTTGCATGCTTCTGAGGTCGGTAAAATGGGTACCCAGCTTGCTGGGGGGGGGGGGCAATGTGTAGCCTGCATTACTGTAATTAAAACTGTAAACTGCCCAGAGACTACTTGAAGTGGTACGGGGAGGTATATAAGCAGAACACTTTTTCTGTACAGTGACTATATTCCAGTATGGTCAACATCAGAAGATGTTCTTCAACCCTCAACTTTTTATAACGCCCTTGTTGCCTTAATGCCTTCCTTTGCTTGAGAATTACTTTTTTAAATGAAAACACATAAAGTGCTCACAATACACTCAAGCCCTTCTTCATAGCCTGGCTGCATAACAAAGAAGACAAACGTATTTTCAATTCTTCCTTTATTAGCCTATTCGCTATAACATTGTGCTCAGAGCAGGGGAAGGGTTTTACAGAAAAACAGGAGTTTGGGGCACAGCATAAATACAAGCACAGTGTAAATAAATGCTCTACACAGTATCTTAAACTTTGAGGTTTCTTAGAAAATGTGCATAAGTTACTAACACAAACGACTGGCTCCTGTACCTTTCTCCTTCATAAAGCCTGACTAGGAGAGAAACAACACAGAACATTTGATCTTAATGTTGCAAGTGGCTCATACCAGTCCAGGTTCATAGTCCAAAAGGAAGTTTAAGAATCTCTGAGGCTGTAAACCTAATCTCTCCTGTCCTCTCCCAGTACATAGCATTCACATAGCATTCAGCGAAAGGAACTATTTTGTAACCAGTTCTTTGCAGGGAGCACAATCTTCTTATGGCCGGTGGCAAGAACGAAAAAGGTCGTCAGCCATTTGCTTGTTTCCATAAATAGTTAAAACAACAACAGACTCTTAAACTACTGATTAACTTTCCCTGTAGTAGTGTGTGTTTGTTATTGTTTTGATTGTTACACAGCGAGGGCTCAGAGCAAGTGACCTGTGCCATTTTTTTGTCTTCTTGAGGTAGATAATTAAATAGAAATGTGTCTCTCAAAATATATACATCATTTCATTCTATTACTCAAAAGGCATTTCCTGACATCACTTGGGTGGGCTCCGGTACAGTTTTTTTTTTAAAAAAGGAGACATTTACTTCCTACTGTATCTAAAGGAAAAATGGCCAATAGCCATTTAGTAGTATGGGGCGGTATATAAGCAGAACACTTTGCTTTTGCTTTGCTTTTATCACAACTCAGGGGGTGTGGAATGCTGTGTCTGGCTGCCATCTCTCACCACCAGCTAAGCTAGCTCGGGCTAATGGGAGCCATTCTATGGAACAATGTATTGATTCCAGCTACCAGGATACACAGTGTGGTGTCTTGGAGAAAGTAGTGGACCAGAGGTCGCAGGTTCAAGTCCACACTGGGCCATGGAAGTTTGCTGTGGGGTTGCCACTGCTAAAGCCACTCTTTAAATATATCACTTACTTTGAAAGCCCTATGAGAGTGATGGCAAACCTTTTAGAGACCGAGTGCCCAAACTGCGATTCAGAACCCACTAATTTTTTGCCAAGTGACAATACAGCAATTTAAACTGAATACAGGTGGCTGTGAAGGGGTGGTGTCGGGTACCCACAGAAGGGGCTCCGAGGACCACCTTTGGCACCCGCACCATAGGTTCGCCAACACTGCCCTATGAGGTTCTGACTTGAAGGCACATAAGACACACGTTTTAAAGAACCAGCCTTAGGGAAATAAGTCTTTTATCTTGCTTTTCCTCTGGTGAACTAAAGGTGGCGCTCATGGGCTCTCCCACCCTTACAACTACCCTATGACAAAGGAAGACGTCACCCACCAGTGACTTTGATGGCTCTACAGCGACAAGAACCTACATCTCCCAGCTCAGCAGCACAGTGATGGCAATCCTTTTAGAGACCAAACTGTGATTCAAAACCCACTATTTTTTTCAAAGTGCCAATACAGCAATTTAACCTGAATGCAGGTGGCTGTGAAGGGATGATGCCAAGTGCCCGCGGAAAGGGCTCCGAGGGCCATCATTGGCACCTGTGCCATAGGTTCACCAACACTGGGCTAGCCTGTGTCGCACACGGTTAGGAAGAAAAGCCTTCTGGGATTGTCCAACCTGTAAGGACAGCAGTGCCCAATTCTATGAAACCGGTGGGTCCCTTTCGAGAAACGTCCCTAGAGATAAAAGGCTTCTGGTTGGCCTCCATCCTAACACAGCACACCATCTGTGTGGGCTAACCAGTAAGATTGTGCAAGGCCTCCACACTTCCTTTTGTTCTTCACAACCCCCAAACACCTGCAAATGCCATCAAGTCCTGAGCAGTGCCTGGCCCTTCCTTTTTTAAACCAGAAGAACCATTTCTCATTGATGTGGCGGCGAGTCATGTCAGTGAGAAACGGCTCTCTCTCATGGAGAAAGACTCATCTTCTCAAAAGTCATCCCAACACATGTACACATTCTTTCGCCCAGGGCTTAGGCAATTTATGACTCGCCCAGCCAAACGCAGCCCACATGCCACAGGGGACTCCCACACAATTTCTCTTTTTTTGCTTGGAGGCACCCAAAGCCAAACACTGCAGATGATGGTGGAGAAGGATGTGGTAGCCGGGAGGGCACCAGATGAGCCTGGGACGCATTCAGATGAGCAGCTGTCCTGTTTGGCAAGCCAGCTGTGATGCCCCACAATTCATCAGTCCCCAGCTGTTGTCCTAACCAATACTTAGGAAAAATGGAACCAACATCCTCAAGAGATGGTGAGTACTCTTGTTGAGAAATTTTGGACAACTAAAACACCTTCCTTGCCATCTGAGGCTGCAACGGCTGGGCCTCTTCACTCCTGAACAATGGCACCTTAGAGGTGACCTGATTGAAGTTTATAAAGCCATACATGGTGTGGACAAAGTAGATAAGGAAAAACTGTTTTCCCTATTGCACAGCACTAGAACTAAGGGGCACTCCATGAAACTTTAGATCCCATACCAATAAGAGAAAGTACTCCTTCACCCAGAGGATCACGGGTCTGTGGAACTCCCTGCCAGAAGAAGTGGTGACAGCTGTCAGCCTTGACAGCTTTAATAAAGGATTGGACAAGTTCATGGAGAACAAGGGTCTCCATGGCTATCACGATGGATGCCTGAGGACAACCTCCAGGTTGGAGAGACAGGCAGGATATCTCTCAATGCCATTTGTGGGGAATCGTAAGCAGGCAAAGACATCTGCTTGGGAATACCCTGAAGCAAATGATGAGCCGCTGTGTGAGACAGAATGCTGGACTGGATGGGCTGTGGCCTGTTCCAGCAAGGCTGTCCTTATGTAACCCTTGGCGGATATCCTTTGATTTGTATTCCTAAATGGATCAGGGGGTGGATCTGACAACCTTATATGCCCCTTCCAACTTCAGTATTCCTATGATATTCTTTTTGGACCACCAGACCTAGAATCCTCCCCATTACTGGCTGAGGATTTTGGGAGTGGTGATTCAGAAGGACACCTCATCCCAAGCTGTGGCCTTGATTCTCAAAAGGCTGTGCATATGTCTCATTCCCCACCCCTTTCTCCTCCTATATCCATATATTTAATGCTGAGGCTGAGAACTCTTCAACCCCCCAGCTGGCATTTTTTTGAAAACAAGAGTCTATCTCTGCCAGTGACCTACTTCTGTAAGGTTCATATTGATCATGTTACAAACAGAAGAAGGACAGACAAAAAAAAGTTCAAGTATAAAGAGAGTGGAAAACGGCTTGGTGGGGGACACAGGACCAGCACACAAGGTCATAGAGTGGAAGACACACCCAAGGCATCTGCTGCTAAGACTGACACCCACAGATAACTTTTGCTGGGCTCACAAACAGACCATTTTAAGCATCTCTGCTCATCCAGAAGCAAGAAGTGCTATTCAGTCTCTCTCTCTCTCTCTCTGGGGTGGAGCTTCCCAAATTATTTATCCCATGCCTTTTATGCAACACACGGACACACACGCACACTCACACACACAAGGAGGGAGAGACCAGGATGCAACTGAGAATTTCATCAGTTACTGAGCAGACCCAGCCCTCAGGGGATGGTTTATCAGGTCTCCTCATCCACCCATTTTCATGTTTCTCCTCTACATCAGCTATTCTCAGCGTGGGTCATGAGGACCCGGGAGAGGGGAGGGGTTGTGGCCCAATACAAGGGAGATGCCGACTGCACCCCATTCTTCACACACCACCTTTTAAGGTTCGTTAAGCGACTCACACCATGCTGATTTGACCTACTTCTTTTGTTTGTGCTATTGGGCTTACAGCCATGGCAAAAAAAAAAGGATCTCTAAATGATCGGGATGGCTCTGTAAAGCTGCAAACCTTCAAATTCTCCCACAGATATCAATGCATGGGTGCTACTGTCTTGGTCTTGCGGACATTCACATTCTCATCCCAAGCACTTGCAACAAAGGAAATAATATGCTTTTACACAAGGTTCATTAACTAACTCTCGCCAGGATGTGCTCTCTCTTCTTACAACGTCACTCTGATGACCAAGGGTCATATAAAAAACAAAGACACCGGGATACACACATAAGGCAATGCCTTCCAAAACTTCAATTCTCGTAGGCAGTTAAGGGATCTTTAAAAAATACCAAGACACTGCTAAATTCATCCTTTTAAAAAATCTTGCTTTGTTTTAAAAATAACATTGCCCTATCCAATACTTTAAACAGTACCTTTCCCTAGAAAGCTTAATACTAATCGGGGAATGGCAGATTCCTGAGCAAAAAAATCCCTGTTTTGACTCATCGGGGCTCTCAAAATGTCAGGAAGGGTCATCAGGGTTCGAACAGGCAAGAGCAACTTCCCAGCAGCTTTGCCAAGACTCCGCTTCCTGTTCCAAAGTTTAGGGTGGTGTCAGCGTCTTTTTTTTCTCTCCAATAGCAACACTCCTATCTGACCACCATACCCAGTTAGGACTCAACAGCCATACTGTCACCAGGCTGTGGTGCTTTTCAAATTCGCCATGGCCGAGCTTACAACCAGCCCAACACTGTTGCACAGTGATGCGGCCCCAAAGCCAGAGATGAGAGAGGGGAGCCTCTTTTGTCAGTTGGCGGACAGCCGGATCACCCGGAATTCCGTCAGCAGGGCGACAGTCAGGAACACCAGGTAGTAGCCAATGAGGCAGCATCCGTAGCCTCGGCCCAGCTGGAAGCACTGGGCAGGGACGGAGAGGAACGAGAACACCAAGCTCAGCCCCAGCGCCCCAGCCAAGATCCACACCAGGAGGCCTTCCGATTCAAGCTGCAGAGAGGAATTGAGAAAATATGTTGGAGAGCCCAGCAAGAGGCCAAAGGCAGTGCCCAATGGCATCCGCTACATTTACTGGAGCTTTGGAATCCAGAGCGTGGAAATAAAACACAACAGTCTCTAAGGAAGCCAGGCTAGCAAAGAAGTGGATTTTAAAATAAAAAATATTGAAAGAGGACTAGATAGTTAAAGAAATACAGTAGGACCCCTGTATCCACTGATTCAGTTATCCATGGCTGGCAGAGGAAAAAAAATAAACAATTCAGCAACTGTAAAGCAGGCCACTGGCACAAACAGCAGTCATAATGCAAACTACTGTCGCAAAACAGCAGCCGTAAAGCAAGCTACTGTCACAAAATAGCAGTTTTAGGGATTCTGGGTATTCTCTTTTATCCATAATTATTATTATTCACTGAAAGGTATGGAACCAATCCCCAGCAGATACCGGGGTCCTACTGTAGTCCTTGTAAATCCTTCTGATACCGAATGACAGATCACGGGGTAGAACAGTTCAACTGCCAAAAACAGACCTACAGACTCACCCAGAAATGCTAAAGGGGCAAGATAGCTGTGTACCTGTAGAATGTTTCTAATTCTGCTTATTTTAAGATACTAGAAGATGAGGGGCATAGAAGAAAGGGAGGAAAGAAGAGAAGACAAGTCCATACCCTGACTACTGATTTGCTGCTTGTCATCTGCAGTAGACATCCAAGTCCCACACCAACCAGCATATCTGTACAAAAATTCAGGAAAAAAGACACAAAGAGCCTAGAATGGCATTTGTCCAGAAAGGGTATCCACCCACTGCACCCAAGTAAGTCCACCTTAGGTTTTAATCCAAACTTTACAGAAGCTATCCAACTAGCTGTATGTATTTTGGAGACAGAGAGTTCTGCAACAGACTGGGCTCCTGAAAAGTCTGGACTAAAAACCGGAGCGGATTTGCCCTCGCCAAACCTGAGCCCACCAGGCTCCACCAGGCCTACCTCACTCATTCTGCCTCTGGAGGGAGACACAGCCCTCCCTTCTTGGGCCAAAGAGGGGCCACAGGGCTCCCATGGAGCCACCCAAAAGGATACTGAATATAATGCCTCCGAAGCAGGCCGAGAAAGCCATGCGGGGGTATCCTTGCCGTGCCATGGTGAGGTCGGAAAACATGTCTGCAAAACAAGGGCAAGAAGAAAGAAAGAGAGAAGAGAAATCAGCTAAATGTAGTGTTATCATGGAGGCTTCGGGGCCAGCTCATATTTCTCCAGTAAGAAGAAAAGAAGAAGAGGAGGTGGCTGGAGGTATTAAAAAAACTATTTATCTACACCAGTAGTGGCCGAACTTCGGCCCTCCTGATGTTTTGGACCACAACTCCCAGAATGCCAAGCCTGTACTGGCAATTCCAAAGGACTGTGGGAGTTGTGATCCAAAACGTCTGGAAGGCTGAGGTTTGGCCACCACTGATCTACACACTGTGAGCCTCCCAACACAAGGCCAGGGAATTTCTTTCAACCGGAGGATTAGAATGAGCATCGCAGACGTTGTCCTTGATGGGTGGGGCAAAATCTGGGATTTTTAGAAACAGCACATTTTGGACAGAGTGCTTAGTGGCTAATAGCAAATCCTCTGTTTCCCCTTTCAAAAATGTGGGTGAGTCATGTACCCAAGCCAAGACACCCATCACAGGGGCTGGATCCAGGTCTGGAGCTCAGGGCGCCTCACTCCTGCTTTTGGGGTGCAGCTTGAAGGTGGTGGGTGGGGCATTACAAAGGCTGTTACTTCACGTCTGTTTTGTCTCTGTTAGTGTTGCGCTCAGGAGCAGTACCAAAAAATGTTATTTCACGTCCATCGCGCAACTACTGAAATTTGTCTGGACCACACCCTCGGAACGGGTGCTAAGCGTGACAATCCTGTACCTGGTGCTGGGGGAGGGTTTTCCCTTGTCACTCTTTGTTCCCGCTTTCTGTTCCGAGACAAGCCACCATGTCATAACAACTGTCACGCCACAAAACATTCGTTTCTCTGGGAAAATTGTGTCTGTGGTTTTTGTTTTGTTTTTTTGTTTTGACTTTTCAGAAGTGAAATATGGAAAAAGAAATTTTTAACCCCCCTCCCCCAAAAGGAAAAAGGAAGCTAGACAAATTCAGTGTTTGTCACGTTACAAGACCGTGAGGTAACACTTGTCACAAGACAAGTTATCACGACCATGGGAACACTGAAACAGGGACAAAACCACGTGATCGCAAGCAACGCTGTCACGGTACAAAATTTGTCGAGGAACAAAGAAGGGTGTGAAGTAACCGCCAAAGTGAGGGATTTGCAGGGTCCAAGTGCCATGGCTTTCTGATCATCCAGAGTCAGTAACATCCCCTCTCTTCCTGCCTTCCTGAGCTCATCTGCCTTTGTGAGAGCAAATGGAAAGCATGGCCATTTCGCTCCTAGCTGTCTCTTGCTGCTGGCAGCCAGGTCGCTGCATGGCAGGGGGTTGGACCGGATGGCCCTGGAGGTCCCTTTCCAACCTGAGGATTCTCCGACTCACCCCCGATGCTGTTCCCCCAAGCCAGCAGCGTCAGCCCCAGGACGGTGTTGCTCAGGTTGAAGATGACGCCCATGGTCCTCAAAAGGTTGACCACCTCGGTGGCCGCGGTGCTGATCCACAAGGCGCTGACTAGGAAACCCAGGAAGGCAAACGCCTGTCGGAGCAGGGAGGGGGGGGGGAGGCCAGGACAGAAAAGGGAGGAAGCAAGTAAAGGAGCATCAGCCTTCTCCATCCCGATGTGTCATCTTCAGGCTCCCAACCTTGTGAGAATAAACTTTCCTGGAACTCTCCCTCTTCCCCAACTTCTTTTTGGGATAAATGGCAAGGGATTCTAAAAAATGAGTAGTGGACAGAAAGGAGCCCTCTGCCCCTGACCCCCCCCCCCCGTGCAATGGATCAAGCCCGTGCATCCATAGTTCTCCAGTTACCCCATTTGTCACAGTGTTTTTCTGCAGTTGGGGGAAAAGGTTCCACTAAAATCCAAGCACCCGCAGCAGAGGCGGCCCAGAGGCCCTGCAATACTCACACAGTGGTACACGGGGGGCTCCTCGTTTCTTGTAGTGCAAAACACAATCCCAGCCAAGGAGGCCCCCGCGAGGAACACCACACCCCACACAGGAAAGACCCCCTGGATTTTGTAAAGTCCATCTGCAAAAAGGAAGAAACAGGGGCACAGATTTAGCCCTTTTGCTAGTTCATTTTTGCCCACTCTAAAAAGGGCAGAAGAAGGGCCTTTTCTATTGCTGGGACCAGACTCTGGAACTCCCTCCCACTGGAGACCAGGACTGCCCCATCTCTGCGGTCTTTTCAGAAGCAAGTAAAGACCTTCCTCTTCAGGCAAGCTTTCCCTGAATGATGAACTACCATATATGGCTAAACAGACCTGTGTTTATAACCACTTATAACTTTGCACTTGTATCTCTCCTTGTGTGATGATACATTGACACTATGTTATCCATTGTTACTTCTGATTCCGCATGACTTTTAGATGGCCTACCCTACATGGTTACATGGAACGTATACTCTTGTCTTAACCGCTCATGTTCTCTTTTAGCTTTAATGCTGCCTTCTAATGTAGTAAGATACCCTGCGGTATAAGGATATCTGTAAGAGGGACCTGAAGGCCTTGGGAATGGACCTCAACAGTTGGGAAACCCTGGATTGTACTGTCTGGAGGCAAGAGATACAGCATGGTCTACATAAATTTGAAGAGGCAATTGTCCAACAGGCAGAGGAAAAGAGGCAGGCACTGAAAGAACGAAACTCGAGGACCAGGCAAGAAACAGAATACATCTGCCCCCAGTGTGGTAGAGACTGCCATTCCCGAATTGGTCTATTTAGTCACACTAGGTGTTGTTTTTAGGATCTCTACTCCAGGCATGATACCATAGTCTTTCGAGACTGAAGGATGCCAATGATGATGATGATTGTCCCTCATGAATGTAAGCTGTGTTAGATCCTTTTCCAAGGAGAAAGGCGGGGTAAAAACACTCTAAATAAATAAATAAATAAATAAATAAATAAATAAATAAATAAATAAATAAAATACCTGCAAAGGAGTCCGATGGTGTGACCACTCTCTCCACCATGGCAGAATGGCCCCAGATAATCTCTTTTTCAAACCACAAAATGCTTCTAGGGTGAGAGATTTGCTAAGGTCCCAGCAGTGGTGAGAAAGTGGGGGGTGCAGTGTGACCCCCCCCCAGACCCTCTTTCAATTCAAGACTGACACACACAGAGAGAGACTGATGAAGCTGTTTGGATGAGCAGTGAAACATTTCTATCTCTCAAAGAAAAAGAAGTCCAGTAGCCATGACTCAACTTCCAGATAAACTCACCCGGATGACTGAGAATCTTCACACACACACACACAGCTAAATGCAACCTCCTAGGGAAGGAAACAGGACACTTACATGTGCCAGACTTCAACGTGAGGGTGCAGATGAGGGGGCCGCTGACCAGGTGCAGGCAGTTGAGTGGGCGCTTCCAGTTTTGATCTTCCCGGTCAGGATCCACCACCGGCACCGTCAGCAGCAGCACTAACTCCACCGGAAGCTGAGGAGACAAACACGGAGGGTTCAGGGGAGAAAAGATAACCCACTGCAGCTGGCTCCGGCAACCATACTTGGGGAAATCAGCCCCTCAAGTCATCTCCTGAGGCCTTGTTTACAGGTATAGATAGATAGATAGATAGATAGATAGATAGATAGATAGATAGATA
>JAHTLZ010000019.1:8262043-8278023 GCA_023846285.1 Phrynocephalus versicolor | reverse complement strand
ATCATCATCATCATCATCATCATCATCATCATCATCATCATCATCATTGCTGTTTCCCTCACCTGGTTCTGTGTGGCTGGGAGGGGCCAGCCTCTCCCTGCGCTGTCTCTTGTGGAGCCACGTTGAGATGACCACCGTCAGGACGTAGAAGATGTACAGCATTAGGTAACCTGCCAAAGAAGATCTGTTATTTCCCAGGCAGGCCTCCTTGGTTCACAGGCACATTTAAGACTAACACTAAAGTTTTAGGGAAGGGATGGATCCGGGCAGGAAGTATGTCTGCATCCAAAGACATATATACTGTATGTCTGGATCCAAATGAGCAACACACAAAGTGTGCTGCTCATATACTGTCCCACAGCACTTAAAACCACCCTCTGGGTGGTTTATAATTTAACTATAGAAGCTATACACTGCTCCCCCACCCCCACTCCCAACAAGCCGGGTATTCATTTTATCAGCTTCAGAAGGATGGAAGTCTGAGCCAACCTCAAGGTAGCTTCCTGAGCTCCAGACAGAACCCAGGTCATGGCCAAAGTGTTCACTGCAGTACAGTCGGGCCCATATACCCCATGAGGGATCAGTTGAAAGTCCCTCCACAGATGCTGCAAAATGTAGATTATATTGAATCTTCTGGATAGCATGCTCTCTGGCTTTCTCCAATGGCCAGTTTTGGCAACTTCATTGTTAGAAATACATATTTTTTCAGGATTTTTCTTTTAATATTTTTAATACTTTTAAAACTGATCAGGGGGTTCAATTGTACTGCAGTTTGTCCATGGCACCACAAGGCTCACCCACAGACACACCCATCCCAGATGCCCATATGTGCCAGCATAGCCAGGGAGGGCAGGCTATGGATCAGGAAAGAGATCTTGGTGTGCTGGTGGACAGCTCCATGAAGGTGTCTACCCAGTGTGTGGCAGCGGTGAAGAAAACCAGTTCCATGCTAGGGATGATCAAAAAGGGGACTGAAAATAAAATAGCCAACATTATAATGCCATTGTACCAAATGATAGTAAGGACGCACCTGGAGTATTGCATACAATTCTGGTCACCGCATCTCAAAAAAGAGTTATAGTGGAACTGGAAAAGGTGCAGAAAAGAGCAACTAAAATGATTACTGGGTTGGGAGACCTCCCATATGAGGAAAGGCTAAAACATTTGGGGCTTTTAAGTGTGGAAAAAAGGTGCCTGAGGGGGAATATGACTGAGATGTACAAAATAATGCAGGACATAAGCAAAGTGGAGAGATGGACACTCTTCTCCTTCTCACAAAATACCAGAACTAGGGGACATCCACTCAAACTGAGGGTTGGGAGAGTGAGAAAATACAATTTTTTTTTTTACGCAGCATGTTGTTAGTCTTGGAACTCCCTGCCACAGGAGGTGGTGATGGCATCTGGCCTGGATGCCTTCAGAAGGGGATTGGACAGATTCCTGGAGGAAAAGTCCATCGCAGGTGACAAGCCATGATGGAGATGTGTCCTCTCCAGGCTTAGAACCAGGGTACTTCAAGGAGCAGATGCAGGGGAGTGGTATCAGGAGACAGATATCTAGTCTCGTGCGTTCCCAGAGGCATCTGGTGGGGCCACTGTGAGATACAGGAAGCTGGACTAGATGGGCCTTTGGCCTGATCCAGCAGGGCTCTTCTTATGTTAACACCTGAAGGTTTCTATTAGTGGTGGCCCAGAGTGCGGACTTACCCAAGGCTTCTCCCAGGGTGACCTGCTCAAAGTAGAGGGCCACGAAAGTCAAGAAGACGGCCAACATGTAGAAGACGGCATCTCTCAGGAAGGGCCTGGAGGCTGCTCTGAAGGGCCGCACCAGGGCGATGCCACCTGCCACAACGGTGGTGACAAAGATGCCGGCACCTGAAGAAGACAGCAGGCAGGGGTTGCTCTCTCAAGTGAAGAATGGTGAACTCTGTTTCACTTCGATTAACTCCACATCATCCTGATCAGGCCTGTCCAAACTTCAGCCCTCCAGATGTTTTGGGCCACAACTCCCACAGTCCTTTGTCATTGGTAATCTAAACTTAGCATTCTGGGAGTTGTGGCCCAAAACATCAGGAGGGCTGAAGTCTGCACATGCCTGCTCTAGAACCAGCGGTGGCAAACCTTTGGCACTCCAGATGTTTTGGACCACAACTCCCAGAAGTCTGTGTTGCCAGTGATAAAGGACTGTGGGTGTGGTGGTCCAAATCAACTGGATTGCTGAAGGTTTGCCACCACTGATCTAGATATACTGTATTTGTTCTATTGAGCCAAATAGTGTGGATTGGGTTAAGAGATGACAGATTAATAATGAGGTATACAGACTAGGAACAGTTTCACTGGAAATTTTCATGTTCTCTTCATTATCATATTTTCAACTGCATGATAATTGACTGATTATTTGATATGATTTGTATGCTGCCCCATTCGTGCGAAGCAGTATTCTGAGCAGTTGGCAGAAAAAATAATAAAGCACGTCCAATCTATTTTCAGAGGCACTTCTGAAAATGTTGTACCCATTTCTATTTTTATTTGCACAATCCCCCTAACATATGCATTTTCCTGTCAGGGAAGCCAATTGCAAGATTTGGAGAAACGCGAGTACCAGCAAAGCACAGAAGGATGCTGAGAATTTTGCTCTCAACCACAAACCAAATGCCTGTATGTTCCTAGCACAGAGAGGCTTATCTAATAGAGGGAAGCTCTTCTCCCTCTCACAAAATAACAGAACTAGGGAATATACACTCAAATTGAGGGCTGGGAGAATTAAGAACAGAAAAAAGAGAATATTTTTTTTCACCCAGCGCGTTGTTAGTCTGTGGAACTCCCTGCCACAGGAGTGGTGATGGCATCTGGCCTGGATGCCTTCAGAAGGGGATTGGACAGATTCCTGGAGGAAAAGTCCATCACAGGTGACAAACCATGATGGAGATGTGTCATCTCCAGGCTTAAAACAAGGGTACTTCAAGGAGCAGATGCAGAGGAGTGGTATCAGGAGACAGAGATCTAGTCTTGTGCACTCCCAGAGGCATCTGGTGGAGCCACTGTGAGATACAGGAAGCTGGACTAGATGGGCCTTTGGCCTGATCCAGCATGGCTCTTCTTATGTTCTTATGTAATAACAAGAGAAAGCAGAGAGGTTTCCAGGGACAGTAGCAAACTGAAAGGTACCCCTCAAGCAGGAAAGGGGAACAAAAGGAGGATCACTGGAAACGTGGCTGTCCTACCAAAAAGAGCTCCAACGGCAAGGCCCGCTGTCCGTGGATCGGAGAAGGCCACCACGGCACTGAAAACATCAGGTGCCCCGTTCCCAAAGGCCAGAAAAGTGACACCATGGAGGAGAGTGTTAAGGGAGTAAAAACCATTCAGGAAAGTTTTTAAATAGATGAGTGACTTGATTTCAGGGGGAGAATCCCTTTTTTGACTACAATTCACAGAATCCCCCAATCCCGAGTTCAAACACTACCTCTCCCAGGCCCCACCTGGAGAAGATGTTACATTCAGCAGCCAAATCAGGGCATTATTTATTTAAAACGTTTTACACCTTCTTCTATATCATACTCTCACAGGTCAAGTTATGGAGCTGTCTAAAGCAATTAAAAACCATACAATTCAAAATTAAACTGTTCAAAACGTATACAATAAAAATATTAAAACCAGCACATTAAAATCTATGCAGGCTGAGATCCTTCGCCTCCAAAGGAAACGGGCAAACAAGGATATTTTGACATGGGACCCAAAACAGCATTCTGCAGTTGGCATGTAAGAGCTGAGAAAATCTTCCCTTCTGCCTCTACATCATGGACAATCCTTCTCAATGGCAAGACCCAAATGAGGGAACTCCCAAACTTTATTTAGGGAGATGCATTCCTTATAACAGCCGTTTTTGCCAGGTGCCATAAGGCCCCCTGGGAAGGGCCCCCTGCACATTTTGTCACAGACTGAAAACATAATTTCACACACTACCTTATAAGGTTCATTATATGACATTATAGTCTGATTCAGACTTTTCCTTTGTTATTGTTTTTATTTGTTGTAAACCACCCAGAGTTCTCAGCGGAGGACGGGCGGTATATAGGTATTAAAATAAAATAAAATAAAATAAGTAAATAAATATATTGCTTTCACATTTTTGTTTACAGCTGTGGAAAAAAAGGGAAAGATTGAGAATGGCTGACTTTAAATACTCACAACTGGTAACATTAGAACCACTAGGACAATGCCTCATTTAAGGTGGGGCTTCCCATCAGCAGCTTTTATCAAGTCGTACACTGAAATAATTAACCCCTGAGTTCTGAAGAGCACGGACTGAAACTGACCCATTACTCTGATCACACACACACTCAGACTAAAAAAATGGGTTGGCCCTCCATTCTCAATCTTCCAGAAGATTCTACCCGCTGGTCACATCCTGCATTTGAGCAACGGGCAACCCCCGTTTCCTTTTGACCCAGAATGAAACCCATGGAAGGATACTGCCACGTTGTGAGCCAGCTTCAGCTTGGTGGAGATAGCAGATAAGTTAGGGCAAAAGCTAAAAGGGAGAAAAGGAAAGAGAGCCAAATTGGACATCTGTGTTTGTTATGTTGCCTCCCTTCCTCCCGCTTTCTACAGCCTGACTCTCTCTTCCTGAGCCTCGTTCTCCAGTTTAATAACCAAGGCAGAGAAAGCTTTAGCCTGAGAGAGTTTAAACCTTCCAACCCAGGAAGGTGTTTTAATACAACTTCAAAGAGCAAACCGAGGCAGCTGCTGCATGCCGCTTGGCTCTGCTTGGCCAGCCTGTGACGCCATGGCATGGAAACCAAACGGAGCCTTGCAGGCCAGAGAAGTAATGTCCTGGTGACAAGGGTGGCCCAGTGGGCTTTTGGTCCTTCTTTGGGCCCTTTGTGTCACCCACTGGGTTCGATGCCCTTCCTACACTGATTGTCAGCCCTGGGTAAATAAAAAAAAAAGTTTCCCTCCCCCGACGGACGGCATGGAAGGCTCAAAAGCAAAGGCAATGCCAACCAAGGCAACAAAACCAGCAATCATCATGTGGGATCATCTAATACAGTAGTTCTCCACCTGTGGGTCCTCAGATGTTCCTGGACTGCAACTCCCAGAAGTCTTCATCACTCGCTGAGTTGGCCAGGATTTCTGGGAGATGCAGTCCAGGAACATCTTGGAACCACAGGCTGAGAACCACCGATCTAATAGGAAACAAAAGAACCACTGGATGTCTTGAATTTCTACCACGGATGGAGAACGTGGAAGGGAGAACACCTCACTGTGGAGCTGTGCAGCATGAGAGGTTGTCCCTTTCACGTTCTCTCTGGTGCCATGTTGCATAGAATCATGAGATGACTTGGGAAGGAAGGCATTTGCAAGGCCACGAAGCCCATCCAACTGTCTGTTTAAGGCAGGAAACCAAATCAAAGGGTATCTGCCAGGCAGTTGTCCAGATTTCTCCTCAATGCCTCCAGTGATGGAGCACTCACTGCCTCTTGAGGTCATTAGTTCCGTTGCCGTACTGCTCTAACCATTAGGAAGTTTTCCCTGATATTCAGCCAAAAGCTGGCTTCCTGCAACATGAGCCTGTTATTTGGTATCCTGCACTCTGGGATGATCACGAACAGATCCTGCCCTTCTGAATCACTAACTTTGAAGTATTTGGCATGCTTGTTCAAAACAGGGCAGGCCACTTCGTTCATGAGGTTGAGCAGGCTCCATCTCTATCCCCCAACACTGTCCATAAACACAGCAATTTGCTTCTGCTGAGCAACTGTCTCCTGTCTCGCTGCTCTGCTTATATTTAAAGCCAGAGGATGCAAGGACTGCGACTTACAACTTCTCGGCCGTGACTCCAAGGATCACAAAGAGGTAAAGCAGCCACAGAGCCTGCGTTGGGGGAAAGAAAGCAAGAGACGTCAGGGTGTTACAAAAACACCGAAGAAATTCACCCGACACTGTCCCCAGGATCATGCCGTCCTGCGCTTTGCCTCATCATCTCCTCTCTCGTTCTGATTTTTTTTTGTACTGGCCTATAAAGAGCCAGTTCCCATTTTGATGGAGATCAAGGACATGGGGCCTTCCAGATGCTGTGGGATGGCCAACCCCATCCGCCTTCACCACTGCCTTATCCTGCCTAGGTTGGTAGGAGCTGAGTTTCAACAGCTACGGGAAAAGGTGGCACACATGCACACACACACACACACACTCCAACCCTTAGCAGATGTGCAAACACTTTTCACTTTGGCAATAGACAGACAGACAGCCAGAGAGATTCAGACCTTTAATCTAGAAAGATTGATAGATTCAGAGCCTATAGATAGATAGATAGATAGATAGATAGATAGATAGATAGATAGATAGACAGACAGACAGACAGATTCAGACCCTTAATCTAGATAGATCGATAGATTCAAAGCCTTAATCTATTCTAGATTGATAGATAGATACTTTATTGTCATTGTACATAGCACAACTAGATTGAATACTATCCCTGGTGCAATTGAAAAGATAAAAACATTTTAAAAGGTAAAGAGAATTAAAAGCACTCATCCATCACAACCATCACAACTCCCCAAGGTCACCCTATCACACTGTTTGGTCAGAGCATTTAAGATGGTTATGGCTCTTGGATAGAAACTGTTTTTTAATCTGTTTGTTCTTGCTTTTGTTACTCTGGATCTCTTGCCTGAAGGCAGTAGTACAAACAGACTATGTCCAGGATGAGATGAATCCCGTAAGATGTTATTTGCCCACGATGATGAACTGCAAGGCCTCTGCTTCGTTGCTCCTCTCCAAGTGGCTTTTTTGCTTTCAACCCCCCCCCCACATCTTCACTTCCTCCTTCCAGAAACCACTGTTCCTCTCCCACGAGTAGAAAGACAGAGGCAAACCATTGCCAATAAAAGGAAGTGCTTTTTCTTACTGGGGGCCTACTTGAAACTGGAATTGACAGCCACAGGATGTAGCAATGGCTGCCCACCTCAACAACTTCACAAGGGAAGCAGGCATGTTTGTGGGTGGCTAGAGCAATCAGGCGTCTCAGCCACCACTGCCAGATGCAATCTCTCTCTATTATGATTACTGGGGAAACCGAGGTGCAGGACACAGAGGTCTGCATGTCCTGGGGGAGGTGGGGGAGAGGCACTAAGGGGCCAGAAGGCTAGAGCTAGAATTCAGGCATGTCCAAACTTCGGCCCTCCAGATGTTTGGGACCACAACTCCCACAGTCCTTTGTCATTGGCAATCTAAGCTTAGCATTCTGGGACTTGTGGTCCAAAACATCAGGAGGGCTGAAGTCTGGACATGCCTGATCTAGAACCAGCGGTGGCAAACCTCTGGCACTCCAGATGTTTTGGACCACAACTCCCAGAAGTCTGTGTTGCCAGTGATAAAAGGCCTGTGGGTGTCATCTCTTGGGGGAGGTGGGGGAGAGGCACTAAGGGGCCAGAAGGCTAGACCCAGAATTCAGGCATGTCCAAACTTTGGCCCTCCAGATGTTTTGGACCACAATTCCCACAGTCCTTTGTCAATGGCAATCTAAGCTTAGAATTCTGGGAGTTGGGGTCCAAATCATCAGGAGGGCCAAAGTTTGGACCTGCCTGACCAAGATCCCTTGCTCCCATGTGCCTCCTCTCCTGCTTGCCCGATCCAAATACTGTCCCACACTCAATTACTGGAGCTTTTCTCCTAAGGATGCAGTGTTTGGTTGCTCAAAACCACCCCAACAGCCACATCATGCTTCTAGGACTCTTCGCAGGCTAACATGGGCTGGCCCTACCGTAAGACAAAGGGGGGCAGCTGCTTCAGGCAGTACACACTGGTGTGTGTGTGTGTGTGTGTGTGTGTGTGTGTGTGTGTGTGTGTGTGGAGTGAGGCATAGGAAAAGTGCCTGGCCATCCTCTAGCTTTACAAATGATGGGGGAGCAACAAAGCAAAAAAGCGCCTGGCCTACCCCTTCTTCCCAAGTTCCTGATCCACTTCCCGTTACCAGCCGACCACAAAACTCTGGCCTGCCCCACTGAAAAAAAGAATGTGGCCTCACACCCACTAGCCAGCCAGTCAGGTGGACCCCAAACATTTTGGTCCTTACATAGAGAACCACCGCCAGAGGTTGCAAAGAATGAGGGAAGACGCAGAAGACTCCATTGAGGTAGTTGAGAAACCCGCCCTCCATCTTGCAGTCGGGGTTGGTCTGGATGAAGGCGCAGCGTCCAGAGCCGTTCTGCTTCGTCACTTCCCTGCACTGGATGGATGGATGGATGGAAGGAAGGGAGAGTGAGAACAAAAGAAAGAGAAGGAAGGAAGGAAGGAAGGAAGGAAGGAAGGGAGGGAGGTCATTAAAATTCCAGGTTAACTTAACATTAAAATTCACAAGAACTTAACTGTCTCCTAATTGTTTATTTACTTGCAACCAATTCTGCCCTGACCCTCAGTAATAACAACTTGCTGTGAAATTACCACCATTGGTTTAATACAAAATAAAGAGCAGATGGAGGGAGACAGCCAAACCCTGAGTGACAAGGCCAGCAGTTGTAAGAACAATATTAAAAATGTGGTCCATTGACAGTCAAATCTGTACTCTTTGCTTTGCATCAAAAATTCCCCCCCCCCGGCACCGCCTTGGGTTGTCAGGGTGAGCTTTCTTCCAGGGTAAAAGCCCCATGGCAAAAAAAGACCTCATCACGGATCATCCCCACCAACGTGGACTCTGAAGGCAAGGGCGCCCGGAGGAAGGACAGTAAAGAAGCTATGTGCCTACAGGCAGGTCAACAAGGCAGCGGGTGATGTTTCCCCTCCTTTCCCTCAGATTTCAGCCCTGAAACTCAGACTTCTAGGCCAATTTATGGTGATGGTAAAAGCTGTTCAGTCCTTCTTTCTTCAGACACAAATCGAGTCTAGGTGAGACCTTGAGGCTACTAGGAAAATAAAATAACATTGCTGAGCTTTTGAGGGCAGTCCCCTCTTTTTCAAAGCTGAACCAATAGTTCAAATGTGGCAAACGATGGGTTTGTCAGAAGTTGATCAGTTCTTGGCCAGATGATGAATGCTAGGCATTGTTTTTTCTCCTTAGCTGAGATTGGAAGCAGGGATGGTGCATGGATTTTGTAGTTGCAAGTTTCAGACCCAGTCTCCTTCAAACAAACACCTCAAATTCTTCCAATCCGAAAATAAGCATCCGGCCAATTTTGGGAAGTTCTTGAAAACAAACCAAAACAATTTTTTTTTACATTCTTCTACACTGATTTCACAGGCACAGTTTGAAGACCAAGATGATGAAGAAGATTCTCTCCATGTATTTGTCGTTGTTAAAAATTAGTAGACTTCAGACGGAAAAAAAGAGGAGGCCATTCTAATGCACTACCAATGTGGTTAAACAGGCAGGGGATGAAAAACTGGAGTTTTAGGGTTTTTATTCTCTGTAACCTGTCTGAACGAATCTATCAAATATACGTTTTTGAAAAGTTCTCCAGATTTTTCCATTCCAGAAGAAAATTTGTGAATTTGGTCCAATTCCTTTTTTTAAAGAAACATAAATGAATTTGTCCCCTATACCTACTTACAGGTGTGTGCGCACGTGTGTGTGCATGTGCATGTGTGTGTGTGTGTGTGTGCACGTGTGTGTGTGCACGTGTGTGTGTGTGCACGTGTGTGTGTGTGTGCGTGCGTGTGTGCATGTGTGTGTGTGTGTGTGTGTGTGTGTGATTTCCTCTTTATCTTGCAGCCATTTCTCACTCAAAATTAAGACTAGACTATGGGTGATACCTTCATAGGCTGCTGGTGGAAAAATTGTCTCTTTTTAAAAAATTGTCTCTTTTTAAAAAAATCCTTCAAAAACAAGCCTAGTAGTTGTCTGTTCCACAAATGGGCATCTCATAATTGTACTTCTTGACCCACCATATCATTTTGTTCCTAGAATACCACCGAGGAAGTAATGAAGACACAGGAAGACAGATGTGTCATGTTCACAGCTGCCTCTCCCCATTATGAGGTAGGCAGCTGCATTCCACCTCACATGAAGCTTCTGTACAGTCTTCAAGGGCTGCCCCATAGGCAAAGGCAGAGCAGCAGCATGTTCACAGGGCACCAGAGAAGCACAAAAGTGGGTTACCACCCCACTTATAACAAAAAGAAATTTCAGCCCACCAGGTTGAAAAACCTAACGTGTCCATGCTGCAGCTCTGAAGGGAGGGAGTGTCTGATAATTATTAGGGCCAGGGTGAAGTCATAATATCAAATTAAGGGAAGTTAAAGGTCGAGGTTGAGATTGGCTAAGCCTTCCAACATCCTAACAAGGTGTTATGCCTTTCTGAAACACAGAACACAAGCTCTTTCTCAACTTTAAACATAAAAAGGAGAGGGAGGCAGAGAAACTTCAAATTCAGAAAATCCAATGGTTTTAATATCAGCCTCCAAAGTTCTTGTTTCACTCCAAAAGCAACGTGTTCTGCTTATATACTGCCCCATAGCATTTCAAGCACTCTCTGGGCAGTTTACAATTTGACTATGCAGGCTACAGCTTGCCCCCACCCCCAGCAAGCTAGGTATTCATTTTACTGACTTCGGAAGGCTAGAAGGATGAGTCAACCATGAACCGGCTACCTGGGATTGAACCCCAGGTCGTGAGCACAGTTTTAGCTGCTGTACAGTAGGACCTCCATATTCACTGATTCATTAACCAGTGATTCAGTTATCCACAGATGGCAGATGAAAGAATTAAATAAATAATTCAGCCACCAGAAAGAAAGCAGCTGTCACAAACAGCAGCCTTAAAGGAAGCTGCTGTCACAAAACAGCAGTTTTTTGGAGGGAGAGGGGGTTGGCATTTATTTATTTATTATTATATTTATATCCCGCTTATCTTCCATGCAGAACTCTAAGCGGCTCACACTGGGCGAACGAGCGCCAATACACACAATTTCGAGAATAATTCTCTCTTATCCACAGTTTTTGTTATCCATGGGAAGACCTGGAACTGATCCCCAGCCGATACCAGGATCCTACTGTGGAGGCATTTAACCACTGCACCGCAAGGCCCCTTATTTTTCTGCCAAGCAGATTAGAATTTTGATTTGGCAATTCTTTAGTGACAGATTCCTATTCGGGTCATTGAATGACTTCCTGGAAGTAGAGCTCTTTAGTAAGGGGTTACCAGTAAAGTACAAAGGGGTTCAGAAGGAGGATGCTTTTTAGAGGAAGTAAGCCTTTGGTGGTCCACCCAGTGCTGGATTCTATCTCCTCTCAGCCCCAGAGAACAGAGCCTACAGTCAGAAATCATGTAGTCTGGAACCCAGCATCCAGAGAACCACACACCCCATGCTGCTTTTATAGGAGATACCTAGTTATTCTTGGGGGGCACAGGTAAACAGAAATGTAAGAATCACCCTGGTACAGTAATACTTCTTGTAGTGCTCTGGTTGTTTTCCAAGAAGACAAAACACTAACTAAACCCATGCTAAACAAGATTACACCCAACACCATGTGTTCCGGAGGCCTGTTCTATCTTTGGCATGGAGTGGGTGTGTATTGTGTCATTACAGTCGTGACTCGTGACCGACTCTTCGTGACCCCATGCCCATGGAGGTTTCTTGGCAGGGATACTGGAGTGGCCAGCCAGTTCCTACTCCAAGCACCTACATCACCTGCTATTCCCTGGTGGTCTCCCATCCAAGTGCTAACCAGGGCCGACCCTGCTTAGCTTCCGAAATCAGGCGAGATCGGATGCGCTTAGGGCATCTAGGCAGTGCAGAGTGGGTAGACCAAATCACCTTCTCCTGATATGGGAGGGACTGAGACGCAGGTCTCACAGGGGTCCAGCCTGCTTTCCTTTAAGTAGACTGAGCCTCCATCACACAGTGTCATCGAAATAACTGCACACTATAACACTATAACTCTATATGGAGCTGTCGTATGTGAGTCTACTTTAGTAAGTCAGGGTCTTTATCCCTTTAGCCCAAAGCCGTCTCCAATGACTTACAGACAGTTTCCTAGTTTATTGATAGGGATCCACTGTACATCTTACTGAACAGAAGAGGATTTCTATGGCATGTCATATTTTTTTCCTGCAACCTATTTGAACCTGGCTATGAGTAATTGGGTGAGCAGGCCAGACTGAGCAGGCCAAACACCCAGAGTGACCTCGCTGCCAAATGGGCGGTATAAATAATCCAATAAATAAATAAAATAAACATGTTTGAACTTTTTTACGGGGTCAAACGTAGGGCACAGAGAAAAAGTGAACTGTCATAGAAACCCATCCCTCTACTAAACAGCCTCTGGCAATGGAAGGTGACTCAGCTGAGAGTATTTCGACCATGCAGTCCAGCAAACAGAACTGGTTTGGTGGGTGGTGTTACAATAAATAAAGCAAGAGCCACCAAGAAGAGTCTTCTAACAAGGGTTTCATGCCATAAATTGCTTGTGAACGATGGCACAGCATTTCATCTACACAGTGGCCTTTAACCCATAGAGACCCATTTATCTAAAAACAGCTTTTCCAAGTTGTTAGTCCCACCTGGCATAAGCCTATGGAAACCATGGGATGTACAAACTAATTGACTTTTAAAACCCCATTAATTCATCCACAACCAATAACTGGATATTGCCCCAAGTTTGTAAGTCTTCATGGCGCCATAGGGTGTCTTTTGGCCCAGCCACAAGAGATTAAAATATCATCATCATACGGCAGACAAGATAACCTCCCTTCCCTAGTCAACGACTGCATGTGAAGGTATTTCCAACTTGCTACAAATAAAGCACAGATTCAAGTTTGCCATCTTCTGCTTTAAGTGAATCCATCAAATGTGCATGTTTACTCTTACTGTAATCTTAAAATATGTCGCATCCTTGAACAAAGAAATTGCTCATTAAATAACTGCCCCCACACAGAATTTTAAAGCTCCTGCATTAAACAGATGTCTAGATTCAGTAGCCTTATAGCCCTCTTCTAATTCAATTTTTTTCTATGGAAGTCAAGGCGTGGATTTTGCTGTCCTCCTTATATGCTGGTTCTCAACATACAGTGGTGCCTCGGATAACGACGGTAATTCGTTCTCCAAGGTTAGTTGTTATCCGAAACACGCCATTATCCAAAATGCAGTTTCCCATAGGAATGAATGGGAAACCATTTAATCCATTCTGGAGCCTAGGAAAAAGGCAGAGACACCTGGTTTTTTGCTCAAAACTCTTTAAAAAGTGCACTTTAAAGGTACAGATGCAATTTCACCTGGGATAACTTTTTTACTGATGCATGCTGGAAATTCATTATCTGAGGCAGTCCATAGGGAAAATTCGTTATCCGAGGCAGCCCATAGAGAAAATTCGTTCTCCAAGGCAGACCTATACCTAGGAATTGTGATTTGTTATCTGAGGCAGCCCATAGGGAAAATTCGTTATCAGAGGCAGCCCTATACCCGGAAATTTGCAGTTATCTGAATTATTTGTTATCCGGGGCAGTTGTTATCTGAGGTACCACTGTACATGAATTATTTTTGGTTTTAGACAATCAGACACAAGTATCTACATGGAGCTAGATATAGACTTAAGGGTCAGACAGGATCCATTTGGATTTTTTTTTTAAAAAAAAGATCAACCTGTAGTGGACTTGGCTAGCAAAATGCAGCCCTTCCTCCTTCTGTATAAGTCTACAAGTGAAAGATATGGCAGTTTCCCCCCGCCAGAAAAACAAGGAAGAGCAAGCAATCTTCACTTCCACATCCTGTTTGCAACTTACATCCACTTGTGAGGCTCCATCCAGGCTCTTCTGCAAGTGGCCTCTGTTGTCCAAGTGAGCTAATGAAGAGATTGTGAGCTCCCATGATCCAGCAGGCGGTCCAACTGCATTACCCTCCCGGACCAGCATCCAGAGAACAACCCAGGCCCCAAAAGTCCACATAATGCTGTGCCCAAAGGTTTGCACTGGAAGTGGTCAAGGTCTACCAGCTAGATACAAGAGCTACACATCATGGCATCTCGTCACGCAAGGATGCAGTGGGGAAAGAGAAACTCCCAGGATGTTTCACAAATTTCAGCCGTTGGTAGAAATGGAGAAGTCACTCCCGCTGGGCAGAAAGCCGAAGAATTCTCTGCGAGTGCGGCTTCCCTTTGGAGGGAGAGAGGATGCTGCAGGTGCAAAAAAGGTATTAATTAGTGTTAGAAACTTCTACAATACAAATCAAGATGACTGGACCAACTTAACTACAGAGTTCGGCAATTCATGGGAGAATGATGAGTCTAGATTAGCAAAGGCCAGCCACTCATCCTGGAAGGGAGAGACCTCTTGGCCACACATCTAAAGGAACAGTACACAAATACTCTTCCTTCTCAAAGATAAAACAAGAATCAGGGATGATGCGATGACCCTTTGACGTTGGCTAGAGTTTAAGGCAAGGGTAGAAAAGCTGCAAATTCCAGACAGTGCCAGCTTCTTATTAATTTTTATTTTTTAGCATTTTTACCCCACCTTTTCCTTCTTGGAAAAGGACTCAAGGTGGCTTACAGTAATGAGGGACAATATACAGCCCAGTACATTCAAGTATTACAACTCCCATCATCCCTGACCACCGGCAGCAGTGGCTGAGGCCAACAGGGGCTGCAGCACAACCAACATCCTCCTTGTCTCAGGAATTGAGGCTGGAACCTTATTCTTAACGGGACAATTTAGTCAAAACACTGTTAATTGGATTAGGGAAACAATGGGTAAGTGGCCTACAATGAAGGAGCTTCTCCACAATTTATTTATTTTGAATATTTTCACTCCGCCTTTCCCCTTGGAAAAGGACCCAAGGTGGCTTACAATAACGAGGGACAACATGCAGCCCAGAACATTTAAGACCTATTCAAGCTTAAGAACAGGGAATTAGAAAAGGCACCTTACGACACCAAAAGGCAACATTAAAACTAAAAAGAGCACATGGAGAATTAAAAGAGGGGGGGGGGGAATCCATAATGAGGGATGGAAGCTAACATGGAAAACACAAGTGTTCTAGTGAGAGTTCGTTTTGGAAAACAAGGACAACTTTCCCCACTCTTAGAATTTATTTATTTATTTATTTATTTATTTATTTATTTATTTATTGTATTTCCAGCCTGCCTTTCTCCCGGTCAGCTCAAGGTAGTGAAAACGGCTCACAATTCATTTATGTTCACAACTTCCTCGCTTCCTTTTTATTTAGGGAATGGAAGGTTGGGAAGAGAGAACAGGATCAGAAATCAGGGGAAAGAAGTGTGTGTCAAATTCCAAAATTCAGTCTGCAATGACTTTTCACACAGATGCAGTCAACTCTGTCAACACTACAAACAGCAGAGTACTTTGTCAGACTGCCTTCACCTCAAGCGCGGTCAAGATAAGCATGAAACCACGAAGGAAGAGAGAGAGAGAGAGAGAAAGGTCTCAAAGTCAACTCTTTTGAAAGCAAATCTTCAACTGTTTCTAGAAGTATCCTTAGAAAAACAGCTATCAGCAGACTTGTTGATCTAGCCAGGGATCTCCCAAGATAAATGAACTAAGCAGATTTAAGAACCATTCTTGGAAGTCAAGTTTACCATACGCTCCACACTTTTTTTGGGGGGGGGGGACAACACAGAGAGATGAGATTCTAGTTCAATTCCACATCCCTTCTGCAGATGTTCCTTCATGAAACCATTTTACCCTGCCTCTCCACCCGCCTGCAGGTGTTGTATTTCATTTAACAACTCACCCTACAAAAGCACACGTTGTTCTGAGGTTATTTGGGAAAAGAAAGACTGCTTGTTTCCTTTTGTACATTGGAAGAAAGACAGAAAATCACAGGGGTTTTGGTTCATTTTGTACCCATGTCTTCTTGGAGGTACACACACACACACACACACACACACACAGAGAGAGAGAGAGAGAGAGAGAGAGAGGGAGAGAGAGAGAGAGACAGACAGAGAGACAGACAGACAGACAGACAGACACAGAGACAGAGACAAAGAAAGAAAGAAAGAAAGAAAGAAAGAAAGAAAGAAAGAAAGAAA
>JAHTLZ010000019.1:8252029-8262033 GCA_023846285.1 Phrynocephalus versicolor | reverse complement strand
AAAGAAAGAAAGAAAGAAAGAAAGAAAGAAAGAAAGAAAGAAAGAAAGAAAGAAAGAAAGTCATTAGCAGATTGTTGTGAGGAGAGCCACAAGCAACACACTGGACTCAGGGGCAAAAAACCAAGATATGTAAATGTAAATAAAGAACAAACAAAGAGGATTTTGAAATTGTCAGTTCCAACTGCAGCTTAAAAAACCCACCCTGATGACATTTTCCTATGTCAAAATTATGCAGCAGGACATATGCTCCTGGACTACAGTCTCCATCATCCCTCACTGTCAGCCATGTAGCAGAGGGCTGATGGGACTCGTAGTTAAACATCTGGAGGACCCCACATTGTCCTTCATAGAAAGCAAAGCCAAGTTGTGATTATTACTTTTCTTTTAGGATGTGTGATATGCAGTAATAAAAGCATAATTTTAGGATCACTCACATACATAAGTTTCCTTAATTCTTTACTTCTTCCTTCCTTCCTTCCTTATTTTTCTCTGCTGAGGTGTCACCCACCAGATGGCTCTGAATGTTCAACCACTTCCCGCCTTTAACCTCAAGGCAAGCTGTTCTTAAACTTCTCACTCAGTATTCGATCCACCCCACTGCCTTTGCTTTCTGGTTGCTGAGGGGAAGGGAGAACAGACTAATTACTTTTCAACTTTTTCCTTCTTTCTTCTCTTCTTCTTCTTCTTTTAAAATAATGCAATACACTATTGCAATTGAGAGGAAAGCCAGCCTCTTCTGAAATATTCATGGGAAGCATCTCTCATTTGGAACTCTCATACAACAGTCTGGAGAAAAGCTTTAAAAGTAAAAAAAAAAAGGGGGGCCTTACCAAATCTTCAATTCCAATCCTTTTTTAACAGCAGCCCCCCAGCAAGTACAATCGCCATGGGCCAATCTTAATGGCTGTTGTTTCACACCTGTAAAATGAGAACATCTGTTAGTTATCTTCCATTTGGCATCTCTGCCAGCCATCCAAATAATTTTTGCGAGAACAACCCCTGAACCAATAGGACCCCGGTGTAGATTTTTATTCATAAATGTAGAGTACGGCCATCACGTTCAGGCTGTTGGTTTGAAAATCCAGAAGTCTAGGTTCAAATCTCCAGTCACTCTCTTGCAACTTGACTTGTTTCATAGAAGTGTCATCCAGTGAGAACAGAAATCATTCACACTCAGACTACCCTAAATCCAAGAAAGGTGGTTTATAAGCATAACTACTTAATAAAACAGGGTGCAGTAGAAATCTGGCAGGACTACGCACTACCAGCCACGCCTCAATTCAACGCACTCCTCTCCAGTCTGGAACCCTGCAATGCCCATTATCCCCAAGCAGCACAGGAATGATAGGAACTGTAGTACAACATTTCTGCTAGGCAGAAGGTAAAGGCCAGCTGAATTTGATTCTTGCAGAAACAATCTGGAAGGCAAACTCCCTCCTACATATGCTCAGAAGCACACTCACTCCTCTCTTTAGCAGGTCCCTATCATGCAGGCTCTGTCCTACTTCACCTGCTAGATGGAGATTATGGATTAACACAACCAGTTCCTTCTGTTATTACCCTTGCAGGTTAAATAAAGGCAGAAGGCAATTTACTTGGGAATGCTTCTGGTGACTGTTCTACAGCAGAGAAAGAAGCATTTAGTGAGTGGACATAACAATAATCATGCCCCACCCAGTCAATTCTAATTTAAGGGGACTCTTTTCAGGATTGGTTAAGCAGGGAGGATATGGAAGTTTCCAGTCCTTTTCTTCGTGGGGGGGGGGGTTTTGCCCTGGAACTGTGCCACACAGGCTGACTCCTCTCTCTGAAGTCACAGGGGAACTCTGGCTCCACAGCCAGATTATTATTATTTTTATTGACTTATTATTTTAGAGTATTTTTACCCCACCTTTCTCCTTGGAAAAGGACACCTACTTGACTGAGCCCCAAAGAGAAAGGCTGGATCGGGATCAGATAAAGAGAAGTTGCTTATAAATTTGCACTGTCTTAAAGATCCTTCACAGAAAGAATGAAAAGAGACAAACATTTTAACTCATACTGTAGATACAGTATTAGCAGCCTATGTTACAGGAGATACTTTGATGCTGTTTTCAATCTTATTTAAAATCTAGCGAGTTCCACAGACTAACAACACAGTGGATAATTTTTTTTCTTTTGTTGGTTCTCACTCTCCCAACCCTCAATTTAAGTGGATGTCCCCCAGTTCTGGTATTTTGTGAGAGGGAGAAGAGCGTCCCTCTATCCACTTGACTCATGCCCTTCATTATTTTGTACATCTCAATCATATCCCCCGGAGGCGCCTTTTTTCCAAACTAAAGAGCCCCAAATGTTTTAGCCTTTCCTCATAAGGGAGGTGCCCCAGCCCAGGAATCATTTTAGTCGCTCTCTTCTGCACCTTTTCCAGTTCCCTGGATGATACACACAATTTCAGGCGTTATGGCAGGCTGGGGGATTCTGGGAGTTATCCTCCAAACAGCAAATGTTTCCACATTCTGCCAGCAACACTTTCTTGAACAAAAACAAAACAAAACAGGAGGAAGCAAGTCAATGGGAAAAAACCAACAGGACTCTCTAGTTTCTTCCTTGACACTTGCAACAACTTTCTCCGGTAGGCCAAAGACACGACACTTATTAGAACAAAGCCTTCCTTCCATAATCACTGAAACCCAGAATCAGGCTCTGGCACCGGTAAGGTTTTCTTTCTTTATTTTAATGACAAAAGAAACAGATGGGAAGAGTGAAGAGAAATAAGAGACCCGGTGGCTTTTTTTAACCTGTGAAAGGACCTGGCCTGAAAGATGCAACAGTATAGCAACAACATTGAATTGAACTGTGTATTGGGTCATTATAATTTTGACCGACCCTTTGTGACTCCACGTCCATGGAGTTTTCTTGGCAGGAATAATGGAGTCGTTTGCCAGTTCCTACTCCAGGCACCTACAGCATCTGGTATTCCCTGGTGGTCGCCCATCCAAGTACTAACCAAGGCCAAACCTACTTAGCTTCTGAAATCAGACAAGAATTGAAGTAAACAAACCAAAACCCAAAATAGGTTGGGGAGATAAATAGCCTGGGCTTGTTCCAGCTTCCTCGGTAGCATTCCCAGTAAAGGCATAAAAGCATATTCATTCATTCATTCATTCATTCGACTTTTATACCACCCATCTAGCTCTAGGGCTACTCTGGGCGGTTTCCAACACAGAGTAGCAAACAAAATAACAAAGTAACACACTTAAATACCCAACATACAAGCAACATAGTATAAGCAAAATATACATAAATCAACAATAATAAACTAAAGTAAAGCTAAAATGAAAGCAAAAATAGCCAGGAGATTGCTAAATAAAAACAGGAGGGGAAATAAGATAAGTGGTACAAAGAATAGTGTCTTACTAGATGTTTGGGAAACCAGGAACCAAGTTTTCAGTAGTTTTTTAAAAACAGTTTGAAGTGAGGGTGCCGGGTGAATTTCTGGAGGCATATGATTCCATAAATGGGGAGCAATCAACGGAACACATATATGTATTTGAACCTCTATAATAAATACACATAGTTTGGCCTTCCTTTCAAGAAAACATAATTCTCATTAGATCCACCATGGGTGGGGGAACGACAGAAGAGAACAGCAGCGTACTGATGGACAATGAGGTGACTAACTAGCCCAAACTAACCCTGGAACAGTGAGGCTTGATTAGCTGATCCTGGGCTCTTTGGGCTGTCGACACAGGGTATTTATACACGACCCCTAAACTCCGCCGCAAATGGCTCCCAGCTCCGGAGCTTAAAATTGTTTCCCCACCAGCTCCGGAGTTTACAGATCATTAAGTCCGACCACGCCCACCTAAGCGCATCCCAGCGCACTTTTCAGGTACCTGCTCTCCGGAGGTGAAAATTCCTGATGCGGATATAACGTAGTGACTGCCGGGCTCTCCTTGCTTCTGTTTGTTCTTTTTTTGCCCCCTGCCCCTTTAAGAGATCTGAATGCAGTGCCGGGACGGCAGAACGGAGGTGAGCGGCATTCTTTTCTTCCCTTTTTTCTCCCTCCCCTCACGGAGCCAGCAGCCAGGAGTGCGGAGGGGGTGGGAACACAGGAACAGCGACAAACCCCTAAGATCTCTGGTCTGAATTTAAGTGGCCAGCGGATCTTAGGGGTCATGTGAAAAGGCTCACAATAAGATAAATAAAAAGTAAAACAGCAAACATCCAGTAAATAGCAATAGAGCCTCCATACAGAGGCACAGCTTGCTTTGGACCCCAAAGACAGGTGTGCCACAATGAAGGATGACTTAGTGGGCAAGGACCTCAGTTGACAGGTTTCCCGTATCACTTCATTGCAAGACAGCATCACCTTGGTTGCTAACACCTCTCTAGTGATGGGTTCTTCTCCACATGGACCATCAACTACTGCACTGTACTGACAAAACCCACAAGGTCTCCTTGGAAAAGTGAAGTGAAGCCTTTTGGTTTGCTGCAAGAAAGGCTAAGTCTCATTTGCTGTTTGATTTACAAATACCTTCCCCCTTGCACTCCTGGGGCGAAAAGAGAGATGACCCAAAGGCCTCCCTATTCCCTGCTTGATGCGCACAACAGCCTTATGAGGTAAGCCAGGCAAAGCAATCTCAGAATCCTTCCTTTTTCCTTCCCTGTCATTTGCAAAACCTCGCGGGAATTCTGGGAGATGGAGTCCACACACACAGGGTCAAGCTGGTACCAAAGGCAGGTGCCCCAAGGTCAACCCTGGCGACGCTCAACCAGTCCCCTACCTGCCTCTCTAACCACTGCTCCGCACCGCCCTTCTCCTCCTCCTCCTCTCTGCAAGCCCGGCGCTCGCCTCGGCCGGCGGCGTGCTGCTGGTCCTGGCAGGGAGCAGGACGGTGCGGTGCAGTGGTTAGAGAAGCCACCTGGCTGGTGCCTGGCTGACATTCTCCCGGGTTTCCGCCTGCAAGAGGCATCCGCCTCCCCTGCGCCCCACGGATCCTTCCCTTCCCCAAGGCGCACCCACGAAGCGCCGCGCCAAGCTTCCACCCTCTCCGCTCCAGCCAAGCCCGGGAACCCCCGAGAGCAAGCCTTCTGGCTCGGGGGAACCACTCACCGGCCCCGGGGCGACCAGCTCCCCCGCCAACGCCACGGCACCCGAGCTCTCTCCACGCAGCGTGCCCGGCGGCGCACCGACTATAGCCGGCCAAACAAGCCGCAACTCCGCCCTCTCCCGGCAGGCTCAGCCCCTTCCCTCGGGGGCGGCGGCGGGGGCGGCTTTTTGGCCGTGCCCTTTAAAGAGCTCCAGACCTATTTTTGAAATTTCCTCTTCCTTGTCCAAGTCCTCCTCCTACGAGGAAGAACTTCGCCTGGGATCGCGGAATGCGCTCTCGTCCACAAATGATCATAAAATGAAAATAAAAATAGAAAATGTAGGTTTTCTTTTGATCCAAATTAATTCTCTCCAAAATTAAACCTATTTTTTTTTAAATTTCCCCTTCTTTTATCATTCCTCCTACGAGGAACTTAACCAGGGTCTGAGAATGAGCCCTCCTGATGATCCACCAGCTGCCCATTGGAAAAAATAGGTTCAGGTTGGCCTCTTTTGCACAAAATAAATTATGTGCAAAATTTTGTACAGGCACCTGTTCTCTCTCTCTCTCTCTCTCTCTCTCTCTGTGTGTGTGTGTGTGTGTGTGTGTGTGTGTGTGTGTGTGTGAAGCACCTGCAATAGATTCTCAAAAGCTTTGAGACAGTGGTACCTTGTATAAAGGAATTAATTCGTTCCAAATGAAATTCTGCTAAGCAAATTTTCCTTTACACAAATTTCCCATAGGAATGCATTGAAAACAGAGTAATCCCTAATCACGACCATTTGTATACTGTATAAAACCCCAGTGTTTCCCTGTCTTTCTCCTTAAGTCGCCTTGGGTCTCAGGCTAAAAGGTTTTTGATAAATAAATTTCAACTCCTCTGTCCTTCGCAAATCTTTCACAAACAAACCCCGCAGCTGCTTTTACAACCTCTGTGGGAGATTCTGTCCTTAGGCTGGGTCTCTTTACCCTGAAGGAATTCCCTCTGAATTCAAAGCAGCTGGCTGTGTTTCCTTATTAGTTCTACTTATTGCTTCCTTTCCGTTTCATGTTAGCCTTGCCTGAGGGCAGGCAACGGACCCCCTTTCCTAGCTCTTTGGTTCCCACAACAACCCTGTGAGGTAGTCTCAGGAGGAGAAAGTAATAACTCCGACAGCCAGAGAGGTTGAATTCAATGGGCTCACCGATCCAGCTGAGACAGTGTGCTTTCCACACAGTCATCAAAAGCAGCCATAAAAGAGAAGACTTTTATTTTATTTATTTATTTATTTTTGCAAAGAGAGCATGTGGTGTTGGCCTTTGATCAAGGAGTTAAGGAAACAATTCAGCAGCAGCCTTTTTTTGCGTCCACAGGCTGAGGCCTTTAAAATTGCCGCTTTGGGCATTATGATCTGCCAACATACTTTTCCTGTTGAACTGCAGTTTTTGCATAATTGCTACCAAACAATGCAGGGGAGCCTTCCCAGGAGGGGAGGAGAAAAAGCTTCTGCCATATCTTTTACTGACGTTATAGCATTTTCCATTTTTTGACTCTCATAACCAGATATTGGGGAAGTTTCTTCTATTTCTTCTTCTATTTCTTCTTCTATTTCTTCTTCTATTTCTTCTTCTTCTTCTACTACTACTACTACTACTACTACTACTACTACTCCTTCCTTCCTTCCTTCTTTCTCCTCCTCCTCCTCCTCCTCCTCCTCTTCTTCTGCTCCTCCTCCTCCTTCCTTCCTTCCTCCCGCTTCCTCTTCCTCTTCCTCCTCCTCCTCCTCTTCTTCTGCTCCTCCTCCTCCTTCCTTCCTTCCTCCCTCTTCCTCTTCCTCCTCCTCCTCCTCCTCTTTCTTCTTCTTCTTCTTCTTCTTCTTCTTTTCTTCTTCTGGCACATCCTCTCTACACAGCTGTTCAGGATGAAGGAATGGGGTCCTTTCCCCCCATCCAGTTAAACTGCCAGGTCTCCTATTGATTTGTCTGAAAAGTACACATTGTTTTGGTATCCTCCCAAACAGCCACCATGGCTGGTATAGTGGCCAGGGAGGGTGGGTATTTTAAGTTATTGCTTGATGCCTGTAAAGGGTGGACCTCTAAAATGCCCCATCATTGAAAACTCTGCTTAGTCTTGCTCATCTCGGATGAGACCATGGGCTCCTTTCTTTCTTTCTTTCTTTCTTTCTTTCTTTCTTTCTTTCTTTCTTTCTTTCTTTCTTTCTTTCTTTCTTTCTTTCTTTCTTTCTTTCTTTCTTTCTTTCTTTTATGAGATTTATGTACTGCAGCCATCACCAAAAGGCTACTCTGGGTGGTTTACAAATGGAAGAATACAAATTATTAAACACATACCATAAGTATATACAAATCCAATACAAAGTACAAAATAACAACATTAACCGTAATCAATGTAACTATTGAAAAACTTTTAACCCTGAGTGGGTCAGCACTGAGCTTCTGACAGGGTGGCTTCTTTGCCTCCAAAGAGAGCTGATTTTGAAGTTTTGCGTTGTGGGGCGGCCGTGGTGCCTTGTGTTGAGCAGCCTGAATCCATCCATGTTGGATAAGGCCTTTCCTGCTGCTAATTCTCAGCACGATTGTCTTGTGCAGAGAATCCTGCCTTCTCATGGTGGGCCTGAAGAAGGACAGCCTCAGTTTCCCCATTTTTGCTTCCGGAGAGACATCAGGCTTGATTTGATCCTCAACCCACTGATTTATCTTTCTGGTTGTCTGGGGTATCTGGCATGCTTTACTCCAGCTCCTTACAGTCTGTCCAACGAATTAGCAGAGGAAGAACAAGTTTGTTCTAAAAAGTAGCTGGTTCATGTACGTATGTAGGGATTCTTTCACTTGAATTACAGTTTTAAATGACAGTTTTGGCAGTATTTCAGATTAATAGTAATGCAAAATTGAGTTGTGTTGCCCCTGTCTGTTGTATTTTCCCCACCATCTTTTATATTTGCCTCTTGCCAGTTTAAATATTTATTGTGTGTTTAGCTGTTTTGTGTTGTTTGTGGTTGCTATTGTTTTTGCTTCTATTACTGTTTGTTTGGCTTTCATGTGAACTGCCCAGAGTCCCTTCTGGGAAATCGGGCAGTCAAGAAATGCAAAAACAAACAAACAAACAAACAAACAAACAAATAAATAAATAAATAAATAAATAAATAAATAAATAAATAAATAAATAAATAAAAAAGCTACAAGGTGGTGTCACCAAAATGCCTTGGGAGATAAGAGAAGCTCCAAAGGAAATCCACAAGGCCCATCAAATGACATCTGTCGACCTCCTGCAATATATTTATATCCTTAAAAGGAGGCTAGGATAAAATGTAAGGAAGTCAGGATTCTGCTCTATTTCCCTGTAATGTGAATGCTGTATCCCATCTGACTTTGGAGATGTTCACAATCAACCAATCAGCCTTTACTGGCATACAAAAAGAGTAAGCATCACAGTTTCAGTGCAGATTTAAAAGGTAATTACGAAACGAACACAAATTTAAAAATAATTACATTACAAGACATTCTTCCACTCAAAGATTGATTCTGATCTTCCTTTGTAGTTTGCTAGTCATGCTGTACTCTCTCCCTGGTGGAAGAAAGGCACTCTGGGGAGACCCAAACCCCGTTAACTGCTCTGTGACCTATGACTTAAGACTCTTAAGAGCTTAAAAGGTAAAGCCGGCACCTGGTTCAATTGCCACTCTGGGTGGATCACATGCTTGGAGCAGAGAGTGAATGAACCCGGCCACCCTGGCTATTTGGGTGCAGGTTGGCCCGTCACACTCAGGAGAGTTCAAGGCATTTGGGTGAAACAGTTGACAGGCCGTCCTGCAAAGCCATGTCTGCAAACATGCTTTGGGGAAGATCCCACTCCTCCTCCTCCCCACACTCCTGCTGCCCCAGGTCCTTGAGTGCATGTGTCCTTTGAAAGGCAGTCTGTTCATATGATGACATCAGTCAGAGGCACCCCAGTTCGCCAAGGCATCTTGTCCTCAAAATGACCCATCTCTCTTCTGATAACGAAGAAGAGACGCCTGCTTCATGCCCACCAGCACCACAACGCCGGGTTTGACATGTCACTCAAAAGCTAGACTGGACAGGCATTTTCTTGGGTCAAATCCACAAATTATGGGCGTGGGTGCCTGCCATCCCAAGGCTCGGCCGCAGCTTCAGGGCTCCTGGTCCCCATGTTCTATCTTTTCCAGGATATTGTGGGAAATTTAAAAGTGGAACCGCAAGCTTTAAAAAGTGAGCCTTCAAACATCCATTCAAACCTGGACTTGACCTCGGCCTACCTACCTACTTGACTTAACAGCACATGAGAAAGGAAAGATTTGGGATTTTCTGCTAGAGAGCTAAATCACTAGAGTTCATAGGAGTCCACTGGAACTCGTAAACAGAGAATAAGTAGCTCACTAAAGCTGCAAAACCAAGCATTCCTTAGGAGGGAGCCATTGCAATTAAAATGGGATCAAACTGCTGGAGTGGGGTCTGCAAATACAACTTGAGTTTCAGGTCAAAGAGGGTGACCAGATGGTGGGATGCCCTACCTGAAAATGGAGTGGGTTGAAAGGGACTTTTCATCAGATTTGTTTCAACGCTGCTACGCTCTCCCTCCCCACCTCCATGAATCTTTATCATTAACACAACCCAAAAACGAGAGAGAGATAGAGAGAGAGAGAGATAGAGAGAGAGAGAGAGAGAGAGAGAGAGAGAGAGAATTGCTACCATTTCCTTAGTTTCTTGTTTCCTTTTTGGATCCCTTTTTAAGGAGAAAGATGGTGTAAAAACAAATAAAAGGTAAAGGTAAAGGTTCCCCCTGCACACGCAGGCTAGTTGTGTCTGGCTGTAGGGCCGGTGTTCATCTCCGTTTCTAAGCCAAAGAGCCAGTGTTTTGCAAGTCTGTGGCCATGTGGCTGGCATGGCTGAACGCATTTCTGCGCACGGAACACAGTT
>JAHTLZ010000019.1:8230873-8251346 GCA_023846285.1 Phrynocephalus versicolor | reverse complement strand
ATAGATAGATAGATAGATAGATAGATAGATAGATAGATAGATAGATACGTTGTTAACCATCCAGAATGACCCCGCTGTCGGCTAGATAAATAAATAAATGACGACGAGTCGTGGCGGGTCAAAAAACCAAAAACGTTCCGGTGTCCATGACGGCGCGATCGACCGCACCGAGTATGCGAGGCGCGGCCTTCCAGATGTTGGACTACACCCCCCAGAATCCTTCGCCACCGGCGACGATGTGGCCGGGTTGGGCAGGGGGAAGGCTGATGGGGTTTGCCCGCCTCCGTCCGTCCGTTCCCTCCCTCGGCGGGCCCAGTGGAGCCCCGGGGGGGGGGGAGAGGGAGGGATGCGGGCTCGGGGCTCCCTCCGGAGGCGGCGCGAGGCGCAGCATCGTCATAAGCAGCAGCAGCAACACCCGCAGCCGCCGCAGCCCCGTCGGGCGGGGATCGGGCTCGGGGCCGGCCTGGGAGCTGTGACCTCCAAGCGCCGGACTCCTCCTCCTCCTCCTCCTCCTCCTCTACTACTCGCGGGTTCTCACGTGAGCCGTGCCCGGGGGAGCTTCATTCCCCCGGCTTGGGCGCGCCGGAGAGAGAGAGACCGGCTGGGGCTCCCATGGCGAGCCTGCGGATGCTGCTGCTGCTGGTGGTGGGGCTCCTCCGCCTGCCGGCGCTGTCCCGGGGCGGCCACCACTCGCCGCCGCCGCCGCCTTTCCCGGCACCCGCCTCGGCACCGACCCGCAGCTGCTCGGTGGTGCTGGACCCGGGGACCGAACAGCTGCGCGTGGTCCCGGGCTGGGTTCCCGCCGCCGTCGCCTGGGCCAACCTGACCGATGGGATCCGGGACACCGGGTAGGTGGTGGAAGGCGGGGAGGGGGGGGGGTCTCCAGGGGATTCGACCCTGGATGATTTTTTTAACGTACTTTTTAGTTTTGAGTTTTTTTAAAAAATTCAACATAACACTATAAACTTAAACGACATTAAAGACAAAAAAAAGCGTTTAAAGAAACAACAACAACAAAACCAGTAAAGGTCAATACAATACAGTACAAGATCATATGCTACATAGTTATAAATTGCCTTATATATTTGCAATAAGTCAATAAAGGGCTTCCATAGATCTATATAGATGTCATCTTGTAGTTGCTTTCTATATGACAGTGTTGGCGAACCTATGGCACCCAAAGGTGCCACTCAGAGCCCTTTCTGCAGGCACCCAACATCACCCTTTCACAGCCACCTGTATTCAGGTTAAATTGCTGTATTGGCACTTTGCGAAAAATGAGTGGGCTTTGAATCGTAGTTTGGGTACTCGCTCTCAAATAGTTCGCCATCCCTCCTTTGAACGAATATGATATTCGTTCAAAGGAGGTTAATTGTCACAGATCTTTTGACCATCGGGTGAAAGGTGGAGAACGGTTATCCTTCTGGGTCTTGGATATAAGTCTTTTTGTCACCACGAGAGCTCACAAAACCCAGTTTCATTGGCCCTTAGCTAGATCTTGGATGATTCATATGGGAATACAACAATTTTTTTTTCAAGCCCACTGCAGCTTTTTATTGGTAGGTGCTCTCAGGTGGGACCAAATGGTTCAAGGAGGGATTTGAACCCAGGTCTTGGAAGCTTCAGTTCTCCACTCCATCTGCTATGCCACTTGAGTCCCAAATCAGCACCGAGGGAGGCTGACAAGTGGTACAGTGGTCCCCCGCCCTTTTGCGGTTCCTATACTGTGGTCCTGCTATAGTGGTACCTTGTATAAAGGAATTAATTCATTCCAAATGAAATTATGTTAAGCACATTTTCCTTTATACAAGTTTCCCATAGGAATGCATTGAAAACAGTAATCCGTAATTGTGACCATTTTTATGTTGTACAGATTCACCCCATAGGCAAATGGTTAAGCAAATTTCCCCTATCTCCAGAAGTTTTTATGTTATACAAACCGTTTGTTATTCAAGGGTCTACTGTATATGAGTAAAGTGTAATCTCTGATTGTGACGGCTTGTAGCCAAGACAATAAACTTTATATTGATTGATTGTATATGAGTAAAGGCCCCTGGGGTTATACGGGAAAGTCCCTCGGAGGCCTCAGAAATGATTTTTGGTGATCTGGAAGTCACTTTCAGTTTTCCAGAAGTCACTTCCGGTTCGCAGGGAGGCCATTTTGGGGGCTCCAGAAGGCCCAAGAAGGCCCTCACGGGCCCATTTGGGGCAGCGCCTGGCTGGGGGGAAAGTACAAGAGCCCCCAGCCTGACCCCCCCCCAGGCCTGACCTGACCTGCATCCGCATATTGTGGATTTTCAATTATCACAGGTTGGTTGGAGTCTGTAACCCCTGCGATAGGTGTGTGTGTGGGGGGGTGTCACTGTATTTCATGAAGCATGATGTGCTATCAAGTCAGCCCTGAGGTGTGACCATCCTTTCCAGAGTTGCCCAGGTAGAAAAATAGTCAGAGGCGGTTTCCTATTCCCTTCTTCCCCAGTTGCCCTGAGCTTGCTCAGGGAGACCCAGGCTGGCTGTTCTCCCAGGAGGCCCAGTGAGGAATTGAACTCCCAGCTTCCAACTCCCCAACTAGATTCCCAGCTCACTGAGCTCTGCAGCCAGCTGTTTGCATGCTTCCAACAATGATTTCTCCATGTCAAGAGGATACGGTAGTGGTTTTTCACTGCAGATTACTCCAACATGGGTGCCCAGTCTGTCCTGGCAACCTTGAGTTGGGTGCAGAGGAGGGCAACCAGGATGGTTGAGGGTCTGGAGGAAATGTCTTATGAGGAACGGCTTAGGGAACTGGGAATGTTTAGCCTCTCTAAAAGAAGGCTGAGAGGGGATATGATAGCCATGCTTAAATATTTGAAAGGATGTCATATTGAAGAGGGAACAGGTTTGTTTTCCATGGCTTCAGAGACTAGGACTCGGGGCAGTGGTTTCAAACTACAGGAAAAGAGATTCAATTTGAACATTAGGAAGAACTTCGTGACAGTTAGAGCTGTTCGGCAGTTGAATATGCTGCCACAAAGGGTGGTGGAGTCTCCTTCCTTGGAGGTTTTGAAGCAGAGGCTGGATGGCCATCTGTCGGGAGTCCTGTGATGGGGATTCCTGCATCACAGGGGTTTGGACTAGATGGCCCTTGAGGTCTCTTCTAACTCTATGATTCTATGATTTTATGATTCTGGGATCCAATATGGTTTTCCCAAGGCCACAGGGGTGACGGGGCACAGACAGCCCATCAGCCACGCACCCTTTGTCTGGGTCTTCTTCGTAGAGGCACAGGGTAGCAATGGAGTTGGCAATTCCAGTCACTCTGACCCACTTGGCTGTTATGAGCTCACATTTAGGAAAGGCCAAATGAAGGGCCCTGGGGTACGGATACAAGCCTTCCGCAGCCATCGTGCTCCATCAAACAGAGAAGGACTGGCTTGTCAGTCAACTGCGCCATTTTGATGACAGAAGACAACTGGAGACGTTGGGTGGGGTTGGTTTCACTTCCCTCCCATTTTAATGTATTGACTCTTAACTTCTCTTTTCTTAAATAATGTTTGTGAAATTTGATACATTTTTAAAAAACAAGTTATGTTACATTTCTCTCCCATTTGCAGTGGGGGGGGGGCAAGGAGCCAGGCACCCTCCAAATTATTCTACTTCCAATTCCCTAGTATCCTATGGCTGGCTGTGCTGACTGGGGCTTCCAGGAATAGAATTTGGAAACACCTGGAAGGCTGCAGGTTCCTCACTCTTAAAGATTCTTAGCATGGACCAAGACCATTTTACAACGGCCTGCTCTGTGTGCACAAAAAAACTTAGAAAGAAAAGTTCCAAGATCTCAGCTTTCATAGAGTAGCCATGCTAGTCCGTTTCAGCAATGGCCAAATAATAATAATAATAATAATAATAATGAAGAACAACAACAAGAACAAGAAGAAGAACAAGAAGAACAAGAAGAAATTGGAATTGACAAAGTCACCATCAGTCAGCTGCAGAAAGCCACCTTACTGGGATCTGCTCACATAATTCGCTGATACATCATGCAGTCCTAAATGCTTGGGAAGCGTTCGTCTAGTGATTTGTAATACAAAATCTAGCGTAGTTATCTTGTCTGCTGTGTGATAATTTGATAATAATAATGAATGCATCTGAAGAATGTGCAAAAAAACAAAACAAAACTGGTCTTAAATGTGTCACTACCGGACACTTCTGCAGCCCCAGACTGTTTTTTATTATTATTATAGGCAGAAGTGTGTTATGGTACTTTTAAGACGAATAGAACCTGTTGAGTGTAAGTTCTGGTGAATAACTATCCATTTCTGGACTGTAATGATAATTTTAAAAAACTGCACGAAAATAAATGTGTCTGTCTTACAGGTTGCACTGGGCATGAGTGCTGTGTTGCAGACAGAACACGGCACTTAAGCCACCTGGGTTCAAATCCCTGTTCAGCCAATCCAGCTCACTGGGGAGTAAGCAACAATAAGCCACCTCTTCCATGCTTACCTTAGGATTGATGCGAGGTGCCCCAGTACTTTTGTTTTGTTGCTGTCCTGCTGGTGGATTGATTTGGATCAACCACTACAGAAACACACAGTGCAAATAAGTGGAAGATGATCCTGAAACTATCAGTGACCACTAGCCCTGATGGCTACGTGCAGTCCCCAGGATGGGTCTAGGTTTGAAGGAGAATTTCCCTGGCCTAAGAAACAAAAGCAAAGCAAAGTGTTCTGCTTATATTTATTTATTTATTTATTTGTTAAACTTGTATCCCGCCCATCTTCCCAAAGGGAACTCTGGGCAGCTAGCAACAATAAAACCAGCTGATTGTGTTCACAAAGCCTTAAAAGTTCATTCGCCTTTCTTCTTTGCAGCTAATAAGACATCACGCGTGGGTTTGTGTAGTTGGTTACGTTTAATGATTTTTCAATGTTTGAGGTCATGATGCTTCTTATTGGTCTGCTCTTAGTCCCAGGATTAGGATGAAAGACCTGTCCTTGTTTATTGGTTGTGATAGGCTGTGGATAGAATAGAATAGAATAGAATAGAATAGGCTGTGTTATATACCACCCCATACCACTTCAAGTAGTCTCTGGGTGGTTTACAGTATTTTTAATTACAGTATGCAGGCTACACATTGGCCCCCAACCCCCAGCAAGCTGGGTACTCATTTTACCAACCTCGGAAGGATGGAAGGCTGAGTGAGCCTCGAGACTGCTACCTGGGATAGAACCCCAGGTCGTGAGCACAGTTTTACCTGCGCCACGGGGCTACCAGGACTGAGTATATTCTGCAGGACCGAAGGGGGACTCTCTGCAGAATATACTTGGACACAGTGGGGCAAGGGGAACAGATTGGTGGGAATATCTCACCCTGAGGACTAGAAGCTTGACATTGATGCAAAGGGGTATAAAGAAATCTCGTGATTTAATCACAGGCTTGTTACTGGGTTGCAAGTGACACTCTTGTTCCCTCACTGATGCTCTGCCACAAATTTCTTTTCTAGGTGGGCCTCGCTGGAGCTTGCCACCAATGAGAAGTATAATGACAGCCTTCAGGCCTACGCAGCAGGGCTGGCTGAAGCAACGGTATCTCAGCAGGTGAGGCAGAGATAAAGGAGCAGGAGGAGTGTTTGCATAAAGGGGGCAGCCTGAAATCCATGTCCTTCAGACTTTGTTCTGTCTGGTCAGGAGAGAGAGAGAAAAGAAAGACTTTATTTATTTATTTATTTATTTATTTATTTATTTATTTATTTATTTATTTATTTATTTATTTTAGAGTATTTTTATCCCACCTTTCTGCTTGGAAAAAGGACCCAAGGTGGCTTAACAGAATGAGGGATAATATACAGCCCAGTACAATTAAGACATGTTCAAGTATTGAGAACAGGATTTGAGGGATATCTTACAGCATTAATAGACAACATTACATTAAAACCAAAAGATAACGTGAGCAGTTAAAGGGGAGTAAAGTTCCATGTAAAGTTATGAGTGATGGAAACTAACATTGAAAACATAGTGTCAATGAAAACCCATAAGGTTATAAGCAGATATAAATTCAATGTCTGCACAGATTCGCCTTCTGCTTTGGACTTCAGTTCCCATGGTCCCTTGAAATGTCACCGGGGCAGATGAGAATAGCAGTTCAAAACATCTGAATGGTGCCAGGATGGGTCAGGGCAGCTGTCTAAGAACAGACCTTTAATGATGCAAAAAGGGAGAGCTGTGTGTCCGTTACAAAATACAAATGCAAAACTGGCCTATAGGTGCTACATTTTTAGGGGACTAATAAAGTTTTAAAAAACCATTGCAAGCTTTCGTGCATTTGTAAATATTAAGGGAAGCACTTAATCGCTCCTCTGCGGGGGAGTGTTTAAGCTAGGCATGTCCAAACTTTGGCCCTCATGATGTTTTGGACCACAACTCCCAGAATTCCTAGCCTGTATTTCCAATGGCAAAGAACTTTGGGAGTTGTGGTCCAAAACATCTGGAGGGCTGAAGTTTGGACATGCCTGGTTTAAGCGCTTCCCAAGTCAATTACAAATGGTTTTCTCCTGGGGGACCACCTTTGGAGTTTGATAACTCAGACCCCCTGAACCCCAAATCTCTCCAAATTTGGGGGCTTAAAGGGAAGAGTCGACAGAAGCTACCTCCAAAATTTGGTGCCTCTAGGACGAATCATTTCATTTATAGAGGAAAAAATGATATTTTGTTTTCTTTCATAACAAAACACATCCTACCATTTTGTTTCATAACGAAATGATTTGTTATGTAGCGAAATGACAAAACATCGTTTTGTTTTTCATTTTGGCCCATCTCTAAAGGACACTACATGCCAGAGCCTTCGCCCATGGTTGGTAGTGATCCCATTGCAGCATTGTAGCATCTAAGACAGTGGTGGCGAACCTTCGGCACTCCAGATGTTTTGGACCTTACAATTCCCAGAATTCCCAGCCTAGATTGCCAGTGACAAAGGACTATGGGGGTTGTGGTCCAAAACATCTGGAGTGCCGAAGGTTCGCCATCACTGGTCTAAGAGGAGGCCAATGAGAAGCATGATTGGTAGATGTGTTGTCAGATGATGTCATGCCCTTGGTCTATTGTGTGAACTATGTGTCTTAATTAAAGTAACAGTTGCCATGAAATGCGCCAGTGGAAAAAATTATCTTTTTTGTGTGTGCTGCAGCTATGAGAGTCCTGGTTGAAGGATTTAGGGCATTGCAGTTTGAATAGTGTGCCTTGGATTAAAAGAAAAGAAAAGAAGGAAGGTGCATTCAGGACATGTATGTAGTGTTTTTGAACATTGACAACCCAAGACATACCGGTGGACACTGAATAGATATTACAAAATCACTAGCTTTTGCTGCATGCCCAATAATTAAATATACATTTTATACCCCCTATCAATCAGGCTGTTGTCTGTAAATTAAAATTCACTTTAATAAGAGCCAGAACAGGTAAAAATCTTCCCAGCCCAGTAGGCCCAATAACAGAGTAATCAACTCAATAGGTCTAGAATTGTCTCCAGCCTGGGACCACGCCCATGCTCTAGACCACCTCCAACCCACATCACGAGAAGGGGTAGGGATAAATGCACAATGGACATTGCCAATCATCTGACCTCACCACCTGAAGTGGGCAGGGATGAGCGATGCCTCATTGCTGCGGCACAGAATTTAGCCACCACCTCAGTTACATCTGGCTTTTTATCTCCTAGCAGGTGTTGAACACAAAACTCCCTTGGCCTCCCCTGAATTAGCTGCAAGGTAGACTGAAGAAGAGTCCTCCGGATATCCCGATAAAGGGAACACTCCAAGAGGACATGATCAATAGTTTCAATAGTCTCCTCGCCACAAGGGCAAACACGTTTATCCACTGGAAGACCCTGGTATCTGCCTTCCAGCAATCTGGAGGGCAGAACATTGAATCAAGCTAAGGTGAAAGCTCTCCTGAACTTGGGAATGGTTATATTGGATAGGTAGTTGGCCATTCTAAAGGAACTATTCCTAAATGTGCTGAGTTTATCATGGGCAGCTAGATGTTCTTGTAGTTCTACATCCCAGATTCTCCTTTTAATTGCAGCCTTGGCATTGCCAAAACCCATGGCCAAAATAGCCTTTAAGGAAATACCCAGCTGCAGTAAGTTAACAGTTAGATTCCTTTTCCAAGTTGATTGGAATGTATCCACTAATTCTAGGGGTGCCAAGCCAGATGGGGCAAAAATAAGTTTCAGCCAGTAGCTGAACATGTGGATCAGGGCGCGTGCTTTAATGGAGGTTAGTCCAGCCTCCAGTCGGAGTGTCGTGTTAGGGACACACAAAGGTGTTACAAGAATTCTTCTCAAAAACTTTGTCTGCACCGTCTCCAAAGGCTTCACGTTTGAGTATGCAAACAGTTGGGCTCCGTAAAGCATTTGGGCTATAATTTTAGCTTTAAAAACTTGAATCACTGATGGCACGTACTGACCACCATTGGTATAAAAGAACCTCAGTAGTGCAGAGCTGCATGTTTGTGCATTAGATGCTACATGGTTCACGTGGGAGGACCATAAGCCTGATGAGTGAAATATCATACCTAGATATTTATAGCAGGACACTTGCTTTATACTGTTTCCATTTATTGTCCATCTATGATTTTTACGTTTCCTGCTAATGACCATGATCTTAGTCTTATCATAATTAATGGTCAGCTGTTCTTTTGTGCAGTATGAGGCTAAGGCTTTCAAGATTCTCCGTAATCCCACACAAGAGACTGACATCAAGACTGCATCATCTGCATAAAGCAGGATGGAAAGGGGGCGTGAGCCTAGAGTAGGGGGATGAAAGTCTGCACTCGATAAATTGCTCACAATATCATTAATGTAAAAGTTAAACAATGTTGGAGCTAAAATGCAGCCTTGCTTGACCCCATTGGATGATGGAATTGTGTTGGATAGTGCCCCTGCCTTGTTACAAATTGCCCTAAGAGTAGTATTTTCATGCAGTCGCTTCATTAGCAGGAGAAGTCTTTTGTCAATATTTGTGGTCTCGAATTTGGCCCACAACTTGTCTCTGGGTATCAGATCGAAAGCAGATTTAAAATCTATTAATGCCACATACAAGGAACCTCCTTTTGGAGTAGAATATTTATACAAAGGGTTTGCCGTTGTATTATGCTTGTCTTGTGCATGCTTTTATTGTTTTTATATGCTTTTAGTTTGGTTTTATGTGGAATGTATCTTGTATTTTATCTGGTCAGTGACTGAAATAAAGACCTTCAATCCCTTCACTTTAATAATGCTAAAGAGCTGTTAAAGAGATCCAGAATGGTGGTGGAGAGAATCCAGTGTGGTATAGTGGATAATACTAGGATTCAGGACATCTGAGTTCAAATCATTGCTCAGCTTTGTAAACTCAGTGGCAGTGGTAAAACCATTCTTTTAATACTGTATATTACTTTGAAAAATTCTACTAGGGTTGCTTAAATGCTGCTTATGGGTATGTAAGAAAAATGCAGATGGCGGTTAAATAATTTCTTCTACACAAAACCGAGGCTAATCAAAGGCTGCCACTTTTGCAAAATATTCAAAAACCCATTTAGGAGGACCACAATGCTCGATCAGAAAGTCCAAACAGCATTAAGAAGTGGAAACGAAGCACAACTGAAGAAAGCAAAACACTACTGGTTAATCATCCATGTGGATGAGCTTTGTCAGGTGACCTACAACATGATCCACGAGCAGCAAAGCATAAATAGGTATACCTGTGCAGGATCTCAAGGGCTTAAACTGAAGGTACCACTTTAGTATTTTTATTAATGCCTTAAAAGGCAAGCACATTTTAAACTATCTTTAAAATAAACTCTTCTTTGGAAGCCACCAGATGCCAGGATTTTGCAAAAGCAAATACAGTGGATCCTCATATAACAAACGGTTTATATACCATAAAATCTGTACAACATAAAAGATTCCAGAGATAGGGGAGATTTGCTTAACAGAATTTTCTATGGGCTGAATCCATACAATTAAAAATGGTTGCAATTAGGGATTAATCAGTTTTCAATGCATTTCTATGCGAAATTTGTATACAGGAAAATTTGCTCAAAATAATTTCATTTGGAACGAATTAATTCCGTTCTACAAGGTACCACTGTATTTCTACGTTGTCATCTATCATTGTCAGACTAAGTACCAAACCAGAGGCAAGGGTCATATAATGACTGTTGCCATTTTGTTAGCATTTCGTCTTTGCATCTGGAGCACTGAAGAGAAGCATTCCAGTGCTGCAACATTTTGTCACAGGTCACCAGGAAGCATTTCAGAATTCTGGAAGTGGATCTGACTCTACAGGGCAAACGTTGCATTCTTACAAAAAGATTATTATTATTTTATTTTGAGTGTTTTTTTTACCCTGCCTTTCTACTTGGAAAAGGACATAAGAACATAAGAAGAGCCATGCGGGATCAGGCCAACGGCCCATCTAGTCCAGCTTCCTGTATCTCACGGTGGCCCCACCAGATGCATCTGGGAGTGCACGAGACTAGATATATATCTCCTGATACCACTCCCTTGCATCTGGCCCTTGAAGTACCCCTGTTTTAAGCCTGGAGATTACACATCTCCATCATGGTTTGTAACACATCCCCATCATGGACCCAAGGAGGCTTACAATAATGGGGGGCAATATAAAGTCCAGTACAATTAAGACCTATTCAAGTTTGAGAATGGAACTGAGGGACATCTTGCAGCATTAAAAGACAACATTAAAACTACAAGAGAATGCAAGCAGTTAAAGAGAGAGTAACATGTAATCATGCACCGTAGACCATCCAAAAGTTAGGAGGGATGGAAACTAGCATTGATAACACAGTGTCAGTGCAATCACCGAAGGAGAGAGATAAACACAAGTTATAAGTGGTTATAAGCAAAAAGTCCATGTGATCGTGTATGGTAGATTCATTTAAAAGTCACACACTAGGTAGTCCATCATTCAGGGATAGCTTGCCTGAAGAGAAAGGTCTTTGCCTGTTTCCAGAAAGACAGCAAGGATGGGGCAGTCCTGGCCTCCAGTGGGAGGGAGTTCCAGAGTCTGGGCGCTGCAGTCAAGAACACCCTTTCATGTATCCCTATGCATCTAAGAAACAGCCTTACAAACCTCGTTACCCTCCATCTCTGTTTGGTGCTTTTCCAGCTGATGTATATGCATTGGATGAACACCATGGTGGATTACTGTGGACCCTTCAAATTCCAGACCGAATACTGTCAGAAGCTGAAGAACTACATTGAAACTAACCTGGCCTGGATGGAGCAGCAGATGGAGGCAGGCGAAAGATCTGAATACTGGTACCAGGTGTGTGGCTTCCAGGGTTGGGATCCAGGCTTTTATACCAAAGGTGAGGAGCAGTTTTTAGCCAGATGCATTATTACAGTGCTTAGTGGGGTGTGAAATGCCACCCTTTCTAAGCCTAAGGTTTAACTACCATTGTCTACAGCATAGGACAGTGATGGCAAACCTTTTAGAGACCGAGTGCCCAAACTGCGATTCAAAACCGACTATTTTTTCGCAAAGTGCCAATACAGCCACTATCTTTTCGCAAAGTGCCAATACAGCAATTTAACCTGAACACAGGTGTCAGGTGCCCAACAGAAAGGAATCCGAGTGCCACCTTTGGCACCCGTGCCATAGGTTCGCCAACACCGGCACAGGAGATATATTTTAACTTTTTAATGTAGTAGGGAAAAGTCAGCATAATAGCTGAAAATCCAAAAGCCCTGGTGTCCTGGGCGATTGTACCTATCATGAGAGATCAGGAGTTCTGGTCTCAACACCTCCTCTAGTTTGTAGCAAATCCTGCAGCATCAATGCTTGGGAAAGTAACTTTTGGGGACTACAATGCTCAGAAGATGCCTCGTGGCACAATGGTTAAATGCCTGTATTGCAGATAAAACTGTGCTCACAACCTGAGGTTCAATCCCAGGTAGCCGGCTCAAGTTTGACTCAGCCTTCCATCCTTCCAAGGTTGGTAAAATGAATATCCAGCTTGCTCGGGGGTGGGGGGTCCGGCGCAATGTGTAGCCTACATACTGTAATTAAACTGTAAACTGCCCAGAGACTACTTGAAGTGGTATGGGGTGGTATACAAGCAGAACACTTTGCTTTGCTTTATTAGCCCCTCCCGCAAGTTTGGTGATTGGCTAGTCGATATATGCTAATAAATTTTCATACCCTTTAACAAGAAAACAGAGGGGATATGATAGCTGTGTTTAAATATTTGAAAGGATGTCACATTGAAGAAGGGGCTGGTTTGTTTTCCATGGCTTCAGAGACTAGGACTCGGGGCAATGGTTTCAAACTACAGGAAAAGAGATTCCATTTGAATGTTAGAAAGAATTTCATGACAGTTAGAGCTGTTCGGCAGTGGAATATGCTGCCACAGAGGGTGGTGGAGTCTCCTTCTTTGGAGGTTTTTAAGCAGAGGCTGGATGGCCATCTGTCGGAAATATTGTGATGGGGGTTCCTGTATGGCAGGGGGTTGGATTAGAGGGCGTATTTCCAACTCTATGATTGTGTGATTCTCTGATTCTATGAAATATTCATGACTATCTCCCTATTCGCCACAGGCATGATGGTCAATGGATGGAAAGGATGGATGGAAACAGTGGCTGCTGTTTAAGCTGTGGGGTGTGCAATCTTAAAGGTGCAACACTGGAGGAGCTGCACTCTTTCCAATGAGATTGCTTTGGGGGGTTGCTTAATTTCAGTTTTAAACCTGGGGGTGCTGCCAAGGCTTGGGGGGGGGGAGGAAACAGACCATAGCTGGTTTCCTGTTTTGGAATTGATTTCATTGATTAATGCAAGGACTACATTGACAGTAATACTAGACGTCAAAACCAGTCATATTAAAAGGGCGCCTCTCTGAGCACTTTTAAACTCTGATTCAGCGAGTGACTCTGTGTCGTTCACCTGCCTTTCCAGGTGCGCCTTGTGCTGCTGCAGTTGAAAGGACTTGAGGATGGTTACAGCGGACAAGCGTCCTTCCCGATGGACAAGTTCACCATTGCCCCGTTCGGCTTTCTGTGAGTCTTTCTCTGAGCACACATGAAAGGAAAAGGCCGTGGGGGAAATGGGGCCGGAGAAATACAACCATGACATCCCTTATCTCTCCTACGATGCAGGTACAGCCAGCTTCAGAGACTGGAAATAAACTTGTCCTTCCCCTATAAGGGATTCTAGGAACCGTAGGTAGATCAGGGTGGGGGACAGGAAACTGCGTGAGTGGAGACCATCAGGGGAAGATGCCAGGGGAGAAATTGAATTAATCACTCAGCTTGGGGTAAAAGGTAAATGTTCCCCCCGTGCATGCGTGCTAGTCGTGTCCGACTCTAGGGGCAGTGCTCATCTCTGTATTCAAGCCAAAGAGCCAGTGTTGTGCAAGTCCATGGCCACGTGGCCGGTATGAATGTAAGGCAACACTGGTTTACCTTCCCACTTTTTACGGTGGTACCTATTTATCTACTTGCATTTACATGCTTACCTGCTTTATAACTGCTCGGTTGGCAAGAGCTGGGGTGATCAGCGGGAGCTCACTCCGCTGCGTGGCACCCGGGATTCAAACCGCCAAGCTGCCGACTTTACAGCCAAAAGTTTTCGGAGCCTTAGTCCACTGAGCCACCAGACCCCATTTCAGCTTGGGGTAAGCTGGGGTAATTACCCTGGGGTAAAATCCCAGGGTAGTCCTAAAATATTTTGCTTCCAGAGTCAAAAAGGCATATTGGTCTCCACATCTTTCTTGTATGGAAGTTCTCTGGACGGAGAGTTAAATCAAAAGCATCCCCTGCTCAGTATAAGAAAGTATAGGGACTTGTGTAGCCTGCATAATTAAAAAAAAACCTGTAAACCACCCAGAGACTACTTGAAGTGGTATGGGGTGGTATATAAGCAGAACACTTTGCTTTGTCAGCTGAGAAGACCCAATCATACCCCCACCACATTTCCATAAATAGCCTCATTTTTTTTCTAGTGGAGAAATAGGTGGGTTTCTCTCTTCCAACCCACGTACTTTGTCACTCGTAGCTTGTTCCAGTTGGGAGGCGATTTGGAAGACCTGGAATCGGCCTTCAATAAATCAGGGAACCGCCGGGTCTTCGGCTCCGGGTCGTGCTCTGCCCTCATCAAACTCTTGCCTGGCAACCGGGACCTCCTGGTCTCCCATGACACTTGGAATGGCTACCAAAGCATGCTGCGCATCCTCAAGAGATACACTCTTCCTTTCCGGACTTCCGCCCACAGTGAGTACCCTAGCAAGTGGAAGGAATAGGGCAGGTTGGGTTGGGTTGTGCAATGCGTCAGACCCCACCTGGAGTCCTGTGTCTAGTTCTGCACGCCTCGATTTAAAAAGAAGGTTGACAACCTCGAGCGGGTGCAGAGGAGGGCGACCAGGATGGTTGACGGTCTAGAAGAAATGTCTTACGAGGAACGGCTTAGGGAACTGGGAATGTTTAGCCTTTCAAAAAGAAGGCTGAGGGAGGATATGATAGCTATGTATAAATATTTGAAAGAATGTCATATTGAAGTGGGAACAGGTTTGTTTTCCATGGCTTCAGAGACTTAGACTGGGGGCAATGGTTTCAAACTACAGGAAAAGAGATTCCATTTGGACATTAGGAAGAACTTCCTGATGGATTCGATCTGTTCAGCAGTGGAATATGCTGCCCCGGGGGGTGGAAGAGTCCCCTTCTTTGGAAGCTTTTAAGCAGAGGCTGGATGGACATCTGTCAGGAGTATTGTGATGGGGGTTCCTGCGTGGCAGGGGGTTGTACTAGATGGCCCTTGAGGTCTCTTCCAACTCTATGATTCTATGATTCTATGCTATGGTTCATATCATTAGGGTGAGCCATCATCATAGTACAGTATTATGATTCAAGTGTTAAGACCATGAGAACCTAAGAAGAGCCATGCTGGCCAAGGCCAAGGGCCCATTTAGTCCAGCTTCCTGTATCTCACAGTGGCCCCACCAAATGCCCCTGGGAGCTCACAAGACTAGATATCTGTCTCCTGATACCACTCCCCTGCATCTCACCTTTGATGTACCCTGTTTTTAAGATGGGAGATTACACATCCTCATCATGCGTTCTGGAAAGGCTGGAGTGGAACTACCTGAACTCTAGCAATGATGGCACTGTAGTCTAACCCGGTTTGAAGTGTGCCAGGTGGCAGGAAATTGCTGTGCAACCATCCAGTTTTATTCCTGTGGTTTGCAAGATGGGAGGCTTCTAAGGACTGACCAACCCCTCTTCCATACTGTGGTGGAAGCACAGGGGATTGCGCAAACCCTATAGATGGAATAGGGCACGAGGCATGGGGGGTCTGTGGACACACCGCTCTTTGTGGTTGGGTTCCCCAGGCGACAGCTTGATTCCCGGCTACTCCCAGGCGTTCTCTTCGTATCCTGGCACCATTTTCTCCGGGGATGACTTCTACATTTTGAGCAGTGGCTTGGTGAGTGACGCCAGTCCCTTCCCCACCCAACCCTTCCATGTCATGCTGTGTTAATCGAGAGCATCTCCCCCATGGCCACTCTACAGAGCACAGTGCGGCTAAGGGGAAGAGTGTAGCTTGTCAGTAATGCACTGGTCAGGCATGCAGCCATAAATATGCCTCATTTGGGAGTCAAGCCTAACTTGGAAGGTCTTGAAGCCTGGCTTAGGCCAAGCTCTACTTAAATATCCTATTCCTTCCTCAGTGATAGCTGGGAGCTTTCTTTCTGAGCAGGACATTTGGGCCCTAGCTAGACCTCAGAGCCTTCCAGAAAAGACCTTTTTATTTTATTTAATTTATTTTGAATATTTTTACCCTGCCTTTCTCCTTGAAAAAGGACCCAAGGCGGCTTACAGTAATGAGGGACAATATGCAGCCCAGTACTTTTCTCCCTGGTGCATCACATTCAGGTGTTTGCAAGCTGCCTATACAGCTACCAGAGTGGAGAATTATGGGATGTGTTGTCCAAAAACCTCTGAAAAATCCCATCCCTGGTTCTAGCCAGCCAGCCTCCTATGGCCTTCCCTAGGATACACAATTCTATACACCTTTCCTCCTGTTTTTCTGTTTTTAAGGAATATTGACCAGCACTCAGAGCATATCTACATTGTACAGTGGCAGAGGCCACACAGGGTGGATTCCTGTGGTCTGTAGTTCTCAAGGGCAGCCTCTTGTGCAGCGTTTAAGTTCTCTGGGAACATAAGCCCTTGATTTAAAAATCACAGGATTCTGAGGATGGCAGCCTCACTGCTAAAGCAGTAGCAAACTGGTGATTGGGCAGTGCAGGTACAGTCGTGGTGATGCACTCGCAGTGCACAAAACAGACAAGACACACTCACAACGCAGACTGGGGAGCAACAGAATGGCTTAGGTAACACGGCAGATGTCCAGGACTGCCCAGGAATAATAGGTCTCCCAGATAGACCAGTAATACCCTCACATACTACAGTGATGATTCATTACAGAACACAGGCTTGGGTGTCCATGTTGTGGTCCTCAGTAGGTAGTAGTGGTGGCGAATCTTCAGCAGTCCAGATGTTTTGGACCACATCTCCCAGAATTCCAAGCCTTCATAGCCAATGACAAAGGACTGTGGGAGTTGTGGTCCTAAACATCTGGAGCGCTGAAGGTTTGCCACTACTGCAAAGGGGAGGTTGTGCCTGCAGGAGACTTAGGCCCAACCTACCCACCCATTGTGGAGGTAGACGGGGGCCTCCAGATCTCTGGCACAAGACATAATGTTGACATGATCCTGTTTCATACTGATTTGGTTAGCACCCAGGTTTCTTGGGTGCCTCCTGAGAGCTAAATGGGGCATTGTTGTACTTCGGTACTGAATTGGTACTGGTGATCCTTGATTCCACCTGGTTCTTTAATTCCCAGCCACTGAGAAATTTCCCCTTCTCCAGGTCTCTCTCGAAACCACTATCGGGAACAGCAATAGCAGCCGCTGGAAGTACCTCCAGCCCCAAGGCAGTGTCCTGGAATGGCTGAGGAACATTGTGGCCAACCGGCTTGCCAAGAGTGGGGCAGAATGGGCAGCCATCTTCCAGGAATACAACAGTGGCACGTGAGTTGGAGGCTCTCTCAACTGCACGGCAGAGGCCTTGTTTTAGCTGTGGACCACAGTTCCCATGATCCACAGCCAATAGAGATGTGGATGTGGATCTTGGGAGCTGGAAGGCAACAGGTGTTGAAAAGTTGCAGGTATGCAGCAGCAGCAGCAGCAGCAGCAGTAGCAGCAGCAGCAGCAGCAGCAGCAGCAGTAGTAGTAGTAGTAGTAGTAGTAGTAGTAGTAGAAGAAGAAGAAGAAGAAGAAGAAGAAGAAGAAGAAGAAGAAGAAGAAGAAGAAGAAGAAGAAGAAGAAGGGAGGAGGAGGAGGAGGAGGACGACAACAACAACAACAACAACATTTCGCTTATAGATGAAACGTACTTCAATGGTCCCTAGAGTCTCTGGAGCTTTGGGAACAAGATCAAGAAATTTCACAAGTATTAGAAGCAGTTGTAGATCTCAGAAATAACATTCAACAGAGCTGCAAAAGTGGCATTATTAGGAACAGATGTATACTGCTCCGATATTTATCAGAGACTTAGATTTTTGGTTAAAACTGTCATATAATATTTTATTTATTTATTTATATTAAATATGTTTACCCCACCTTTCTCCTTCGAAAAGGACTCAAGGTGGCTGTCAATAGCAGTCAACGTTTTTGTAATTTTGATTGACTGTATTTTTGAATAAATCATCATCATTATCATCCAAATTGCGTTGTAAAGAAATCTGAATGCTATAGTCTGAAAACTATGCAAATTGAGGAATTTGCCAAATAATTTTGTCTAATTCTGCTGTGTCTGTTTTTTCCCATTGCCCATGGCTTATGTTTGTTCTTGTAGTCATTGTGCCCTGGTCTATGCAGGACGCTGAGCCTCTAAACCTGTGGTTCCCAGTCTTGGGTCCCCTGATGTTCTTAGACTACAGCTCCCAGGAGCCTTCATCACTAGCTGTGCTGGACAGGATTTCTGGGAGATGTAGTTCAAGAACACCTGGGCACCTGAGGTTGGGAACCACTGCTCTAAACCTTTATACATCCGGAATGTGACTAAGCTGTCTATTTGGTGGCTGCCATGTTGGCTGAAATCACCCATCCATAACCTTCAGAGCACAGTCACATAGCCTGAAGAGCTAGAAACAAATGTGCTGAATAAAAGCTGGACTGCCCAAGAAACGGAATTGTGCATACAAGAGCCGTTGCCTGTCATGGTCAGGGTGCTGGGGTGAAATTTGGAAGATCTAGGTTTGAATCCTCACTGTGCCTGGAAATTCAGTGAGTGATTGTGGGACTCATTGACTCCATAGATAAGGAAGTTGTTGTGAGGGCAAAACCAAACAGGGAGAGAGCCATGGACACTGCCTCAAGGTCACTGGCAGAAATGTAGCTTTTCATGTAACAGAGACATGCTTATTTTTGTTTGACTACTAAGCACATCCGATCTCGCCTAGTTTCGGAAGCTAAGCAGGGTCGGCCCTGGTTAATACTTGGATGGGCGACCACCAGGAAATACCAGGTGCTGTAGGTGCCTGGAGTAGGAACTGGCAAACCACTCCAGTATTCCTGCCAAGAAAACTCAATGGACATGGGGTCGCAAAGAGTCGGTCATGACTGTAATGACACGACATGACACCACACACACACACACACACACACACACAGGCAACATGGTTGGGATGTCTCTAGAAACCACTGATTTTTCTAGATGGTCCCTCTAGCAAGGGAGTGCATTATGGTGGCCAAGTATTTGATTTCCATGCTGGCTTTTGCCTCTAGAGTTGCCAGCTTGAGTGGAGGATGGAATTGGAAGAAAGATGTCTCTCAAGACTGGATTTTATCTAAGGGTTGCCAGTTGCTGACTCCATATTTCTAGCTCACGATGCTTCCTTTTGACAATCTCATGGGCTGCATTTGGCTCATCTTTTCTTGCACAGATACAATAATCAGTGGATGATTGTGGATTATAAAGCTTTCATCCCAGGCAAAGCAAGCCTCCAGGAAGGTGTGCTGACGGTGCTGGAGCAGATTCCGTAAGTGCAACAAACTCTCCCCACCCCCCAATACAGAGCAGATTAGTTGCTCTTATTATTTATATTATTTATTTTTATTTTTGCATTGCTAGACCGCTCTGATTTCCCGCAAGGAAATTCTTTCTTCCCTGAATTTTCTTGTATAAAATTCTATGCCCTTTCTGCAGGTTTTTCTGCAATAAGATTTCTTTGTGCTGTTTATGACATGTCCTCAGAATCAAGCAAAAATAGCAGTGCACTGCTTATATACTGCCCCATAGCTCTTAAAGCACTCCGTGGGTGGTTTTACAAGTTAATTATGCAGGCTACATATCAGCCTCCCCTGAGCAAGCTGGGTACTCATTCTACTGACCTTGGAAGGCTGGAAGGCAGAGGGAACCTTGAGTTGGCTATCTAGGATTGAACCCCAGGTTGTGAGCGGAGTTTTGGCTACAGTACAGCAGTTTAATCCCTGTGCCACAAATCTCATCAGAATACTGGACCTCTTCTTATTCTGGGACAAATGCCCTGGGATGGAAGGCTTGCTTTAGACCAGCCATGTCCAAAGACTGGCCCATGGGCTGGATCCGGTCCATCAGATAATTTTGATTGGCCCGCCCCCTTCCCTCCCCCCTCTCCTTCTATAGCAGGCATGTCCAAACTTCGGCCCTCCTGATGTTTTGGACCACAACTCCCAGAATTCCAAGCCTCTATTGCCAATGACAAAGGACGGTGGGAGTTGTGTTCCAAAACATCTGGAGGGCCGAAGTTTGGACATGCCTGAGTTCATCGCCACCTGACCATGAGTCGGAATTGATTTGTCGGATTGTAAGGACAATAATTCAAAAAAGTAACTTTTCCAGTCTTGAATGCCTCACTTGATTTCAGTGGCTCCAATCCAGGGTAGGTTAATGGCTTTTCCCTCTGTCTGTCTGTCTGTCTGTCCAGGGGGCTGATACTTACCGAGGACAAGACCAAGCTGCTGTATGAAGAAGGTTACTGGGCGAGCTACAATGTGCCGTAAGGAGTCCCTTGACCATTGCCCCCGACCCCTCCCTATGCTGTTGGGGCATGCATGTAGCTCAGTGGCAGGCCATCTGAGGCAGACATCTGGCTAAAACCATGCAGGGCTACTACCGTGTTTCCCAGAAAATAAGACACTGTCTTATATTTATTTTTTCCCAGGAAGACACACTAGGGCTTATTTTCAGGGGGTGTCTTATTTTCTTAAGTATAATATGCTTGAATGTCAGCCCTGCACACAACCATAGCCACACCCATCACTAGGAACTGGCAAACCAGTATTCCTGCCAATAAAACTCCATGGACATGGGGTCGCAAAGAGTCAGTCATGACTGTAACGACATGACACCACACACACACACACACACACACACACACACACACACACACACACAC
>JAHTLZ010000019.1:8194888-8211380 GCA_023846285.1 Phrynocephalus versicolor | reverse complement strand
CTATCTATCTATCTATCTATCTATCTATCTATCTATCTATCTATCTAAATACCTTTGAGTTTTCTTGGCAGGAATACTGGAGTGGCTTGCCAGTTCGTACTTCAGGTGCCTACATATATATCCAGAATGGTCATTTGGTGTTTGGGTTCGTGTTGATCCCATAGAGGGCAATACACTGTCACAAGTGAGTCATGCTGTTTTTTTTTTTTACCAACCCCCAAGCTTTTAAACCAGTGGTTTTTCACCTGTGGGTCCCCAGATGTTCCTAGACTGCAACTCCCAGAAGTTTTCATCACTAGCTGAGCTGGCCAGGATTTCTGGGAGTTGCAGTCCAGGAACATCTGGGGACCCACAGGTGGAGAACCACTGCTTTTAAATGATCTCCAAAACTCAACATGACCAGTTGCTGAACAGTTTGGGACTTGGCTTCCAAACCTTCCAATAACAATGGCATGGCAACCCCAGAGACTGAATTCTTCATGGATTTTGCAACAGAACAGAAGCACCCAGATCTAAAACTTCCCACCCTAGTAGCTCCCGAGCAAAGCATATTATATATTGGGGCGGGGATAGGCCTCTGTCTGAAAGCCTGGAAAGAATGGGGAGGCAGACGTGACGAGGGATGCACCACTGTACAACACGAGTACTTGTCTGTGCAACCTAGTGATGTCCCGGAAGTTCAGACACGGTAAAAGATGTGTTTTACCAGGAGGTTACTTTTAAAGTCCTTGGTTAGATGGTGTTCTTAAAGTCCATGGCTAGGTGATGTTGCAGCCAGGGCAAGAGTCTTGTTAGAGGCAAGATGGGCCGTTGTAAAAAGCTGCTTCTTAAGTCACACCCCCGTTCTTCAAAGAAAGGAACCTGGGGCATATATCACCCCCCCCCCACTGTTTTACCCAGTTCCATTTGGCACTACCAGACATACAAATCGCTTTTGGCCTGGGGTGGTGGTGGTGAAGAGGGTTGATACAAGAGACCCATGTGCCTATAAAGGTATCGCCTGTAACCTATTCCAACTCCAGAGCACAAATCATGGTTTCTCCAAATCATCTTTTCAAGGAGGGCTGGACCCTTTCCAAAACTCCAGATGTGACACATGCCTGCCCAAGGACTTTTGAGGGCTGTCAACTCTCTCTCTCTCTCTCTCTCTCTCTCTGAGGGGGACACACAAGTTTCTTACAGCTGCTTTTTGTACTTAAAAATAACTCTTCTGCCCTCTAGTGTCAGGAAAAGTCTCTAAAAGTTGAATTTGGAGGGAAGGTGTGTGTGAGAGAAATTGTGATTAGAGATGGGCACGACTCAGAAAAAAAGTTTCGTTTTCGTTTTCGTTTTCGGCTAGGGTCTGAGTCGTTTCGTTTCCGTTTTCGTGGGCTAATTTCAAAATTTTTCGTTTTCGTTTCGTTACGTAACGAAAACGAAAACGAAAAATTTTTCGTTTCTCCCCATTTAGCTCAATTGAGTGCTTTTCCAGTAACGAAAAACGAAAATTGGCTCGAAATTAGTCGTTTCGTTTCCGTTTTCGGTCCAGGTTGGTGCCGATTTTCGTTTTCGTTTCGTTTCCGTAACGAAAACGAAAAACGAAAACGAAAACGAAAATACCGCTAAGTCGTGCCCATCTCTAATTGTGATGCAGTGGTTTTCTCAAAACAGGGCAACCTTGCTCCTGGTAAGCCTTAGAGGACAGCAGGAGACTCTTTAATGCTGCTTTAAAGCTGAGGGTGGGCATTTGGGGGAGAATCCGAAGTGGCTCACTCCTGCTTTCAAAATGGTGTTCTGCCATGTGGGTGGCTATTGGAAAGCGCCTTCATTCCAGCCCTCTGTATCGTGCCACCTGATGGGTTTGCGGGAGAGGCATCTTGCGCGCCCTGCCACCTGACCCTCTTGGCTGGAAACTCTAGGATTTGAACCCAGGACCTTCTGCAGACCAACACTCTATAACCCTATGGTAGTGGGCTCCTGTGCTCCAAATCAATATTGGGCAACCTTACTTGTCTGTTTGAAAAGTCCTTCCTTGAAACAACACTCCTTGCTAATTCTCTCAGTTGCCGAGTAAATCTGCTTGATCTGACACTTTATTATCTGAAAGTCCCCGTTAGATTAATTTGCCGGGTGGTCTATGAACCTGCCTACCCGGAGGTCAAAGGTGCATGCTGCAAGGTGCAAGCAATCCAACAAAACTTATTTGAGTTGGTAAGAAGTTAAGATGTACTTACTGTTAGGAGTGCAACAGGAACCAGAGCAAACTGGGTCTCGGCTGGTGGGGCAAGCTTTTGGGGGGTGGGGTGGGGAGGCAGGCGACTACCGGGGGAAATCAGTGGCCCTCTTCTTCTCCTGGTGGGCTGCTTTTTTGAGCTGGTCTCCGTAGCCACGGGCTCATCTCTTGGTACCACTTTATAAGCCGGTGGTCTTGGCTTGGTGGCCGAGTGAGGGAGGGAGCAGGGTGAGCCCCACGACAGCCGCCCCCCTGCCGGCTGATGTCATCCCCCTTTCTCTCTTCCCTCCTGCCTTTGAGAGATTCCGGCTCAAAGGAAAGAAGCAGAAGTCACTCCAAGAAGGAAGGTGTCCGGCTGCAGGGAGGCAAGGGAACGGATCCAAGACTGAAAGGGGGGGGGAGCCAGCCTATTTCAGGCACTCCTGCAACAAAAAGAGAGAGAGAGAGAGAGAGAGACAGGCTGGTTGGCTGCTGGAAGGGGCGCAGGCAGGGGTGATTGGCTCAGACAACGGACCCCTTGCTCAGGCACAGTCCAGAACCGGCTCAAACCAGGCTGGAGAACTGGATCTGGGGTGGAGATGAGGGGCAGAGCGAGTGAGAAACCCCCTGACCCCCTGAAAGCACAGCCAGAAGCTGAGCGGTGTGTCGAGAATGGGACAACCCTCCCCCCTCCCCTGTGGTTTCCCAAGAGTCAAGCTTTCATTCATTCTTTCTTTCTTTCAAACACTTCATTGCTTTTTATAGAACTGCCATGGGAATGTCTCTGGTGGGAAGGAGGTGTCGTCCATGGTGAGTCTCCAGTTTGAGAAAGTTCAGGGTTTGGGGTTGCAGCTCCCCACATCCCCTTGCAAACAGGGCCATCTGTATTTGTTGTACTCCAAAAAGGAACAAAAGGAAAGGGGGGCAGTTATTTGTTTTGCTGAGGTTTTGGGACGTCTAGTGTACAAATTGCCCCAAATTCTGAGCCTTCTTTGGATCAAGTTTGAAAAATAAGCCCTTTGGTGTCAGGCCAAAACCGGATCACATTTGTGACTTGATCTCCAGCATTTACTGCTTGGGGTAGAGACGAGAAGCTGATTGAGATGCCAGCATGTGTCCCGTGATGCATTCCCCGAACATTTGGTGATGGCAGGTAGACTGCCCCTGAACCGAGAGGTTCTGCTTCACTGGCTTTTACAAAAAGGAACAGGGTACTGCCTGATTCTCAGTCTGGCCAAGGGGCTGCTTACCCTGTTGCCACCACCCTTTAAGGGTCTCTTTTGTCCTTCCCTGGAGAGGTTGGGGGCTGAACTTGGGACCTCTTGCATGCAAACAGGATGCTGCTCCCCTGAATGATGGCCCTCCCTCCGTGGCTTCCAACCCATGGGCATCACGGGCCAAGGTGTTAATTCTGCTTCATTGCACAGAGAGAAGGGCCGCTTTGTTGCCTGGTGTTGCCGATGCCCTCAAAACCTTCCCCTCAACTCATGCTTCATCACATCTACCACACTGGCTGGCCTGGCCGGCGAGAGCTTGCAATGGTTCCTTTTGTTGGACTAGTCCTCTCTTCCAGATTCGTGCAGCTAGGATTTCCTTGGTTTCTGTGGGGGAGGCTTCCCCCTCTGGGGCTAATTTTTAATGGCCTAAAGATTTTTGCAGGAAATGAGGTAGATTCACGCCATGAAAAAAGTTGCCCAATCCCAACTGTGTTTCTGATGCCAGGATTAGAGATGGGCACGAACCACCAATTCGGTAGTTCGTGCTGATTCATCCTGTGGCCGAACAGGTTTTCAGTGCTTCTCAGCCCTGCCTCCTCTGTTGGATGCCCACTCCGTGTCACAGCTTCCCTGCTATGCCTGCTCCTGGCACTGCTACAGAGTTGGCACCCGCACAAGGAGATGAGGCTGGGAAGCGCCAAACACATGTTGGTCTGAAGGACGAACTGTGGAACCGATAATTCGTGCCCATCTCTACTAAGATGTTAGAAACAGTAACGTCAAAGGAATTAATATCAGGGTCTGGGCCTTTTTTTGTTATGGCCCCTCACCTCTGGAATCAGCTTCCAGCAGAGGGTTGTCAAAGTACTTTCCCTTTCTGTTTTAAAGAAGTTAGTGAAAACAAAATTGTTCCCAATTGCGTTTTTATTGGTGCTCGTTGCCTGTGGTGTCCAATTTCATTTTAAAAGGTTTCTTTTTCTAAATATAGCTTTAGCGAGTTCAGTGGTTTTATTTCTTGATTGATTTTATTGTTTGCTGGTATATTGCACTGCATTGTCCTTTGTTCTTTGTATGCTTGCACTGTGAACCATCCAGAGAGTGCTTTCCCCACAACAGGAAAGATTTGAGTGGGCAGTGCCGATATAAAAGAACATGTGGAGCTGAGAAAAAGGAACAGAGTGTGGCCATTCATAAAATGGAGGGGGGGGGGGGGCTCTTTGGTGCATGATTGGATAATCCTTCATGTGTTTGATATAATAAAGTCAATAATAAGCAACACTGAGTTTAATAGAGCTAACTCATACTCTTCCGAGGTATGTATAGGATGGCAGATCACTTTTGGGGGGGCTATTTTAGTGTAGTATTTGCTGGATCCTTTTTAGTGTTTGTAGAATTACTGTTTTTAACATCTAATGTCCTTTAATGATGTTAACTATTTAAGGAACTAAATAAGGTCCTATTTAAGGAGAAAAGCATGGTAAAATATTTTAGATTGATAGATCAATAGATAGATCAATAGACTGATAGATAGATTGATCAATTAATTGACAGGCAGGCAGACAGGCAGGCAGGCAGACAGACAGACAGACAGACAGACAGACAGACAGACAGACAGACAGACAGACAGACAGATAGATAGATAGATGATAGATAGATAGATAGATAGATAGATAGATAGATAGATAGATAGATAGATAGATAGATAGATAGATAGATAGATAGATAGATAGATAGATGTAAAGGTTTCCCACACACATGCATGCTAGTCATGTCTGACTCTAGGGGTGGTGCTCATCTCTGTTTTCAAGCCAAAGAGCCAGTGTTGTGCAAATCTGTGGCCATGGGGCCAGCATGGCTGAGCACATTTCTGTTCACGGAGCACTGTTTACCTTCCCGCTTTTTATGGCATTACCTATTTATCTACTTGATCTAAATGCTTTCAAACTGCTAGGTTGGCAGGACCTGGGGTTAACAGTGGGAGCTCACCCTGCTGGGTGGCACCCGGGATTCGAACAGCCGAGCTGCCAACTTTGCAGCTGACAGTTTCAGCGCTCTAGCCCACTGAGCCACCACACCCCTGGCAGACAAATAGATAGATTTAGACCCCTTCTACATGATGTCCTCCTCCTTTTAAAATGTCTCTGTGCATATGCATGTGTGCGCATGGCCCTGACATACCCCCATACTTCATCATTCACCACAGCAGTACGCACATAACTTTACTGCCATGAGGACTTGAAAACCAATTCCTGGACAGCAGAGTTCAGTTCTGCAACTGAGGAGAGCTATACTGCAGGTGTAGCTTTGCCTACAGCACAAGAGAAGACACCTTGTGGGAATCTGTGGTTCAGGGTGACAAAACAGATGTGCCGCTCTCTTGGGAATGACGGGGGAGGGACAGGCATTGGGCTAGCATGGATCTGTGTCTCCCTTCTATTGATTTGAGCCACAGCACTAGCTGAAGGTTTCTTGGAGCTGCAGTCCATAAAAAGTAGGTGTCCTAACTCTGGACTGTTGAGAGCACTGGAAACAGAGGCGTAGCTAGAGTTTGGAGTGCCAGGGGACAAAGTCTGGTTTTGTGCCCTCTCCTCCCCCCCCCACCTGTGTCTCACCACCCAGCAAGTGGGGCAGATCCTGGCGGAACAGTGGGGGGAGGAAGGGTCTCTCTTTTTCATGCCCTCTTTGTGGGTCTCCTTTCCAGTAAAGGCTCTCCTGTACAAACCGCACAGCATGCAGATAGCACCAAGCAGGCCATGTTTTTTTTCCAAACATTACCTCCATAAAATGCTTCCCCCTCCTCCTTTCCCCTGGCTAAGGCTTGGTAATCATTAGCCCGGGGAAAGGAGGAGAGGGAAGCAGACAATGTGACTTTTCCCCCAAGCAGCACCTCTGTCACATGCTTGCCTCTCCTCCTTTCCCTGGGCTTACGATTGCCAAGCCTTAGTAGGGGTGGGGGTGGGGAGAAGGAGGGGCAATTGATGGAGGTGCTGCTTGGAAAATAATCACCTGCTTCCCTCTCCTCCTTTCCCCCAATTAAGGATCGCCAAGCCTTAGTGTGGGGAAAGGAGGACTGCTGGCGGGATGGCGCCTGGCTTCCTCCTCCTGCTCCCCCTCCAGGCACCCCCAGATTGCTGCGCACCCTGGGGCAAATGCACTCTTCTGTCCCTCCCTAGTTATGCCAGTGACTGGAAAGGAATCAGCATGAGTTTCAGGTGGGCAATTTACGGTTTTCCGGGTCAGAGCTTGCAACAGTTAGTGCGGGGTTTGCAACTCCAAGCAATTTCTCAAGCAAAATGGCTGGCAGTGGCCATGTTGTTCCCTGGGGGCTTTGAGATTTGTCTTCCAAAGAAGATAACACGTCCACATTCTGCATTCAGGACTGGCTTGTTGATAAATAGCATGAGATGAAATTACCTGGAGCTCCCCTGGAGGTGGTGGTGGGGACGGCTTGGCAAGTCTAAAGGAACCTTTTTACAAGGGGGGGCTACTAGCCTGGGCTACAGGTCCAGGAAGCCACTGGCCATTTTGCTCTGCTCGGGTTGTCAGACATTAGCGACTGCAGAACAAATTCTAGAATTTTAGGCTGCTGGGTGAGTGAGGGTGAAGGTTAGAAGCCAAGGATTGTGACATGGATACCATGGCAACGGAGCAAAGCGCAGGAAGATGTGTGAGAAAAAGATTCCTGCACACACACACACCCTTTCTCTCCTGGTAACAAATCCTATATCTCATGAGAGACTTTTATTTTCCCATCCATTTTACACGCAGTCCCATATTATCCTGTCCACATGAAGCACTTGCTTAGATTTCCTTGTGTTCACCATGTTCTACTTATATACCATCCCATAGTGCTTACAGCACTCTCTGGGTGGTTTACAATTTAATTTTTCAGGCTACACGTTGCCCCCCCCCCCGCAAGCTGGGTACTCATTTTACCAACCTCGGAAGGATGGAAGGCTGAGTCAACCAGGAGTCTGCTACCTGGAATTGAACCCCAGGTTGTGAGCACAGTTTTAGCTGCACTACAGGCATTTAACTACTGCACCACGAAGCACTGAATTTTGTTGTTTTTCATTCAGTCGTTCATCCATGTCTGACTCTTTGTGACCCCATGGACCAGAGCACACCAGGCCCTTTTGTCTCCCACTGCCTCCTGGAGTTTGGTCAAATCCATGTTGGTTGCATTGATAACACCATCCAACCATCTCATTCTCTGCCCTCCCCCTCTCCTTTTGCCTTCAATCTTTCCCAACATCAGGGACTTTTCCAAGGACTCCTCTCTACTCATGAGGTGGTCAAAGTACTGGAGCCTCAGCTTCAAAATCTGTCCTTCCAATGAACATCCAGGGTTGATTTCTTTCAGGATGGATAGGTTTGATCTCCTTGCAGTCCAGGGGACTCCCAAGATTCTCCTCCAGCACCACAGCTCAAAAGCGTAAATTCTGCAGCAATCAGCCCTCTTTGTAGTCCAGCTCTTACTTCCATACATCACTACTGGGAAAACCATAGCTTTGACTATCTGGATCTTCGTCGGCAAAGTGATAGTGACTGCAGCAATGAAGACACCTGCTTCTTGGGAGGCACTGAAAGATGGTCACATAAACCAGTGTTTGAGGAAGTGGACTTGATCCAGATGCAGGGGAGTGGTAGCAGGAGACAGATCTCTAGTCTCATGCCCTCCCAGGCGCATCTGATGAGGCCACTGTGAGATACAGGAAGCTGGACTAGATGGGCTGTTTGCCTGATCCAGCATGGCTCTTCTTATGTTCTTATGTTCAGACCAGAAGGGAGTTTGCCTGGCATATATCTGGAGGAAGCACATTCTCAAGTGTTGCAGCCACCACTGAGAAGGCCTGGATCCTGTTGGTCATTTTCTGGGCCTCTCTGGGGTAGCCACATGCAAACACAAAGCCGGGCTGGATTGGGTGACACACATAAACAATCTTAGGGAGAGATGCTCCCTTAGGTAACCAGGTTCCAAACAGTTAAGGACTTTATAGGCTAATACCAGCACTTTGAACTCAGCACAGAAGCATACAGGGAGCCCATACAGACATGCCAGATTTTGAGAGATGTGGCCATATCTTCAAACTCCCAATATAAACCTGGGTGCTGAATTTTGCACCTGTTACATCTTCTGTATTGCCTTCAAAGCCAGCCCTACATATACGGCATAGCAGAAGTCAGTCCTAGAGATTGCCATCAAATGGACCAATGTTGTTAAGGATCTCCTGTCCAGGTAGGGCCACAGATGTGTGTGACTTGTCAAAGACGGGGAAAGGCAGATCTGTCCACAGCTGAGAATATGCTTCTGCGTAGTCTGCCAGGTCCATGTTCACAGACCCATCCGGTCCAGGCAGAGTACCTCCTAACTGGGCAGGATCTCCAACACCGTAATCTCCTTTTTATCAGGATTCACTTTCGATCCACTAGCACTTGTCTAAACAAGGAGAAAACCAACTGAATGCACTTCCAAGGAGAGTGTTTCCCACAGTCTGGGAAGTGCCTAAGAGGAAGCTTTCTCTCTCTCTTGAAAGTGACCAACAGTGTCAACGGACATGGTTTATGCAAGTGTGGGCTGTGCGGAAGAGTAACCAGGAGAGACCTTCAGGAAACAAGGGTGAGCTCTACAAGGAAGCCTTTAAGAACATCTACCCCCTGTGACAGGCTTCCTGACCAAATGTGTCTGAATTTTTCTTTTGTTTTGCTGTCACTACTGGTTCCACCCTTTCCCCACCAGTTAATCTTGTTTGTTTGTTTGGGGGCAGAGTGAGTGTGTATGAATTTGTTTTAAACTGCTGAGAGTAGTACAGTGGCACCTCTACTTAAGAGCGGCTCAACTTAAGAGCAATTTGACTTAAGAGCAGAAAACAGTTGGCGCTTTAACTGCTGCCTTACAAATTTTAGATGCGATCCACTCTACTTACAAATGTTTTTTTTTTAAAAAAATCAATTTATTTATTTATTTAGTTAGTTAGTTAGTTAGTTAGTTAGTTTCATTTTTAGATAGAGCTCCTCTACTTGAGAGTTGTCCGACTTAAGAGCATGCATTCGGGATGAATTAAATTTGTAAGTAGAGGTACAACTGTGTTTTGAAACTTGATGGATGCTATAGAAATGTAACAATTAAAAAAAAACATTGTAGCTCTTGTCCTCTGTTGATCTCTGTACATCTACCATGTAGCAAAACTATCCTTTTACCAGAAATTCAAAACTCTTCAGCCAATCATAACTGCATATCCTGTCAGGTCAGTTCCAGTTATAAGGATATTCATAAACCCTTGGTGCCAAGATTATCTATCACTGAGCACTGAGAGAGAGATACAGGCTGGCTCTATAGGCAGGCACCTAACTTACTGAACAATTAATAGGATAGAATAGAATAGAATATAGTTTTATTGTCATTATGCATATGCAAGATATACACAACAAAATTAGAATGCTGTTCCACTACACACTCAAAACAACAAGGCACCGTACAAAACATATAGAACCCATAAAACACCATATAAGATATTAAAAACTCTTAAAACCACTTACAAAATTTAAAACACTACTTGAAAACTGCTTAAGATGATGCTAAAACTGTCACTAGAGATGGGCACAAATAGAAAAAATGGAGTTTCGTTTGTCATTTGTCATTTGGAGGGTCTGTTTCGTTTCGTTTCCGTTTTTTGCGAATTTTTGCAAAAAATCATTTTTGTTTTCGTTCGTTTCGTTACAGTTTCATTACCATTTATTTCAATTTTTTTTAGCATTTAAAGCAGTTCACTGTATTGCAGTAACGGAAACGAAACGCACGACAAAATTTCCGGTGTTTCTGTTCGTTTCATTTCATTTTGGAGACAAAATTCGTTTGTTGTTTCGTTGCGTAACAAAATGAAAAAATGAAAACGGAAATGAAAAATTGTTTGTTTCGTGCCCATCTCTTACTGTCACATTTAACTTAGATACCGCTCTAGGATAAAAAACTGTTCTTTAGTCTATTTGTCCATGACCTAAGAGTCCTATATCTCCTGCCAGATGGCAACAGTTCAAAAAATTGGTGGCCAGGATGCGAAGGGTCTCTCAGAATTCTAGATGTCAGCTCCAACTCTACCTTGGAATATCAACGCCAAATGCTAAAACATATACACAAACTTGTGGTGCACTTCTTCAAAGGGGCACTGAACGAAGGGCAGAATTGTGTTGTTGAGTCCCGGGGAGCTAGTCTGCCCGTGTTCATCAGATCCAAGTCACCAAATAAAGATCTGATGCGAGAGAGTTCGATTTTGCAAGGTTTATTGATCAATAAAGCAAGAAGGCGGAGAGCAACTTAACCTCTGGCAGCAAAAGTCAAGTCTCTGCCCCGATCCAAGGGAGAACAGGGTTTTTGTAATCTTTGTACAGTGGGGAGGAGACACACACAACAAGGAAAAAAAACTGGAAAATTCCAAGGTGCAAGACAAAAGATACAATGTACCAGAGGTTCAATGGATGAGTTACATTATTGACAATTTGTTATGCACATGAGCTATATTGTCAAACATATCATAGAACAATCGGTGTCCATTTTGGGTGAGGGGCTTAGACAGAGGACAACTTGCACTGAAAACTTGCACTGATGCTATAAAAATAGCATCAAAGGAATGATTTACTCTCTAATCTTCTCTTGGGCAGGTTGTAATTCCTGCATAAAGCAATATTCATAAGCCCTTGGTGCCATAGCCTGAAGAAGTGGCATCATTTAAGAATTTATTTTGCTATGTTTCTACCTGACCTGCTTTTCAATGTACATGGCTCTCTGTCTTTCTCATCACAACAACCCTGCGGTGTAGGTACACTGGGACTGTGTTCAGGCCAGTGAGTTTTATGGCCAAGTGGAGGGACTTGAACTCAAGTTTCCTGAGCCCTAATCCAGCATAGAAACCACCACTCTCCCAAAGTGGGAAAAGTTTGGTGCACCTTTGTTTTTTGACTTTGGCAGAGTCAACGAAGAGGTTCTCTAAGGTCTACTGATGGAGTACAGAGAGAGAAAGAACCGGACTACTAATGTTCTAAGCATTGTTTCTTCAACTGTGGCAAAATCTGAACAAAGATTCCGATGACCCTAGCAAGCAGGTTCAGTCCTTTCATATCGTTTGAACTCAGTCCTTGAAGTTGCTGGACACAATCGCCCTTCCATTTCCTCCCATTTCCTAGATTTGCCAAAACAAATTCAAAATCAATTATGACTAGCCTTTTGGCTCTTATTGTATCCTTTTGGGCAAGCTATGATTTGTAAGTTTCCTGGATCCTTTCCGATTCTTTACAGGATCTCAGCAGGTATTGGGGCTGCCTTTCTCCCCTCCTCCCCACTGTATTCCTACTCCATAAATACCACATTATAGTCCTTGGAGATAATTATTTAAAGGCTGGCTCGCAAGCAAAGCTGCTACTCCAAGAGTCACGGAGCAGCATGGAAATGGCCCAGCCCCTCCAGTCTTTGGAAATACTGCCTCTCCCCCCTTTTCTCGGTTTTAAAAGGCTTAATGAGATGGCAACACTCGCAAGTTCAAAGGCAGCTTAATTGCTTTTTGACAGGTTGCATAACTGGGAATCTCACATGGCACACTGGATAGAAATGGGACCTTATGCAACACGTATCTTGGGCCACTTGACTGATGCTGAATTGAGGGAAATGGAAGAAACCCCTGCCAACCCCTTTTAAGAATACCCATAAGCTTGTGTGTGTGTGTGTCCTCTTCCGTGGATCTATTTGTTACATTTCTGTCCAAAGGAACACACTTAAAGCAGCACCCATGACTTGCTGCCCTTCTCATTTTATAAGTAGAAGGATTTGTTTACTTCAAGTAAGTACAGCTCTCTCACATTTCTGTTAGGGAGTCAAAAGTGAGTGGTCTTTAAGTACAGTGACAGGTGCCACAAGTCGCTTGCTGAAGGGTCCGTGTCTATCTATGGTCCTCAAGTGATTACTCTAAACGCCTTGGGCTCTGCCGTTGTACATCTCTGGACTGAGACTTTTTGCCTCCTGCTTTCTCAAAGTGCAGAAGGGGTGACAATGATGATGATTTGCAAGGGAGCATGGTTCACCTTCTCCCACTTAAGATTGCAACAGTAGACAGCTGTCGTGGTGCAACAAAATTGTAAAATTGAAGGACTTGCAGCTTAAATTTCTTAACTTCTTTACCCAGCATGTTGTTAGTCTGTGGAACTCCCTGCCACAGGAGGTGGTGATGGCATCTGGCCTGGATGTCTTCAGAAGGGGGATTGGACAGATTCCTGGAGGAAAAGTCCATCACAGGTGACAAGCCATGTTGGAGATGTGTCATCTCCAGGCTTAAAACTGGGGTACTTCAAGGTCCAGATGCAGGGGAGTGGGATCAGGAGACAGAGATCTAGTCTCGAGAGCTCCCAGAGATATTTGGTGGGACCACTGTGAGATATAGGAAACTGGACTAGATGGGCCTTTGGCCTGATCTAGCGTGGCTCTTCTTATGTTCTTATGTTCTTAAAGTTGCATGGAGTCCTCCTGTTTAGGTTAGTGGACAGACAGCCATGCTTCTAACCCGGGCTGGAACTATACCTTTGCAATCATAATCTAGAGAAAATGTATTTGCTATAGGTTAGCTGCCTAGATGCCCTAAGCGCATCCGATCTCACCTGATTTCAGAAGCTAAGCAGGGTCGACCCTGGTTAGTACTTGGATGGGACACCACCAGGGAATACCAGGTGCTGTAGGTGCCTGGAGTAGGAACTGGCAAGCCACTTCAGTGTTCCTGCTGAGAAAATTCCATGGACATGGGGTCATGAAGCGTTGGTCACGAGTATAACAACACAACACAGCATCCAACAAGCATGAGATGTCTTGTAACATGTGCTCAGTTGCAGCACTTTCCCCCTTGTTTTTTACCTGTGGTGTGCTCACTGCTGCCATGGACGTTCTGGGACTTGCCATGACATCATTTGATGGCATCATCATGGCCCATTCCTATTCTTCCTTTTAATCTTTTTTTCCTAAAAAAAGGGGGGGTGAGCACATTTTTGGATGTGCAATTTAACTGCTGATGAAGCTACTTGGATGAGTAATGAAACAATTTGATCTCACAAGGAAAGAAGTCCAGTTGCCATGACTCTGCATCCAGATAACTGTCCAAGTGGGTTGGCCCCAGGATTTTAGCTCCTACCCAGCGCCTGCTTGCACTACCCTCTGGTCGGGACTGCGTGCTAAAATGTGCAACCTCCTGTCTTAACCTCCTGTCTGTAAGAAACAAGCCTTTGCCTGTGATGAGTAGCCAATGAGCAGATCCCTCCAACATTTCCTGGGGTAAACCTTGCAGTTTTGAGAACGCATTGTCCTTGGCAAAGAGCCCAAGCCAGCACTGTTTCCATGCAACCAATGCACAAAAGGGCCTTAATCTCTAGCATCGAAGGCTGGCTGGGGAGGAGTGGAACTGTAGTCCCCAAATGGAACTTGGCCAAGCTCTACCTCTGGCTGCATTTCCTACCTGATGCTTTCTTAAGGATTTGAGGAAAACTTGCAAAGCAACCAAGCACATTAGTAAATGAAGAACTTTCTCCATGTGGGATTTGTTTCTTATCGTTCAAGAAACGACATGTCACACGGGGCAAAGATTAAATGTTTCCAGGCTCAGAAATGTTTGGCTCCACCTGAACCGTCACTCCTGGCGTCTCTCCCAGACTCCTCCTCCATCTCTAAACTTTGTTCCCAGGGAGCTGGAAAAGACACAGTCAGGACAGAAAAAAAAAAAACCCCACCCTCTCCAGCTGGAGGTCGGAATCAACTGCGTGGGAAGGCGGTGAGGCACGGTCGCTGAATGGGGTTGCTAAGAATTTGGACAAGAAAGCTGTTTGTGTTTGCTTTGCATTTCTGCGAGGGCAGCGTCTGCCAGGGACTGGCTGACTTCCTCAGCAGTTTGTGCCCTGCTGTGGCCAGATTATTGTTTTTTAAAGGCTGGTGTTGAAGTAGCCAAGCCTTTTTCTTCGGAGAAAATAAACAGGTTTGTTTTGCCTGAAAATGCAGTGCCCGGCAGACGTTCTGGCAAGCTTCTGTCCTTCTGCATAGGCTGTGGCATGATGGAGCTAGGGATTATGGGGGCAGGGAACTGGGGTGTTTTGAACATTGGTAACAATGGCATTCTGTGTTCTCCCTCTGCTTCTGTGCAATTCTCAGAACTGCTGGAAGGAAGGAGGTCACCCAACTCAGCCCGGAACAGCCAGTGCCTCACCTGACTTCTTTTCTTGTGGTAATTTCCCCTTGTTATTCACATCATTTGTGTTATGTCGGGAAGTGTAACTGGGATGATATAAAAGGTAAAGGTTCCCCCTGCACATGCGTGCTAGTCGTGTTCAAAAGAGCCAGTGTTGTGCAAGTCTGTGGCCATGTGGCCGGCATGGCTGAACACATTTCTGCACACTGAACGCATTTCTGCACACTGTTTAGCTTCCTGGTTTTTACGGTGGTTCCTATTTCTCTACAGTACTTGCATTTACATGCTTTCAAATTGCTAGGTTGGCAGGAGCTGGGGTTAACAGTGGGCGCTCACTCTGGTGCGTGACACCCGCGATTCGAACTACCGAGCTGCCAACTTTGCAGCCAACAGTTTCAGCATTCTAGCCCAGATATGTAACATTTCGTGGACACGTCCACTTCTTCAGACATATAGCAGCAGAATGAGGTGTGCAATATAATATGTGATGGGATATACATTTCATACCAGATATTCATTGGCTGTGGTATATAGAGTTGGGGGTGGATAGGGGAGGGGGAAGAGGAGGGAGAGTTGATTAGTAGAGATGGTGGGAAAGAGGATTTGGCCAGGGTCTGTTGATATGTTAAGTATAGTTTTATGGCTCTGAGGCCAGGATCTGTTGACATGTTAAGTGTGATTTTATGGCTTAAAGGAAAATTCCTCAAGAGACAGAAACCAGATCAGATCAGAACAGGATAAGGGGGATGGAAGCAAGCGGGGGAGGGAATGGGAGTTTTTACCTTAGAGCAGGCATGTCCAAACTTCAGCCCTCCAGATGTTTTGGCCCACAACTTCCACAGTCCTTTGTCATTGGCAAACTAAGCTTAGAATTCTGGGAGTTGTGGTCCAAAACATCAGGAGGGCTGAAGTTTGGACATGCCTGCCTTAGAGTCCATGAAAAAAGTGGCAATATAGTAATATTACATTTGATAATGACTCAAGAAACCCTGACTTAGGTTTAATCCATTCTTGTGTGTGTCCATCATGCATATGAATCTTATCTCAGCTGTTTCCCTTGGTATTCTTGATCTGTAATGATTCTGTTCCAAAAGGGTTACCAAAACAGATTTATTGTATATATAAGAGATGATGGAGATCTCAGACGTGCATTTAAGAAAAGTTAATAATGGATGACCCAGGCTTTTGTATTATTTTATATATATTGTATATTTTATTATATGTGTTGTATATACTATTGTATGTATCACATTATAGGCAATCTCACCAAATCTCCCATGGAGAGCGTGCTTGGGGTAGAGAACAAAAGGCCATTCCACGTTGTGACTCCGGTCCTGCAAAGCATGGCCCTCTCGCAAGCTGCAGGCACCAAGGTCTACATGAAGTTGGAGAACGTCCAGCCCAGTGGTTCATTCAAGATCCGAGGCATTGGTTACTTTTGTCAGCAGGTGAGTGTGGCCCAAGGCATGCTGGATCTTGCTGGGTTGAAGAATGTCCATTATTCTATTATAAGGGACACAGCCTGTCCCCAAATAATCTGCATGCTGGTTAATCCACAGCTGGGGGCGGAGGTGCAATCCACCACCTAAGGGGGGCGGGCGGGAGAAGGACATAGCTGTCAAGTGTTCCCCATGGGCGACTGGAATGGGAGGAGAGAGGCGGGACCGCTGGGAGCTCCACGGAGGCAGGACGCTGACAGCTGGGCCCTTTGGCTAGGGGGTGGATCCTCATTTGCATACTGGGTTCCCAGAATCCCTTGTGGTGGCTTCAAAATGCTCACTGTGACCTAGGTGTCTCAGCTTTCTAGGGGACATACATACATACATACATACATACATACATACATACATACATACATACATACATACATACAT